>JAOYRR010000327.1:1200000-2400000 GCA_038994665.1 Podotricha telesiphe
TCACAACTATTGTGTTAATTTTATATATGGGATATAAAGTTAATATATTTTAATTATACTAATATGAACAAACTTATAAATATTATATCTTTTTTGCGTAAACAACATTATATGTTCTTTAAGAAACGTTGGACAGCGGAGCTTTGTATGAATCTTCTTGCACACAAATGAGAGAGCGTAGCCAGATGTGACGTATAGCTAAATTGGCTCGAGTGCTTTGACATGATGTCGAAGTAGAGTGCGTTCAAACACTGCTAAATTCGAAACTTATTTACGGAATTGTAATATAAGTTTCTCTAGCTTTCTAAGTAAACCATATATTTGGTTTCTTATATGTATACGAAAACATCATAGTTATTGAAATGAGTGAAGGGGAGCTTCTTTTGGTCCAATACGTCAAATTCTATGACGATATGCCTCAAAGACAATAAACAGTAAAGGAATAAAAATTGTGATAAAATTACCATAACTAGCTGCTGTACTAGTATATTTTGTTGTAATTTTAAAATATTGTTATATTTTACACCGGTTCCTACAGCTTCTACTTAGTGACAAAGCAGTCTAAAAACCTTTAAACCGAGTCGTTTTTCATATTCAGTCCGCAGGAAACATCGAGATTCAGATTAAAGAAAGAGTATTTAGAATTATTTCTTTTTAGCTTCACGCTTTTCCCGCAAAGCAGGGTTGTCAAAGGGAACCTAGTGTCAAGACGCTCGGTTCTCCATTTTCAGCCCGAATTCAAGACATTGTGTGTTGAGTGGCGGAACTCAACGCCGCAATATGTCTTAGATACCAGAGCAGAGAAATGAAAATATAATCATTCCACCGTATCCACATCCAATTGAGATTACAGTGAGACACCGTCCCACAGCGTCACAATGCGCGCCAGTTAAACTTTAAAAACCGCACTACTTCGCTCTGGAACACTAACCGAGCTTGCGCGATTCTAGTATGTATCATAAATATTATGTATATTATCATAAACTCCCTATGTACAAAAAAGATAACATTTCATAATCGAAGTTTTTAGTTTATGAAATCTACAAGGATTGTAAACTCATCAGAATTAACATCCTAATATATATTTAGAAAACGTATAAAAATTTGAACACAGCAAGATTTGAACCCATTTTTTAAAGTGTTATTCGCACACTTAGGAAATTGAATTTTTTTAAAAAAAAATAACACTCTCTCTTGCCAAACGATTGTTCATATAAACTTTGGGTAGCAGAAATTTGTAAAAATCTCTCTACAAAGATGAGATAACAACAAATATAAGTTGTAATAAGCGTATAAGAATTTCAATGCAGCCGGAAGTAGAACGCATGGCTTAGCGGTAAGAGTTCAGAGCGCTTGAACAGTTTTCAAGAGGCGCAATTCAAATCCCGCTGCGTTAAAATTTTTATACGTTTTCTAAATACGTCGTTTTCAATTTCCTAAGTGTGCGAATAACACTTAAAATGTTAAAAAAAAATCCTAATATATTATGAATAGCTCATATTTTTTCATAGAAAACTTAAATTCTAGTTTGAACTACAGCACAATTAAAATTGTATAATGATTGCAAATACAATTACATATCGGTCATATAATTAAGACATGATATCATGAACAATAGCGGATAACCGCAGATTTTAATGAATTGCAAATTTTATACGAGCATATGTTTGTACAATATAATTCACTTGTATAATCACCCGCGGTAAATTTCCTTTGATTTTCTGTATTGTGTGCTGTGTTTTTTAATTACATAGATTTTTTTACAGTAAAGGTTAATATAGACCGAATTTAAAAAAAAAGAGAATCATAAAAGGTCAATTTGGTGTATAATAGGAAGAATTTAGAGTTTCGAATCTATATAAATGTTTCAATGGCTCAAGTTTGAGCGGAAGGTGGCGAACGGAGTGTCTTGACACTAGGTTGTCTCAGACTACCCTGTATTGCGGAAATAAGCGTGAAGTAAAAAAATATATAATAATATTTTGTTTAATTATTTTTTATATAATTAATTTCATAAAACATACTGTCAAGTAAAGTTTTAATAAATGTAATTGCCGACTTAAGTCACAAGTGACACAGATACTTGATTTATTTTTGAGTAGATAAGCTCGTATTTCTTGATACATTTAAGCAAATTATTACTTTAAATAAAAAATTTAATCTAATACTTTGAGTATAGATATAAATTGTATTGCGTAATTCTAATAAAATCGTTTACTAGACGCCATCGGCGTTGAGTTGGCATGTGCCTAAGTTGAGTGGTTATACATTTGTGTATATAAATGTTTTCTCTGTCTGGTATTCGTAAGCTGGAAAATTTGAGGGTAACTTAAGCTCTATTTTTGATAGTCTCTACGTTTAGTTCTATTTTTATTGTTTTTTTAATTTATTCATTAAATTATATATTTAACAATACATATTCCTAACCGCAACCATATTTAGTTTTTAATATATTGAATGTGTACTAAACTATTTTAATATGACCTCAGAATATTATTAATTAACATATAATAAGTACAATCACAACATATTGTTTTCGATTGTATTTATTATATGTTAAAATATTTAAATTAACCTATATGTATTTATTTAAATAAAAACGAATTTACCAAAGGTGTGGGAATAAATACAAATGAAATTCTGTATTAGAGTCAATTATGCCCATCCAGAGTCCAGCCGCCCACACTCACAGGGTTAATTACTGGATACTTATACAATACAGATGCGAGGACATTGCTTATTTATTATTCTCTCTATGTCGCTTCCAGCTGAAAATGTGAAATTAAAACAAATTAGTTTTTTATTATTACACGCGTATTAAGATTATTAGGAGAGCTTTTGTGCATAGTTTATTAAGAGTATGCAAAATTGTAATTTATATCGTTCTGTTTTTGTAATTCCGTTCATATAAAGTTTATTTTTCATTGAGAGAGTACTTATATGGAAGGATACAAGGGAAAACGAGGCCACGTCTTGTTGTTTGCTCAATATAATAGCATTAAAGCGCTTAATTCTAAACTTAAGTAATAAAAAAAAATTAAAAAATTATGCGAAAAGTAAAATAACACAATCGTCAGCCAATGTTATGAATTCGAGCCCCTACATGGGGAATATATAGTTAAGTTATTTTCATTTTCCGTTCCCTTAAGACAATAACAGTTTATCAATGAAGTTAAATAAATAAAACCTTCTAACTTTGTTTCTATAAAGATTAAATCTAAAGCTATCCGCAAAATTAAACTAAGTTCTTAAGTTCGAAGTTCGAAGCGAAATCATTTATTTTTAACATTTTTTAAAGTGTTATTCGCACACTTAGGAAATTGAAAAAGGAATTCTAGAAATAATTTAACTTAACTACAGGCGAATTGAATTACTAGTTAAGTTTAACTTTAATTTTTTTCTAGTCTAAAATTTAGTTTCAAACGCAAATCTACAGTGTCATTAAGTATAATATGCCTATTTTTTATACTAAAGAATTTTATGCGTAGAAAAGGTTTCTGTATTTTTATTTCTACATTTTAATTATATATATATATTAAAATATCTATAGATACAAATAAAAACAAAATAGAGTATCTGTTTGTAATATTTAAATAAACTAAATGCATATGTATGTATACACGGCACAGACACCAAAATAACATTTTTTACAATATTTGTCTGTCTTTCTACCTGTTGGTTCCGGCTAATCACTGGAACGACAGGACCGAATTTGATGGGACTTTTACAGGCAGATAGCTGATGTAACAAGGAGTAGCTAAGGTTACTTTTATTTCAGAATTCCACGCAACCAATGTAGCATACAATAAAACATAGTATACTCGTATTACATATATAGAATATATCCAATACAATAAACACTCAAGCCACCAGTGACGCACATTCTAGATTTTATCACTTCTATCATTCAGATAATTGACTATTAATTCCTTTTTATGTTCATAAAATAATATAAAATTTTATTTATAACAACTAAAACAGCGGGAAATTGTTGTGTTAAATGCCTTCTTCTAAGTTTTTTAGCTAATTCCTATTATTTATGGCTGTAATCGAATTTTCCTCTAATGCCAAGATATTACGCAATTTATCTAAACATGTGATACTTTGCGAATAATTAATAGATGACATGACATGGCAATAGAGCCCTAAGGAAATGTCAAATAATATTTGATTAGACAATTTCTTTCGCAATGAAAAGTGTGAAAAGTTGAATTGTACATATTTAAATGATTATCATTTCTCCATTCTCATAAGAAAAAGCGCGGCAACGCGAGCGGCCACTTAAAAAGCAGTGTATCAGGCAAAAGTAGTGTCTTGGCACTAGGTTCTCTCCGCTGACTCTACTATGCAGGAAACAGCATGAAGCTGACAATTACACTTATATACCACGAACCAATAACATTTATCAAACAAAATTACCCTTAGAACGGTATTATCAAACAAAAAATTGTCGTTAAGAACCATTATTTTCGTTTGACCTGTAATTCTCCACAAACGGATTCACAATATTCGCATACTAAAACATAAATGTGTACACATTTTCTGACAGCGCTTTCGTATAAAAACAGGGACCATTGTTTACTTGTATTCTCGAAGCGCTCGGGGTCTCAGTTTGAACTTGTGCCACCGCCTGAACCTTTCATGTGTCGTTACACATCAACTCTTTTTAACTTTATCTTCTATTTGCTTTTGTAATAATATACCTATTTTGAAATGAAAATATTTTAACCGGATTAAGTAGTTCGTGGTCCGTGGTCACAGGTAGACACTACCTGTGACCACGGACTACTGTAAAGTGTTCGAAACGTCGGGTTCTAAAAATGTATTTTCGAATACCAAATTTATACGCGATTAATACGGTTAAAATAGTTTCATTTCAAAATGTGTAATAATCGCGAAAATCAAAGAACTTATTCAATATACCTATTGTAATAAAAAGTTTTTAAGTGTGGCCTAATTGTTAAAAACAGTAAGTTTGACGCCTTAATGGCACAGTTTCTGAGTAAAGTAATTCTTAATTATACACAATGGTAATGAATTCAAATTTAACATTAAATATTTTTTGAATATGTTTTGGTTAATAATTAGGAAGTTCTATTTACTTCATACGTTGTAAGAGATAGCTGAATATAAATAACATAAACAAGTGTTTATGTTATATTCAGCCATCTCTTTATAACTAAACTAAATGTGAGCTATTCATGTTTATTACACCGTAAGAGACAAACGTGAAAATGTCAACACAGGTTAAGTAGTTCAAGTAGAAGTAATTTATATAGACTCATATTTCACGCGTTTTACGTTTAAGTCTAATTTCATATTTTTATTATATTATTTTTCCATAGAATTATTACATCAATATTGCTTAATATGAACTGTAAAAGCTTGTCAATTCAGAAATAAAATGGACTTTCATTTTGAAATGAAACTATTTTAACCGGATTAATCGCGTATAATATTGGGATTTGAAAATACGATTTTAGAACCCGACGTTTCGAACACTTTACAGTAGTCCGCCATCACAGGTAGACTGGCAGTCTACTAAATTTAATACCAAAATTATACGCGATTAATCCGGTTAAAATAGTTTCATTTCAAAATGTGTAATAATCGCGATAATCAAAGAAGTTATTATTGGACTTTCAATTAGATTCAATACAAGTACCTATTTTTAGACATTTATAAAGCTTCATCGTTTCCAATAAACACACTGTTTTCATAGGATGAACCTGTCCTTGCTAGAACGACCAGAATAATGTGAAAGTGATTCTTCGAAAGTACAAGGCGTATTGCTTTTAGTATTTTTTTTAATTTAATTTATTAATATGGTTACTGAAACTTATTATTTTAATCTAAATCTCAAGCCAGTAATTATTACAATAGTTTTCGGTTCCCTCAATAGTTGACTCTGAAGTGGGCGGAATTTAGAGAACAGAGATGCTTGCAATGAATACGGAAAATGGACAAAGATTTTTATCAAACAATAACAATAGAAGCAATTTGACAACGTCATGTAGTTTCTAAATTCTACAACATAATAGTCTGATTGCTTATATAAGTTTTTTTTAACATTTTTTAAAGTGTTAGTCGCACACTTAGGAAATTGAAAAATTCATATTTAGAAAACGTATAAAAATTTGGACGCAGCGGAATTTGAACCCGCGCCTCTTGAAAACCGTTCAATCGCTCTGACCGCGTTGCGTCTAAGTCTTGCGTTCTACATCCAGCTACGTCGAAATCCTTATACGCTTATTACAACTAATATTAGTTGTTAGCATCTCTGTGGAGAGATTTTTACAAATTTCTGCTACCCAAAGATTATTCTACGAACAATCGTTCGGCAAGAGAGAATGCTATTTATTAAATATTTTTTACATTTTCTAAAGTGTTATTCGCACACTTAGGAAATTGAATTAGGAATTTATGGAACTAAATATGCTTTAAGTATAAGTTGTCTAATAGCATGGCGAGGCAAATGGCAGCTATTGTTGTACATCCGAAATAGACGTACGCGCCGTACAGGGAAAATATTTATATTTGTTTCACAAACCAGTATCCCGCAACAACGTTTGCGAGGATTTTACACTCTTGATATACTATTTTTTATTCTATCTTCTATAGTTCCGACTATAAAACATAAAACCTTCTTTAATACTCTCTTATAATTTCCAAGAAACATATATGCCTAATTTTAACATTTAACAGAATTTTTATACGTCAATATTTGTGTTGGTGGTTTGGGTACGTCGATAGGATGAGTGATGAAAGTATGTACAATTTAAAAAAGTGATAGGACGTTTTTTTGATAGGATAATTTTGTGATAGGACGTTTGTGTGTTAAATGTTACTATCTAATTAATGATTTTATAAATTATAACACGCTTTGGGAATGAAATACTCGCTCCAGCCTTTTTCAAAGGTATCATTGTCACTAATAGATATGTAAATAATTGATTGAAAAAAAAGTTCCGCTGAGTTCCTTACTTCTTCTCAGGTCTGAGGCATTAACTTTAGTGAACCAGTGGTGAATTTTATGACGTTTAAAAGTGTCTTCTTACTTTGAATAAAATTATTTGACTTTGACTTATGGTAAGAAAGATATATGAAGCAATGGTGAACGGTAAGGGAGCTAAATGAATATCTCAGTTGACTTTCGAGATCACAGTATCGACAGTACTGGAGGAAGGTTACGAAAAACTACGAGGACGCCCTGATGTATGAAAAATTAAAACTTTTAATAGTTTTAAGTATGACTATAAGTAAAGTATGATTATAAGTAAAGTGCTACTAGTGTGCAATTCATAGAAATATATAAAATTGCATACAAATTGTAAGCTTCTATCGATCGATTTTCAAGGAACCCAAATAATTTATGTCAATAGAAAATATATAAGGAGCTAGCTGCCCGCGTCTTTATCCACGTGGAGATCCAAAATTAAAATAATCAATTACTCCTTATTACATCACTTATATGCCAGTGAAAGTACCATCAAAATCCATCCAGCCTTTTCAGAGATGAGCCGGAACAAGCAGTTAGATATACAGACATACAGACAAAAATTACAAAAAAATTTATTTTGGTATATGCGCCGTGTATACCTACATACATAAGCATTTAATAAAAAGGCCATTATTTTAATACTGCAAACAGATATTATAATTTTATTTATTTATTTATATAGATAATAATGTAACAGCAAACAATACGGAACTTGTGACCTTAGTGAACCTAATAAAACCTAACAAAAAATTAGATTTATATCTATAATATCGAATGTATATGTATATGAAATAACTATAAAATTCAATTTCATAACAAAACAGAAATAAATAAAGATAAAAATAAAAAAAAAAATGTATAGAATTATTTCTCTTTGTATTAGATGAGAATGTGATGTAAAGGGTATGGCATAAATAAAACAAAGCTATCGCTGCTACATTTATTTATGAGTAAGAGTATAATTGAGTTCGCGGTGCTTTATAACATTGTATACTGCAACTCTAACATTTGATGCTTAGTATTTTAAACAAGTAATTTTGTAGAAAAATAAAGAAACATTTTGTTTAGTTTCTGTTAAATATCAAAAGGTTTTATTTTGTTTTGCTCCAATTGCTAAGGTCATCGCGGGTTCGATTTCCAATGAGAGTAGAGGTCTGTAGGATGAAAATAATACTTATTTATGTAGCACCTACATATTCAAAATTATACACAAATGTTTGGACAATTATAAACTGATATTTTGGAAGAGATCTGGCTTATTTGAACGCAAAAATATTTGCTTATTGCAACTTTATTATATCTTCAAAAGAAAAATAAGATAATAGTAATATTAGCTTTAGCTTAAGATTCTGATTCCGTTTTTAATAATAATATTAGCTTAAGCATCTCATTCCGTTTTTTATCTTTATATAAGAAGTTCTCATCTCACAATACTTGACCTAACAATCTTAATAGATCAACAAAGTCAAGAGGCATTACAACACATTTCTACTTCGAGACTAAAGTTAAGTATTCTAAAATAACACACTATATGGTATATTTTTGCAAATGTAAAATGTTCACAGCCATTTCAATTTTAACCCCTACTGGCCAACATGGCGCAGTGGCGCAGAATCTAACGGTAAACGGGGTGGTTGTGAGTTCGATCTTTACCCAGAAGTATGATATTCAAATTATTTTCACTTCCCTATAGTATATTACGACAAAAACGCGATGTTTGCCAATCAACACATAGTATATTGTATTGAGGCGAAAACAGGGGAACGAAGTGTCTTGACACTAGGTTCTCTGTGCCTACCGGCTGGCCTGAGAGCATATAACCTAGAACTATTGAAAACTTAAGTAAGACACCTATCCAAATGCTGCTTTTGAATTTAATGTAATAATACTCTTAATCTTAATATTATATCACATTAGTGTTACAGTAAAAATATTATCTTTAACGTTCTAGATACTTGCGCTAAATTACTTTAAAAGGAATTAGGTCGGAGACTAACTTTTTTACTATAAATGCGATCGGTAACTTAATTTGCAGGTGAATGGAATACTCATTTTAATGAAAATAGCTTTAGATAGTACTCGTTATGTAGATTTTATCGTTCAACGTTTTCGTAATATTTTACTTATATATTACAAAATCACAGACAAAACAAATATTTAGGCTTAAAGGATTTGTTCTAGTATATAACATTAATAAAAAACTTCTTGTTGTATTATTATAAATAATAAGTATGGTATCGTATCAATTATACATATCCATTCAAACATGTCAAATTTCATAGTACGTCCGCATAATTTCCGTTGAAAAAGTTATCTTATACAGATTTTATTTAATCTATTATATTATTTATTTAAGTCTAGTGCTAGATACCCGAAAAATTATATATGATAACATTTTATTCCAACAAAAACAAAAAAAATCTAAGCATTTCTCTCTCTTTTCTAATGCTTTCGAAATGACATCCGATACAAAATAGTAAAATGTGATATTGTACAGTGAAATGTGCAAGTTACGCGATAAACAGATTTTTATGACTTTCAACATGTATCGACTGAGAACATTATGTTAAAGTAATAACTCAGCGAATATTAGAGGTGCATTTTAGTTTTATGCTCGTACTGTACTAAAGTATATACGACACTCTTTATATTATCTATGTCAGATTAAAAGTTTTCATTATAACAGTACAAGTTGTTTAGAGTAAATTGTAAAAGGCAAAAACAGCTTTACGCTTTTTTCCACGTAAGCGAGCAAGTGTATAAATTACGTAATAGTTTAGTCGTGTAGTTTACGCAGGCGAAGCCGCGAGTAGGTCGCTAGTTTTGTTAATATATTGGTCACCATCATAGCGCAGTTAATAATTGCACTCGATTATTCTGGAATTTTCGAGTGGAAATCGGCGTAATATCTTTAAATCATATAACTAGGTGCTAGAATATTAATTAAAGCTAAATTTACATATAAATGTTATGTTTGTGATTTTTTAGTTAAAATAAACCAATTAAAATATATTTTTTTATTTATAAAGCTATTATATATGGGTGTATATTATTATATATATATATATATATGTATTATATATATATATTATATATGTGTAAATCACTTAATATTCAAATATTTTTTTACGAGATATACACCTGCATGAGCTATTAGTAGTAGTGTACGTGTACTAGTGTATTTAATATCAACGTCAACCAATATGCTTGTCTTCAAAAATGATTGCTTTTTGCCGATAATGGCATAAGTTCACTCAGTCGAAAGTCTCTGAGGACCTTCAGAGGAAAGAGGTCATTGAAAATTGAGCTACATAGTATTTGTACGCAATAATTTATTACGTATTGTGCTAGTACTATAAAACTTTAAAATGAAATACGTTGTAAATTTTGCAAAAGCTTTACTTTTCTCAAACTTTAAGCGTTACATTGATTAATTGAATAAGACTTTTATATTTAAAACTGTATTTTTTCTCCAGAGGATTATTTTCATGGTTACCTTTTCTAGTGTCATCATTATGAAAGTAATTCTGTATTTTGGTTTCACCCCCAAATTACAAAAATTGTATTATATTTTTTTTAACAATTTTTTTAAAGTGTTATTTGCACACTTAGGAAATTGAAAAATACATATTTAGAAAACGTTGCGTTCAAATTTTTATACGTTTTCTAAATATGCCTGTATAACCTTTTTATTAAAATTACTGGTATTATGTAAATTGAAAAAAAAATTCAATATATTTCACAAATAATTATTTAACTTAGATATATTCAATAATTAAAATTAACACGACCCAATTTTCCAACAGATTAAATAACTATTTTGTTAACATTTTTTAAAGTCTTATTCCCACATTAAGGAAATTGAAAAAGGCATATTTAGAAAACGTATAAAAATTTGAACGCAGCGGGATTCGAACTCTTGAAAACCGTTCAATTTAATATTAAATTAAATAACTTAAGATTAAATAACTTTTTATAGCGTCACCATAAAGAAAAATAGTAGATATAATAAGAAACAGTATATTACCGTTTCTTGCCATCGCGTCGCGTCGACGGTGTAAAGGCTGCGTAATTAAAAGAAAAGGGTCAAAATGAAAGCTTCAAATTGTATGTTATTAAGTCAAGTTATGCAGGCAATTACCGCCTATAATTTTGGTCATATTGCCCACTTACTCTGGGTCAAATTGATAGGTCGTGTATCGAGTGTTTCGTTTTATTATGTCCATAAAAATTTATACGCTTCTTACCTATAGTTAGTTAGTACCTCAGTGGTATTGATGCTCAGTGTTTACGTTATCATTAAATATAATTTATTTATAATATTCTAAGTACGCAAATTATTAATATAGTTTGATATTGATTAAAATTTTGTGATATATTGGTCTTATCATAATCAAATGCTTAAATTTGTACCTATAATTTTTGATAACTTCACATATTGGAGGACGCAGAGAGACGGCATCAATTTTAGTTTTTGCTCAATTAAGAATATTCCTTACCAAGTATACACAATACTGCCCATTGTCATTCACAGCTATCACTCAGACATCAAACTATTGTCATATATCTATACTAAAATTTTTAAAACTAAATGAAAAACAAAAAAAAATATGTAATCACGAACTGTAAACGCTATAATGCTTCATATTTTATGAAAGTTCATATTGACATGATAGCTCAATTTTGTATAAATGAAGTCGGTTTATCCAGTATCTCGCATAATCAGTAAAAACCATTCGCTTTGATTGATGTATTGAATTTTGATGGAATATGAGGATGGATTTACAGTTTTGAACAGCATGTGCGAGAATATTTCAGTTACTATATATATATCTATAGCGATTAATGGTAGATTTATATTGGGCTATTATTTAGATTTATAATGAAAAATGCATTAAATAAATGCCTTTTAAAACCCATTTTTGCTTCTTTGATGTTTCTGATGACCTTCACTGTCTTCCCAAAATCTAGACTATGTCTTAGGTACCAGAGCTTTGTCTTGAAATGAAATAATACGTTTATAGCCAGTCACTGTCCCAATACGCCACGAGGAAATTTATTTTATTATTTTGTATGAATGGTCACACGTAGAGAATAATCACTACTAATTCTTGTGCTAATTAAATAGTTTTCTTTTCTTATAAACTTGTAACAATAAAACTAAATTATGCTTGTATGTAGTTATTTGTTTCTCCATATTAAAATACATCTTATGTTAAAGCTTTTTCTACCATCTTTATTTACTTACGATTTCCATTAGTTAACGAACAAAAATATATTTTCGTGGCTTTTGTACATATGATTCAATTATTCAATTATTCTTGTTAGCCATTCGCTATGAAACTTCTAAGAATTAGATTTTTAAATAAAATTAAATTATATATTTTCAATGAAATATTTTTCAATTTTATTTTTTAATAAGAATAAAAAGTTATACAATTTAATATATTTAAATTTCTTTTATTTAAGCTAGAGTGGAGTCTATGATTTATATAATATGAGGTTTTCGAATTGCTGGGATAATAGACTAAGTTCTAATAGTAACAAGTATTATGAGAGGCAGTCCAGGTAGTTGGCAAATAGTTTTTTAATGTGCTAATAAGCATTTAAATATTACATTATACTGAGATTTTGTTAGAAATGAAAAAGTAATTATAAAATGTAGATTATTAAAAATTTCAGCCTCGATGTATGAAAGGATGTTATTTTTTTTAGTTCAACGAACTTCTTCATTAGCTTGAACCAATAATAATTTTACATATGTATGAATCTTGAAATTTGTATTGTTTTGTTTTCATATTCACTCACTTAATTTTACACTCAATTATTTATTTGTTTATGTGTAACTTTAATTATGTGAGATATATTATTAAGCTAAAATGCGCTTTTTATTTCTGTTTTCAATTTGTGCATACTTAACTTTAAGTTATTTATAGGGGCAAAAGCTTAAATATTTTTTTTAACCATCGTAACCATCGGGGTGCAGTGGGACAGAGCCCGACTGTAATCTCGATTGGTTGTGGGTTCGATGCCCACTCGGGGGAATTATCATAATTTCGTCGCTCTCGTGTACAAGACAAAGGGTGGCTTTGAGTCCGCCATTCAGTACGCAATGTCTTGAATTGGGCGGAAAGCAGCAATCGGAGTTAATTATCACTAGGTCCTCTCTGGTTGTCTTGCTATGCGGGAAAAAATGTAAAGCTGAATTAAAATATTTAGATAAATTATGTATAGTTTAAAGTGACATGGACATTGCTAAGGCAACAAGTATTGTACGCGTAAACGGGGCTTCGAATTCAGATAAATACTTATGAATATTATGGCGTATTATGATTAGTTACACACTCGTCAAATTAGGTATAGTATTTTTTTAACATTTTTAAAGTGTTATTCGCACACTTAGGAAATTGAAACGGCATTTAAACCCGTGCCTCTTGAAAACCGTTCAAGAGGCGCGGCTTTCAAGAGGCTCGGGTTCCAATCCCGCTGCGTTCAAATTTTTATACGTTTTCTAAATATGTCTTTTTTAGGTATAGTGTTGTAATTTAAAAACTATTATCTGTATCTTCAGTGGTACTTTTTATTTTCTATATCATCATATACTTGCATACTACTCAAGAGGCACAGCGTCAAAACCCATACGTTTGATTTTTATACAGAATTTCAATAATTTGGCAATATTTTAAACCAACATATATAAGCATTCTATTACTTTAAAATTACATATCTGTATATATATCTGTCAAATAGCATTCCAATTGGACTTGAATGAAGTTTGCTCAATTCTCTGCATTTGTAACTAGGCTATGGCCCAGCTAAAAGAGTACAAAAACTAGGTCTCGTATTTTATTTCTTCCCATTTAAAAGCTTTCTCTTTGATCTAAAAGTGAAATTACTTTAATATTATGCTACATTTGAGTTTCATTTTTTATATATTTTAAATTTTATATCTCTATTAGAAAGAACAGATGCAGAATTATTTCATTTATGAACGCAAACGCAAATACGAACATGTGTCGAAAATTTACGAATACAATATTTGTAAATGCAATCCTCATATATAACAATGTATTAATTATTATTATACACACAATTGCACAGTGTGATTGTTTATGGGTTCAATTTCCACTCGAGGGAATTATTATATTTAAAATATTTTCATTTCCATTCTGGCATCTAAGATAAAGCGCGGCGTTAAGTTCCGCCACTCAACACGCAATGTCTCAAAATCGCAAAGTGGACAACGTAATGTCTTATAACTAGGTTCTCTCTGACTACCTTGATATATGGGAAAAAGCGTGAAGCTATGAAAAAATACCTGCACAATGACTTTCCCCTGACTTAACAAAATCAATAATATTTTCGTCAAAATAATATCTGAAATATGTTTTTACTTTTGGATTGTAACATTACTTTTAAATTATGATTTCATCCTAAATAAAAATCATTGTATTATTTTAATGAATATAATACTTATACAATGTTTAAATGTATAGAGTAGCATAAAGTTAAAACCACTGTTTCTTTGAAAACTTCATTGATTGATTGAAACATAATTCAGCTTGTTAAATTTCTGCCAATCACCATACATCGCAGTCGTATACCAATAATACAATTTGATTCAATAATACTTCCGATAAATGAAGCGAGCGTTTTCTTATTGGATTTGGACGAAGGTCGGCACTATTTCCTCGCAGTAATTTAAATTTAATGTTCGGAGTCGTATTAATGTTATATTCAGATGTTTAAGGTTTTTTGAAGGGTTTATATAGAGTACTCATAATAATTAATTCAGTTTTCCGCATGCCGCCATTTTTAATACATATTGACGTACCCACCACACATTTTTTTATCGAGGCGAGACCCACAATACTTTGTTAATTTGGAGATATTTAAATCATAGATCATAGATCATATTTAAATCATAGATCAAGTGGGAATTTAACCTGCTTAGAGTTGTCTGATTTGACACAACAATACTGTGATGGCATTGTGATGATCACATAAATGCTATTGGTAGTCGGTTCGATTCCCACTCGAGCGATTATATTTAATTTATTTACATTTTTCTACTATGCTAAGACAAATCTATTAAATTTGGGTGGAAAGCTGAGAACGGAATGTATTTACACTTGATTTTTTTTGCTTACTCTGATATGCGAGTTTAAAAGTACAGCTAATTTTTTATTATATACTTTATACATAAAGTCATCTATAGGTCATAGAAAAGTGATTTACTCATAGCTACTTCGTACGTTCATAGAGTCGAAGAATTATTTAGATCATATATTATTATTAGGCCAGTCCTGTATCAAGTAACTTGGTTTAAATAAGGAGATATACATACTAACTACACATTTCTTTTATTCATATATAGAGTGTACTCGTATATACAAAGTTTAGATGATAGTTTAATCATATTAGTCCAGTAAAATTAATGCAATCGCTAGGGAGTGCGACACTCATTATTGCTACCCAAACATATTGCCCTATTTCCTAAGTAAAGGCGCACTGCTTTCCTGCGTCCTTGATTATCAAGGCTGTGCCATTCAAGATCCTGCCAGTGTAATAATTTTATAAAGTAAAATAAAATAAGAACAAGCTTTGATGTGAAAATGTTTTATATTTCATAGTATATATATATTTGCTTTTGCTTTCATTTTTATTTTATATACATTCATTTAGGTGACCTTAATCTAATAAATATTTCTTTTTTCAAGCATTGTATATATAGTAAATTCTACGAATATACTACTTGTCGTTCATATGTATTACGTAATGCAAAAACAATTATATTTTCATATAATTGTTTTTGCATGGCCCTGCCTATTTCAGCTGTGGCCCAAGCAACAGTTGAGATGCGTGAGGGGCGGGCGGCAAGAAAAATCAATAGGCAGCCCCCACCTCCTGCCAAAACATCCGCGTATCTTGACGTTCCCAACATTTTTCGCATAACGAGATTTAGGGTTAATACAGGGTTATGCAAATATTATAAAAATGACAATTCACTTTATAAATAAATGTAGCCATTAGCCTATTTTGCTTACCCAGATTTAAAATTTCTAATGATTTTTTGTCAATTTAAATAGTTTCATCTTCATATTGAGTATATACATATTTCTTTTTTTAAAGTGTTAATCGCACACTTAGGAAATCGAAAAAGACATATTGAGAAAACGTATAAAAATTTGAAACGCTTGAACGGTTTTCAAGAGGCGCGGGTTCAAATCCCGCAGCGTTCAAATTTTTATACGTTTTCTAAATATGAGATATTCATATTTATTTCCTCATTTTGCGCATTTGACAGAGCTGGTAAAGATAACGTAGTGGTAAATCACTGCAATTTCAATTATTTAATATTAAATCGGTTATATAATTTATTTGAAGTTTTTCAAAAATTTATTGTGTTCATTCGAAAAACTCAAAGTGTTCGGATACTGCGTCATATGCACATGTCAGTTCAAAATGAATGTCTAAAATACAATCGCCGAATAGTTTCCAGTACATTTTTACAATATTTCCTTTTCGCCGAACTCACTGTGAACGAAATGAAAATCTTTATATACCACACTACGGTTAGGATCGATCGGGTTTAAAGTTAGTACCTTCGAATAAGGCTGCCCCGTGAATAATTTATGTCCATCCCGAGCATAAACGGAAGCGGCCGTACATGTAATCCTATTTTAAAGTACTTCTTTGCAGATAATATAAATGACGAGGACCTCTATATGAGTATCGAAACCCTCATAAATAAAAACTATGGTAAAATTGAGAATTTTAGATCTTATTATACTGACACCATCGTGGCGCAGTGGTACAGCATCCGACTGTAAACGTGATTAATTGTGTTTCGATTTCCACTCAGGGGAATGGGGAATTATAATTAAAATATTGTTATTTCCGCTCTGGTGTCTAAGACTAAGCGCGGCCTTGACACACAGTGTCTTGATGTCAAGCGAAAAGCAAAGAACGAAGTGTCTTGACACTATGTTTTCTTTCAGTTCCCTGCTATACACCGTACCTTAACCGGGTTTCCCTGTACCGGGAAAAAGCGTGAAGCCACTAAAAAATAATTATACTAATACGCAAAATCTAAAGATATTTCTTCTTATGAAAGCAAATGGTCCACGACAGAGGAGCAGTATAAGAGAACGACTTAATGTAATGAAAGTACTTAGATTTGATATAAATATTATTCTTAGCAAAAAAATTGACAACATCATTTCTCATTACGATCGTTACGTATTTTTTGTTTGTACGTTTAAGGCCTAAGGAAAAAGCTAATAAGGGAAAAAGGCGGTCCTGACGACCGTTTGTTTACTTTTTATCTAAATAAATATTTGTTAACAAGCAATTAGGAAAGAATTTCGATATTAAATATGGCGCAATGGAAACTCTTTTATCTTTTATGTTCATTGTTTTCATTACGCTTTTGTTATAAAGAAGACAAATTTATTTGGCTTTAGAATGATTTTGTATTTATCTGTAAAGTATAAAAAAATACTCATTAGTAAATAAAACTCTTTATTCTCCTCCTTCTGTGCAGAGAGAGAGAGAGAGAGTTGCCGAAGAAGGGGTTCTATGATTTTCTTTGTATAATATAATCATAAAACATATTTATTAACAGTTTATAAAGTCAATTGTTACATATTTATGGTAAACGTTGTAAATATATAGTTTTAATGTACAATTATCATAAATTTTTTTCGTTCGTATTTTTGCTTTAAAATTTATTTGGTCTTATATGAATCATAGATGAAGTGTAGCAACAGTATCTACTAAAATTCTATTAAATCTTGTCTAAATATATTAATATGCACATGATTTGAATGAAAAATGTATCGCAAAATTAGAATTTGAAATAGGCAAGGCAGAAATCAACACCACTGCTTTAAAAAAATTTTAAATATACATATAATAAAAATGTAACTGATTGCTCTATGTATAGGAAAGATATATAAAAATATATATTATTTATCAATGTAATAGAACCCAAAACAATGATTTTTATTTTTTTCAGAAACAGCTTAACCATTTTGAATGTCATTTAATAGTAGTACAAAGAGTATTGTATTTTGGTAACCTCCTCCTAACACTGTGTGTTTATTTCATTTTAATCGTTAATAAATAAAAAAGTTACAACCATTTAATTATAAATGGATGCAAAGCTAGTGATTTAAGTGTGAACGCAGGCAGGTGAAAAATGGAAAAAGTTTAATTGTGTAGTTTATGCAGGCGAAGCCTCAAGCCTCAAGTGGGTACCTAGTTATAGAATATTAAAAAGAAATTTCAAAAATATATTACAAATACATTTAGCTATACATTGATTGATTTTCTCATTCAATAGTTCAATATTCGAAGTATCTGAACACCCTATATTGCCACATTCCTACACTCCACTCACGTCAGTGAAACAAGAAGAAAGAAAATGAAATTGCAATCGTATCTTGTAATTTCTTTCACTGCGATACCGTCTAACATCAGCTGGATAAAGTAAAAAGGAGAATTCTGAATCTGTTTTTCTATATTCCTTTTAAATTGACGTAAATTTATCATTTATATTTATTAAATTCAGCAAAGGGTTTTGTTGGATCTGGTAGAACAATGATTTTCTTTTAAAAGTATTGTTATAGTGACTGTCTGGTTTATAGAGTATAAGAAACGGCTTGAACGTGGCTTAGTTTTCGGCGAGAGTCGAGTAAAAGGCTACATTATTTAATTGTTTTCACATTTGCTTAATTTTACATCTTATATAGAAACGAACAAATAAAGGTAAAATACCATAGATACTTCAATTCTTTCGTCCCATAATTTAAATTCTAGTAGCATATCGCAGCGTTTCTCACTAAAATTTATAAAGAAAGTGAGATGTTAGAATTTACACAGTAAATGCGCAGAAACGTGAATGGATTCAAAAGTCTAAAAGTTTGCAAAGACACCTTTACGTAACACTGAAAGGGGCAAAATGCATATAGCGTCATTGAACTGAACAAACCTCTTGAGAACACTGCGGCAGAGAGGTTGACTATCTATTAGCTATATAATGCCAAACAAAGTTTTATACGTACTGTTAGGCACGTAATTGTCATGTTAAGTGATATTCATGATTCACTTTAATGGAAATATACAATCAGATGCTCGCTGTGGTGCATGTGGTGACTTTGCAAGTTAATTTAATCCGAAGTTATTTTTAACACTTTTTAAAGTGTTATTTACACACTTAGGAAATTGGAACGCAGTATAAAAATTTGAAGGCAGCGGGATTCGAACGCGCGCCTCTTGGAATCTATCCAAGCGCTATGACCGTTTAGTGTACTACGCATGTATTAGCATTTTTTCTAAAAATGGTATTTCTTTCTAAGTTTTAATGTGTGTGTACACACGTATAATAGCTTTCAACACATTGAGTAACTAAATTCGATATATACTCGTATATATTTTTTTCAATCGTAGTATTATGCAGCAGTACTGTAATATGTAAAGACAAACATAATATGTAGTATTTTATATAAATATAAAATGGCACTGGCAACATATTAAATTTGTAAAGAGAAAATTCTAACAAAGATGTCGGTGATACGCATGAATACATAGGAATAACTCTAACAATAAATGTACGGAACAGAGGCTCTTCTAGGATTTCTACTGTTATATTATCTTTGTATGTGACTTTAGTTCTAGGATATTTTTGTCTTTTAACCACGCACAACTGCTGAACTGATACAAAAATATAAATTAAACTCGTAAACAAAATCGAACCAGGACAGAAATGAATTTACATAATTAATAAATTATAATATTTTCTATTGGCAAATGTTTGCCTTGCTATGTGGAAAAGAGGGTGTAGCTGAATAAAGAATATTAGAAAATATGTGTAAAACAAAAAAATTATAAAATAGAAAATAAAAGGCAAAGCCAAATGTAAACACATACCCGCTTGATCGGCAAGTCAAACCAATTTCCGTATACAGTCGTAATTTATTTAAAGCGTTGAAGGAAAGATGGGACATATGGTGCTGATTGCTAACTTGACATTTCGTTATGGTGTACTTGAGCAAATTGTTTTTGGGGATTAAAATATCGTGAACTTGGCATGTTCATATTAATATTGTAAAAGAAATTCACATATAATTTATTTACATTTTTGCTGCTTCTAGAAGACATGCTGAACTGATTTTGGTGAGATTTGGCTTTGAGGTAGCTTTTACGCCAGGTTCACCTCTGTAGACTTTTTTTAGCAATCTTCAGAAATAGAATAAACTTCAGAAGAAGAAACCTAAGTGGAATATTCATATTTTAATAAGAAATAGATGTAATATAATGTACGTATGTAAATTATAGTATAGAGTTAGTGTAGAGTTCTATTATCCTTCGCACTAGGATACTCTAGGTCCAAGTCCTTTTCTATGTGAAAAAACTTGGCACTTATTTGTCTTATAATTAGAAGGGATTAAAAAATATTTTAATCGTTTTGAAATTTGCAAGTTAAGTTTAGTTAGTTCTTTAGGCTTTTTATGACTTTGAGCGTGCCAGTCGGGCCGTGCCAGCCAATTTCACACTTCGCCAATGTCAAGTTGGATGGACACACGATGGAGATTTAACGCTTATATAAAGTAAAAAATATTTATTATTATTACAATCAAGTGAAATAATTAAAAACGAGCTGAGGTTTACTGTTGATATAAATTTTCGTGAATATTTCACATAGTATGTAAAATAAATTAGCTTTCCATCTCATAAGTTAATACTAATTTCGGCAAATCTACTCAGACCTGTATTTTGAAGGTCAACTTATATTAGGGGTTAATTACGTATGTTACGTTATGTTAGGAAAGTTTATCTTCGTAATTTATCATATTTTATATGAAACAAAGTACTTTAGACTTGTTGCTACAATTTGGTGTATAATTAAGTTGTTTTCACTTGCAAAATTCATTTGAACGGATATTATAAAACCAATATGGCTTCTATTTTCATTTATCGTCTTTGACTGTTACCAAGGTAACATAGTATAATTCTTAGTTAGTGCTTCAAGAAACCTATATGTAAAACTTCTGATTTCTACGTCTAGTAGTTTTGGCTATGCGTTGTCTACTCAGTCAGTGAGTATGAGAATGGTTTATATATAATATATTGATTGAATATTACCCACGCCGTTTAAAGTTACAAAGCATAAAACAAAGTTGAGAAATCCTTCCCAGTTTGAGAATTGACCTTTAACTCCTAAAAGTTTTACGATAACGTCATACCTGGAAGTTCAGCCATTGTTCTACTGATATACTGCTGTATTTAACTAAAATGAAGCTTCTGATTCCGTAAGACATTTATCTGATACTAATGTGCTTATAATATATGTTTCTAAGAAAGTTATAATTAAATACACATATAATGGCGTTTTTCAGACACTAATTAGTGTCAAGACAGCCCGTTCTCCTTTTTTCTCGATGTCTCGATTACGGTGAGACATTGTGTGTTAACTGGCGGTACTTATCGCAGCTTTGTATATAATAGTCCCCAAGCGGGATTCGAATCCACAACCAATCGCGTTTACAGTCGAACAGTTACTCCACGCCACGATGGCTTCATCTATAACACAATATTTTTTAAATATATGCTAATTATAAAATACAATCAAGACCCCAGTTTAAGTATTATTTAATTTAAAAATATTTTTTCCTAATCTAGTAAGATAGGATAGCGTGATCGCCATGCTAGATTTAAATATCTCAAATGGCTTGACCCTTAAATAGACAAAAACTTTAAAAGAAGGGTTGTACAAAGTATAAAGCCATATATGAGCGGGAGATGCATTTTAAAGCTTAAATACAATTTTTAATTTATTTTAGTTAAAATATATTTTAGCTTTATGCTTTTCCCACATATCAGGGTAGGCATAGAGAACCTAGTTTAGTTTAGATTCCTTTCCTCACTTTCGACCTGAATAAAAGATATTGCTTGTTGAGTGCCGGAACCCCAAAGCCATGTTTTGTCTTGTCAGAGCGGAGAAATTAAAATACTTTAAATAATATTCCACGAGTGGAAATCGAACCCGCAATCCATGCATGTAGTCATACAGTCAGACCCTGTAACACTGCACCACGATTTATTTAAATTTATTGACATATAATTCTTCAATCTATCGCTGTGTAACAATAACTTTAATTTTAAACCAAAAACCTTCTTCATGCGTTCTCCATACAGCACTAGATAAATGACATAAGTGTAATTCTACGCTTGTAGTACTTATTAAAATGTAGCTGTGCCCGCGACTTTGTCAGCGTTGAAATCCAAATTAAAAGCACAGGTATAACATTAGCTATCTGCCAGTGAAAGTCCGGTCAAAATCGGTTCAGCCATCCCAGAGACGAGCCGAAACATAGAGACAGACAGACAAAAATGATATTTTGGTATAAGTTATAAATGCCGTGTATAAATATGCATTTAGTAACAAGCTGCTATTTTAATATCACAAACAGACTCTACGATTTTATTTATTTCTACAGATTAACGTTGCGGTGTGTTGTAATTAGTCAGAGCCATTTCATACAAGTATTAGGCAATTTAATTTAAATGCAACCTAAATGTGTGTACGTAAATAACGAGTTTCCAACGTGCTCGTTTATAGTAGTTATCATATATTTATATATTCTAACGACCTCTTCCAA
This sequence comes from Podotricha telesiphe, assembly GCA_038994665.1. Classification (NCBI taxonomy): domain Eukaryota; kingdom Metazoa; phylum Arthropoda; class Insecta; order Lepidoptera; family Nymphalidae; genus Podotricha; species Podotricha telesiphe. Next base: position 1,222,666 of record JAOYRR010000327.1, read on the forward strand.
TTTGGAAGTAAGAGTTCTAGCAATACAATGATGTAAATCGGGGTGAATTGGTTTGAAATTTCGCTTATAAATATAGAAACAAACAGAAATTCTTTATTATAAATATTTAAGTTTCATTTGATTAGTGGTTAATGTATATTATATTGTACTGCCTTTTCTAGGTTTTATTCAAAGATATTTTTCAGTGTTAATGCTCTTTTGGTTAGTGTTAAGGCTTTTATATTTTCAAGAACACTACACGGATGCTCATAAAACCTAGTTAAATATTTCTCGGTTTATAAATTTTTAAAAATAATAAATATTCAACCTGGCTGGGTTTTGATTCAATTCTAGTGAATCTGGACTTGAAGTGTATAATTTTTAGTCTAAAATATGCTCGAATATAAAAAAAAATCTTTTTCATACATATTTTAAGTTTTGAGTATACAAACTTAATTTCAAAATGTGTTCAGTAGCAAAACTTTCATTCATTCTAATAAGCATTCCAGCTTAAATGTAATATTCGAAAGAACTTTGTAATATAACAAGAATATAATTATTTAGTATAAAAATATTTTAGTTTAGCAATGTAAATGCTGTAAAAATATTATTCCCACAGAGATTCATCAATGCTTGTAATAATTTCATTTGCATAAAAGCTTCTTCAAAACTTTACAATAATACTGAACTTCGGAATGTTTCTTTTTACAAATGCGCTGGCTGTTTCAATTTCTTTATAACTTTCACTTGACTTTAAAAATAAATGAGAAGAATTAATTGTCATTAAAAAACGGAAAATTGCATAATATGTGTTTTTTACATTTTAAAGTGTTATTTACACACATAGAAACTTGAAATACATATTTTTAGAAAACGTATGAAAATTTTAACCCGCATTTTGGAAACAAATCCCGCTGCGTTCAAATTATTTATACGTTTTCTATAAATATGTGTCAGGTGTTTTGAGAAATATTGGATTAAAGGTTGTTTTAAAGATCGTGACGTCATAATGTACATACAGTATACTGCTCTATTAATATACTATACGTAGTATTCTACAAAATACGGATGCCTATGTAAAAAATGTGGCGAATAAATTCTAGAGGAGTATTCTGGAAAACGATTTCAAAGTCAAAGCGTTATTTGTAATTACACCGAAGCTAAAAAATACGAGAAGTATGAAGAAAAGTTATAAGGCAAAAGCGTTTCGTCATACCACCGAGGGACTAGGAAATGTTTTCTAAAATCATATCGTATTTAAAATTTTCCCTCGGTTGTCTTCCGCTAAGGGGCAAGTAAATGTTTACTTTGAAAGTTGGAATAATACCGGAGCTCGGACGGATCTTTAGAGTTTGCCCACACCAAAAGTGCTGCCAAGGTGACTGTAAAATTATAATAAGTGTCTGACTTGGGGATATCATCTGATTTTGTTACTATACGTGACATTCATACTATGTACATTTTCATTTGCTTCTACGAATAGGTATAATAGAAAGAAAATTGCAAATTTAAAAAAAAATACTATACAAAACAAACATTTCTTTATTAGTATTATTATTTTCTAGCTTCACGCTTTTTTTCACATAGCGGTTCAGGTAGAGACAGCAGAGTCAAGACACTCCGTTCTCCACTTTCGACCCAAATTCGAGAGATTGCATGTCGAGTGGCGGAACTCTTGATTTGGAAAAATAAAAGTAATTCAATTGAGATCATTTTACTGAATGGGTACGCTATACTGTTTAGTCAGTCAGTTTAAATCATATTCGGGAATTAAAAATAAAATGGTTATGATAAATAATAATTATAAATATATATATATATATGCTAGTATGTTTGTTGTATGTGCATTAATAATGAAAGACTGAGAATATCGTCTACTAAAACACAAAGCAAGTGCTACGACCAAAAATATTAATTATAATATCAAAATTATATATTTTATTATGGTTTTTCGTTTTATATCAATATCTAGTAAAAATACTCCCGGTAACAAAAACAAAAGATTTTCCTTTTAACAAAAAACCCTTATCAGAAAAGAAAATAACGATGCGGACAATTGAAGATTGTGTTGAACGCTTGCCCCTTATCTTAATGTTGACCGGATATTCTGCATCTAATGTGAAGTAATGTACAGAAGCACCTCCTTATTACACTGGACCGATTGTCTATCCAACCAATTGCTGGCTCGATTTAAATGAACTCGGTTCGAATGCATAGTTAATATAAGACGGAAGTAAGTACTGAAATATTAAAAAATATTATTTTAAGTATTATAGTTTGTAGTGTAGTTTAGATTTTACTAAAATCGGTAATGTACATACGAGAACTGCTAACTAAAACTTGCCGCTTTTGTAACTCGATTGCATCGAATCCGTAATTCTTTTATGGGATAATGTGATACGTTTTTACAATAGGATCCCAGAAAACGTCCGAGAATGTTCTATATCACAATTTAACAAGGCTGTGAAGAGACGTTTATGTGTTAAAGGGTATTACCTAATTAAGGATTTTATAAATATCAACACGCTTTGGGAATGAAATGCTCGCTTCAGCCTATTTCAAAGGTATCATTGATTAAAAAATTAAAGATGTCCCGCTGAGTTTCTTTTGCTGGTTCTTCTCAGGTCTCAGGCATTAACTTTAGTGAACCGATGGTAAAATATTCAATAAATGAAGCATGAATCTTTTTATTTTGAATATAATTATTTCCATTTGAATTGAGTGTAAAAAAATGAATTCCACACTTATAAGGTAATTAGCGATACAATTAGTCTTTTATAATTATTATTATTAGTCAAAATTTTTGTATCCATATGCGTATGTATGCTCTCTACACAGACGTGAATGTCAAACATATGGTAGTGTGTTGATATATATCAACTATAACTGTGCCAAATTTCATAAGCCTCGGTGCGCGTAATTTCCGTAAAAATGGTACAAAGTTTTTGCTTCACCTTTTAATATATAAACTAGAAAAGGCCAATGTGTTGCAGTGCGAGAGTCGACACACAATGTCTCTAATTCGGGTGTGAAGCAGAGAACGTAGTGTTTTGTCACTAGGTTCCCATTACCTTCCTGGTAAGCGGGAAAAAAACGTCAAGCTGCGATTTAGATTAAACGATATACTCATAAGTACTTTCATATTTCAATATATTCGAAGCATATTTTCGGTATACACAATTTTATACAATACAAATCCCATTAACGTGCTGTCAAGCTTGTAATTAAATTTCAAATTCAAAATAGCGTTATTAATTCAGATATTTTTCGCGTGCAGCATAAATTACTTATTACCGATTGTAAATCATATAGCGCAATGTGTTTTCGTATTTGTTCAGAACTCCCGCATACTAATTTGTACTCTATGCGTTCGAATCAACATTGTGAGCCTATAATGAGTATAATGGTTTAAAAAGTAATTAAATATATATATATACATATATATATATAATACTCTTGAAACATAGTAGTTTCTACAGATTATGATCAGAGTTTTGATATTTTTCTTGTATTCAACTGGATTCTAGTATTGTTAGGATTGAAGTCTTAAAGTTACTCTAGACTTTTGCTGGAGACAAATTATAACAATGAATACAGTATCTTTTAAATAAAAGCCTTATCTAGAATAACCCTAATAGGTCCACTTATTGGTCCTCTGGTAGGTCACAATTGTGAAAAATAGCTTTTTTAAATTCTCATTTTAATAATAAATCTGGTAGACCTAACCTTGTAACATTATTTTAAGCAGTAAACAGGATTATCAAAAGCGGCTAGAAAGCAGAAGTTAAAGGCATTTCTAATTTACATATGTAAATCTATATATGAATGTATAGTGACAGCGTCTAACGATTAGTTGTGGGTTCAATTTCCACTCGGTAAAATTATTATAATTTATTTATTTTCATTTCTCTGGTCTGGTGTATTTGCGAAAAATGGTTGAGTTTGGCCACTTAATACGCAATGTCTCTAATTCGGACGGAATGTGGGGACGAAGTGACTAGATATTAGGTTTTTTCTGACTACACTTCACTTCAGGTTTGATACTTGAATGAATATTTCTAAATAATTAAGGGCTTCCGCCATCGTGGCACCGTGGGACAGCGCCTGGCTCTAAGCACGACTTATTTTGAGTTTGATTCTCACTCGGGGGAATGATTATATTTATAAATATTTTAATTTCTACCTTTCTTTCTGATACCTAAGACAAAATGTGGCGTTGAGTTCGTGGCGGAATATAGGGAACGAAGTGTCTTGTCATTAGGTTTTTTCTGATATTATTTGTATAAATTTATATATTACAAGTTACAATTTTCAGACACAAAGTCATTCATTGATAAAAAATGAAAAGATTTCGCTGTACATTCATAATTTTTTACGACGTTACTTAAAGAATCATCACAGGTTGTGAACTTGGCTTATTACGTTTTATGTTTACCGTAGTAAAATCACACAAAATGGAAAAAAAGACTGGAAATATTTAATTTATGAATACCTAACAAGTTTTTCTCGTACTATCGACCCACTCGCGGCTTTGCCTGCGTAAACTAAACGACTATATTATTATGAATAGCAAAGGTGGACCTTGGCCAATACTATATATAATATTAAAATACTATCTATATTTTAAATTATACAAATAATACATTTTCGCACGAGTTAAGTTTTAAAAAGCTTAAAGTAAGCTGAAATTTCAGCTCTGCCATTATTCTATTGCGAGCCTATAAATTTAAAGAATCAGCGGCAATAATTATTATTTATGTACTGTGAATGAATAGGTTATGTTTTGCGCTATTTTAGCATAAAAATATTGCCCTATTTACAACAAAACAGCTTTTTAGTTTTTAAAATTTTATTTAGTTTTATGTGCACTCAGCCAGTAAGTAAAATAATGGAGGCGGGTATTTAACGTTTAAAGTTATAATATATATTTAGGTCATAGTGCAACTGACGCATTTATTTTAATGTACAAATATATACAAACAAAGGTAACTTATAAGCTTATATGAATGGAAATATTATTAGCATTTATACTGAAATTTCGTATATAAATTCTAAATATCAGAAGTTACACCTACCACACCGCACCTTTTAGATTTGGGGTCTTAAAATTATGCGTGAGTCGAGACGCTCGTAAATGGTGGGTTCAAATACTGTTCGCCTTGTTTTTTACAGCTTCACTCTTTTCCCCACATATCTAGATAGTCCGAGAGAACCTAGTGCCAATACACTTCGTTCTTTCTACCTATAATTATTTCCAGCCGATATCGAGACATTGCTTGTTGAGTGGTAGAACTCAACGGCGATCTTTATCTAAAATACCAGGAGAAGATAAATAAAAATAATTCAAATATACTCATTCTCCCGAGTGCGGATCGAACCCACGGCTACCGCGCTTATAGTCAGACGTCCCACTGCGCTACGACGCCCTTGGATTCGTTTTTATAAGAGTTTAATTTCCATCTTTTCATGATTAACCTTAAGTGTCAAAACTTTAAGATATTATAAAACAATTTCAATACGCTTAATTAGATTTTTATATTCCACGAATTTTAGCATTACTTTTCATGTACAAGCTGTTTATATGACAATTTTTTTTACTATACCACACAATATTATTTTTTTAGTTCATTACGTGTAACTGTCTGTCTGCAGACTCTTACATACAAGGCTTTCCTTGCCAATACCCTTTTTTTTAACAGTGCATACTCGTTTAACAGAATATTTTCCTCAATTTTCTGCGCATATACATACGGTAACGTCGTGTGACAAGCAACTCGAAGTGCTACCTGTTTACCTATAAGGAAAATATTAAAAAACATTGCAATAGACGTTTTTTTTTAAAAAAAAACGTCTACCGTAATGTAGATAAAAGTGTTTGGAAAGTCTCATGAAATTTAGCACTTCCGGTCTAATAATTAAACAAGGTCTACGCAGTGATATATACAAGGTAATGGAAAAAATAGATTAGAAATGATGGGTTCTGTATTTTTTTATTAGGAACATAATATAGGAAACGTATATTTAAATTTTTTTTATATTTCCCTTTCATGTGTGCCGAATGACAGGTTATTTCTAATCTTATATTTGAATTGAGATTAAGCTATGTGGGAATGATAATTTTTGAATTTCCATTTCGTCGCTCTGGTGACAATACAAAGCGCGACGTCGAGATCAGCCATGAGCCAGAGATGTGTGTCGAGCACACAATGTATAAGACATTCGTGTGGAAAGTAGAGTAAATCTAAAAACAATTTATTACTTAACTTATTACCTCACTGTGTTAATATACGATAGGAAAAAAAACAGACGTTTTTGATAACACAAAAGTTAATTTAATACTATTTATATATGCTTGTACCTTTAAATGAATTAACATGTCCAATGTATGGTATAACATCAGACTTATTTAGACGATTCTTTCAAACAGCCCATTGTCGTTCATTTGTCTGGAATACAGTTTACTAAGAAAACTAATTTGTATTCATTACTTTAATATTCTAAAGCCTTTGTAACAAAGTATCCAGCGAAGCAACATGGACATTTCCCCTTAAGCGAAAGAAAGACTTTGCGTAAGTTCTTATTATTGTTATGTTAGTAAAGTTGCCAGTTATTTGTATATCCTTCACAGTTATTGAATAAGTTAGTTAACTAAAGAGGGTTTATAAGCCGCTTAGTATGAAAATAATGTATGAAGTTAGAATAATCCTTGTACAAATCTCAAAACATATCCTTGACCTATATTTTTCTGATTTATTTAAATAGCGTCTTTTCTTAGCATTTTCAAATAAGCAAATAATCTCTTAAAACAAACGATGCTATAAAGTTTGAATGAAAACAAAGTGTATCGTAAAAAACCTCATTCAATTTTCTTTTTTTATGATAACCTATTTAAGATATACATTTTCAAACCCGATGCATATGAAATGCTTTTTTATACAATATGTACATAAATATATAAATATTGTATGTACACAAAAAAGTATTTGGTTCTGTGAATTAAATATTCAAAAGGTTATTGGAATTTTGTTTTTATTAAAATGTGTCAACATTTCTTTTTGCATATTTAATTGTAATAAAAGTAGCAACAATGTACTTAACTTTACTTTATATTTAATATATTATCGGGTGTACTTTATATTCGTTACACTGTTGGAAAACAAGCATACAAACTTAAACAAAAACCAATTTAATTCAGAATATTTATATCACATTTGTCTGAGAGATTTGAAGGTTTAATTGACTTATTCTGCATGAAAAAAATGGAAAAAGGTAAAAATAATACTGTATAATGTTACAAAGTATATAAGCATATTTACTAAAACACAAAACAATGTGTTTTTGTAGCAAACAATAATACTATTTATAAAGGGGCTTATCAGTTTACAATAACGATAATCGCATTAAAGTAACCTTCACTGGGATCCAGTTAGGGAAGTAATAAATTCTCACCTACTTACAAAATATGAGTTTCATACTAACCTATGTATTGGAAATTTATAATTATATAGTAATTCACATGTGCCAATTGTACTTATTGTTTGGTTTTCATATAGCTGGTGGCTCTTAAAATAATATTTAATTGTATTTTCGAATATTAATATTATACACGATTAATCCGGTTAAAAATAGTTTCATTGCAAAATGTGTAATAATAATTGTTAGCTAATTTTCTCAATTTCAAAAGTATGTATGTATGTGTGATGACACATAATTCAGTATCTTTTAGACTAATGTAAATAGACTAAGTTCTCTCTGACCACCTCGCTATGTAAGAAAAAGTGTTTTTATTAAAATAATTAAATTTTATAGAATTAAATGATTAAGAACTCATAGAATTAGTCTAATTTTAAATGACGAAATTTCACTTTATATAATTTTCATAGAATGAGATAGCTTGTAATAACTGGTAACGAATTTTACTTACTTATCGATAGAATTCAAAGCATTGAAAACATTTCTTAAAATCAGTACGAAAACAAATATACGGCAATACCATGGATACACTCAAGTTTTAAACTATCTTTGTTGTTGTAGTTTTTGGTCAATGTCATGTGTTAGTTGAGTTCAGTTCTTTAATTAATGTCGTATTTTTTTACATTTATTAAAGTGTTATTCGCACACATACGAAATTGAAACATATTTAGAAAACGTATAAAAATTTGAACGCAGCGGGATTTGAACCCGCAGCTCTTGAAAACCGTTCAAGCGCTCCGACCGCTAAGTCATGCATATTTCACGAAGCGCGGGTTAAAATCCCGCTGCGTTCAAATTCATAATTTGAGATGATTTTCTAAGACCATTAAATATCTTGTAAAGAGCTGCTGAATAATACTTAAATTAATTAAATACGTTAAATACGTAACGTTTTATATACAAATGCATATTTTAAGGGATATACCTTTTAGATTAAATCATATCAATACGAGCAATACAAAACACTGACTTACTACTCGTCGTCATCATATACGTTTTTGAAGTAGACGAACGTTCAGAATGCTGCTATCACTAGATACAAAATAATCGAAAAGAACGTTTATGTGCTGAAAGCGGTTATAAAGTAAATGGTTTCTTTGAAGATAGCACACTTTGAGTATTACGTCATCGACTCCAAGCTAGGATTATTTTAAGTATCGACTAAAATACTTTTAGTGTGTAATAAAAGTAAGAAAAACATATATTAATTATATTAAAACACTTGTTATTAAAAGGGGCATTTCAGATATTGAACTTATAGATAAAAAATTCAAACTTTCAAAATATAGTGTGTTATGATACAATTCTAAGCCATGCACTAAAATTCCAATCGAAGAAATGTTCAATACAACTTTTACTAATTAAATCGATTTAGTTGATAAATCGTAAATATCAATTTCTTGTCTATTATTTAATAAAAATATTGGACAGGACGTGGTGTCAAAACACTTACTCCGTTCTTCACTTTCCACCTGAGTCTGAGAGATGTCTCAGACATTGAGTGTTGAGTGGTGGAACTCAACGGGAGGGGGAATTGAATCCACAACCATCGTGTATGCCGTAGTCAGACGCTGTCGTACGGCGTCACGATGGCCTTGGGCTCGAATGTGTATGAAAATATTGAAACAATATTAATTTTAGTTTTTATAACTAAAAGCTAAATTGAACATTATTAATATTGTGAAAGAATATACGGAAGTAAAAGAAACTTGATTTACAAAGTTTGTGGTTATATAGCGAGGAAACCAGCTGATACCAATCGAGCAATTAGCCAAGGAAGACGACAAATTAACATTCAATTGATTTTTTAGATGATGGTGAAATTGTAATTATTCAAAGAGTTTAAAGTTATATTTATGTGTGTATAGGCAAATTTACTAAAGTTATTATAAAACAAACTATAAATGCCTTGGCTTTGATAATGACTTCATTGAAATACTCGTAGTATATATGCTAAATGGGGTGATAATATATTAGTCTATTCTTAACAGGTTGTCGTCCCCAAGTTTGCTTGGACTTTGGGATACATGCTATAATTCAACCTTTCACTTCCCTAGTGTCGAATGTAAAGCGAAACAATGAATTACGAAATCGTTTTTCCATATCCGATAGAAATTAGGTTATCATAATTTAGGGATCGCCTAACCTGCCCTAAGGTAACTGCATGCAAAACTCGAGTTGCGCTTTGTAATATTGCTCTTGTCTGTCAGTCTCTCATTGAGTAACGTATAAGTCATAAATGTGTATATTGATTAAGATTCTGAAAATAAATTTTACAAATAAACTATAATAGTTTTAGAGCAACTAAATTTGTATGAAAATAAAGATAATAAAAGTCATATCAAAGGTAAAAGACATATTTAGGAAACCGTATAAAAATTTGAAAGCAGCAGGATTCGAAACCGCGCCTCTTGAAAATCGTTCGAAACTTGAACTTTTTTTCTTTCTATCAAAAGGTATTTTGTTGTTTCCTAGAACATTAAGCTAATATTCGTAATAGAAACTGTGGGTTCTTAATTAAATAAATAGCGCACTTTGCATGCTTTGTGAATGTAAATTCTGCTGTAATTTAGTGGAATAATTTTATTTATGGGAGCGAATCTGTTTCTTCTATTGCTATATTTTTATATACGAAAGAGAATATATACAGTGTGCTCTCAAAATATATTTAAATTAAAATATCAAAACGTCCTCACAAAATATAACAGGACTTTTTAGCTACTACAAGTAGCCGACGCGACGCGGTGCAATTCGAAATACAAATCTACTAAACTTTATCATTCATATTTAGAAAACGTATAATGGCTTAGCGCATGGCTAAGCGGTCAGAGCGTTTGAACGGTTTTCAAGAGGCGCGGGTTCAAATCCCGCTGCGTTCAAATTTTTATACGTTTTCTACATATGTCTTTTTCAATTTCCTAAGTGTGGGAATAACACTTTAAAAAAAATGTTAACAAAATTTAATGTTAACAAAATTTATCATTCATCTTCTTCAAATTATTAGTTAGTACTGGTGTCGTATATGAAACTGTCAAACAATCGAAAAAAGTAACAAGTCATACAGAACAAGGTGTTTTCTTTTACAGCCCGCATTTTTCTTAGCTCTGACTTACATTATTTTAAGAAAACAATATTTTCTATAATCTTCTAAAAGAAAAATATAGAATCATTAATTAAATATTAGTACCAAATTAAAATATTATCTTTATCATAAAAGTTTCTTAATCAAACCGAAACAAGTTCAAGACGTGAATCATGACGTGAAAGCGGTGATATATAAGAGTACAAGTTCACTTTGCAGTTGAACTTTGTTAATTATGCCCTGAGTTCCTCTAATAACGTTGTAAAGTCGCGAATGAGAAATTGTATTGAATATTTAATTAAACATGTGAATATCTAGTCGAATTAAATGTATTTTTTTTTAAGCTTAACGCTATTTCCTACATAGTACCTATCATGGAGAACCTAGTGACAATACATTCCGTTCTCCACATTCACATTCATTTTCACGTAAATATTACGAATGTACAAAAATCAATTTCTTTAATTTTCTTAATATTAATTTAAGTTATTATCTTTATATATATAAAAATGTTTTAACATATTACTAAGGCCAGGCCTTTAGTGAGTTAATTTTATACTTACGCTAAAAAAAATATTTACCTAGAAGCGCGAAGCACTAAGGTCCAAACAAAGAAGGCTACTAAAATAATATACAAACCATAAAATTGAGAAATTTTACATAATTTATAAAACATTTACTTGTTTTTATATTAATCCTACTTATAGGAAAAAATTCATCCCTAGTGTAATTACAAGATTCTACATTACATTACATTTAAATGTAACGAAAGCTACGAAAACGTTACACAAAAATTAAATGTAACATTTTCTAACATTCTGCCTTAACAGAAATACGGAGTTACAGAAATGTGGAGTTAAAGTCCTTTTCCAGGTAATTCCTTTTACCTCTTATAATTGTGAAAGTTAGTAGCGATGGTCTTGTTATAAGTTCGGACACGAAGTCCCATTTACGTGGTCAAGTTTAATTCTTATTACACACTACTAGCAATTTGTATGTAAATTTAATATTTACATATACGTGAACGAACAACACATGTATAAATGCAAGTATTAGGTGATAAATATACTATAAAAATCTGTATATTTAATATATTAAGAATATATATATTTATATATATACATATATAATCTAAATGTTTTTCTTATCTTAAATTTGTGATATTATTTAAGTCATAGAAAATATAGTGTCAAGATATATCTATTTTTTTTTGCTATATAGTATACGGAGTGCCAAACGCTACAGTTCCTGCTGTCGATATGCCTCTTTCGGCTCGTCCACAGTCATCGACCTCTTTAAAGGCCCTCCGGGTTGTCCTCATTATTATTACCTGACATTCCTGTTAAATCATCAATACTGTGTCCGAAGTTCAACCGAGGTCTCCCCCTACCCCTGATATCGCTAACCTACATTTAATAAGGTTTGAATTTCTTTTTTTCGTTGCCAATGTAATATTTTCATGAATCTTATACATTGTTACTTTATTATTAAAAGTTCTTTATACCAAAATATCATTCATTTTGTCACTGTGCAAAGTCCACTTGCCAGATAAAAAGATAAAAAATTGCAAGATAAAAATGTTGAATTCAAACTTGTGCTATGATCTAAATATGGCTATATTAAATTCAAAAGGCCACTAAATTTTTAAGTTCATTGGAAATTTCATTACTTAGGAACGAGGAAATCCATTTTCTTTGTCTTGAATTAAGTTTTCATTTAAAATTGATGTTTGAGAAATAAGTTCAGACAATTAAATTGTTTCATCTGACAACAAAATTTTAAATGAAACAGCTCTATATCAAGATCAATTAAATTTTGCCAAAACGTTTGTGTAAATTGAAATTCTCAATCAGGTCCTTTAAATGTAGAATGACTCAATTAGAAATCTTGGTTATTTGAAAGTTTGCGACTACGAAAGAATTTAACAAAATAGACCAATTATATGAACAAAGTGGATTCAAGTCGCCCAGGACAGAAAATCATGGTCTCTTTTGGAAAAAACCTTCAGCCTCAGCAGGGTTCGTGCGGATTAGTAGTAGTAGTACTTCTATAAAAACTTATAATACATCTAGCAATCTGAGTGGGAATTAAACTCACAGTGCGTTGTATTCAGGGACACTAACTATTTTCATGTATTTTTGTATTTTTATAAAGCTGTCTCCATGAGGCCGTCGTGGCGCAGCTTGAGAGCACCTGATTGTAAATGCGATTGGTTGTAGGTTCGATTTCCATGCGGAGGAGTGATAAGATTTTAAATATTTTAATTTATCCGCTCTTCTCAATACGCATTCTTATGTGTCGATTTTAGGCGGAAAGTGGAGAATGGAGTGTTTTAACACTATGTTCTCTCTGGCTCTTTCCCGCATAGCAACCCTGCTATGTGAGAAAAAAGCATAAAGCTATATCAATAAATGTAGTATTTTATATTAAAACAAAACAAACATTTACATGGGTGCAGATTTGAACAATATGGGGTTTGATGTGTACAAAATGAAAATTATACTGTACAAAAAGTTTTAATAAATTACGAAAGATATCTTTTGAAGTATGCAGCAGCATAAATTACTTTTTCATATTTTTACAATTTATTTATAAAAAAAATTGTAAACTGCATTGTTCTCGCTGCGGGTTATTAAATTAAACATATGTTTTTTTATCAGCTACACTCTTTTTTCCGCATAGCAGGGTACTCAGTAAGAACCTAGTGTCAAGACACTCAGTTCTGCACTTTTCACCCAAACTCCACACATTTCGTGTTGAGTGGCAGAGCTCAACGCCGCTCTTTGTCTTATGTACATCACAGTGGAGAAATTAAAATATCTTAAATATAATCATTTTTCCGAGGTGGAATCGAACCCACAACCAATTATAAATATTTAAATGATTTCTTTATAGACGTATATTATACTAGCGTCCGCTTGCGGCTTCGCCTGTGTAAACTACATGACTAAGCCATTTCGTCTTCCACCCTCCCGCGTTCTCACTTAAATCACAAACTTTGTATTTTCACAAATGTATAATTTAAATTATTGTGACTTTTTTATTTAAGAACCGATTGAAATGAAATACACACTAAATGTTAGTAGAAGTATACAATAGTAAAAACTGCATTAAAATCGTTTAAGCTTTTCTGAGATTAGCGTGCACAAACGCACAGACAAACAGACAAACAGAAAAAAGTAAGATCTGTGGACTTCGCGATTTTGCATTTCGAAAATGTATTTTCGAGTATCAAAAATATACGAGATTAATCCGTTTCATAAATACTTTTATTTCAAAACAGAAAAACAAATTAAAAAACATTGTTTCTGGTATGTATTCCATGTACAGACAGCGATCAGTAACATTTTTATTATATGTATAGATTATAATTGACCACTTGGTCACCCAATAGTTTTCCGCACGAATAGGACCCATTGCGAGTTGAATAGCAGAACTCAACGCTCCGCTTTGTAAGACAAGACCAGAGCAGGGAAGTTATAATAATTTAAATGCAATAATTTACAAGAATAAAATCGAATAAACAGCCATCGCGTTTTCAGTCGACAATTCTACTGCGCCACGATGGCGTCAACTTATTTAATCTAAATAAAAAGGAGGCTATGTATTAATAATCTATGCTAACACGACCGTCCATACTAAACCAGCCTCGTGTATTTTAAGAAATAGAGTTTCAATTTATTTGTCTTTATAGAAACTGTAAATGTAGATCAAATTTATTTGCATATTTCAAACGTCAATTTAAATTCAAGTAAAAAGATATATAGCACAAATATTTTCATAGCAAGGCACGTTTGTATTTTTAAATAGAAATATGTCGGAAATCATAGCTTAAAATAAATATTTTGTACGTTTGTACAATTTATTTTAATTTTCGTGTATTTTAATTTTATCGTGTTGTTATTTAACATTTTATTTGTACAGGACTCATGATTTTAAAATATTATTAGATTCATATATTTCGTTCATAACATTCTAGTCAATCTCAGTATGATTAATAAAACAAATTGCTTGGTTTTAAAAATTTTTAAAGTGTTATTCGCATACTAAATTGAAAAATATATAGTTAGAAAACATTTAAAAATTTGAACGCAGCGGAATTTGAACCCGCGCCTCTTGAACCGTTCAAGCGCTCTGACCGCTAAGCCATGCCTTCTACATCCAGCTGCGTCGAAATTCTTATACGCTTATTACAACTTATATTTGTTGTTAGCTTTTTAAATTTGTTTTTTACTTGTTTCCCTAGCATGGGATGTTGAAAAACGAGAAAATATATGTTAGTCTATGTAAAAACAGCATGTCTATGTGAGACCGTGAATGAAAACCCTTTCATAAGTTGCGATAGGCACGGTCATTAAATAAATAAACCTAAAGAAACCCCATTTCATACGATCCTCGGGTTCTATATAAAAGAACGCCTTAATACTTTTAGAGCTATTGAGTAATTTGGTTCCGTTATCATTGGTTTAGTAATGGATATTAGTGAAATAGAACAGAATACGTATTGCCTGTTTAGCGATTTATTATTTAAGTGAAATGAGGCCTCAGCTATAACTAGGGCATTCGTGAATATGTGAATGGTGACATCATTCTTAGAAAATTTTCATTATAGAATAAATATTAAAAATATTTTTTCAGAACGGCTTCATTTGAATATATAAATAATAGCTATAGTTCGTATACTAAATTTTTTATCATTTTCTTTAAATAATGAAAAAATGACAACCCAATGAACCTTCAAAACTCTCTCCTGTAAATGTGTATTTTTGCACTTGTACCAGTCTACGTAGGAGCCGTCGATATATGTACGAATGAAAAATAACAAAATAATTTAAAACAAAATATTATACAAAAATTGACTTGAACTTTCGTACAATATTTTATAAAGCATTTTATAAACCTTTACAAAAGCATTTTTTGAATTTATAAAATGTGTAAAATATTCATTGACTAAGTACTTACAAGATTTATAATATGTTTCATACATAGTGTAAACTGTAAATCATTAAAATAAAGGCATTTGCTTTAATTTAATTACAGTGATAGCTTCAACACAATAATTAGCTTTTATTGTTTAAAATTAATAGTTAAAATAATTTATTTTACAGATATTATGATTCTGTCCTTAGAATTTCTTACTTAAAGCTCTCCAGGAAGACTCGGTGTGAATTATAATGCAAGTTTAGAGTAAGCTGCAGTAGTTTGCATTCGAAAGCTTTTGTCGTTGACTATCTACCGTGCGCCGCTCTTGTACCTAGTGTTTTTAATTTAAACAAGGTAATATTTTAGATATTTATGTCATAGTATATTATTAAATTATACAGTTAAATTAAAGTTTATTCATAAATTAACTAAGAAGAGAGAAATTATATGCTTAATTATTTTAAAAGAAACAATCTTCGTCGAAAAAGACATATTTAGAAAACGTATAAAAATTTGAACGCAGCGGGATTTGAATCTGCGCCTCTTGAAAACCGTTCAAGAGGTTCAATTTCCTAAGTGTGCGATTAACACTTTAAAAAACACTTTAAAACAATCTTCATCGTTTATTTGGTTACATTAATTTATTATGAATTATTTTCTGTGAGTTTCTTTTTGACTAGGACGCCTTCTTTTTATATGTGTAACTCTCCACTCCCATGCTGTGTTATGCAGTCAGTAGTTTTTGTTTCAAATGTCACTATAGCTTATAGATAAAGCTACCGTGGCTATATAATAAGTAGCGTTCTACTGATTAATATAATATCAGTTCGAGAGCCGGCTATGCATAAAGATGAATGATGTAACCGCATGTGCGCCTGAGCGAATAAGCGCCTCACTATAAACACAATTGGTTGTGGGTTTGATTTTTGATTCAAATATATATATATATATATATATATATATATATTAATTTGCCTGCTCTAGTATATAAGGCAAAGTATGGCGCCACTCAACACGCAGTGTCTCGTATTCAGGCGGAAAGACATGTCTTAATGCAACTGTACCTGTCTTAAATATTAGGAAATAAAATATACTATTTAATTTTTATTTCCACTTTTAATAAAACTTGAAACACTCTTTGAAAATACGCTTTGAATTTAGCCAAAATTAAACTAGAAAATTTCTAGACAGCAGCGAGAATAGGACATTCACTTGAAACTTCTTGACAAATATATAAAGGCCCCTTATGAATAGTTTCTGTAGTTTCAGTATTTCAAATACATGTTAAGTGGGTTTAAGTTTTAATGACAACTTAGTATTTCTTTGAAATTACTTCTTAGGGGTTTTGCTCAAAATGAAAATCTTTTAGATTTAATATAAAGTTTGAAAGGAGCTGCATATCTTGCGCAATAAAAATAACAGACGGGCAATTTATTACTTTGAAGCTCTTTTGAAGCTTTACATTTACTTATGAATTTGAAAGCTTAACTTTTAAGTGCATTTATATTATTAATTAACATTCAAAAATTTAGGATTGCATTCTTGCACTCTTTAAGGGTTTTTTTCGTGTTTATTATGAGTTTTAATAAATTGCAATTGCAATATAACATACCGACATTTCAACTATAATTCATACGCATTCATAATAGGAATGAGAATCGTAACCACAACCATCGCCTATACTACAGTCATACGCTGTCACACTGCCATGACGGCCTCTAATTAAATTAAATTAGAATCTTTCATATATCATTTATGGTCACTCGTATTTTATTTGATCAAGTCAATAGAATTATTCTTATCAGATTTTATTTTAAAGTTAGTCTAATGTTGTTCTTAGAAACTCCTATAGATGATTCTTTTAGCTTCAAACATTTGTGTACATTTAAAATGTTACATACAAACGTCCGATGGATTTTGCCTTCTAATCCAACTAGAACGCTCCGAGCTATCTGTCATGTCGCATACTCGTCGTTTCTTTTTCATAGAACTTGTATAACAAACTTCTATGTACAAGCACTCAAAGTTATTTATTAATTTATTTGAGAAACAGAAAAACATACAGCTTTTTTGATATAAATAAAATTCTAATGAATGAAACAAAATGAAAAAAATATATAGTGAACTCTCAAATATATAATAATAAAAAATGTATGTATATTCTTCTTCTTCTTCTTCTCTTCTTCTTAATGTAACAAATTCTGAACCACATGTTCACACTCTCCCACACACACACACACACATATATATATATATATATATTAAATATACAGATTCTTATAGTACATTTACCATCTAATAGCTAGTAGTGTGTAATAAGAATTAGACTTGCCCACGCAAATGGGACTTCGTGTCCGAACTTATAACAAGACCATCGCTACTAACATTCACAATTATAACAGGTAAAAGGAATTACCCGGAATAGAACTTTATTTTCCCGCATTTCTACATATTACCTAAGGCAGAATGTCACAAAATGCCACAATATGTTTCTGTGTAACGTTTTCGTAGCTTCAGTTAAATTCTAAATGTAATTGACTAAGATTTTGTAATTCATTCCACTGGGGATGATAATTTCGTATAAATAGACTTCATATAAAAACCAAGATCATGTTTCAGAGAATAAGAAAGATTTTAAATAATATATTTTCTTACAAAATTTGTACTATAATAATTTTAGTAGTACATTCATATATTAATATAATTCAAAAATTAGAAAACTAATTCATAATATAAGGTGATATGAAATTAAATCTCAATATTTATCAGCGTCATTTAGAACCAACCTTATGTTACTAAGTTGGTTTTATAAATGTCAAAATTTCAATTTCAAATCAGTTTGTTGATGTATTAATGTAAGAGAATATACATTTAATCAAACGCGAAGCTTATATTATACTAAGGTCGTCTCATAAGTAATTAGTTTACTAAATAGTTTGCAAAGCTACCATAATTTATTAATATAGCAATTCATATTTATCTAACGATATATGGTCCTTTGCTCATTGAAAGTAATGTTTCAATATTGTATATACCTAATGTATATGTAATACAAAGCATTTGATTCAAAAATTTAAAAACAACTGAAGTAGTACCACAAGATTCTTTTTTTTGTCCTGTAATATAATGTTTTAAAACTAAAATTTACGGCATTAGGACTTTAAATAGGAAATGTAATATAAAACAAGTCGAAAAAGACATATCTAGAAAACATAAAAATTTGAATGCAGCGGGATTTGAACCCGTGCCTCTTGAAAACCGTTGAACGAAAATTTATATACGTTTTCTAAATATGTCTTTTTCAATTTTCTAAGTGTGTGATTAACACTATGAAAAATGTAAAAAAAAGAACAAGTTTAACTATAAAATAGAAGTGTTATTTTATACTAAACGCTCAATTTTTATACATAAAGTTGGTATTGTCAGTCCCTTACCAGTGGACAATGGCTGGGGAGCAATAAAATCGGTTCCTTTGTGTCTCACCTTTGACATTTGCACAATTTGTCCGATTAAAGTACTGCAAGCTTAGTGAAAAGTGTTTTAAGAGGTCAGTTTTTGAATTTTTTATCTCTACTCGGTTTCAATGTAATTTCATTGCTCCTTTGTATTGTGCAATCGCTGTATAACCATTTTGTTGAAATAATCTTATTCAGCTAATAAGTCTAATATAATGTTCTTATTTTTGTTTTAATATACCTGTTTCACGTAGTATGCTCAATGTGAGGTTTAAATATTGTAAGAACTATACTCAGAAATTCCAATTACCTATTAAGCAATGTAAAATTGATAGAATTGTACGAGTGTACATACATATTTTATGGTATTGGCATTTCGTTGTTTAATTTTATAAAAGACTTTTTATATAAAAAGTACGCCAGACATTTTTATATAAAGTAACTTTTAACAAAATTATATCTTCGCTTCCTTAGAATTTGGGTATAACATTAGCTTTTATTTAATAAAAATATATGAAGTTTCAGAAACTTATCCAAGTATTATGTTACAACCCTTTATAATTCATAACATACTTTACTTACCAACAACATTTTGTTCTATATGAAATTGTTCTTGTGGGACAAGGCTTAAGCTTTCATTAGAAGGTCGGTACAAGCAAAATATCAAGTCCTCACAAACTCTCCGTTCTTTCTATTCATATTGAACAAGTGATATTTATAAAAAGTTAATTAAGGAAACAATTGTTATCGCGATATATTTAATATGTATGGCCATCGTAGCGCAGTGGAGCAGCATCTGACTGCAAACGCGATTGGTTGTGGGTTCGATCACCATAGGAGGAATGATTATTAAAATTATTTCAATTTTTCCGCGTTTAAGCCTGAAAAAAAAGACATATGTATGTACAATTATAAATATACATATATTGTTTTTTATTTAACGCTATATCCCGTAAACATGGTAGGCAAAGAGAACCTAGCGACAAGGTACTCCGTTCTCCACATTCCGTCCAAATTAGAGCCATGTCGTGTTGAGTACAATTATTTAAATATTAATTTCATACAAGTGGGGATTGAACCCACAACTGCGCCACGGTGACTCTTAATAATCTAACTTTATATTATAAAGCTGAAGAGTTTGTTTGTTTGAACGCGCTAATCTCAGAAACTACTGTTTAGAATTAAAAAAAATTTGTGTTGGATAGTCCATTTATCGAGGAAGGCTATGATGTAAATTGATACCCAGTTGTATGATAGAATGTAAATTGATACCCAGTTAGGATCATGTAAGGCGCTGCACTCTATTCTTCACTTTACACTTGACTTAGAAGTTTATTAATGGCGCTGGAGTACTTCTGCTACCGACAGCATATTTACATATAGGTATATCTATATCATATAAAACAAATGTTCGGATATACGACTAGATATTTAAAATATGGTATTATATAGGTATATTAAAAAGATAGAAATTGAACAGATGTATTGTAATAAGTTTGAGTAGCGTAACTCAAGCCCACGCTTTATCTTATCAATAGAGCGCTGAAAATAATATAATACCGCTGTTAGGGAATTGAACCCACAATCATCGCGTATACTGTAACGCGTACACCGTCGCACTGCGAAACGATGTCTCGGATTCGGCCGGAAATAGAGAATGGAGTGTCTTGACACTAGGTTATCTCTGCCCTTCCTGCCATGCGGGAAAAAGCAAGCAAATAATATAATAGATGTAATAAAGTAATCCAGCTAATGTTATTACGAAAAAGGAATATGTATGTAATTAGGTAGACGATTTTCTAAACGGGATTGTATCATATAATTTTATTAGAGACACAAAAGGTTTCATTATTGAACTGTCAGCCTCATAAGGCTCCTTTGTAATTTTATCGTTGATGAGAAAAAAACATTTTTCAAAAATACTATCAATTTTTCTTTTTGCCTTCGTTATGTTTTCGCTGGAATTTTTATAATATCATTTTACGAGCTCGAAATTTAAGCCAAAGTCAAGTCAATATTTAGTTTGCAACGGCGATCTGGAATAAGAATGGTGGTTAATAAGAAATTAGTGTATATATATAATCTATATAAATACTATTTTGTCATGATTGATCGGACCGGATAATTTGCACTCGTGGTACAAATTTTTAAGGACATCAGACTGTAAGACATGGGTCAAAATAACGTTGTCATTTTTATACACTAATTGATAGACAGATAGATAAGGGCACCATTTATAAAATTATGTTAAACATACAAATCAGTAATTAAATATTATTAATATTACATTGAAGATTAATAAATCTGTATGAAACTAAGTTTCAAGGTGTTAGAATGTACCGAATGCCTGTACAAATTCCACTCATAGGAATAGATAAATACCTTTTTCAATGTGTTTGAACAAACTACTAATTTTGAATGCTCCAACCCAATACTCAGTGCCTAAAAATGTACGATAAGTATCTAAATGAGTACAGAAGAAGATAAAATTAAGTATTTACATAGTTTGATACACTTCAGGTGTACATTTTTGTCGCATAGCAGAACAGGCAAAAAAAACTAGGTGTTCGGATATACGACTAGGTACTTAAAATATGGTATTATATAGGTATATTAAAAAGATAGAAATTAAACAGATATATTGTAATAAGTTTGAGTAGCGGAACTCAAGTCCACGCTTTATCTTATCAATAGAGCGCTGAAAAGAATATAATACCGCCGTTAGGGAATTGAACCCACAATCATCGCGTATACTGTAAGACGCCGTCGCACTGCGAAACGATGTCTCGGATTCGGCCGGAAATAGAGAATGGAGTGTTTCTCTGCTTTCAATATATACAATATATGTTATATATCTAAATTTAAACAAGAAAATCTGATATTGCTCTCGATAATTTAAAGGACAACTTAATAAGTATTCTCTCCTGGTCTAATTTGTTTCGCGTGAGGGAGATT
The DNA here is from genome assembly GCA_038994665.1 of Podotricha telesiphe. Lineage (NCBI taxonomy): Eukaryota > Metazoa > Arthropoda > Insecta > Lepidoptera > Nymphalidae > Podotricha > Podotricha telesiphe. Next base: position 1,244,533 of record JAOYRR010000327.1, read on the forward strand.
TACGTAATAACAGGGTTGTTAGAACAGCTGATACCGTCGCAGAGAAAACTATTATATATGTTATTTAACTGTAAGGCGAATGCAGTCTCGTAAAACGGAACGAAGAATAATGTCATGATACTGGAGACGCTTCAACAATATGTAACGTATACATTTATAAAGATCAACTCTCTTTGGGATATATTTGTATTGTACGTGATATATTACTTACATTATATTTTATAGAATTGTCAAAAGCAGATGTCAATTATTAGAAATAAACATTATAGTTTCAAGTTTATTGTCTTCTGATACAATCTCAATAGTAATTTTACCAATTAATGTTGAGACTTTTATTAGTTTTTACATTAGCTACGTATTTAGAGACCAACTTGGCGTAGTGTGGCAGCGTTCAACTGTAAATGCATTTGTTTGTGGTTTTGATTCTCACCCGGTAGAATTATCATAATTCAATTATTTCCTTGATTTTCCCGATTATGACACATTTTGAAATGAAACTATATTCAAGTATTTATATTGGTCTTCAAACATACATTTTGGAAAGCCGACGTTTCGAACGCTTTACAGTAGTCCGTGGTCACAGGTAGACTCAGGTGGCATTCGTCGACGAATGACGAGATTCATTTCAAAATTAATTATTTCCATTTATCTACTCTGATAAGTAAAACAAAGTGCGGCGCTTAGTTCGACCACGCAGTTTCTATAATTCGGACGAAACGGAAAATAGAGAACGGAAATTTGATTACCAGGTTCTTTTTGAACTAGGTTTGTTCTGCCCTGCGGCATATATTTTTCACATTATATAAAGTGTAAAACTCCAGAAAAACATTCTCTATTTATTTTTTATAACATTTCAATATAAAAGTTTTTCGTTATAAACTAACGTTCATAGTCATATAAGAAATGAATGTCAAGGGAAAATACAGCTTATTGGTGATATAATTCAATAAGAATGTAAGCCGCATAACCGCAAATATTGCCCATTTTCTACGCTTCTCGTAATAACGCCATGCGTTGTGAACAAAGGGAATAGCTTATGAAAATAAAACAAATAATGTGAGAATATTGCACATTCCTAAGTAGATCTTAGTGAGAATCATAATATTGTGTTTGTCCTTTATTTATTTTTTTTGCGTATATACAATTTCTATCCATCACGGAGACACAATTTGTTTCCATTGTGGACGGAATAAATAATGGTATTTAAATCATTATATTAATACGTGAAAAACAAAAAATTAAGACCTTTCTACGAATTTTATTGTTTGTAGGTGTAAGTATATCACAGTCCAAGTGTTTATGGAAGATTATTATTTATTCAATCATCTATAGAAAAATAATTATAATTATAATTTTGAAATACAGTATAATTTGTTCTATATATAAAATAAATATTACACTATTAAATAGACACTGTGTTTGCTAAATATTTATGTTTTTTATAGCATACACGTTGCTAAGGAAACGTGTCCTTTACGCGTCAAATAATTATTGTACAATACCTGTCTGCCAAACAGCGCCGTAAAATTTTATCACTCGACTCGTTATGTAACTATTAGACTTTAAAGTCTTAAAAGAGCTTAAAAATGGGAAAATATGTATGGATTACATTTTATTGTTATTTTAAAAAAAAAATTAAAGTGTTATTCACCTACTTAGGAAACTGAAAAACATATATTTAACAAATGTATAACAATTTAAACTCAGCTGGATTTGAACCCGCGTCTCTTGAAAACCGTTTAAATTTTTATACGTTTTCTAAATATATATTATTGTTATCTATATATTTTTTGTAGCCATTATAGTACATATAATATGAAATAAAAATAACTTTTATAATTAGACATAGCTTTGTAGTTGATATAAATAAATTAAATAGAAGAATAAAGTTAAATTCGAATATGTAATGCTTGTACTCGCTCAAAACTTGGATTGAATTATTTTTCAAGGTTTTAAAAAATATTCACAAAAGGCAGAAATCACAGACCAGGCAGCCTCTTTGAATATTTAGAAGTATAAAAGTTGTATTCATTTATAATATTTCACCAATAGTTCTACTCTTGAAATTAGATTTAATATATCAATGTTTAAAATAAAATTTGTATGTATGTATGTATATAAATATACATTTGTGAGGATGCGTGTGTCGATTGTGTTATAGTTACATTAAAAAAATATATATTATCACACAGAATACAAATAAAAGATAGAAGGAGCAGAGAGTATAATGATGGAAACCGAAATGTAGTAAGCAAGTAATATACTTCAAAGAAACATTTAAAACTTATTAAAACAATTTTTTTTTGTATTATAAATTATAGTACAGAACGGTCGCAAACAAATCAACTTATCCGACTTAAATTCACATTAACGCCAAGCAAAGTATTTTAATGTTGTATATATGTACATATTGTTAAATGTGAATTCACCATTTGAAATATCGAAGCAAACACTTGCAGGTCGTGTGACCTCGAAACTTTCCAGTCTTTTTAATTAACGAAATAGTATTTTATTCCGAACGAGATTGAATGTATTCAAGAATTGCATTCAGAACGAGAATAGTACTTTTGAGAAAATAAAATAAGTTATTCAATTATAAAAGTTTTTTTTTTTAATTAATCACTGTTTGACAGTGGCTATATACAATAACCGAAAATTAGTTATACATGGTGTTTTATAGTATTTTATTATGCCAATATTTTTAATTTTGATATTTCTACATACATATGTGTATTGTAAAGAATATTCTATTTTATTTTAAAATTATTAATCCAGTGTTGTATTCTTTTCGCTCCGTTCTCCACTTTTCGAATAAAATAGTGTCGCGACATTGCGTGTCAAGTGACGGAACTCGATGCCGAATCATAGAACATCGAGTGGGAATCGAAGCCACAACCACTCACATTTACAGTCAGACGCTGCTCCACTGCGTTACGATAGTCTCTACTTATTTATATTATTATGCTATTAAAACTTACACTAAATAAAGTTCTTCTTTTCAGTTGTTATAGTAATTTGTTTTTGTAAGCATTTTAAACGCTTAATATCATTGTGATAGTTTTAGAATGAGCGCCGTGTTTCTTTAAAATAGTAAGTCAGTTTAATAAATATATTCAGTGTTCATTTCTTTCGTTTCATCAAAGCAAAGTTTTAATTGGCTTAATATTTTCTAGGTAATGTAATAAATTTCAATTTATTACAAATTCATACATATTTTTCCATTTGGAATATAATTAAATGTAGATAGATATACGATGCGTAAGAGAAGGTCAGTTTTGTCAGCCTAATGTGAAATTATTGCGGCATCAATGGCGCTTGTTTTCGGGTTATATACTCGTATACAAATATATACGAAAATTGACGGCCTCCCAAAGTCTTTGTTCAAAATATTAATACTTGTCATCATTCATCATAACAATTGCTTTTTTTGATATCACATCAAGCTGTGTTTTTTCTTGATTAAAGTTTATACATATTTTTGTAATAAACAGTTTATTTATGGTACAGACTTTCATTGTAAAACTAATTTAGCATTTCGAAATATCTGATTGTGTTTTACATACGTTAGTTATTATTTTTAACATTTACTTATCTATTATGAATTATTGTAGAAAAATGTAATTAGTTTTTTACTAGCTTAACGGTTGTACCCGGATAGCAGGGTAGTCAGAGAGAACCTTGTATCAAGATACACCATTCTTTACTTTCCGCCCGAAATCGACACACTGCAGATTGAATTGCGGACCAGAGTAGAGAAATGAAAATATTTTAAACATAATCAATAAAAACACAAAATGTCACACTCAAACACAAACACTTTCCACCTGAAAATTTTCAGGAAATCGAAATAAATACTTGAAATAATCTTTGAATATCCTTTATAGACGAATTATTAGAATGGAATAGCAAATTTGTTACGTTTTGTTGTTCCAGTTTTGAACGCTGAAGTTATTACTGAACTCTATTTTTGTTAAATAGTTAAAATAAAGCGGTTTATGATTCTGTCGTGTACAGGGATCGTTTAAGACTATTTACCACTCAATTACTCGCCAACTCGCCCTACGTTACAAAGAATTTACAGCTTTTATACTGTTAGTAACAGAACTTTGCCTACATTTTTGCTTAAGTAGAAAAAAAGAAAAGCTACAAAAAATAAGCCAATACTAATAAAAAATGTAGCTAGGGTACTATATCCTTGTTGCATATTGAGTAACATAGCGTGTTTTAGTTTAGTTCACATATTACTAAAGTTGTGAAAGAGATTGGCTTTTGCTAGTCATTTTACGTAGGTATAGCCGTACTAACATAAACGATGAAACTAAATAAAGTGAAGTTTGTTGTCTTCTCACCTTCATACTAAGTACTAAGAGCCCCCCCCCCCCGCCTAAAATATGCGTTGCCATAGCAACGTATAGTATGTCACTTACAATAGTGTATGTCAAACACATGGTAATGTAATATTTATTTTAATGTATTTCCAAATGTATAAAACTTGTACTAATTTCATTTTACTTAAACTCATCGCTATTTGATACTTCATTTTGACAATAGTGCCAAATTGAATTTTACAAAGCCTATTCGTAACTGAAGTACCAAAGTAAAATATTGCAGTAAAGTCTAAAACGAACCGGGATATCCATATTATGGTATAGCACAGGTTTTCTTATACAGCATGAGCTATTTGTTATCATCAATATGAATCAGACTGACATAGACGGTAACATGTCCCACTGGTATACGACCCCATTGTAAAGCGAAATAGAAAATATATGTATAGTGTAAAGAATATGTAAAGCAGATTAGATTATTGCCACACTAAGGGGGTGAAAATTTTGAAAATTGAAAGGAAAAACATCTGTTGAGTAAATTATTGATATAAACGATATTGTAATTTGTTAGTCTCGTACTAAACACATGATATAATAATTGTAACAAATGACAGATAAATGCCACTTCAGTCTACCAGTGACCACGGACCACTGTAAAGTGTTCGAAACGTCAGGTTCTAAATGTATTTTCGAATACCAATATTATACGCGATTAATCCAGTAAAAAATAGTTTCATTTCACATTTATTATTTCTTAGTTGCCTCGCGCACTAACATATAAAACTTAGAAAAAGACATATTTAGAAAACGTATAAAAATTTTAACGCAGCGGGATTTGAACCCGCGCCTCTTTTTATTATACATATTATATATCTTTTTATACGTTTTCTAAATATGTCCTTTTCAATTTCCTTAGTGTGGGAATAACATTTAAAAAAATGTTAAAAATATATATATATATATAACTTTTTATATCTCTCACCTTCCTACAATGCTTAAAGCTTACAAAAAAGGTTAATGGAAATATCGTAAATAACTATCAGAAGTGAGGACCTAAATTACTACAAAGACCAGAACGCCATTAAAGTTTCATTGATTTCAAAAATATATTGGATTTGGTGTCACTAGCGACACGTCTGCTTCAAGAAACGTATTGTGACTTATGATAAATTGCAGACATATCTTCGATTCGTTATCGGAGTACAAATTACGAGGGATTGGTTTGAGTCAAAACAAATGATAATGAAAACTTGTTGCCTTAAGTTCTCTTCAATAATTAATTTGCTTTAAGCTAATTTTGTAAAGCGTGACCTAGTTCCTTGTTTGTTTCGTGGCTTGTTTACGTTTTAATAATTTTATTTTGTACGGAATATCGATTATATTATTTTATTTAGAAAAGTGCTTATAAAAGTACGAATAAACTTTGTAGTTCAGGTCATTAGTTAGTAATTGATCTGAGGCACTTCTTATTTTTGTCTTCACGCGCATAACTTGTTTAACAGGGAAAAAAGTCTCTACTAATTTGTCACTAACAGACACAAACTAGTGATGAACCCGTTTTCCACTTTCTGTTTCTTCTAAAATCATTGCCAACAAGTAGACCGGTTAGAATACTTATATTTAAAATATTAATATTTCTTTCAGTACAAATTAAAACTAATTTAATCACGTGAAACAGCGCGTTGACTGTATTTAGTCTAATATTATTTTAAGCTATTAAAATATGAATAATGTAAGAAACAAGGGCTCATTCAATGTGATTGATTCGCTGAATATTTATGAAATATTGTTTTCATTTAATCTAGATATATTATCATTGTTAAAATCTAATTGTTTTAATTTAATTTAAGCAATCTGTTTATATGGTATATCAATAATAAAATAAATATATTCAACCATTACGAATCATCAATCGTATTATAACAAAGTTCAAATATTTCTAATATTAAATCTTGTAGAAATTTTGATGCGTCACAATACAAGTATGGATAGATACTGTCATACTGCGGTACGACAGTATCTTAATATACTCACACTAAACTGCATATGCGAATGTGGTTATCGTTCTCATTATGTGATGGTTGCGGGTTCGATTCCCACTCGGCGAATGGTTAAATTATTAGTTCTGCCATTCACAACACAACTAGAAATAGAGAACGGAGAGTCTCTTTGCTCACCCAGCTAAGGCGCAGCAGCTGAAAAAGAATGCATAGTGGTGGCCAAGTCGTGTAAATATTTAAAAATCTTAGAATGTCTCGATAGAAAGCTAAGTTTGACTGGTAAAGCCTACTGAAGCAATCTCTTTCTCAAGTAGATACTGTTTATAATGGTCTTTACGTTGACCTATACTTGTGTTACTGTATAAACTAGAACGATTTACTAGACGAACTAGAAGCTCTAGGAATAATAAAGTTTTTCTCAGGGAAATCATCATCTTGATCAAATACGACATCAGTATTAAATTTTATTCTGTAGGTACATTTGTATTATTTATCAAAAACTCAAAAACACAGTGTGTGTATATATATATATATAGGGTACTTTTAGCATCTTTCTAAGAACCTAAAAGAAGGGAACTTAGTTTTTATAAACCTCCTTTCTATATTTTCCGCCTAAATTGAATATATTCTTGGTTGAGTGTCAAAACGCATTACGCTTTGTTTTACTAGATTAAATATATATTAAATAAAAATAATTTAAATTTAAACATTCCTTCAAATAAGAACTAAACCCCAAAACCGTTTGCATAAAGACGCTGTCCCAGTACGTCAAGAGGACTTTAAATATATGTAGGAGTATATTTTTTGATCAGATTGATAAATATCGCAGTTTTGCGTTTTTGCAGTTGATATTTTCAGTCAGTTATTGGATTTTGGTCAATTTCGAACCTCTACGACAGCATCTATCAACATCAGCATTAACCTATCTTCAGATAAGCTCGACACCTTACCTACATTATTATAGATGTAGTAGAAGTTTTCACATTACATTTTAAATAATAATACAGTTATGCCTGTCTGGCTAGATTGTTTTGGTTTTCTACGTCATATGTTATAGTTAGATAGGAGTTTGATGATTCCATTTACGTTAGTTAATTATTATTTTTATTCTTATAATTTGTATAATATAATGTTTCAGATTAGGTATGATATGCCTTAACGAAATATTATTACTCCCTCGTCACTTATTTGTCCGTTTTGCACATGCATCTATGTCATCGTTTTTATAATAATCGACGAGGAAACTGCAATAAAGCCCAGTGGATATCGCCTATAGAGCTGTGAACTCGAGTGGAAAGTGACGTATTACTATGGACGTATTGAGCCAGCTAAATTATTCGGTCACCGCAGAACTACCCATCTCGATAGTTACTATCATACCATATTAACATAGTTCAGCATTACTACTTTACTTACAAGGAGATTCACGGGACAAACTATAGTTACAGCTTTTTGTTTAAAAACTCACCCTCACCATCAAATATCGAATAATAAACCTATAAAACTTCACACTTGCGCTATACGATATACGATAGCATGTCAAAGTTACAAAGTTTGAAATGTGTTTTAATGGGTCAATTTCGATACAGCTATAGGGTGCGAGTATCGTTGTATATAGAGCTGAGCGATTCGTCTGCATTTGAGCAGGGTTAATTAACGATTGTGCCCGTTATTGAACGTTTTTAGATCTCTGACTATGCTTTTTTCTCTATTGTTCCAATGCGCGATCCACGCTGGTTGGTCTTTTGTTTTTTATAAGTACAACTGATGATGCTTTACAGTACGCTTTATTAGTTTAATTAAGACTGAAAAATATGGGCGTATTAAATAAACAAATTATATTTCATTTGATAGTATCGCCATTCTAAACTTTTTTAGGTGTCTTGTTCCACCAAGTACGAATCGAACCCACTACCAATCGAGCTTGCAGTGTTTTGACACTAGCTTCTTTCTAACTACCCTGCTATGCGGGAAAAAGCATGAAGCTGATAGTAATTAAAAATGTACAGTTACAGTTAAAATACCGCTACTTTTCTCAATAGAGAGATATATAAAGAACGTAGATTGAATAGATAATTTCTTAGGTTCATAAAATCCATACTATATTTTTCCATATAATATGATTTGTACAAATATGTTTAGTACTTCAAATACTATTCCGTACATATACTCGTATAAAACAGTAGTTTTATGTTTAGCGATTAACTTAACCGTTTTAGTTTCATTATGACTAATAAAACATAAGGACCGTAATGCCTTTACAACTCCTTAGAATAAAGCTACCTTCTAAAGGGTTCATAAAGGCTGCGTACTTCAGTATAATGTTACCGCAACAGTACGCCTGCCCAAAACGTAGTACACGAGTTTCACTTTGTAACTGGACTAGTACCTAAACAAGCTACTAGAAACTATCCTTAATTCTTCAAGTCTTGGGTACATTTCAAGAAGTGACATAGATTAATGGTGTAAGTTTGATTTAGCTTCAGCTGAATATATAACTGAAAGGATTTACTTCTACATTTCTCTTGTTGACACAAAAGTGTGAAAATTTTGTTGTTTTTCTTTTGGTATAAATATATTTTTTTCTGTCTAAAGCCGTATGTATATCTTGAAAATATGCTTATTGTTTATATAGTGGTGATAAATCTTGTGCTTCATACATCTAAGAGATTTAGAATAGTTTTGCTCTTTTGTTTTCATTATTTTATATCATTAAGAACTCCTATAAGACAAGTTATATTTAAATATGAAATACTTGTTATTTTTTGTTAATAACAATAAATGTATTTTAATAAGAAAACTTGTTAATTATTATATAACACTATAAAGCCTATAACTAGATTTGCTGTTATGTGTAGCTAATCTTTCATGAAAACTAAAGGGACTACAATGACAAATTTTTGAATACAACTGCGACACAGACTAATGGAAATAGACGAAATATAGCAACAATCGCCGCTATAGAATGTCTACGGATTTCCAACTACTGTTACCCTTTCCGTTTTAATTATACTGCCCCTTCTAATTGAAAAGAACTTCCAAAAGATTTCGTAACTTTATCAAATTGAGATCTACTAGGCCCCGTTGACAACCTAAATTACCCTAAATTACAACGTGTTTGAGTTTTATACAAAAGTGTATATCAAATACATGATAACGTATTTAGTATATTTTACTATATTAATTTAATGTGTACAATTAGATGTATCTAATGCACAAAATATTGGCTTTTTACATTTCTTACCTAAATGTAACTGTAACTGCCAATTTTTATACTTCGGTTATTTTTTACGTAAGCGAAAAAACAAGGTAAGGGGTCAAATGTTTTTAGTTAGCATATAGATTTGTTCTACCATTTAACACGCAATCTTTAGGCATAGGCTTTTCGCTTGGTATGTACTTGCCTATCCAGCGAAGTACAGACTCGTGACGAATCGAAATAAAATTAATTTAGTTAAAACTTAAACACTACTAACCCTTTACTTATATCGTATTAATAATAATTGATTATAGCGCGGGGTTGAGTTCCGCCACTATGTAAGTTATGTCTAGAATTCGGGAAGAAAGTGGAGTGTATTGATTTTATTTTCTACCTGCCTGCCTTATTAAGCGACAAAAAGCTGTTTTCTTAATAATCGGTGCCTACAGATACGTGTGCAGTATAATTAAATTTAAAAACAAACATATTTATATATTTTTTTTTTACTTTAAATTATAACCATTTACTCAACGGCTCTGTTTCAATGTTCATTTTAAGAAAACCGTTTTTTGCGTATTAACAAAACAATTTATAAATGAAATTTATAAGCGAATTAAAATGAATTTACATAAGCTCAGTTAGAAGAAAAATATTCTTATTCAAATAAAGTAATATCATTTACTTGACAACTTTTTTATGGAGGTTTTTCAAATTACGTAAAAAAATGTAATCTTTTTATATTATTTTGTTATTACTTGCTCTAAGATTTTGCAAAAGATTTGTTGATTTCGTTCTTTCATTATATTGTGCGGTAAAAAGCCAATTAACAAATATTTTTTCATGTTGAAAAGAAAATTTTAAAATGTAGCAATGATCGCTTAGATAAATAAATACATGTGAAAGATGTATTTAGAAAACGTATAAAAATTTGAACGCAGCGGGATACGAACCCACTCCTCTTGGAAACCGTCCAAGGGTCTGACAGCTAAGCCATGCGTTCAATGTTCATGCGTCGTCGTTCGCAATCAAGTGTGTGATTAATACTTTAAAAAATGTTACAAAAAAAGTACATGCGACATATTTATTTACACATTTTTCGCTTTGTGCTTTTTTCTCTCATAGTACTACAGTTGGAGAGAACCTAGTGCTAATACACTCCGTTCTCTACACTCTGCCCGCAACACGTGTTCTGTGATACGCTTTAACGCAACTGAGTGCTTTTTTAACTGATATAATCATTCTACCAAGTTAGAATCCCACAAACACTTACCTTTGTAGCAGATTTTTTTCGTGGTGATGCGAGTTGTGTTAAATTTAAAAAAAAAAGCCGCTAAATTTATTTGACATATCCATTCTTTCGTACATTAACTAAACCGTTCATATTAATTGCACTTAATTGGTAATAATATGATGTAAGCTCAATTATATTTGGTTCGTACACGTTACTCAAATGACCGTCGAAACAGTTATTGTTAGTATAAAATTTTATAGCTACAGACGTAGTAGTGCTTAATCTATTCAACGATCGCCTTTAAATAGCTTATTCAGAACGGGCTTCATCAATCGCTTCTACGTCACGCGACGGACGTCCGCTTGTACCGTACTTAAGTAGTTTAAATCTATTAAGAAAGCAATTATTTCTTTCAATTCCTTCCTTTCATCTTGTGAATTGTGTACGAAATATTAGAAATAATCTTTTTTTTAACTTAGTATGGCAGACAAAATTATAAGACGAGCTAGCTTTTAATAGCTTTTTATCACGAATCAGCTATAGTTACAGTCAAATCTTTATCTGTTTATTTTTTTTTATTTTATTTTCATTTTCAAGAAAAAGGAAGTAAATAGCTAGTTTATTCGTGGAGTTGAGGCGGGCACGCTAATATTTTCGTTCTACTTATGTACCCTCCTATAACATACACGATGTATACCTTACCGAGAAGTTATCGCTTCACGTCTTGCATATTATATCAATATCCTTAAAACCTGATTCTCAGATTTTAAAGATCTCCCTTTCAAGTCAACCTAGCTTTGTTTTCACTAAGTTTCACAACTTGGGACTTCCTCACATTAATTGCCAACTTAATAGAAGCTTACTCGAAAGGTCGAAATAGATTGTCTTCTCCTGACGTAACCTATTTTCATGCTGGTCTTTGATAACGGCGGCAAGTTTATTCAGTTATAATTTATTGCGTGTTCATCGATAACAAAGTAGGAACTATGTGTACATAATTAATTTTCCTGCGCGCATACTAGCGCTTCGTGTGACAATAAAATCTAAACCGCTTCACAGTTTATCTCATATGTGAAACTATTTAGTTTTACTATGCATAAAGTATTTTTATTGAGGTGTTAGTAGAAAATTGTCGAATTTGTATAGGTATAGAGAGTAGATTGGAGCTCAATCTACGCTTAATTCGCAAGTTCCAGGCAACGCAATAGATTGCATTGCATGTATATATATGGTGAATCCATGAAATGCTAATGAGTATTTTCTCTTTACTTTTTTTTCTTTAGGTATACATTAAGAGTAGCTTTAGTAATATCTTATTTATATCATACTTTGTATTGTATGAAAATAGTAAAAAAAAAATGTTTTTGGAATTAAATATTTGTCACCTTATTCATACCTTGACGGTATATTCTGTCTTATATCTTAAATAGGACAATCAATATTTGAAGCATTTTTTTTAGTGTCCCCATCAAATAAAAAATAGAAACAACAACATTATTAACAAATATTTTTTAGTTTTCTATATATTATGGAATACGACCCTTGGATGTTATACCTTTATAGCATTACAATTTTATACACAATACAAAGCAAAGCTTACAAAATATCTCTAAAAATAAAATTAAAACATTGCTACTAGTAAAAAAAACCTAAAATACGACTAACTTGCCAAGTGAAAATACAGTAACTGTATAAAAATATTATAATTTTCCTTGTTTTTACTTAAAGGTGTACCTCAAAAGTTTATCGATCCAAATAACACCTAATCTATTCGTTTCTAATTTTTTATACACTATTTTGTGTTAGATAGACGTAAAGCGCTTTCAAAGCGTCTAAGGTGTCAGACCAAGTGGTACAATTATTCGCTCGACTCGTCGAAACCGCGTTCTAATTTAAACGACACGTAACTACAAATAGGTCTCACTCTATTTGGAGCGAGCGTCATAGTCATGTGAATTTGAAACCGTGAACTGGAACGTTTTGTTTTTATTGTTTAATTATTTTTTATTTAAACAAATTAAGAGCTATATATATTATATTTAAGCTAACATTGCTATAAATGCTGAAAATATCGTATTCACATAAATTTTTGTGTAAAATCCAAACAAACTATAGTAACCCTTCCTAAATAGATTCATTTTCAAATGATCTACTTACTATATAAGATATATTTACTATTTTATAAGATGGATTTCCGATATCCGATAAAATATAAATTTATTTTTCAACTTCACGCTTATTACCGTATATCAGGTTAGTCAGAGACAACCTAGTGTCAAGACACTCCGTTCTTTTCTTGCCACCTGAATTTGAGACATGGTATTACTTTGCCAAACTAAACGCCGAGCTTTGTCTGTTTCACCAGAGTGGAGTTCAAATTATCCATACAATCGTTATACTTTATATTGTACAAAAACCTTTAAATACCTATCTCTTGAAAACTTTTATATATTTACACCAGTAAAGATTTAGATAATACAAGAATGTGTAAAACTCTACCTGGGTCATACAAATAAACTATTTTATTGATGTCAAATAAAACTGTCTTATCAGACCGGAAAAGTAACTCGTGCCTTTCACAATATGTTGTCGTAAAAGCCACGCAAGTTTACGGAGTCGTTAATAACGACAATAAAAAGCTTTGGAAGGTTAAATTTGGCTTCTATTAACTGGCACGAACTAGTACTTGTTGCTTAGTTAATGGTGCCAAAAACGTAAAAACAATTTCACCTCAAACAATTGTATAATTATGTATGTGCTTTTATTATAATTATCACATCTTCACACTCTTTTCGTTCTCCACTTTTCAAATGCCGCCGCATTCAATTTTTTATACGTTTTATAAATGTCTTTTTTAATACACATTGTTCTTAGTTTTAAGGTAACCTATATTTGTAATGATGTTCATTAAGAAATGGCTCGCTCAATATTTGTTCTCATAATTGGCATTTAGGAAAGTACAATTAAATTATTGCTGCCATAAGGGGAATTTTTTATAATATTAATTATATCTAAATGCGTAAATTATGGTTTATAATATACAGATACAATGATTTTGACTTTGTGTGTTTTACAACCTTGCAAAAATTCAAATTTTCGAATACTAGTGTGGAAATAACACTTAAAGGTATTAAAATATTTGCCCAAAGTGGGAAATCAAGAGTGAACTTTTTCTAATTGTTCTAATATTAGTTAAAACAATGATTCTACGTTTCAAATATTAAGATATATAATATTAAATTATTATAATATTTTTTTAGATGACAAATATTAAGATTACAAAATATCGAAATAATAAGTGGTTTCGATATTTTTTAACAAAGTGCCATTAAAAAACATTTAAAAAGATAATAGGATAGCACACACATATGTTCATAGAAATACACATACACAATAAAACGTAAGAAAAGTGTAAAAAATGTAGCGCTGGCACATTCACAATAAATCGCAAGTCAACACTTGTTGCTTCTTCAGTCGTGCCAAAAATACTATTTGAAATGTAAGCCATGGCTTAACACCATCCTATAAAACCTTTAAATGGCTGTAATAATGCATACCTTTTACTTTATAAAAAAGCTGTCATATATTTTGAATAAAATGCCATGTTACAACAAAGAAAGCTTGTAGAGTCAGATTTTCATATGCATATTTAAGTGTAAAGTAAATTAGCATATCATTTATTTGAATTAACTTTCGACGGATGACAGTATTATCGGTAATGTTTGGTCGATAGAAGTAATGTATTCAATATTACGTTTTCAATTCCCTAGCGAGTGTTAATTATGTTTACAAAGTACATGTTTACTCTGACCTTGGTATATTATATTTTAGTTTCCAAGTACAAAAACTATCGTTAATCTACCAGTAATAAATATCACATAATCACTTTAAAACTTATTTAATTCTATCAAGTGACATTATTAGATTGTTGTTCAACTATAGTAATAATATAATGGAAAAATAATAAATAATTATTTCTTCTTCTCCCTATAAGATATTGTGAGAACATTGATATATTTAGGTTAACTGATGATTAAAGTCTTTGTAATAGGATATTTGAATAAAGAATATTTTGCTTTGATTTGATTTGATTTTAATAAACAAATAGTCTTGAAATAAAACTATTTTTAACCGGATTAATCGCGTATAATATTGGTATTTGAAAATACATTTTAGAGACCGACGTTTCGAACACTTTACAGTAGTCCGTGGTCACAGGTAGACTCCTAGTCTCACTCAAGAGATTAATCCGGCTAAAAATAGTTTTATTTCAAAATGTGTAATAATCGTGAAAATCAGAGAACTTATTACACAAATAGTTTTTGGATAACAGCATTTTGGATTTTACTTTAATATTTGATGCGTTAGTATATAGCTGAAGCTGCTGAATGTTCATATGTAATTGTGTAATCCTAAATTAGGTTAAAAGCCAAGCTTTTAACATTATTTGAACATTATTTTAGTATCTTATACGTATTTTTAAATTTGCTTTATTATGTATATGTTGTATATTTTTTAAAATATTTTAGTTACATACGCACACAATATTTGAATTCATATTTTACACGTGGGTAAAATATGAACCGTATATACGTTTATCCTCTTGTTGTCAACAAATGTGGCATGGAGCTCTGTAACTTAATATACCTAATAACTGTATCTGGTCGGACAATAGAAATTAAAACAATCATTTGACATTGGATCAGACAATTACTACTACTACGAATCTAATAGTCGGCACATGTGGTTTTTTATTTAAAAGACATGTAAATCTTTTCCTTACTTTTGCATTTTCCAGAAGACTTCGTTAAGTCTTGTTTTTCTTAGGCATTGCTTCCTAGATATCTCCAAACCTTGGCAATCCAAACTAGACAAACGTCAATTACATGAAATTTATATATACTTACATATATTTGACATTTGTCTTTATATATATGGGTTTGCTAAATAATCCCGCAATTGTCGCGTTCAGTAGGCCTGGACCAAACTTAACTCCGCCATAAACGTCTCTTGGAAATGTAAAAGTTTTACATACTTTAAATGGATTTTATCCTTAAAAATAACTGGATTATTATTTTTAAAGAAAACAATACTTTAATATAAAATAAGGTAAAAGCATGTGAAAACTTGATTACTATTGAAATTAACCATCAACGGAAGCATGTAAATAGTAATTGATTGATTGTTCTTCGTATAAAGCGAATTTCCAATTTGTTCATTATCCTCACAATTGTAGGTTACAATGTATTCTGAATAGTTCTGCTTGAATTCTGCTTAATTTTACTCAATTTACATGAAATACTATTATTATATTATATGATCGATTGAACCTCGATAACTATATGGCGGCGCATGGCTCTGGTACTTTACTTAGTCTTGCCATCAATATTGTTACAAAGAATTTGTTTTTTGCTTTATTGTACTTAACATTTATATAAAATCAATGTAGTTGTTTCGATTTAACCACTCTATTATTTTTTAATTATCAGTTAAAAAATGACCAGTGCGTCTTTTATATATTGCAAGCCCTAACTAAGTCTTTAAAATACGCGACATGGTTCTAGATGCTATCTTCATCTCCCGAGACAAAACTTATGCTTTCGGGCAGGTTTTTTTTTAATTCTTTCCCTTATCACTTTGATTGCCGTTTTCGCACGAACGCAACGTGGTCGGCCAGATTTTCTATCACGAACTGGTTTCATTGTAGCTGTCAATAGCCCGGTACACAAACGTTTGACTAATACGAAGCGTATGGAGGATTTTACCCACAAAAGTAATATTTTGCTTATTTTTAATTATAATAATATTTATCGCCAATATATGAGTTTCTGCTATTTTAATACGAACTAGAAATATAATTAAGATTATGAACAATGAAATTTTGTGCTAAGGTCCTTTTAGTATCAATTTTTTATATAGTATAATAGTATAGTATAACAGTTTCCAAGATTAACGAAGTAAAATTTAAACGATAGCATTTATCAATATAAATACTGTTGTATAAGCAACTATTATATTGTATATACTTTATTCGTAATTTTGTAAAAAATAATATATTCACGTACTATTACACGTATTTATCCTGTACAGCAGAGAAGGCTCGATAGGGCTGGATAGGATGGAGAAGGCTGGCAGGCAGATGAAGATAACTTACTGTCAAAACCATTTTTCGTCCGAATCCACCAATACAAAATGTCGCTCACCTTGTGTGTTAAGTGGCCGAACTTTATGCCGAAATGGCCGAAATTTCGTCTCACTAGAGCGGAGACATAAATATAATCGGTCTTCCGAACCCACCCCTCCCATGTACATTCAGATGCCGTCATACAGTATCACGATGGCTTATTGAATATTAATTATATGAATGTATCAAACATTCTAAATGTATGCAATATAATTGACAATCATGCATATTCAGTTAACCATTGTATGAAGTTATTACAATTGGTTTTTAATATAAAAATAATATAATGGATTTAATTTTATTAATTATTTCTTATTGAGCGTAATTTCACTGCCCATTTGCACATAATTTCCTACTTCCGTTTGTTCCCAGTTATTTTAGGCTCTAGTATTATAACTTGACGTTACGAGCTTCTGGCTAGCGGTGTAATACGTGATAACATATTCTCTGTGAGACCTCAGCAAAGGTAAGGCAATAGGTATATGAAGTCATTTATAGCCTTTACTTTGCGGGTTAATATTATCGTTCTTACCGTAACTTTTATTGTATTAATCTAATAATTTCGATAAGAAATTTAATATAGATTATTAGGAGTTTTTACATACAACCTAACTTCTAGATTAAGAGTTAGTTAGTGATAACGTTATACTTTTTATAAAAATATCAAATAATAAATTATTCAATTTCAATTAAATTCATTTCCAAGCGTAAATTCAAATTAAAAATATCAATAATAATAAAACAAAAAAAGATATATGATACAAATTTTCAATGTTCACATAGAATAAACATAGTTAGATATGTTTTTCTACAAACGTACAAATGAAATCAGGAAGATTTCACTCAGTACACAATGTATGTACGTTACATATACAGTGGCAAAGAGCGAGTGGTCGGTCACGCGGCGTTGAGTTCCGCCATTCAACACAGTGTCTTGGCACTAGATTCTCTCTAATTAGCCTGCAATGCGGAAAAAGCGTGACACTGTAAAAATATATATTATGCAGGATTCATTTATATTAGTATCACGGTCAACCATTTAGAAACAAGCTATGTTTTACGTGTGTACATTTTATTGATGTTGGCGGTCGATAATTATAGCCGTAACCTCACGAGTGTCAGCACCGATAAGGGCGCTTTACGGAACCTCTAATTGGAACGTGTATATTTCGTGTATTTTGGGCGGAACATAAAATTTATATATATATATATATATATTGTTATTTGTAGTTCATATTTGAATTAAATAAAATGACCTCGTATTCAACGCGGTGGCAGTCGGCGTCGCGGTTTTAAGCTGTAATTCAATTCGGAATTAATAATTAAAGTACATATATTTCTCTGAAGTTGTTAAGTAAAGTGTAGTGACTCCTTTTAGGAATCAAATTATAGATATGTACATAGCTCGTCTGTCCGGCTGGGACGTCAACACCGCCAAACCGTTGAACCGATTGTGATGAAATTATGTATATCTATACTTGGGAGTCTTTAGATGAACATAAGCTACTTTTTTCTTCAATTTTTTTTTTTAAGTTTCATTGTTTTACGAAAAGACAGCTAAAAGTACGAAACAGCTATAGCTCAAGCCAAGAGGCCAAGCCGCAAACGGGTGCCTAGTATGTACATATTTTACTTGAAAATTCACTTCAATTTTGAACCGACCACCTTATCGTGAAGTTACGATTCCTCAATTTTTATAATCAAGGCTAGCTAAGTGTTTTTAACATGCTTCATCTGTATCTATCGTTGTAATAAAATCTATTTCAACCCATTTTCTATGATCGCATTTAAACACTTACAATAATAAAATATTTTGTAAATAAAAAATCTTATATTGATTCTAAAACGACCAGTATTATCAGAAAATCATTTTAAACTAAGTGTATTTTTTAAAGTAACTTGTTATAAAAATCAAGATTCTGTAAAAAGTTTGAAGATAAAATTACTTCATTTTTGTTAAATTCATTACCTGCTTTCTACGTACTCAAATATATAGTCGCTGTAACGTAAATAATAAACCTAAAAATAAGTCGAAAAAGTAATTTCGCGATTATATATATTGATATATTGGGTTCTCTTAAACACTCGAAAATATTTTACATAATTTTTTTAATAATTTCACAGCTTATATAGTATTGCGTGCTGTGAACAAAATTGTAGCAGTAAAAAATTAATAGCTACCGCACTCACTTCCATATTTCAGCTATTTTAATCTTCAAATAATCATTTCAGTGAAAAACATTTTCATTAGTTTGTACCACAAAAGAGTATTTACTTCCGGCAATGTCGTAGATATTTTTCTATGAAATGACAGTACAAAAATTTTTGATTTTACAGTTTTTTACAGATTTATTTTATCAGATTTTACAGTTAAGTATAGCTAGCTAGTCTTTTTAAATTAGTAAATCAAAAATTTATATTGATTTTTCTGAGATATCTAAAATCAGAAGCCAATTCAAAGTATATCGAGCATGACCTCAATTGCTACAGCCGCGTCGATCTGCAGATTAGACCGACATGTCGAACTAAAGTTCAGCTTCAAACCATTTACTGAACGCACGATTAATCTTCTTTGACGTTATATGGATTTCGTGGTTATTATGTTATTGAAGCCAATATTTTATATTGACAAGGCAGTGTGAAATTTTTAACATTATTCCTTTTCTCATAGATCTAATTCAATATTGTGCGCCTAGTGCGAGAAGATGAAAAAACTCCTTTGAATTCCATGGAGTCACTGTGCTATATTCGTTTTATTTTATCGTAGCAACTTTTACTTATAGAGATAATATATGTTGAATATGTTTTTTGGTGATTAAAAGATTTTTGTATATGCTTATTTCAAAAGGAATAGGAGTCCAATGTAATATTATGTAGAGGAGCGCTATAGTAGGAGGATATCAAGAAATTGTCACTCGACCAAAGTTTGAGTTTTTTGAGTTCGAATCTGAACTAAATGACAATTGTGGACTCAAAGCTTATACGGAAAATATTAATAAAAAAAAACATTTGACATGTCTAAATCAAACAAAATAATGTCAATATACCAGAATGAAATCACTAAATATACAAAAATACGAGATATAAGAAAGTTGAAATATAAAAATAGCTCTGATTGCAAAACGCTCTGTAATTACTAACACGAAACTATCGTATTTGTTAGACACGACTTAGTTATCTAAACCGTAACTAGGTTTCACAATCACATTAATAAGGCCTACATGTGGCGATAAAGAATGGATAATGCTGAGTTCGATTCCCCAGAGAGAGATAAATCCCACGATATACAGTACACGCCTTTAACATTGCTCTCGAAATTTGCACGTTTCCTTCTTTTAATTAGTTTTTCTTAATTGTAAAATAATGATGTATGCGTCGTCGTACATTATATATTGTTAGTAGACTTTATTATTATAATAATAGAAATTTGCATAGTGAATGCAATAGTTAATGAGATAAAAATATAGGTAGTTTATAACGGCAATAGATTCCAAACAATTTTAATTGTATTATTTACAACACACTTTTTGACACTTTTTCATTTTAACACTTTTACTGCATCTATATGTTGCTATATCTATTAAAATATATCTATATATATATAGCATCCTCGCTATCACCTACTTCTTGCTGCTTAATTGGCTTGGAAAATCGTACGCGTGTGCGGAAATTTTTTTTTTACATATTTTCATTGTAAGAAACAGATGAAAATTAAATGTACCAAATTATCCGCTCTGGTGATGAGACAAAGCGCGGCGTTGAGTTCCGCTACTGAACGTATCCATGTCCATGTCATTGAGTGAGTTGATTGAGTTGATCGCGAAGAATCTTGCCGAATCTTGCCGAATCTTGCCGAATATGGCGAAGGTTCTTTCTGTCGGAATAAGCGTAAAACCGAAAAATAAAAGCTACAACTTTGCTAGCGTGATCAAGGTAATGAGAGAATAATTATAAGCGTTGTTATTGTTCAACTACTTTGTTATTAAAATACTTCAATCTGAATTAAATTTTACTCAACTCAATTTTAGAATGAGGATTGTTCTCATTATTTTTCCTTATAAAATATCGATCAAAATATAATTATTAAAAAAGATTAGAAATAATACATATATCATATACGGTTATCTTCAAACAATATGCGGTATAATAAATGTATTAAATATTTATAGAAACCTCGTCATGCTCATAAGTGTTTGAACATAACATGTGAAACGTTTTCTGTGTATATTTCAATATAATAAGGTTCAGCACGGCAATAAATCATTTCATTTAATTAGAACGGGCAGCGTTGTTACTTTACAAAATAGTTATAATATTAATAGACCAAGTTTAAAGTGTAATATTACACAATATTTATATATAAAACAGTGGTTTTAGATATTTTGTAAATCTTTTTCCTTAGCATTATATATTTTTTTTATGAACTTCGTTAAACGTCGATTTAAAGATAAGCTATCACATAGCTTCTTTATTGAACAAATAGCATATTTTCGGTTTCGAGTTTAGAAAAAATTCAGCTCCAGTCGAAAAGTGTTTGTAAATGGAATTAGCGCGTCCCAGAGGACGCAAATCCGGCTCACACGCTTCGATCCTGGGGGCGTTACCCGTTAGCTTCATAGATTATATACGTTGCCAGACACTTTGTAAGACTAGAAACTATTGTAGGTATTATATACAACTTATCCACTTAATATGTCCCATTAATATTTACCGCTTATGTAATTTTACCGCTTATGTAATTTAATCAAATACTGTTTTAGTTATAATTACATAATGTTTATGATTTTTAATATATTGAAATAGTATATCCGTCCATTTTTGTTTTTCTACATCTCCATCGGATGTTTTATAAAAAAAATAAGACTGGTGGTTTATCTATCTTTTCTTGTCTTTTACTGAGTTTTTGAAATCACTATATTATATTTATTAAGAAAAAAATATGAGTGCTACATTTGACAATCGCGTGCGGTGCGCATTGCATACAAAAAATTAAACACTGACACCTGACAAAAGCTTTAGTATACTATAAAGTAGTTTCTGATAAGACTTTTGTTATATATGTGTAGATGTAATAAAAATTATGAAAATTTATACTAAATTCTGTATTTTAAAAGTTACCTGTAAGTTTATATCTCGACAATCTCTGGCTACGGCACCGGTAAAGTTTATAAGCCTTATGAGGAACTTTCATCCCATCTCACGTTTATTTATTATCTTTCTATCTATATTTGTTAGCGAGCGTCAAGAGGCTTTGAGCGGCCAACATGGAAAGGTACTCTTTCATTAGTTGCAGATTTCATTTCTCGTTTAAGAAGTATCTATTGATTTTTACAATGATTGGCTTATTTTTATATTAGATTTCTGTATCTTTTTATATGCAACCAAGGTGGTTTAAACACAATTTCATTTTATCTGTTTTCGAACACTAATTTACACTATGCAGTGTTATAAACTATATATTTCATTATATATGTATATGTAATGCACCATATAGTAAATTTGAGCTCATATATATACGAATTTATATTTCAGTATATATTTATGTTAATCCTAGAACATTATTCGTCCAGCAATGTAATAGAATAATAAATAGCAAAAATATTACAACCCTCGACGTCTAGCTTGAGTTGAGTTTTAGGATAATCTGCTTACATAGTGAAGGACTAACAAATATGCATATGCGATGAACAAACAGACCCTCAATCCATATTATCATATATAACGAGTTATATATCGGCCTCTATGTTTAAATTATTTGGTAGTTTTCCAATTCGATACAGTAACCTTGTTTGTATAATGAAAACGTATTACAAAATACAGGTAAGTTAAATGTCAAATATATGTAATTAATTTGTTGGCGCAAGAGAAATTAATTTTAAATTATTACATTCGCACGTGGAATTTAATAAAGGTTATTTTATTGAAAGAATAATACTTTATAAAACTAAATTTTTTCTGTAAATTATTTAGTTTTTGAACTATTTATTGCGTCAGCACCTGTTAAATCGTTTGACTGACTGTAACCGTGATTAGTTGTAGATTTGATTGAACTCGATGGAGTCACATAATTTATTTATTTTCATTTTTCCGCTCTGTTTAAAGCACCTCGGCGTTGAGGTCCGCCATTTTTTGAATTAGGGCGGTTCTTTATGACTGAAAAGTACATAAATATATTTTTTGTACTCTTTACATTTTACTAATTATTTACAAATAATAATGGAAAATTAAAAATATATATATATCAGCAATTTATTCCAAAGCAATTAACTGCTGCTTAGCTCTTTTCAAGAAAGTAGAAGAAATGCGCCGTCACGAAGTCACTTCCTATTACCATAATACAAGGTACTAATTTGCCTAATTTAGTAGTTCCAGTAACCAAGAGCCAAGGGAAGAGAGGCTTTTAATGTTATAAATATTAAAACACGAACACTTATATCGAAATTTAGTCAAAATTATGCACTATTTTCTATATTTTTATAATATTTAGTTATGAATCCTATGAATATGAATAAGTAACAATTGTACAATTTATCATTAAATAAGAATTGTAAAGCCAAATTTTGATTGGGCATTAGTTTGTTTCAAGTTATATCTGATATATGAAATCTATATCTCAATCAATATACTCGTATGATAAATAGTAAGATTTACTCTATACACTTATAAAATACTTTAATTTACTATTACATTTAACTTGATAATTAAAATTGACAGTTAACACTAAAATATTAAAGTGTCAGAAAATTAATTGAAGGATTCGTTACTATCAAACTGAAATAATTCTTTTTTTGTCTTCACGCATTTTACCCGCATAGCAGGATAGTTAGAGAGAAACCTGGTGTCAAGACACTCCGTTTTTCACTTTCCGCTTGAAATTGAGTTATCGAGTGTTTATTAGTGAAACGCAACGCCGCATTTTGTATTGCACTAGAGCAAACAAATTAAAATAATTCCAAAATAATCTAATAATTTAAATATAATCTGAAGTGGGAGTCGAACCCACGACTGCGTTTTTAGTCAGCTTCCCCACTGCGCTACGTCGGTCTCAGACTGAAAAAACTTGTTAAATTTGTTTAACCCTCAAGGTAAAGCGAGATTATATATAGTAAAATTGGATGAATGACCAAACCATGACAGAAATTACTTATGAAATATATTATTTAAAAGGCAAATGAGGTTTCTCTATAATTATTTATATAAATATCAGAAAATTCATAGGCTATCACATAAACTTTAAATAAAAGCTTTCAAATAAAGACAACAATGCTATAAAGAAGTCATATTCGCGAATTCTATCGCGTGGAAAATGCTCCTTTATTTTCGAAACAATAAAATATTACGTTGTTATTTCAGTCGATTTAGGTTTTTGCCCTTATAATGCCTTTCATGAACTATTATTCCTGAAAAAAAATGTTAAAGAGAAATTTGAGGAATATTTTCACAAGATTCGTACATGTCACCCAAATATAATTATATTAGTGGACAGTCCTTGTTACAGGTACAATTTCGGATGACAACGAAAATATTAGATAACAAATTATTAGATTACAAGAAATTTAATAAAACATTGTTAGGGTGGATGTGGGGTGTGACAATTTATGACACACTTAGAATTTTTTTTTTTAACTCTTGTTCAACTAAATTGATTCTTTTACACATAAACTTTATTAGTGTGCCGTATATATACATATGAGTACGCTACTTTCCACTTGTTATTATAACTATTAATTTATTTACCAAAAGTAGTCTGTAAGTGATTGCTTGAAGCATTAAAACCTCTTTTGCATACATTTTATATTAGCATATGTATTTTGTTTCTTGTGTTGTCTATGTCTTTTGTGTGCAATAAAGTATATTCTATTCTATGTTAGCAATTTTATTCGAATAATTTCCAGCATTATCTAAGCTTAATTATATTTTTATAAATCAGCAAATATCGACGCAGTAACAAAATATCTGTAAAAACATTTCACCACACAAATTTCATTTTCAAATAAAATTTATATTAGATATATTAGTACGGCTACGAATAATTTGCATAAAGCATTTAAACTCGATTATATCAATTTATTCGCGTTAAGTCGTTAGTTTTGGGCTATCACAAAATCCCAAGACACTAATAATAACTATTTGAAAAGCGAACATTGTTGTGTCAGTTTACATAACGGTAATATCTAAGTGGATTACACAGCGCCTTTGAAGAGACCAAGCGCACCTTTATGCTAAATTTAGTAAATACTGGTCTAGCAATAGAACGCCTTAGTGGATAAAGCAGTAGCTTGAAGGTTTTCTTGTGTCCAACGCTTGAACCTAGATTTGCATTTTCCTCAACAAATGATAACCGAAATATTGTACTTGCTTAAATTTACACCGCACTAATTATAATGCAAATATAAACTTATATATGAATAATACTTGTGTTAGTTTAAATATTTCGTAAAAAAATATGTATCACATACATATTCGTTAAAATCATTATAGCTCAGCTATTTCCGCATCAGCTGTAACATTTTAACGGGCGTCATAAATATAAATTCGAGATTAAAGCTTACAATCTGTTAATTAATAATTTACAGTCTAAATGGTGGTTCCTCGTGACGCTAACGTGGTTACGGCTTAGAGGAAGTATACATGATTGTGTGTGAATAGCGTCGAGACGCAACCTTAAGCTTTATCACTTTACATTATTAATTACAAGCAGTTTAGAATATTATTAATAAATGAATCTATATGATATAAAAAATCGTCGGACTGTCAATTTGGTAGAGAGGTAGTTTATATATTTTCTTAACATTTTGTTTTAAAGTGCTAAAGTTCCCACACTAAGGAAATTGAAAAAGACATATTTAGAAAACGTATAAAAATTTGAACGCAGCGGGATTTGAACCCGCGCCTCTTGAAAACCGTTCAAGATTCAACCGTTCAACCTTGAACTGTTTTCAAGAGAAGCGAGTTCAAATCCCGCTGCATTCAAATTTTTATACGTTTTCTAAATAGGTAGTATATAGTTATAGAACATACGCTAAGAACGGATTTTACTTCAGAGCTGAATTAAGGAGGTACGAGGTGTCTCACACATTTGCATAAAAAGCTTTTTCTGCTTTAAACTTGAAATTTGGCACAGAGATTTCTATTATTATGCAGACGAAGGCAACAGCTAGTATATTACGTTTAGGATAATATTCAATAGAGTAGTGTTTACAATCGTGGTGGCATCCTGTTGTGACTAGCGTACAGGTGGACGTGGGGTCGTGGGGCGCGGCGCGTATCGAGCGGCGGCGACGGCGCGCGCACTGCCGCCGGAGCACCCCGGCCGGTTAGTTGCATGCCACCACCGGTCCGCGGCCGACCCGCCATCAACCGACGCCCGGTAACAACTTGTCCATGTGCTTGTGACCGTTTGTGTATAGTGATCGAATATTTATAAAATAATCCTATAAAAAAAATCATTTTCACACTAAACCTAACACTAATGATCGGTACATCATTCACGTCGACTCAATGCTCGTGCTACGGCAATATTTCATTGATGATTCATGTAGGTCCGTAGCATCTGGTCGGATGCTACGCGCCGTAGGCACATGTAGGTCGGAGTAATTAAATGTGATATAATAATTATGTGAACCGTGAATTTTGGATATACATACAATTTTAATATGTAAATAAATATGAAAAATAAGAAAGAAGTCTTTCTTTCAAGTCATTAATTTTTTGTAAAAAAATTATAGAAAAGTAATAAAACTATAAATTTTATCGCGTAAAAAATAAAAAATAAGATTTTCTGTTTTTTATGTACTTTACTTTATTTTATTTAGTAAATAATAATTTATTTCACTTATCATAAATATATATATATATATATATATATATATATATATATATATATATATAAATTCACTAAGGTTTAAGACTACTTCCAAGTATTCACAATATTGCAAATATACAAATGAAAGTACTGGCATAATATGTATGTATAGGTAACTAATATTTACCGTAAAGCCGACGCCAAACGCTTAATTCAATAATCTAATAAAAAGATAATTATGAAAATGTCGAATTATCTTTTAAAATAGTTTAAATCATTTTGTATATCAAAAAGTTTGTATGGGTAGTGATTATTATAATGTTTTATGTATAATACAAAATTATAAACTTTAATAAGAAAATGTAAATGTGTTTAGTCAACAGGTTCTTTCTCTATACTATAGAAATATTTGTATATATACATCTATAGTATATATATACACTCGATGCGATTACATCGTTAATTTAAGTCATAGCGAAAAGATATAAGACCAAATAGATAAGCGATGTATTAGCTAATTGAATATAAATTAACAACCGTTCCGCAAATTGCCAACGCTACATAACTTTGATGATATTAAATATCTTTGATAAAAACGCTTTATCGAAGAAATTGGTGAATAATGCGACCGTTTACAGATCGTTACGCGCCTCTGCGCGCTATGAGACGATACGGCAACATAGCCTCTTATTTTTTATATGCACATTTTTTTTTTCATCTTTGAGAATGGGCTGTCTAATTTAATAATGTTTCTTTTTACGTAATTTCAATATTTGTACAATATGATGAAATAACCTAGCAAAATTACACCGTTCTCCAATTTTTGTACATTTCAAGGATATTCCTGGAAATGTAGAA
The DNA here is from genome assembly GCA_038994665.1 of Podotricha telesiphe. Classification (NCBI taxonomy): domain Eukaryota; kingdom Metazoa; phylum Arthropoda; class Insecta; order Lepidoptera; family Nymphalidae; genus Podotricha; species Podotricha telesiphe. The sequence continues at coordinate 1,272,138 of JAOYRR010000327.1, forward strand.
ATATGACCTGTTACGTTAATCTTGAATCGCAACTATGAAATGAAGTGAAATTTTATAAAAATAGGCTCGTTCGTTTTGTGTCATGGTAGAGTTTTTTTTTAGCACGCTTTTTTTAGTTTTTTAGTTTCAGTGAAATTAATTAGACAATTCGCCAACCATTTTTGGGTCTCGTATTTTCTTACAAATTTGTAATCGTATCCGGAACCGAAGATAATATAATATTTTCATAACATTAACCTGCCAGGTTGAGTAGGGTAAGGAGAAAATAATTTTAAACGTGTTCCTTTAAAATACTTTTTAAAACTGATTTATTTATTTAAAGTGAATGAATAACCTAAAACGCTTGAAGCAGATTTTGTTTTAACGTTTTTAAAGAACCGCCACTCCCATCAATATAACTTAATAATATATGGACTCAGGAAATAGCTGGTCGTATTTTTAAAAATGAAACAGTAAAACCTGTTTATAACAGCTACCATATATATGGCTTTCCGCGGCTACACTGAAATCGCGTAGATTTCGAGATGAAATATTATCGATAGGCAAGAGCCTCTCCATGTCGCATCGGGGCGAGGAATTTTCAGCTTTGGAATTATTTAAGTATTCTAGAAACAATATTGAATATATTCCTCATGTTTTATAAAAATTAACATCATATAAAAATGTATAATAAAATTTAATAACACTTTTAATTTAATTTATGATAATGATTTGAAGTTTGTAATTGCGGCAAATATTTAAAATCAAAAAAACACAGTACCAGTTTATAGGTCACTAGACGTTTAATATTCACGTACAAAAGAACTAGAGTCTAAAACAAAAAAACAAGCAAGAATGCAATTATTTCCATTTACATAACTCAACGTCCTGTTTCGTCCGAATGCTTTTTACAACGAACCCTTTTCAACTCGTAAAATATTCATAACATTTTTGTACGCGAAAACTGCCAGTTAGAAAGTGGAATGTCAGGAATCATGAAAATCTTCATTTTTTAATTGAAAAATAATCTATTTATATTTACATTAGACGCAGCTCCGTTGTAGTGCAGTTGTAGTTTGGCTTAGTGTTTCTGAGTTCGATTGATATATTTTTTTCTATAAAAGGCTTGAAATCGAGATATTAATTTACAAAGCCGGCAAACCATTCACACTCCGCTGTTATTGTAGATGTCCATGAGCGAAGTGGACCAGGTGTCGTCAGGCGGTCCATCTGGTCGTTTGCCTCCTCGTTTCAATAAAAAAATATATTTATTTCCCATGTCTGGTTAGACGAATCCCAAATATAGCTTTACCTATCTAACTTGCAACGTTTCCAACGGTCAGAAAGCGGAGATGCGGAGATATAACACTAGATTTATTGCATTTATCGTATGCCATGAAATATCACTTGACAGTTGATTTAATTAAATTGACAATTTGAATAACCGTTGATTTATTCTTACAAAAAATGAATTCATCAATTATAAACTTTATGTGAAGCCAATTATGTGCTTAACCTTAAATTTCTAGAACCTTATTCATATACCTTAAATAACATACATTGTTCAAGGTTAAATAATACATTTATATTAATTTCATACGAGAACCGTAACTAAAAGAATTTACATAAATTCGTGTTCTTAAATCGGTAATTGAGTTGAAATACGAATATTTTATATTTACATTGACAAATAATAGTAAAAATAAAAGCTAGTCACGAAATAAAAGGCATTAAATACTCAATCTAACGCTGACCTCGGTCTTAAGAAGATTAAATTGCCACTAATCGTAATACCAAGGGCTGGACGGAAGAGGGTGGACCAGCAGTTGATTGATGACCGATGTCATACTTAACTCTGTCAGTTTGAGAATAAGAGAAATCCTAGAAATGCGATTTTTGCTGAAATCGAGAATAATTATTTTAAATTACAAGTAATTGATAAAGAAAATATAGGAGGACATCATTGGGGTACCAATTCATAAACTACAAAGAATAAATATTTAATAATGTCTAATTAATACGTTTACTTTAGTAGGGTTTTTAAAACAAAAATATGTAATTTAAATTAATAATAAATAAATTGCATAAACAAGTGAAGAAGCTTTTAAAACATACAATTTTGGTGTCGCAACATTCTTGTTCCGTTATTTTACACCTTTTATCGCGTTACGAAACACGAGAGTGACCGTAAAATAGTTCCATATAACAGATAAGTAAGAAAATGTTCCCAGAGTAACTGGAGGGAAATGCCCCATTTGGGAACAAGGACTTTCTTAAAAACCTTTTACATAGTCAATGCTTATTTTTACGTTTTATGTATCTATTTTGTTATCTTAATCTTCAATTGTCTCCAAATAATATTACTTTTTTCGTACATCTTCGTCATTATAGACAAACTTCACTTCGTATGTAAAAAAGTTTTTATAGGTTTTACACTTCGTCTGTTAAATAGGTTGTATTTAGTATATTTTTTTAATGATAATGTAAATGTTTTTAGTCGACAGGTTCTTTTTTTATTCTATAGAAAACATTATACATTGATATGACTTAAATTAACGATATATGATAGCAAAATTGATAAGCGATGTATTAGTTAATTGAATTTAAATTAACAAGACAAATTGCCTACGAATGCTACATAACATTGTGATGCAAAAATCTTTGATAAGCACGCTTTATCGAAAAAGGTGTGAAATAATGAATTTACGTTTCATACATTTTCAGCTTGACTAGGACTTTTACAGTATAAAATAATTTTGCGAAAAATATTTCATATTTGTATTTTGGCAACTTGTTACTTCGAAGGAAAATAGTAATAAATTTTTGTACGTTCCGCAGATTGAGGTCAATGTAAGGCCGGAGTCTGCGAAATTGTTCGCAACTGCGCCTCATTAGTAGGCGAAAAGTGAACCGGTTATCACACAATGCATTCACCACGACTTCCGCTTTTCTTCAACAAATCCCACCTCCGGGCATCTGTTAATGAGAAATCCGTATAATAACACCAATACAGATAGATATCTATCTTATTCCAAAGTTATAGGATGCAGAATTCATTTTCAATACCGAAGCTAGCAGCTTCAAGTAATAATGTAGTACTTTCTGCCATAATGGAACTTCCATTCAACCGACACTCGGCTTCCATTCTGAATTTGATGAAACTGCACTGTTTTAAAATCTTATAAACTCGTAGCTGCAGTGTATTTTTTAAGACGCGCCGTAGGATACGTTTATAATATAATGATAACTTGATACATAAATAATTTAGGTATATTCATCGAATAATTCCTTGTTTGACCTAACTCCACAATGAGTAAATTTTAACAACTTGACACGAATTTATATTGACCTAACCTTAACGTTGACCCGAATGTAATGTTTGTTCAGACGTTTGGGCGACAAAAATAGGCGTAGTCGGTATAGCGCGTAAATAAAACATAACTACAATGTGGGCCAAAAGAAGTCCGATGTTATTTGGCTCTCATTTTTTTTTTCTAAATGAAAACCTTCGAATCCGTTGCTTCTGTCAATAATATGTTTTGTTCTAAGTTCAAAATGAACATAATGAAAAAAACAGAACATCCGATGACTCCTTTTGGCCCGGATGTCTTCTTTTGGCCCACCTTGTATTTAAATATTCATGTCTCATTAAAATAGTAATTTCCTTTCTAATCCCCGTGACAGTGTAGTATATGTAACATTGTTCTTAGTTAAATGTTCAAGAATAACTTAACGTTAATGGAATTACACGTCTAATGACATAATATTGTGTACAAAGTGAACTAGAACATCTATAATCGTTTATACAGACGTTACTTTGAACCGCACATTTAGTATATAGTAGAACTATTATTAACGAGGTAAATATATGTGAAAATAGTTTTTTTTGTAATGAAGCAAAGTACAAATTTTTATTCATTTAACATGCATATATTTTTCCCTCTATACATTAAGCTCTAAGTAAATGAAAGCTCGCCTTGAATATTAATGATATTTAGCGATGTTGTACACGATAATGAAAATTAGTTAAACAAAATATTGTTACACTAAAAGTTTGCGTGCGCACTCGCTCTTGGGTCTACGCGATAAAAATATTCGAAGCAATTTTATAACTTTTCAAGCGGTATTTTGATTTTATGTCCCGTATTAGCACGTAATATAACTTACAGCGTCAGTTTCTCAACGGTGTCAATCTAATATGTAAAAATATGAGCGAGTTAAAATTTTGAATTATCATGTTATTTTTGATTTTTATTAGAAATTTACTTTAGTATTGATAATACAATATTTTTTAAAAGCTAATTATTTTATAATATAGTAACGGCTCTCGACTGCATCAAGGTGCACACTATGTTATTTGTACAGACACCAGTATTTAACATATAATTTCACTTATAAAAGTGTTTTATTTAGCATATATCTATGAAATAATGTGTCTAGATAGAGACACATTATGGTCTAGCCATGCTAAGTCAATTAAAAGTATGTATTGATAGTTCTATGAAAAAACATTTCTTCATATTCTTATATAAAATATTTTTCAAAATGAAACTATTATTTTACTGAGCAAAATCACGTCAGTCAATTTGGTAACGTCCGCTGTAAATTCAACTAAGTACTTACCTTTTTTTTTTAACCTTCTTTCAAAGTATTATTCGCACACTAAGGAAATTGACAAGGACATATTTAGAAAACGTATAAAAATTTGAACGCAGCGGGGTTTTCCAGAGGTTTTCAAGAGGCGCGGCTTCAAATCCCGGTGCGTTCTGCGTTTTATACGTTTTCTAAATATGTATTTTTCAAGTACTTACTTATATTATAGATAAATAATTATTAATTACGATCACTATAATATTTTATTTGCAGCTTTTTCACAAAATCTTTCAGTACCGTACCAATTTTATTAATTTGTCCCAAATATATTCTCACATTGTAATACATAATTTGTAAAGGAAACAAAATATGATTACTGGCGTTATGAAGCGGCGCCGAAATCCGTGTTCAACATATCATTGTCAAATGTATGAATCATACATAAAACATATGGTACAGTACACATATACGGTGATATTTATTCTTATTCCCGCCACGACCTTTTGGCTATGTACTCGTAGCAACTTTTAGTTTGGTTTGGAAATTTCTTTTGTCTTAATATTTTTTCATATAAAATTCACTTTATATGCATATTTATATATTTGATGAAAATTATTAAGAAATAACAGTCGCATTGTTAAGAAAAAAGTTGTAACGCAGTCAAATCTGTCGAACTGTGTCTACGTATGACCACGGACTACTGTAAAGTGTTCAAAACGTTGCGTTTTAAAATGTATTTTTGAATACCAAAACTATACGAGATTGATACGGTTAAAATAGTTTCATTTCAAAAACGCAGTCAAACTTACGTAGATATAGAAAATCGTTTATAAATAAAATATTTATACATATATTGCACTAAATATTAATCAAAAATAATGTTTAATTTTTATTTCTTATAGTCTTTTTTCTTCAACTTTATATTATAAGTTAAGTTTAAGAATATTAATGAATTACAAAGTATAAAAATCTCCATTTACGCAAAGTGCATACTTTGAAAATGTAAAGACAGCCGCATTTTCTCTTAAATAACGCACTATTATAGCCCATAAATCATCCAAAGCTATTACCGAAGCATAAAATGTAACACTAATATAATTGCTTCTAGAAACAAACTCTGAATTTGCAACTCCAGTAAATGCTATCTCGAGAACTTTATTGATTGTACAACAGAAAAGGTTCATCTCGCTTATATTTAGCATTGGCATTTTAAAATATATATTATTAAGTTACATGAATATCATCTTGCTACTGAGATTTGAGAATAACACGCAATGTCTCGACTTTGAGTGGAAAGTGGGAGAACGGAGTGTCGGGACACTAGTTTCTCACTGACTACTCTACTATGAAGGTACAATTGTGAAGCTATATGTGGTATATAAATCAGTAAGCTTTTATTGCCAGATTTTAAAATTTATTTCACGCATAGCAGGGTACTAAGAAAGAACCTTGTGTTAAGACGCTCCGATCGTCATTTTCTGCCCGATATCGAAACATGTGGTGAGTGGCGGAACTCAATGGTGCACTATGTCTAATCTAATATTCGTCTTTGGTTTTGGTACCAGATCGAAGAAATTAGCATATTTACATTATAACCATTCCTCCGAGTGGGAATCGAACTCTTGACCAATCGTGTTCACAGTAAAACACTGTCCCATTGCACCGCGGTGGCCTTTAAAAATTATGCACAGCATTAAAAATGAATACGAAAGTAATTTAACCTGCATCTACTTAAACAGAAAGGAATCTCAGAAGTCTGGCATTCGTGTTAGAGCTCCAATTTTATTTATCAGCCGCTTCTTTGTGCTTCGGGCTTAATCTACTCGAGTGTTGTATTGAATGGGGATTTTTAGTTTTACATTTGACTCTTTAGTCTTTTAAAAGAAATTTTTAATACAACTGACGCAATAGCTTAATATTTTGGGAATTTGAAGTGCTATTTAAATTAGATTCGTAATAAGAATACATTGTAAATAAAACAATCATAATCACTTTAAATACTGTAACTTGTATTATAATATATTAGTATTATATTCTCCGTGAACTTGTACAATTTTGCTAATATTTTGAAACACTCCATTCTAAACTCTCCAAGACCTCTGCAATCAAGATATTGTGTCGGCAATGGAGTGTTTTGACCCTACGTTCTCTCTAAATACCGTGCTGTGCGAAGAAAAAGCGTGAAACTGCTAATATTTTGATATTAATAATTTTGCTTAACTTCGGTATTTCTCGTATACTACAATTAAAAACATGATTATCCAATTACATTTTGTAGGATTACGCAATAAAGCATCAAAAAATCATATCAAAACCGTGTTTCAATAATAAAATATGTACAATCAATGTGTGCTTGTTAATAAAAAACGTAACTTGAAAGAAATAACGGAGTATTTCTGCAAATCTCACATCATGTCAGCTTTGCCAGCTCTAATCCAATCTTATTTTTTGTCTATGTTCTCGTTGACACAAAAACTTGTTTGGCGAAGACCGCGCAATTTATTCCTTTGTTTACATTGTTAACAAAGCTGTGTTAATTTTTTACCAGTTCCTTATTTGTACTTGGCTTTCATGTTGACACAGACAAACGGACAATACTTACTTTGCTGCATACAAGCGGAAGGGTTTTTAAGGGTCGCAGGGATTCGGGGTCTAGATAATGATTTGACAGGGAGGAGCGACCTTTCGCGTTTTAATTCCGTTACTTCAGAAGGATTTCGGAATATTTCAGGAGAAAACTGGAGAACAGAGTGTCTTGAGAATAGGTTTTCTAGTGTACCCTACTCTAGTGTGCAGGAAAAAGCATAAGGTTTAAAACAACCTATTTATATGTAGATATTATAAAAATGTAGAAAGTTAAAGTTACACTAATTAAATCAGCGTTATTGTTCACTCGTTATAAATAATGCAGTATTATAAACATATTTGTAGATTTCAATTCCCGGTCAGAGATGGTCTCCACGCTGGGCTTTGTCCACATGCGAAACTCAACGCCGCACTTTGACTTGTACAAAAGCGAAGAAATGAAAGGAATTTTAAAATAATCATTCTTTCGAGTGGAAATCATTCCGTAAAATTCTAATACCTAGTACGTAACTCGTTTCTTCAATTTCCACCAGTATTAGATATATTATATTTAAAGCAAAAGTAAACGAAATTGAAACATATTAACCTACATATAAACTTGTTATATGGAAATTAGCAAAAAATATAATTAGCCATTTTGAAAGCTATGCAAAAATTTAATTAGAGAATGTTTTAAAACGATGTCGCAACTTAACAAGTTTCAATGAGCCGAGCTGCCCCATTTTCAAATTTGAAGTAAACGTTGAAAAGTAAGTTAGGATTGTAATTCAGGATTTTTTATTAATAATAAAATTATATATGTTTATGTATATATATATATATATATATATATATATATATATAAATTACGTTCCGTATTCGATTTCGATAAATCAAGGCAATATTGTTACTAAATTTGATATGAAAAAGAAATATCCAGCACATGTCGTACATATTTCGTGTGAAATTAGTGGAAAAACATTCGAAATGGAACTCGAAACTGAATGGAACGCGCCGTCGTGATGAGTTCGCACTCGATATGCGTATGTTTATATCACACCTCCGCTTACTGTTGAATTAAATAAACTTTAGTATTGGAGGTTTTACGAAAAAACAATCGAAAAATCACTAAATATTTCATTCACTAAATTTTGTTATTACTATTAAAATAAATGGAAAATGTAGTTAGAATATAATATAAAATATACGGTTAAAGTATAATTGTTTTCTCGATTAGTTCATTGTATTGGTAATAACTCGTTGTTACCTAAAACACCCTCTATACCTACTTACTATTTAAATGAAACTGAATACGAATCATTGTCTGTAATCAAATCAATCAATATTTTTGGTCTGTGAAATATTTCCAGTTCTATATTCATTCAAGCAACTAAAAGTTCGTTGTACTCATTCTAAAAGAACTAGATCTATATAAACAAAGTGTTCCAAATACAACTCAAATCTGCTTTCTATCTCTCTAAAGCTTGTCGAAAACCAACTAAAACTGTATGAAACTTTCGAAACTCTCGTTGATTTTTATATATCGTGTTAAAGGCAATTCAGTCTTTTTACAATAATTTAAATTAACAAAAAACTTAACTGTATTGTATATATATTGTATTTAGATATTTTGGCGCATATTCAGTGGAAGAGGAGTTTGATAGTTTTTTATCGTATCTTAAATTTTTAACTACTAGAAGCGTTTTACGGTTTTATTAGTCCTAGTCCATTCGCTAGCTTTTGGGGGTTTCCTCTACTCAACTGTCATTCTCTTTGTATATGCAACAACATCGAGGAAATTCTGATAATTTTGTTATATTTTATTTATATTCTGTATAAGAGGTTTTCCCTTGTTGTTAATATTTTAACTATAAATTTTATATAAAAAAAGAAAATATTTAGAAAACGTATAACAATTTGAACGCAGCAGCAATGGAACCCGCGCTGAAAACCGCTTGAAAACCGTTCAAGGCTCTGACCGCTAAATATGTATTTTTCAATTTCCTAAGTGTGCGATTAACACTTTAAAAAATGTAAAAAAATTTTTTATATATATATATATATATATATATATATCCTTGTAGAAATTCTTTAAATGAAAATGTATTATAGCAAATTCGCTCTGTACACAAAACCAGATGGCGAATGAGAATTGAAGAGAATCTCATGAAATTGATCTATTTGCCCGAGATATTTCTTAGACTAGTACAATATGCTGCCGTCGAGGTATGAGATTTACCCCTGAATCGCATCCCCATATCTAGCTGTGATTGGACGCCGTTCCGCCCTGCACTTTGCATGATAATGGCATGACATTCAATTTTCTTTACACCCGGTTATTGTTATCGTGAAACACATTGCTTTCCCTTTATATCGGACTTTTTCCATATATACAAGATACGAGTTTCTATGATATGTAAAATGTATATTTATATATGTGGGTGTATATAATATTTGTTGGTTAACAGTTCTCTCAGCATCATGCATTTTTCCTCATAGTAGGGTAGTCAGAGAGAACCTAGTGTCAAGACTCTCTAGTTTTCCAGTTTCTGCCCGAAATCCAGACATTCTGTGTTAAGTAGAGATATTCAAAGATCCACCAAAGCGTTTTATGTATAATCAATCCCTTTAAGTGGGAATTGAACCCACAAACCATCTCGTTTACGGTCATACGTTGTATTACTGCACCACGATGCCCTCTGATGATTAACAGTTAATATGAAAAAGTCTTGCTTTTTTTTACGAGATTTTAAAATGATACATGCGTTAGATGTCTAACTTGACAATTTTTTTGAAAACATTACTTGAGAATATATAATACAATGCTATCTATATATGAAACCATAAAAATGAGTAGCAATGTAAAAATCTAGCGTGGGTCAAGTTGTTCTGTGAAGCACGCACACGTTAAGTAATTGGCTCAGTAGAATATACTCATAGTATTTTAAGCGTTAATCGTTACTGTAATTGTTTCCTCATAAGTTTCCAAGAAACCTGTAACTTGTTTTTCTGTTACCGTCACGAATGGAATACAGCTTTGATACCTACCATATTGCAAAACACTTAATGGCAGTAATTTAGTTAGGCAACTTTCAGAGTTGCCTGTGATTGCCTTAATCAATGACAAGAGCTCAGTTTACAAACTACAGAGTAGTTGCAATGGACCAACGATGTAATATTAAACGGTAAAGCAGCAAATTTGGTTCAGCTGCTATTTTTTATGTAGGTAATTACAATTGATAGTGATGAATTAGAAATAAAATAAATAGGTATACTTATTGGAAAAAAAATCTAAATTAGTTTAATATTTTAACATTTTTAACGTATTTTAACCATTTTATAAAGTGTTATTCGTACACATAGGAAATTGAAAAATACATATTTAGAAAACGTATAAAAAACCCGTTGCGTTCAAGTTTTTATACGTTTTCTGAATATGTATTTTTAACAGGATATTCGCTCACTTAAATATATTTTTAGAAAACTTTTAGAACAATTTGCTTGCCCTGGTTTGTTCGGGTTTATTACGACTTATACTTGATGTTAGTTATCTATATATAGAGATTTTTAGAAATTTTACGCTACCCAAAGGTTATTTTTAATTTGGCAGGGTTCGAGTTCCATTACATTCAAATTTTTATAGGTTTACTAAAAATGATTTTAATGTTAAACTCGTCTTTAAAAGTACTAATAGATATTATACGAATAGTAAATATATAAAAATATATTTTTGAACATTTCAACTTTTCAGTAAACGGTGCTTCTTTTTTAATTTAATATTTCACAGTAGGTAAAAAAAACGCAACAATAGAAAAAGTGCGCTCAAAATTTTACTTTAAAAATATGAATGTCTATTCAAGGAAGGTTTTTCGTATACAAAGGGCGAATGTAGGGTGAAACGTCAAACGGTTGGGTTCATTAAACCAGAGTTATGAAACAATCCAGTCTTCGAGTTTACAACATCTGGTCCGTCTAGCTTGAACGGTTGCCAACAGCTGCATTTTCTTTCTTACAGCTCTTCCATAATAATCTGAACTCCATTTATACGCCAGTGATGTTACACAAACTTGGCAAAAAACAGCTTCGTTTGTTATGTGATTGTTGCCATTTTATATTCCATATACTTTATAAGGCACCTTTATTTTTTCCATTAAAAACAATTATTATAATAATCATTTATTAAATACAGTTCCACTCTTGGTTTTGTTTGGTTAGTTACTTCGGGAAAACGCAAAACAAGTTAATTCACTTAAATTTAAGTCTCATCGTGTAAATTTGACTTATCTATTATGTAATATTATGAGGCCATCCTGACGCAGTGGTAAAGTGACTGTAAACGTGATTATGGGTACGATTCCCACTAGGTAGTATGAATATATAATGTCTTAAAATATTTACCAAAGATAAAGCGCGGTATTATCGCGGTGGTAGCCACTGAACATGTAATGTCTCGATTTCGGGTCAGTGTTTTAGTATATATTAAGTTTATATAGAACATATATTATTATTATAAGAAAAAATAATAATGATGACTTAAAACATTTAGTTCAATATCTTGATAGTCATCATAATCTGTAGAAATGTAACTAAAACTTTTTATAGCTTACGGGTTCTTGTATTTAATAACTAACTAATAGAGAGTTGAGATAGTTTGACTTATAATATTCTCTCTTGACTTATAGTAGTTTTAAATATGAAACTTTGTGAGGATGGAGGATGCACGTGTTTTTCCGGTTTCACGTAAAAGTTGCTAATCGGACCTAGATGAAACTTTAGCTTTAATAATATAGGTTATCGATAAGTTTCTAGTTATAAATAACTCAACAAAAATCATTATATATATTCTATATAATTAAAATGTAACTGATCGCTGTCTGTACATAGAAGATAAATAAAAAATATATAATTGGGGGCATTTACCTATGTACTAGAGCCCAAAACAATGATGTTTAATTTTTCTTTTTGTTTGTTTGTCTGTGCGTTTGTGCGAGTGGGCACGGTAATAACAGGGGAACGGCTTAACCGATTTAAATTAGGTTTTGACTATTGTATGTTTTCCAATTTTAAACTCTATGTTATGATATGTTGGTAAACTACTTCCCTTCATTTAGTGTTTGTTTAAGTTCAATCGTTTCACAAATAAAAAAAATTGCAATAATTTCCATTTAAAATTCAAGCAAAGTTTGTGATTTATGTGACAGGCGGGTCAAAAAACGAAATAGCTTAGTCGTGTAGCTTACGCAGGCGAAACCGCGAGCGGGTCGCTAGTTTATCAATTAAATTAAAATTTACAAACGATTTATGATCTAACACAGTGTATTTGCTTTATAAGTTAAACGTTTAATTTATAACAACCATATCAGTTAAAGTTATATATTTATTTAAATTAAGTGTTTTAATTGGAATCATGTTGACTATGGCTGCAATGTTATGTTTGGGTATGAAATAGCCAAACAGTTTTATTTGTTAGTCGTTAATGCAATTGAAAGTACTTCAAAGTAATCTTTAAAGTTATTTTAATCCTCTTATTTCTTGAAAATTTACGAACTCATCAAGATCTGATAATTATACAATATTCTTGTAGTATAAAGTATGCTTCATCCTGTGTTTGTTTGTGTGTTTTAGGTGTTTATACTATTAAGTTGTAATAAGCGTATAAGAATTTCAACCTAGCTGGATGTAGAACGCATGGCTTAGCGGTCAGAGCGCTAGAACGGTTTTAAAGAGGCGCTGGTTCAAATCCCGCTGCCGTTAAATTTTTATACGTTTTCTAAATATGTATTTTTTTAAATAAAAAAGTGTTGAAACAATTCTATATTGAAAACAGCAAAGATGTGGAAAAATTATAATTTAAATTGTTGTAACTTTTTTAATTATGAACCGATTGAAATTAAATAAACACGTATATTGTTAAATAACAACGAAAATAAAAAAAGGGAAGCTTACAATAATACAATAGTCAAAATTGCATTTAAATCAATTATGCCGTTTCTGAGATTAGTATGCACACACACAGATAAACAGACAAACAGAAAAGAAAATTTAATATCATTGTTTTGGGTTCTATTAAATGTAATAGATCTCGTCCCTATCAATGGATAGAAATAAAGATAAGCTTTGTAAAACCAAGTTATTGCCTCCAAAATGTAAATATGTTTTTTATACTATACTATTACTACTATTTAATACATTTTAATTTGCCACTGCCGAAATTTAAAGCCACTGTAAAAACAATATTATTAAGTAAAGCTTTTTACTCTCTAGAAGAATATTTAAAGAGAAAAATGTATGGAAGTAATATGTTTTGAGTTTGATGCAGGTTAGCTACCACTGTAATAAATAATAAAATTGTAACTTTTATATTTGGAAAGAGCAACTGTTGAGTGGTAGCTTTATGTTCATTCGACGATTTAAAACTGATTGCAAAAATGTATTTCAAAAAAAGATTTTTTTAATTTAAATACATGCATAGATGTTTTCTTCATATATTATATTCTATGTATAGATATAGATGTTACATATAATATTAAGCTAGGTGAAAAAATTTTAAATTTACTTCTTTAGTACTTTTTAAATTGTATTAAATATAACAAGAATGTATATAGCAACCTGTACTCTATTAAATCACATTCCCATCTGACAGTTAAAATTGATTCGTAAAGAGACAGGTATGCAAGCAGGCAAATATACGGCAATATACAGCAGAAATTGCAGCATTCTGTGTATTATTTAATGAATAAAAGTGCGGTTTACATTTCCATTAGTATTATTATATTTTGGTGAACCCGCTTCTTTGTGTAATAGTTTCAAAGCGCATTATAGAAAATAAAATATTAATTACCGTATAGTTTGTAATATGTAACTACTAGTGATACAATAAAATGGAAAATTGTTTTTTTTTTTTTTTTTTCATTTTGCCACGATGATTTAATCGTATTTGATATAGTGCGTATTGAGGTTTAAATTTTTTTAGCCAATTACATAGTTAACAAGTATATACCTATAAATTAAGAGGCTTGTGGCTTGGTAGGATAGGGTGTAACTGTAAACGCGTTTGATTGTGGATACGATTCCCACTCGGAGGACGATTATATTTAAATTATTTTCATTTCTCTGCTCTGGTCTCTAAGAACTAGCGCGGCGTTGAGTTCCGTCCCTCAACACGCAATGTCTCAGATTAGGGCGGAAAGTGGACAATAGAATGTCTTGGCACCTAGGTTCTATCTAACTACACAAGTATGTAGGAAAAAGAGTAAAGAATGGAATTTTTATTAATTGTTTTTTTTTAGTTTTTACGCATTTTTCGCATTAATGTGTAGACAAAAATAACTCCACTAGTGCCCACTTTAAAGACATTTGACAGAGTCTCTACTGATTCTTCTAAATATATTAGCGTATTAGATGACAAAACTTAATGCAATATAAGTATTTCGCCATATTAGGACTAAACCCACAATACACGAACGATGGACGAACAGATACGTCTTAATTGCGCCTCGGTGTTGTCATATACTACTACTCTATTATAAAAAATGCTTGTTTATTTAAATAAAACTTTCGACAATAGTAACTTCCGTTGAGAGTGAGTTCTATCTACGGATCGTAAATGTGCTAATATTATATACTTTGCACAAAGTTAGATCTTTTTTATACTTTTCCGTGAAGTAGGCTACAAATCCAATTAGTGTTGAGTAAAACTTCAAGTGAGTTTTGGCCAGTCTCCAGCCATTTCAATTGAAGATTGGTATTTCAAGAAACTTTATACGCTTAGTACATTGCCATTAATCCAGTTGGGTGTCGTGACAGGAAAGACGATTACTTTTATATCACTTTGCATCCCTCGTAAATGAGTTCTACATACAATCATCAGTGTAGTTATCTGTATTAAATTTTTTGTAGTGAGTTTACTTCAGATTCTTCTATTTGATTGCTTAATTGGTATAACTGAACTTTATCAACAGTATATAATTTCATATCATGTCTTTTTAGCGAAAAAAATTGAAACCATACCATAAATGTACCATAACCACTATGGTATGGCGCAGTGGAAGTGTGTCGAGAGTTGATTGGTCGTTGGTTCGATGCTCGACGGGAGGAATTATTATATTCAAATTATTTTCATGTCTACGCTCTGGGGACAAAGCGTTGGTAGGCCACTTAACACGCAATGCCTAGAATTCAGGCAGAACTATGATAACTACTCATATTAGCAATGTGTGTGTAACTTTATACAAAAGTGTAAAACGTATGTGTTATATTTATTATATTAACTTATTGTTTTTCTAATGCATTTTTATGAAAAACATTGAGTATTTGCACTTTTTTGTATATTATTAAATATTAAACATAATAAAATAAATTTCACACTTTTCAATCGACACAATTATCGTAAAAAAGGTATTGAAAGTCGTCTCGTAACAATATTATATAACAGATTATAATTAATATAACCGTTCTAAATTTACCTATTAACATACGTTACTAATGCATACATAACATATTCTCTCGAAACTTGGAAGTTGTCTTTACAAGAGAATATTTTTAACTATTTTTAGTTTTCGTTTAATAAATATGCGTATAATTCAAAACCAATGATAAATTCAAAAGTTTTTAAACAACACAAATAAGATGAACGAACTCATTTATCCTTTTCAAACACTTTTAATTTAGCGAAGCGGTGGCTGACTCTGGTTTCCTTCTGAGTCCTCTCATTCTTTCCCTGAACTGGATAAAGCCTTCCACCACTGTCGAATGCTCATGTGGAATCGAATATGAACCGCTTAGCTGCCTCTCCAAAGAACATGTCAACTCTTATCTCTTTAAGTGTGTAAATTAAATGCTATATTAACGAAAAAGTTGATAAGTTTGTTCCGAATTTTGAATTCAATACGTAATTACTCTATAAAGTAGTACCTTGGGTTCACATGTTTATTTGAGGTTTTCTGCCCCTTCCATTACTGGTTTGTGCATAACAAGCTTATGAACAGACTAGTATACTAATCGAACATTTCTAACATTCTGTTCTTTTTCAGAAAAGTGATTTATAATATTCAATATATAAAATATATTTTTGATTGAAAACAAATTAATTTAAATCCGTCTAAGTACAAAGTATACATAAAGTGTTAAATCGTACTATTAATCATAAAAGTGAACTCGCATAAACAATGTGTTAAAGTGTGTGTGATAAAATGACCAAACTTAGAACTGACTGTGGTGCGGAACAGTTTTGTGTAAGAATTGTTAAAATAAAAACGATATGGGATGAGTCATAGTGAAAGATGTTATGTCCGACCCACTATCCACCTCGAAGATGATGCACGAAATTCACGACAATGCTGGGGCAGATGCAAACGACGTGATGGGGGAAAACGAGGGCGGTGGGAGTGGGGATGCCGAGGTCGATATGGACGACGTCGGCTCCCTCTCTTTACCCCCCGATCTTCCACCTTACTCAGGCGATTATATTATCAGTGATTACATGGAACGACTTGGCACACGACTTAACATTCTAGAAACTGAATTAAAGTATGCATGGCGAGCGCTCGATCTACTTAGCCAAGAATATGTAAGAATGTGGGATAGATTAGAAAGGCTAGAAGCATTGCTCGCTGATCAACAGGGTGTTATATCAACTCTTCTTGATTTCTATGCATGTCGCACTGTAAATTCTAGAGACTCTATGTCTAGACTAGAGGTTATCAGAGAAATATTGGGCAATGGTACAATTGAGGACGGTATTGAAGAAGGTTTAGACATTGGACGGAGTGCAGTGTTATTAGATCCTCAAGAAGAAGTAATGGAATCTAACGAGGCCTTTTATAGAAGCTTAAATCAGGCGTATAGAGATGATCTAGTTTGTGAAGAAACGTCTCGACCACCTTCTCAATTAGATATGATTTGGGAGGCACCTGAAGAAGCTGATATAGAAATTATTCCGACTACGTCACGACAGATTTACAGTGCCAGCGATTATAAAAACTACTGTGGATTACAAGGTGGTCCTGTAATAAGTGAAAGAGATATAGTTCACCTATCTAACTTAAGTACAATAGATCAAATAACAGTAGATAAATTACATGAATTAGATAGACTGACAACCCAATTACATAAAGATTCGAGAGAGTTAAAAGACTTGAAAACAAGACTCCTTAGTCCAGAAGCAAAATTAACGTCAAAACATGATAGAGACATAGAAGCAAAAACACTTGTGGAAGATGGGAATATTATAAATGAACAATTAAAAAATATGTACGCAGGAGGAGAAAATTGGGGCATTAATGATATGATGAAGAGTTTTGATGACTTTATTCTAACGTTACCAAAAGAAAATACTCTACGAGACAAATCTCCATCGAGGTTGTCACTTACTGAACAAAATGTTACAGACAGGACTTTAGAATACCTACCACCTACTTTATCTCCTAGACGCAAGTTTGTACCTGAAAGAACTACAACAGAACCCTATACAACTGTAACAGGTAGATTAGCATACAGTTCAGCAGTGGCTAATGCTGAAATAGCAGCGAAATCTTCTAAATCTCCTAGTGCAATATCTAGAGAAAGATTTGATTATAGCTCACCTTATGCTGTTGATCCATCGATACAGAATTATTTTTCTACGAAAAGTACGGCTCAAACTTTAAATGAGATGTATAAAACATCGGATCAGCATTCTCCTTTATCTGTTCATGACATGTATAATGAAATTGCTGATGATAGAATTGATATGAATTATGAGGAAAATAGATTGCGTAAATCTCCTAGTCCCCCACCACCTGCGCCACCAAATGGTGCAGAGTTATTTTCATCCATTGAGAATAATAACGAGTTATTGTCGGCACATCAATCAATGCTATCAACTACTACAGGTCCAGGAGACAGCTTGCGCCTAAGCCCTCGTTCGCCAAAGTCACCAAAAACATCACCAAAACATTTAAAAAGAGATAGCAATAATATTGTAGCAGCAAAATCTGATTCCGGATTATCGTCAATGAGTGGTTGGTCTAGTTTAGAAAAAAGTCCAGGTTCACCAAAAACAGGAAGAATTAGTCATTCTGTTCATGAAAGTCATAAAATAAGAATTCCTTCTCCACAGTCTGTTCAAAGAGTGGCATATGATATAGATTCCAAACCTTATTTAGAAACTTTAGTGGATTCATACCCGTATGAGGAAAGCAGTACCAAAAGAGACTATAGCTTACATAAAGGTGACAGCTTTAAAGACTCTTCTATAGATATAAATAGGTTACAGGAAAAAATGGATTCTAGTTTTTTAAAAAGTGATATTTCGTATTCAATGCCTAGTCAAAATACTTTAAACAATATAGAATATTATTACCAGAATGAAGCACCCTCAATATATTCCGTTGCTGGAAATAGGCAACAAATTTTTACTACTGTTTATAGTACGCCACGAGGCATGCTTACTGAAGATGCACATTTTTCCGAGTTATTAGATAGAAATGAAATTACGGAAACGGTTCCTAAGCAAACGATTGATTCTTATCCACCAGAACCTAGTTATCACGCGCAAACTGTTGTTATGTCTGCTGCAAATTTAGGTAAAAAACCACTCACAAGGGCAAATACAGTTAGTGGTAGTGACGTACATTTTCATCAAAACGGTTTGAAAAGTAATAATCATCGTTCTGGATATCCACCGGGAAATCTTACAGATGCATTGTCATACTATCCAACGTCTAGTAGATACGATTCTCCAAAAAGAATACCAATGGAAGATCGGATAGCGTGGCAAGGAAATCGATCTCCAACTAGTTCTATGGAAACATCTAGTTTAAAATCGCACTCTTTAAATATAACAGAAAGAAAGCAATTTCAGAATCAATTGCAACAAGAATATTTTAAGCAACAACAATACGATCAAAGAAATGGTAACGCAATGAATGATATTCAAGGATACGATAAAGAAATGCCTATTCACTCAGTAGTGCGACGAGAGCAATATGTCGATTCAAGTGGTGTGCTAGTATCAGAATCGGGGTACTTATCTATTTCGTCTAATTTAAAAGGAAAAGCTCAAGACAAGCAACCAAAAAAACCTAAACGTACATCATCATTAAAATCTGCCATGTCATCTGTAAGTCATTGGCTCCCGGATTTGCATTTACCAAAAAAACATAGGTCACATTCATTACCTTCTGGCGTAGACACAGTAGAACAAGCTCAACAAGAAAAATCATTAAAAGAAAGAATATTATCAGCTCAAAGGAGAAAGAAAAAATATCATCTGGTTGCATCAATGTCAGGATTACTGCAAAAAGCACGAAGGAAACAACAAGCCAGTCATCAATCTTTATCTGACCCAGAAACATC
Organism: Podotricha telesiphe; assembly: GCA_038994665.1. Lineage (NCBI taxonomy): Eukaryota > Metazoa > Arthropoda > Insecta > Lepidoptera > Nymphalidae > Podotricha > Podotricha telesiphe. The sequence continues at coordinate 1,291,611 of JAOYRR010000327.1, forward strand.
AGAAACAGAGTGGTCTGGGGGTCGATCTAGTGCTCAGTCAGAAGATTCTGATAGTGTGTTTTCTGATTCTACGCATGAAGGAAACGTATTTGCAAGGGTACCAGCGAAGACTAAACAGAGGAAAATGAATAATCAGGAAATAATTGAACAGCAGCAAATGATTCAAGAATTACAAAAACAAGGAGTCGAATTTCATGATGATGACAAAAATGAATGCATTATAGAAGAAAATGAAAAATTTCAAAGTAATGTTTTACCACGAGATAAAAGTGATGACATTGATTTTCATTTTGCTCGTGTCAGTCAAATGAAAAAAGATGACATTACAGAACTTGAAAAATTAGATATTGATACAGACATATCTAATATAGATCCTTTTGAAGAAGATATAAAAGAAGACAATCGTTCTCCTGCTTCTCTATTTGCTACTGTTGGAGACGTTAAGAAAGCATCTGCTTCTATGGACGAAGGAATGCTTGAAAATAACACATCTTATAACGGAAGTTCTCAGGAGTTTGCTGTATCCAGAGCACTAGGCAAGTATCGTCTACGAAAATCATCTTCTGTGTCTGATGATCAAATTTCTGATACTTCTCCTCCTAAGATTGAGCAAAACATTCCAGAAGAACCAACTCAACCACCGATTCCAAAAGCTAAAAAGCCTATGAAATCCAGTCCACCTGAGATAATTAGTAGTTCAGTGCCCGAAGAGTCTATTTCTCTCACTGAACGTAGCCCGTCCATTCAAAGTGCACGTGGCTTACCAAACAAATTTCAACCCCGACAACAACAGAGTTTGGATATTCCAAACAAGCATGAGGATGATGATAGTAAGAGTACACATTCTTGGCGAAGTGGGTCTAGAGTATCATCTCGACGTCAAAGCACAGAAGATAGTATTGATTCAGAAGATGAATGGTATTGCTATGAATTAAGAAAGCTAGAAGAAATGGAACATCAGTCTCAGTTTGAAGCTGAAAGAGAACAGACGTTGGAAGAGGAGCCCGAAATGGAAGAAGAATCGAATGAGGCGCAAGAAGATTTGAAAGAAAAGATGTCGTTTGTATTACGTGAGTTGAAACTTAAAACTGCTACAATCAAAGTAAAATGTGACAAAACACCACACGAAGAAACCTGGAAAGAAGTGACAACATTTCCAGTAATGGATGAGAAGATTGACGACGATTTAGCTACGGAAGAAGAAACCGATGATGACAAGTCATATGAGGATTCAGGTTCAGGAGAAACATCTGGACCTGATAGTCCAGTTCAAAGTGGTGACGAATTCGAAGACGACTTTGAAGCACCTGAACAAGCGCAGAAACTTCCCCAAGTAGAAGCTCTGCAGCAGCAAGATGCACCTGTTGGAAGTAAATGGAAGCTACTGAAGGCTCTAAAAGACAGAAAAGCTGAAGAGAAAACAACAGAAACACCTGCTGCTACTACACCGTCAACCGAAAAGGATAAAGTTAGTGCCGGTGTAAGTTACCTTATGCAAAAATTTCATGAAATTAGAGTAAAAAGTTAAATCATATTTTGAAATGAATAAACTCGTTGGCTTATTTACAATTAAAACTAGTATTCGTGAAGTACTCTTAGGTTGATAAGTTAGATTTAAATGTGTAGCTGAATACCAATCGCTTTAGTCTATAAATAAATTAAAAATAATATAACAGTAGACATTTTGTGGTACTCAATGAATAAATAATAACAAAAGATAGTTTTAGCTTGATTATCGTACATCTGTTTGACTGCAACATTCGAATTTTCCTAGAAACATAAGAACCAAAAATGCAAGGGTTGTGATTGATTTTTTAAATTCAACCAATATACACCACATACATTTAAATTGACGATAGTATAAAAATTGGAATTTGATTTTGTATTTAAAAATGTTAAAACGACCTTTAAAATTAAGTAACAAAAGCAAAAGACGAATAACAAACGACTAAAGAAATACAAAATGTTCCTGCCTTTTAGTAGATGAGTGTGCAGAAAATGGAATGGTCTAATTTACCCAAAATTAGATACGCAGACTAGTACTACGGTATAATTATAATGAGGTATACTTATTACATACTGTTATTCCTGAAACTTCATGACATCCGAGAAAGGTTGAGGCAATAAATAGGTTTTACTTACCCAATCGAATATATACCTAATATTATAATGTTATTGGATTTTTATATAAACTTTAGACTCCAATTTGTCTTTACAATAATACATGAATATACATTGCTTGAAGTAATCGTATGAATATAATATTACTTGTAAGTTTTTCAGTATTATGATATGTAAAATAGTTTTAAAAACTTTAGGGTTAGTGCAAAGCGCTAATTCTCATTCAAGCTTTTCCATTAAATATTGTAATGTCATGTAGCCTCGTATTATCCGAATAAATTTAAAGGTACAAAATTATTCGCCGTCATATCACGTCATATCATAAAGAGATTTTTGCCTTAATCAAAATTGGCAAACCGTACATTGCTATCATCGAATATTACATATTTACTCATTCATATTTATAACAATTTCATAAAATTGAAATTAAATTTATTTACGATCATTGAACAAAATAATGCTTTAAGTGTCTATTAAAATATATTTCTATTTAATTGTTAGTTTATTAAAATAATATATACATAGTCTTCGTGATCGATTCATTTTTATACATTTCAATGAATAATCACTTTAATTACGTAATCATTACGTAACATTTTTAAATAAGCGACGAATGTCGATTATTATCATCAATTAAAAAAAAAAGTATATAGTGTACTTTAGCCTAGGATTACCAATATATAGGATGTTCAACGTATAGCTCTTGACACCTATAAAAATTTAGAAGGCACTAATAATACTATAAAGTTATTATATGTAGACAAATTAGATGTTGATTATGCGTATGGGCAGAAATTAAGCTATGCATTTATTCGAACGCTTCAATATAAATAATATAACTAACGCACGGGTTTATATTCTATCCAGCTTCAGCCCATTATCTAATAAATACATTAATCAAATCGATGCTGAACTAATGAATATTGGAAAAGCTAATGGATGATATAACTACAGCAAGAAACTTTTCACGATAAAATGCTTAAGTATTAGACGATTTGTTAATTAGTAAATCTACGTTATTACATTTATACTGTTAATTTTCCATTTGCAATGTGTTAAGTAATGAATTGTTTATAAAAAGGATGAAATTTTCATATAAATTTGTAAGCACCGGTAATTTGTTCATAGCCTTATAATATAACTCATCTATTATAATTTATAATACTGCCATTAGTTGATATGTTTTAAAATAAAAAGGCTTTAATTTTTTTATATTATTGAATTTGTATGAAAACTTCATCTGTCCTAATGTTAAGTTTATTGTTGTTGTTTTTTTTGTTATCAATAAAAATGGCTTTTTTTTATTTTATTTTTTTTTGTTATTAATTGTTATTTTTGTTTATTTTTAGAATGGAACCGGAGGATTTAATGACCAAGGCGGTCGCGGAAATGGGTATGATCAAATTGTTTTGTGTTTCTAATATTCCTTAAGTGTTTGTTAAAGAAAGTGTGGCAATAATAAACATATTTCTCTGCTTTATAGGCATCCTGGGGATAATCCATTTTATAGCAACATCGACAGTATGCCTGATATCAGGCCGAGGAGGAAGTCTATTCCCCTCGTATCTGAACTTGTAAGTAGCCTTCTTATGTGTTATTAATTTCTATTAAAATCAAATGGAGCTAGTTCTCTTTCTTTTTAGACTGGTTTCAACTGACTACCTTAAATATATATATACCAACAACTTAGATTACTTTTTAAGGTAGATATTTGAAACAAGTCCTTAATGTTTGTTTACAGCTCGCATCGACGTGCGCTTCCTGATGCTTAGTAACATTAGGCGCGTAATAAATGTTTTCTTCTGAACGGGAAATTTCTGTACAATAAATACTTCAGCAAAATAATTTACGCGGAGATCGTGTTCATATATAGTGCTTATTGAAACTATTTAATATTACAAAAATCTCAAGCGTCCTCCGTGTGAATTGTTTACATTTGATTATTTATTTTGTGTTAAAGACTTTCGAGCAGTCTATACAAAGCCTTCTCTTTTCTTGATGTGTTATGTTATATCTGTGATATATGTGTCTCCCTTCTAATGCTACTTGTGTAGGTGGCCTTTACCTACCTGATTTTAGAGGGCCTTTCAACACCAAACACCTGCAACGTATATTGGATATAGGGGTCACCTGAAACTTAACGATAGCGTAGCAGAACCAAAATAATGCAACTGACTATTCCTTATTAAAATTAATAATCTTATTGCATTTTACCCCTTACCGTGGACCCGCAGGTTCTCAAGGTATATCTCTCCCAATAACACTTTCTTCTCTGCATGGATCTCTATCATATAACTATATTAATGCTTTTGATATGCAATTGGTTTATGTTAAAATTTCTAGATTCGGCTGATTTTATTTTGGAATTGTAATTAGTTTACTTACAATTAATTATTCGTTCAAGTAACCGCCGCCGCATTTGCATGAAACCGCTACCTTGCTACAAATTTTACCGGTTTATTATGTTAATTTACCAATTATAATAAAACTTAATCTACCAAGAAGATAAACGCAAAATAATTGCACGGGCTTAGTGTAATGATTATTTTTATTATTTTTAGTTACTTTTGCTAAGAGATAAAACTAAAACCCGTATACAATGGGGATATAAAAATTCTGTTTTTCATTGTGCTGGCGTCATTTTTATTTAATTTAAAATCCGCACAAAATATAATGTTTTAATGTATTCATATTTTATAATATAAATTATTTTTGTAAATTTTAAAAAGGAATCTAAATCTTTCAAATAAACGTAGTAATAACTAGATTTTATTAGGACGGGCTTAAAGAACAGCTTGAAGTTAGAGCATGAGTAGCAAAAAAATACACATAAAATAGAATGAAAGTTTTAAGATTTTCATAATATTATTTTATGTAGACCATTTAAAATAAATTACGGTAAATGTAACTTCGACTAGACTTTAGACGCTCTTATGAAAACTTTAGCTAATATATATCTTTCAACTATATAGACGATGGCTGCTACCAAAAGGAACGCAGGTTTGACATCGGCTGTTCATCGAGCAACACTAAACGATGAAGAATTGGTAAGTCTTGATTTTTATTATTTTCGTCAGTAATAGTATAGGAGAATTAAATTTATATTATAAATGTTTGATTAAAACAGGCCGACTTTTTAGTGACAAAGCAAGTATTTATATATTATGTAAACACTATGAAACAATTGAGTATGTTACAGAAAATGCACGTTTACAAGAAGACTTTACAAGCCCTAATTTACCCAATATCATCAACAACGCCTCACAATTTCGTACTGTGGACGGCGACTTCACCGACCTATTGCTACGAATGTGAGGGGTTGCTATGGGGCATCGCGAGACAAGGAGTTAGGTGTACAGAGTGTGGCGTCAAATGCCACGAGAAATGCAAAGATTTGCTCAACGCTGATTGCCTACAGAGTAAGTATCGGTCCGTGCTGGTGGCAGGTATATTTTTAATATAATTTTTACAATTAGCTTAACAGTTATAACAAACAATTAACAATTAATAGAATAACTGAAATAATTTAAAGTGATTTATGTTTAATAATCGTTAAGCTGATTGGTAAGTGAGACAAGAAAGTTGGTAAATGAGATAAGAATAGTATTTATTAGAAAATCGATCCCTACTGAAAATATTTAGATTATTACATACATAGAACACAAAAACTTAGATAGTCTACGAAAAAAATATACAATCGCCCGTGAACTCACGGACACGCCCTCAATGCGACGATCGTTACATCATAAAGATATGTCCATACTTACATCTCCAATGTTTTCTACGTTTCTGGCAGCAGTAAAGCGCCGTTCGCTTTATTAAGTTGAAGTAGAGTGTCAAGATGCACTCGTAGTGGGTCACATTGAAGACAAGAACTTTCTTGCACAACGACGCCGCAGGCAATCATGTTTATTCTAACATTCTACAAAAAGCTTAATAGCCGTTAGGTTTCCATACAACGAAATGGTTTGTTGCGCTAATATACGTAGCTAAGCTGAAATAACATCTAACATTTTATAACCTTAAAAATATTCTAGAAAATTGGGATTTTACTTGATATATATAACATTTATTAAATTCATATTAATTTATAACGATCTTGATCTTTTCTAATGCACATTAATATTCTATTTTGAGATTATATTATAATATAACACTTGACATAATTTTGACACACAAGTGCATGGTGATGGAGCGGATGTTCAAAGAATATTCCTCAGTCTTCTGATCTCATGGGGTTTGAAAAGCACTTGACAGGTCATCCGGTTTCTCGAGCCTTTTTGTCCATAACGATTTGCCTCGGTTATAATCACCGATCAGTTTGATTTGATAAACTAAGTCCAATGTATAAGAATTGCTGATTTAAATTTTATTTGGGTTTGTTATTTATTTTATTATCAAACGAACTTTTTTATGCCAGTTACTTTAATACGAATTCATATTCATATTTTAAATTATTTGTCATCTATAAAATATGATGTAACAATCTTCGTTATATACGGAGCGTAGTTTCCACTTACACAAATAGATTTAGTACCTAGATGACATCCAAACCTAAGGTAACATTTACTTCCGTATTTGTGGTAATAATAATTGATAAATAAATAAATATTTAAACATCGTTGTAGACAAATTTCTTATCGAAACGAAATATGCATGATTGAAATTCTTGCATGGTCGTCAGTCGCTCAGTATATATATATATATATATATATATATATATATCAATGGCCTATCATTACAATGTTACTAGGCCGTAACAACAAGGAGGTTGCAAACATTGTAAACAACTCAGACTATTAAAATGGATTCATATAATTATATCTCATAAAAATATCATATATTTTGAAAAATATATATTTAGAAAACGTATAAAAATTTGAACGCAGCGGGATTTGGACCCGCGACTCCTGAAAACCGTTCACGGTTCAAAACTTGAACGGTTTTCAAGAGGCGCAGGTTCAAATCCCGTTGCGTTCAAATTTTTATACGTGTTCTAAATATGCCTTTTTAATTTCCTTAGTGTGGGAATAACACTTTAAAAAATGTTAACAAAATCATATATTTTCTTCTCGACGTTGTCTTTTAATTTTAATCTTTCCTTATTTTTATGTGTGACCTCATATAATAAAGCATGCCACCTTCCTCCAATATACCCTTATAGCTTTATCGGTGTGCATGGCTATCGGTGTAAAATTGATATCTAACACATATCTTTCAAAGTTCTGCCTCTTATATATTCGATTAGATTCATATTCGTACAATCATGCAGGCGGGCAGTCGGTATATAAATAGTCAATTTTCAATTATTTCTTTTACAAAAGTGATAAATAGTCGACTGCACGTCACTACCATACTTTAGTCTACATTTTGAAAGCATTAGCAATATATTGAAACATTTAAAATATACTATCCATTCGTTTCTTAGTTGAATCTATGATTTGTGTTAAACTTTTCTTAGTTTTAATTTTTGTATATATCATTTTTCAATTTTTACTATAACGTAAATTATTTTAGATTAATGTACCGCATTATGTGTAAATTATATGTTATTGTTACTGTAATAAATAGGTTTATTCAATGTTTTTGAAATGTAGACAGTTGTATTCAATTAGATAGGGTACCGGTCCTGCTCCTCCCGGGTTACCCCGCCCAGCGCCGAAATTTGTCAAGAGCCCTTAAACAAAATTAACGAGAAACTTTCCGCATTTTCTGTTACACTGTTAAGAGATGCCTTAAAGCTTCAAAACACAAGCGCCCCAATAAAATATAATCCAAATGTGCCTGTTAGCAATGTGTGCACGCAGTCCAAACATCTGCCCACTTCAATATTATATGTGGTCTTAGTTTACTTTCCTTAAATGTTTTAATTTGTTGACTTCCGCGTGTATGTATTTATTTTCATTATTATTTACTTTTTATTATCTGTATCTTCAAATACTATAACCTAAATCTAAAAACTGCTAAATCAAAAAAGATAAAACAATTACACAACCGTTAAAAAAACACTTAATATTATATATGCAAGTAATTAACCACTTTTGATTACTTTAACGCTATTTTCTTTGCCAAGTGTAGCTTTCATAAGGCAATTACTAAATAATAATCATATTTAGTGCATAAATAGCATTGAGATTGACGTTTTCGAAAAATGGCGAAGTGCTCAGGTTTGCTTCGGCTGGCGCCGCTCAAGGTTTTCGACTTAATTAGATCTGACATTCCATAGAGAAATAGAATATCGCAGTTATAAGTTTAAAGTTGGAATCTCGTTGGGTTGAGTCCATTGAGTGGTCGTGGCAGGCCTGACTGCAGGGCGGGGGGCCATCCTGGCGCAACCCGCACTATCTGAGGACAGTGTCGGCACCGCCTGAGCAGTGTGTTTCGCAGGGGCTGCCGAGAAGTCTTCCAAGCATGGGGCTGAGGACAAAGCCAACTCGATAATAACTGCTATGAAGGAGAGGATGAAACAGAGAGAACGAGATATGCCAGAAATTTTTGAACTTATCAGGTAATTTATGGAAAGTGTGTAAGAAATAATACGAAAATTATTTTTACGATTCATCTTATTATATTAATGATTTCTATATGTGTTATTGTTATTGTACTTGTTTTTATTTTTAATTTTATTGTAGTGTATACTTCCATACTTATTATATGTATCGCCTACTTCGATACACGCTACGCCGAAGTCCTTCCAGTTCAGTCATATTTCACATACCCTACAGTTATTGTGTGTTATTTGAACAGGTTTAGTTATTACCACTGCTTAATTATATTGCGAGATTATTGTCCATTAATTTAACTTACCTAGCTACTAAAGCTAGCTTAACTTACTCCTTATGTATATGCAACAGACGCGTGTTCAGCATCGAAACAGAGGGACATTCAGCGCACATGAGCACCGTGAAGCAGTCCGTCCTAGATGGCACCTCAAAGTGGAGTGCGAAGATCGCCATCACAGGTTCGGAGATGTGTCGTGGTCTTTTTTACAGAGCTCGTTGCAGATATCCAGATCTTCGGAGGCACCAGTGGGGGCATCACCGACACAACACAAATACACTTAATTTATCAGTGTCTTTCGTTTCATGTGGCGGCCAGGCGGACTTTTAACGTCGACCCCGACACTCACATAGACAGCCTAGAACAGGCCGAGCAAATAACTATAGAAGGGACTTCGAAATGGTCCTGCAAAATCGCCATTACAGGTTTGGTGGTGGTCTTTTGCGGCTCCGAACCGCACGCTCGCAAATTTGATTCTATTAGAAATGACTTCGCCTACTTTCTCTATACCACTTTTTGATATGTGCTAAAATATCCAAAAATATATATATATATAATAAATTTATAGCTGTTTGTGCCTAGCCGAACATTTTAGCAGATATCAAAAACTTCTTTGCAACTTTACTTTACTTTACTAACCCAACCCATTCACGGTCGTTAGTGCACCGCCTCAAACCACTTCTATTGACAAAACGTAGCTTTTTACAACCATTACACAAGGAAATTCCACGAATCTAACACTTGCGCGCAATTTGCGGACACTTATACTACTATTACTTTTTGAACGACATATATGAACACTTTACATAATATGTTATAAGTGCAAATCATAATTCAATAACACTTTTGTTAAATTAACACTTGCATGATTATCACGAAATAATAATAATAATAATTTGTTACTGTCACTCACTTCCAGACCCGACACTGTTATGCGGACAATATATCCCATTGGACGGATTCCCTCGAAATTATCCAAAATTTAAAATCCCCTAGTAGACCTGAATAGGTGAATGCATAAAATTAGCGAAGCAAACGCATGCAGGATATGAACCCTGGAAGACGAACATCCTTTTCTCTTCTTCCTTCTGCTATCTCTTCTGAAACTTTCGATTCGTGAAAATTCCACTTTAGATTTCATCTCCGTGCATAATTTTTATTCACATTTTGAAATTTATCTTGACCAAGTTTGCATTAGAAGTTGCGAATGTAGTCGCTATATTCAAGTTGTTTTAGACTCGAGTTTGGGCATAAATAGATAAAATTCTGGTAGATTTGAAGCTAGCGTCTTCTTTACCCCATTCCAACATACCACAGGAAATCCACATTAAACCACGAATCGTCGAGGTAACGTTACGACTGTGAAAGGTAAGTTAAACTTGCTAGGACCATATTATAATAAAGGCATATATATTATTGTTGAGTATATTGCAAATCATTTCATGGTTAATAGTTATGATGACAGAGTAATGTAAACGTGTTAATTTGCATAAAATTTTGTTGTTTCATGTAAAAGTAATTGCCTATAACTTGTTTTGCAACGCCAAAAAGTGAGCTTAATCATAACCAAAGTAAAAAAGTATTTAAACAAAAAAAATAGCATATTTTTATTTAAAAAAAAGAAAAATTATTTTTGAGTTCTGTATTTTTGAGAAAACTGATAAATGTTGGGCATTTTATTGAAAATTAACTTTTCGTATGCAGTTATCTGCGCTCAGGGCTTAATAGCTAAAGACAAAAGCGGAACATCCGACCCATATGTAACCGTCCAAGTAAGCAAAGTCAAGAAGAGAACCAGAACGATGCCTCAAGAACTCAATCCGGTCTGGAACGAGAAGTTTTACTTGTAAGAATAATTAAATAAATAGTACAATTTATAAGAATTTTGTCTCAAATATTTCCTTAACAATAAAACAAATGTAGTCTTATTTCAAACAGAACAAAAATATAAACAAAATTACAATACAAGGGAAATTTAGGGAAATGTAAGATAAATTCCTTCAAAATTGCTTATTTTATTATAGCGAATGCCACAATTCTTCCGATCGGATAAAAGTAAGAGTCTGGGATGAAGACAACGACTTGAAATCGAAACTTCGGCAAAAGTTGACGAGGGAATCGGACGATTTCTTGGGCCAAACAATAATTGAGGTGAATAATAAAAATGCAAATACTACAGAATTTGAGCATTTAACATAACATTTTGTCACAAAATATTCTTTAATTTATTCTACTGGTCCCATTTTTAAAGTAATTATTGTTAATTTATATTCACATGTAACGTGTTTTTCAACACGCAACTATTGATTTTGACGATTGTACTTTTAATATTTTGGCCTACATTACTTTTGTAGCCACGCCATTTTATTGAATAGCAGCTAACATTTCAACGGTTTTTGATACAGGTGCGGACATTGTCTGGTGAAATGGACGTATGGTATAATCTAGAAAAGCGAACGGACAAGTCAGCAGTTTCGGGAGCCATCAGATTGCATATCAATGTCGAAATAAAAGGAGAGGAGAAGGTGGCACCCTATCATGTCCAGGTAAGTGTAGATGTTTGTATAAAAAAAAGTTTAAACTGACAAAAATCACTACGTTTTATTGTATAGTGAATTAATTAACAAATAGACGACAGCGTCTAAAACACTATTTAATATTCAATTTTATTATTTTATAGCTATAAATTTCGTAACAACTTACATTGAGACTATAACTTCAAATACACACATGTAAACACTTAAAAAAAAAGTGACAGTGATATTAAAGTATTACAAATGTAAATTAAAAACAACTTATTTCAAGTTGATTATTATCCAGAACTATTTTAACGGTCAACTGGTTTGTTTTATCTACTTTATTTGGCTAATTTGCTTTTTATGTTTGTGAAGCAATAGTAAATTTATTTCTAGCAGGTAGGGATTTGTTTAAACATTTCACACTCCATATGGGAAATTCAACAGGTTTTAAAATATTGGCACCATGCCTTTTGGCCATAAGCCAAGGCTACGATAACCATTGCGTAGTGCAGCAATTACTAACTTAGCGAAATAACTAGAATACTGAATAAAGTGAACAATTATTACAACCTCATTCGTTAATTCCCATATTTTATCGAAAGGAGATGTTATTTTAAACACGCTTTTATCAGCTTCTCCATTAAGCATTGATAGATATATGAATATATTTAGAGGCTATGTGGCAGTGAGAAAACGTCTGACTATAAACTCATCAAAATTGGCGCGGCGTTGAGTTACGCCACTCAACACAGAAGCAGAGAACGGATTTGCATTTCACTAAGTACTTTTGGCTACCCTGTTATACGAGACAAAGCGTGAAGCTGAAAAAAAACATATTTCTTACGGCGCATCTTTCAACGCAATTTACTTACCTTGTCCTTGTCTAGATCACCAGAGTAGCTAGAAAATACTTATGAACGTGTTTTGTAGCTTTCTAAACCAATTTATAAAATATTGGGTAAGGTAAGAAAACGTTTAAAAACGCTCTGAACGCATGGCTTACCGGTCAGAGCGCTTGGACAGTTTCCAAGAGGCACGGGTTCCACTCCCGCTGCGTTCAAATTTTTATACGTTTTCTAAAAATGTTATTCAAGTTAAATGTATGAAGTAAAAAGTAAATCTGCATATAAAAAAACAGATGAAAGAACAGATTTATATGTGATTTCTAGTACACGATGTTCTAATCGAATGTTCAGTGACTCCATAATCATAGCCGAGGCTGATAACAAAGTTAGATGGAGCAACTTTCAAATAAATGTCGAAAGTTAGAGGACACTACTAACAATGCGAAATTGCCGGACGGGATGATATTTATGTACTATTTTAGCTCCGCATTTGAAGTCATTTCGGTGTAAATTATAAAAATGGCTACGAACGCCATTGTCTTAATCTAGGTTTTAGAATTTGACGTTACTGAGAAACACGAATAATAGAATTTTAAAGATAGATTTATTTGTATTTTTTTACAAACCTTGTTTAAACTAGTACTAACAAACACGCCAAATCGCTCTTCCTTTATATCATTCATATAAATTTGAATTTTGGTTAATAACAAAAGTATATTTGTTCACCCAGTAAAGGTATATCCTAGAGATAACATGATATTGAGGTATATACTAAGAGTTTTATAGCAGAAAGATTTATATTGTTTTAAAAATACTTTACGCTTCAGCGGGGTTGTTAGAGAGCTAGAGGCCCTATTTCTTTTGCCTCATCCACAGTCATCAACCTCTTCATACACGCCCTTCGGGGGGTATTTTATGCTTTTTACGTAACCTTGTTCCAGTATCATCGATACTGTGTTCTCGAAGGTCAACCGAGGTCTCCCCTCCCCTCGAGGCCTCAGAGAGGTAGGGGTATTAGTAAGAGTACTGATCAGTATTGCTTCATATATCTTTATTGTCATTCCTTTATCACTCATCCTGCCAACGAATACTTTAATTTTAATTAAAATTAGGCAAAAAGCTTCTGGACGTACTTTATAATATTCATATTCTCACATTGTTTGTGTACGTTTTAGTGTCAATTGTGAAAGCAAATATTTAACGGGCTGGTGTAAAGTTGTAGACAGAATGAAGTAAAACTTGTGTAACTTTCACATGTTCAGTTTTCCTAAAAGCCGTACTGTACATTTTATATCAAATATACGGGAATTTCTCCATCTGCATAAGACTTTATTATGCCCACGGGTGATATATATTACGTAAGAACTTATTGCGTAATACTCCAGTTGAAATAAGTTATTTTGAAAGCTATTTAAGCCGCTTACAAAATTTTGCTTTAAAATTAAAATTAATATTTTAATTCAAAATTAAAATGTTGAAAAGGTTTTTTAAATTCCAGTTTTAAATTGCTAATTGCACGATTATCAAGATTATTGACGTCATCTTGACGCAGTTGTTAAATGTGTAATGGCACAAGCGTTGGATGTAGATTTGATAATCCAAATTTTCATTTAAAATATATTTTGATATGCTCGATCCAGTTAAATAAAACGCAACGTTAGTTCCAGTACGAGTAGGTATAAAGTCAGAACGATGAAATTTAAACTTTTTTGTGTGTATTTTTTTTTTATAAATTATATCACTGATCAATGTTATATGTACAAACTCCTCTGTCCCTATAATATTAAAAAAAATAGCTGTTTTCCCTTCAAATGTCATGTGTTTCAATATATGACATTTACTTTGTTGCAGTGAAACAATGCTGAATATCCCTTTGTACCTCTAGCCGGTTACAAATAAACATGAACGTCAATTTAAATTCTACCTTTCTTTGATCCAATTTCGTGATGAATGAGACTACGGATAGATACGGATACGGATAAGAAAAAAACACATAAATAGTCAATGTCGTTTTCCACTATGTCACTAGGTTGAGCTATTCGTACGAGTACGTGCAACTTTTGTGCGCGACTCAAGTTCACTATTACTTTTAGTTCTTCCTAAAAGCTTTTATATAAGTCTCTTTCCTAGCAAGTATTTGTAACTTAAATTTTTCAATTGAACCGGTTGAACACATGATTTAACCGGTTATGATTAAACTTTACCGCCACGTTTACTTTAAACAATTTGCAACAAGCAGTCACTAACGCATGGTTAGTTTTGTGATATAATTTAAATGCAGTGCGGCTATTAGAAATTCTTGGCAAAAGGGAGATAATTGCCAAGCTATAGACTGTATTTTATATTTGTAGAGATTACATTACAGGAAACACTAATTGCAATTGTATAATACAAGAAATTATTGTTACGAGTAAGAATATAAATTCTTAAATTCATATTAACGATTATTAAGTAAATTAAAATGATTTGCTAAAAAATCCTCAAAAAAAACATGATTATAAAAAGACAAATCTTTATATGAGAGGTTCTGATGGATATTTTTTGCCATACTTTCACGATACTTATAATATTCTTCTATAGAATAGTATGGTTTTTAGATTTGTTCATGATTTTTTTTTTATTGTTGTAACTTAAGTGAGGCTGTGTAATTTTACTACACAAATGACCTATTAACTTTTATGCGTTAAATTTTATATAAATTAAATTCTAGGTAAAATACTATGCATACCTTTGTATATCAAAGCTCATATCCAAGCTCATATCCTAGCTCAACATATACCCAATATTATTAAAACTTACACCAACTGCCTGAGTGCGAGCTTTCTAAAGTTTTCTTTCATCTTTTTACGGACTGTTGCTTCGAACATTACACGAAAAGTCTGGCTCAGTCAAACACGATTAATCTTCTGTCGGCAACTTTTCAATAAGCTATTATTCTATAAGGCTTTGTTCTTTGATTGATTTTGCAATTTGATTTTTGGGTAACTTTTTGGAAAATGTCTTTGGCAAACAAAACATTCAAAAACAAAAAGTCACACACCGTTCTACACTTTCCGCCCGTGAGGTATTGCTTATTAAGTGGCAGAACTCTACAGGCAACACAGGCTTTGTCTTTTCACCAGAGCGGAGAAATGAAAATAATTTAAATATTTAATATATTCCTTTGAGTGGGAATCGAATCCAGACACTGACATACAGAGCCACGGTAGCGCAAGATTTTTATATAGTATTTTTAATTACGCGTATTTGGTTAAAATGTTTTATTTTTTATATTTAAATAATAATATTTTATTGCGCATACAATCTTACAGATGTTCAATAGAAATAATATATATCACATATTAAATTCAATGGGGATCTTGTAACTAAGGTACAGTGATTTCTTACAAAATCATTTAAATATATGATTTATTGTAAAAAAACTCAAAGATGCGCAAAGAGTAAGCACAGACAGTATCTGAGCTTTCTTAATAGGCTTATTTTGTGGATAAAGTTCCACACCACGAATGTCCACAAATATAATAACTGAATAGTAGTGTTTTATTCGAATGCACAGTGCCATACTATTTTTTATTATTTTATTTCAAATCTATAGTCAACCAATAACAAAATTTCCTAACACCCATGACCAACCAATAACATATCTAGATTCAATTTTGTTTGCCATGTTATCAAACTATACATTTTTAATTTTGAAAAAAACATGTAAAACTTCTTCGTTTCTATTTAAATAAATGTCAGAATCAGGCTTCACTTAGATCTTTGAACCCGCAAACACCTACAATCAAATGCGCCACAATAGATCATTGTCAAATGACACATTTCTATTTTTTATGTCACATTCGAACGCTTCGTAGTATATTTAAAACGTGCCTGTGAAGTCTCATAAATTCACAGTAAAATGGAACATTCCTGCGCGTACAAAAGCGCTTAAATTGTAACTGAACTAGATCGAAACGTGTAAAGTTAAATCCAACGATAGAACTGACTATTGAGTAAAATAAAAAGGTCTTATAGTTTGATTCGACATTTTCAAACATGATAACTTTTTCTGTGAGAAACTATACAAACTTTTGTTATATTTATCTTTTCAAAAGCACGCAAAAGCTGAATTTTATATAATGTATATTATTTTTGAATTGAACTAAAAAAAAGAGATTTCTAACTCTTTGTGGTTGTAAAAAAATATATATATTTATATCTCAGGATACAAGGGCCTCCCTTTTTTACTTAAACAATTTTATAAATAAGTCCCATACCAGTTATACTTTAGTTGTGTTGGTTAATCTTGAGAATTGAAAACCCATTAGAATTTATGTAAGTATTTCATTTTGATGCTACAGTTACGGATGGGAACAAAACTTTTACCGCCTGCGGGATTTGGGTACATAAATAAATATGGGCGAATTTTATTTTATTTACAAGGTAATAAAACTTATTGTTTTATGTAAAGTTCAACCTATATTTTTTTAAGTATATAATATTAGATTGAATTTTTATTCGTAAAATGCGAGTTTAGTTATTCATAAAATTTGTTTATATAAAATAATCTAGAAGAAGAAGAAAAAGTTAGAATTATTATCTCAATGATATTTGAAGGGAAAGATAGGCGAAACTAAAAAATAGACAGATTCTTCATGTGACTCAAATGACTGTAGTTTTTAACCGATGAAAGAAACTCAAGAGGTTCTCAATTTCTTCACAGCTTCTCAAATTCTTTTTACAGATTAGTCCAATTTTCAATATATGCATAAATAAACCGATGAGTTACTCTAAGCTTAACAAAATTAATAATTTACTTATTTAAGTTATTTTTATTGTAAGTATTGTAAGTAGTGAATTGAACTAAAATTGTAGTTAAGTTTTATTTAGCTTCTACATCATCAAGCGTCACAAAGGAAATAAAGCCGTCAAAACATTTCTATACATTAAGGAAAGATTCTATTGAATCGGTTAATAAAAAAGCGATATACTATTAGCGTTGCAGATTAAGCATTTGTATCTCCGTCCATACTCTTATCATTCGTTACGACTTAAACCCGTTGCATGCTGAAGACAACAGTTCAGTTATTTTTTATTCAGTTCAGTCAAAGAGATAAAGCCTTACTATGAACGATTATTTATTACTCATTGACTTACGGCCACCACGTTCTTTTTACACTTTTTAAGAGTCATTTACCCACTTAGGAAATTGAAAATTATTTTAAAAAATAAAACCTTACAATACCATCTGTAAATACAATTTTTTAATTCAAAAACTTTTTAAAATCTTAAGCTAAGTAAAATAAAGAAGCTAGTATACAATATTTTAATATATTTTTTTCCAGCTTCACACTTTTTCCCGCATAGCAGGGTCAGTCAGAGAGAACCTAATGTCAAAACACTATCTTATTTTATTAACATTTTTTATTTTTTTTTTACACACTTAGGAAATTGAATGGTTTGTAAGCGGCGCATGTTGAAATCTTGCTGCGTTTAAATTTTTATACGTTTACTAATAACACTTTGTCTTATTCTCAGAGTGGAGAAGTAATAGAAATTATTTAAATATATTAATTCCCTAGTGGAAAGCGAACCCACAACTACAAGTTTACACTCAGACCCTGTTACACTGCGCCACGACGGCCTCTATGTTAATAACTTGATGATATTTAAATATAACTATAATTAAAAATAGTACGTAAATTTAAAAATAAACGCTGTCTTAATGGTAAGAAGTAATGCAATTAAAAAGTTGCTGGCGTGTGATATTCACGACCCCATTACCGTAATTAGCGTCTCAGAGAGCTTATTAAGTTCATAAGAGAATAAATAGAAGTAACAAATATTACGGAATATTATACGAAAGTTCCATGACGTAGAGGAGGATCAGCTTTCTCATTTGAATTTTGCACTTAAGCGTTTATGAAACAACGCCAAATCTTGATATTCACAGTGTATTGGTAATTAATGTAATTTTTCCCTTAGATGTCCCTATTGTATTATAGGTCAGTTAGTCCTTCTTTACTTATTTTTATATACTTAAGTATATATTAGTAAATTTTTTTTTATATTCTATAAGAAACCGTATTAGAGTTCGTTATTAAGATATTTTTTCCTCCCTCATAGGATATTCCTTTCCCACAACAACATTCATTATATAATATAAATGTACATATGTGAACCTCGAAATCATCAAATATGACAGAGAAAAGTTCGCACGACCAAACGTTTGCGACGCAATCAAGTCTTTGTTGAATGAAAATCTTACAAATTTCTTGATATACCTATTTTACATTACTTTTATAGCGTAAAAAGTATTGCATGTAAAAATTTTTTTGTTATTGACTAAATTTCAACAAAAAATTGAACAGAAAATGCTAAAAAAAGCATATATTTTTAAAATTATGACAATACATTAATTTTTGAATAGCTCATTATTTTTTCTCTACACATTTATTGGGTTTTAATGCCTTGCTTAATGTTTTCAAGAGAAATATTCAAGAAAGAATATGTTTCTTTAATATCGATACGAATACTTGTCTCAACAAAGAAATGAACATATTGGAAATTTAATATTCCATTTCCCAAAAAATAATTACAGTTTGAAAATGACAACAGGTACAAAGCTCAAGTCCCAAAAACAAAAGAATGCCAAGTACAATGGACATGACATCCAAACGTAACTTTTATAACGTAAATATAAGAAGCAGGTTTCATTTTCGCTGAACTCTCATCAACGAGCCGATATTAATTTCGACGGAAGAATTTTTAATATTTTTATTGTAACCGAAGAGAATGTATTAAATTACTAATATTTGTAACGAACGCATAACTGTGTTATTAATCGAATTTTCACATTAATTATGCAAATGCCATAAATTTTATGAATATTTTCTACCTAATATCTCTGAGAAGAAACTCCTTAGTGGGTTCATTGTTCAGGGCGGTGCCAGGGACTTGCGACCTAAATGTAGGGTTCAGGGGCCCCTTTAAAACGCTCACCTTCAAACTCCTCTATCTACCTAATTTAATTTTAAAAGATACATTTACTTATTTTTTTTTTAGTTCATATATAAAAAGTTTCATAACTTCCAAGATATGGATAAAATTATGAACATTTATAAATATGTATTCATCAGTTCCAATTGGACGCTAACCTAAAACTTTACATAGAACCTCGATTATACCCAACTGAGATTCAATAAAAAATAAAAAAAAAACAGCAAATAATGCAATGTGGGTAAGAATTTAATTATCCCCATAATAGAGAAGGATAATAAAAGGAAATTGGACGGAAAGAAATATGACAACATTTCTTTTGCTTTAAGCATTCTCATAAATCTTGCGGAACATGCAGACTGTCAGGCGTTCGGTGAAACATATCCCGACAAAAGAAATTAGGCTTTTTACACTCGAAAAATCGCGCCTTCTGCGTTCGTCTCTGGTGAAGAAAGATGAATGTAACAATCGTGTGACATAAAAACGTAATAAATGACTGACAGCTTATTCGTGTTGTAATATACGAGTATATCTAAGTCTTAATAGCTCTTTTTATTATCATTAAGATTTAAAGAGGCTTTATGGGTCCGCGTTGTATAATTTGTTTTTTTTTATGTTTTTAGATATATATATATATATATATATATATTAGAAGTAGATAATATGATTAAATAAGTACCTATTTACTCATAGCTTAAAAAAGGAATTCGATTCATTAAAAAGAATTGCAAGTGCAATATATAATTTTTTTTTTTTAAGACTGTATTTAATTTATACAGGTGTCAACAAAAATAAATAAATAAATAAATAAGTATTATCCCGCTGCGTTCAAATTTTTATACGTTTTCTAAAAATAATATTCAATTGATCTATTTCGCTCGACATGAAACTGCCAAAGGCATTGAAAATTGAAAACGTCTAACTTAACATTTACATTCGTGTTGCGTCTCATAATAGCCAATATCCTGTGAAAATTTCAGGTGTGCCAGATGAAAGTCTTTTTAACATGTTCGTTTCCGATACTCGATGCCGAGGCATTGGCAACGTCCGCTGGGGTGCAAAATTTATGTCGCTCAAAGCCCCTTGAAATGTCACGTTTTTGAAGTCGCTGAAATTGCGTGGCATTATTGGCTTGAAGCCATGGCCGGAACTGACAGGCGTTTGATTTTATAGCCGATATATTGACTATCGTAAAGAGTGATGCTTTGCTGTACAGAGTTAAGTTTCAAAACTATTGTAGAGTAGTATCGAATAAAAAGTTTTAGACTTTTGTTCCTATTTTCTTTTTATGTGTAAATTTTAAAATAACCTAAGCGCGTTTTATTTAACGTTGAATTAATTTTGAATGGACAGTTTGTATGATTGATCAATATACGTACATTTATTAGGCTTGTTGTTTAAGGTTGAATTGTAAAAATAACATATATGATTAAAAAGGAAATTAAATATTTTATATGTAAAATAAGCGTAGTGTAGGGCTAGGTGGAGTGATGACGCAAAGTTGCTGGCTAGGGTTGGCAGTGAAGAGCTGAAATACGAGCTCAGTGGCGTGCCAATGGAGAGGCATATGTCTAGCAATGGACGTAGGTAGAATGACTGATGACGTAATAAAATTCAATTAAAATTTTAAAAAGCTTTTGTTATTTTAAATTTAAGAATTTAAATATTTGTTATAATAGAAGCACTTTTATTATCAAGGAAAACTTGGGAAATATGACTTAATGGAAGTTAAGTCAAAGTTGTGAAGCATAAATTTAAAATTCTTGTTTAGTAAAATGTTTCCTTAGAGACACATTATGTATGAATATAAATGAATATTTTTTATTTGCAATATAAAATTGATTTAGATCTTATTGAAACAACAGCAAACGGTAAAATATATTCAAACAAGCCATTTTATTATAGCATTAGTCATTTTTATTATATGTTACAATACAAATATTATTAAGTAATACTGAACAACTACACCATTTAGATCGTAACAGTAGAAGGTTAGCAGATAAACACATTTCCTTTCCGCAGTTTGGTTAAACTTACCGCGCCTGTAACTCGATTGCATTGCTTCTTAATTTGACTTTGACTTTGACATTTGATAAATATATAAAAAATATTGTTAATAAAAAATTCTTGTATTTCTTTTTTATTCAAAAAGATTAATTTTATGCTGGAAATATTGAAGAATGCCCTTTTATAATGAGTAATTTCCTTTGGCAATCTCGTATCCTCTATATTATTTTTGTGTCATATATTTTTTTAAGCTTAACGTATTTCTCTCGGCAGTCTCAGAAAAGCTAATGCTATATTTCGTTCCACTTCTGCCCATTTAGAGCCATTTCATTTTTTGGCGGGACACACAGCGCACTTTATGTAATATAACCGGCTAAGAAATTCATATAATAAATAAAAATATTCCTTTACGTTGTCGTAAAATATAGTTATTGGCTGCGTATCAAGCTTAATCATAAATTAACTAAGCCTTCTTAAGTTTCCGTTATCAGGATTTATGATATTATGGTTTAAACTAGATGTTAATTTTCTATCGGTAATTTTATAAACTACTTCAAATTATATTATATAAGGAAGGTACTGATCGTGAGGGATAGTAACGAGTAAGAAAAAGGAGATTCAGACGTCTTCCAGGGTAGACAGAGAGAACCTAGTGTCAAAACACTTCGTTTTCCACTTTCCGCTTAAATATGAGACAGCGCATGTTGAGTGGTGGAACTTAACGCCGCGCTTTGTTTTAAGTACCGGAGCAAAGAAATGAAAATATTTTATTATATATTATCATTCCCTCAAGTGGCAACGAACCCACAACCAATCGCAGATAGACACTGTAAGAGTAGATTTTCCGGAATTTCTAAACGATATAAAAACACGGGACTTTACGTTCTACAATCATGTAGTCCACGCAAACGAAGCAATAGGCGATAACTAGTGAATTATATTAAAACGGACATTTTATGTAATATAATATATTCAGATGCCACTTTCCGCCTACAAAAGTTATCGGATAATTTATAGATGTCACCGCATGATATAGATGCTGAGATGCTCCTATATTCGCACTTCGCATTATAACAAAGATATCTTTTTTCATATAGCAAAGATATCGTTATATAAAAAAGATATATTTTTTGATGTGTCAACAGATTTGCAAAGATTGATCTGGGGATCAGTTCCCAAAGTGTATTCCAGATTTACATAATAACTTCTACTTCAACAGACAGCCAACTGAAAACTTGAACATATCTTTTTATGGGTTACATATTTTACCTAAAAAGGTACTTTATTTGAAAAAAAAGGGCTAACTTTTACGAGGTGATAAATCTAACGTTTTAATATTTAATTTCCTGTAGATATTAGTATGTATTTCTCGTGTATTTTTTTCTATCTAATCTCTTTTTCTGTATTAATCAATTTTTTTGTTAGTCTTCGAGAATTTCATGACATTTTCTCCGCTTTCCGCGCGAATTGGAAACATTTCATGTTGAGTGGGTCTACCACTTATCTCAGCGTTTTGTCTTAACAGAGCAAGGAAAAGAAACAAATTGAAATATAATCATTCCCCCGAATGGGCATTGAACCCACAACTATCACGGTTACATTCAGAAACTGTCCTACTGCGCCACTTATTTCTTTAAATATTTCTTCCAAACTATACTTATTTAAGTACCGAAGTAAAAATATACACGTATTTAGACAACGTATAAGAATTTGAAACGTATTCCGTAGCGTTCAAATTTTTACACATTTTCTAAATGTTTTTCTTAATTTCCTAAGTGTGTGATTAGCGCTTTAAAATTTTAAAAATATACGCACTGGTAAAAAAATATACATATTGTAGGCATAGGTACACTCGTATGCCAGTTGGGCCTACAGTATCAATTACTTAATGGGATCTCGTCGATTCAGAAAGTTTTAATCTTTATATTTCAGCCGAAGTAGGTCAATTACGTTTGTTTGATCTCCCCTTATCCTTGAACCGTTTTAACTTACTCGTGCACTGTTTTTTTATGTTATTGTTCAACCAATGTTAAATTAGAAATTATATAATGATTTTTTATAGCTTCATGCTTTTCCCCGCAATAGCAACCAAGGTAGTCCGAGAGAATCTAGTGAGCCCATAATCAATTGCGGTTACAGGCAAATACTGTACTGTACTATACTACTCGTATATACTATACTGTACTGTATACTGTATAAATAAATATTCACACTGATTTATAAACATAAAACCTCTTCCTTTTACACACGGATGGATACAATTAAAAGGGTACAGAATAAAATATAAAAAGCAAACGCGGCCTTATAGTTATCTTCTAGTTATCTAATATAAACAACTAAACTGTAGTAATCTAAAGTAAAAAAATACATTTATTCTCATATTATAAAAGTTTCGGTTAGAACGTAACGTTTAAAAGGTTTTGGAAATTGGAATTGCTGTACATTACATTTTTAAAATGTATTATTCTTATTGAATCAATGTTGTAAATATCGTCGATGTTAAAGACATATTTAGAAAACGTATAAAAAATTTAACGCGGCGGGATTTGAACCCGCGCCTCTTGGACGGTTTAAAAAATATAAAAAAAAATCGTCGATGTCGTACGCAATAAAGGTGTCTACAATAATTGCCCACTGTACGTATCACACAATGTATGGAATATTTAGGTATAGTTGCTTGTTGTAAATAATAAATTCAACTATAGTAATACGTATCGCTTTACACAAAAGTCTATGTAAAACACGTAATAGAATGTGTAATATTTAGCTTATAAATTTTATGTGTCTAATGCATAGAAATAGATTTAATGAAAGTTTAATGGATTTGAGCAATTTTTCTCCATATAAACTTGAAATTTCATGCTCCTTCGTCTTATTTACATAAAAAGGTGTCCAAAAATTGTTTTTCAAGTATTATTATAATAAAATTATGAAAAGCAGTTAGAGTTTAAGCAGACAAATATTCTACTATATACACTACCTAATACGTAATGTCGTAATAAGTACAGAAGAGTGATTTCATCTCTCTCTCTCTCATACTATCATTGGAAACATCTCTTTATACATATAATAAAAATGTAACTTATCGCTGTCTGTACAAGGAAGATATATGATAATATAAATAATCATCATCAACGTGATACAACCCAAAACAATGGTTTTTAATTTTCTTTTCTGTTTGTCTGTTTGTTAGTGCTCGCTAATCTCAGAAACGGTTTAAATGCAATTTTGACTATTGTATTGTGGTAATCGCCTCTTAACATTTAGTGTTTATTTCATTTCGTTCGGTTCATAAAAAAAAAGTTACAGTCTCTTAAATTATAAATTTAAGCACATTTACACATTTACATTGTACATAAAACGTTCTCACGAATGCGGGCGTGTGAAATACGAAATAGTTTAGTCATATTGTTGACGCAAGGGATTCCGCGGGCGGGTCGCTAGTAATAAATATATGGAAAGTTAAAAACTGCAATAAATTATATAATGATACTACAAGTAAAGTAAAAATTATGAACAAAAACTATATTAAATTGTCACACACACTAAACCAACCGCTATATATTACTTAAAAGTAACCCATTCTACCCACTAGGTTTGTCACATTTCAACTAATTTATCTCCCGTTGATTTATAAAGGTCCTTTAATTAAATGGAGGCAAAATATCGGCAGCACTTCTCAGATGAAATTATACGAATTAGGCGCACGACCGTTACACTGGGCTTTCTAATTGCTTCTTACGGCCTACATTCCTTATTTTATTGAATTAGGCAAAAATTTGGTACCTGTTACTGAAAATTTGGTTTTTATTATTATCAACTTTTGAGATGATAATGATGATTATAATATTCACGAAATGAACGTAATTATGATGAATGTCATCAGTACTCTTTTCAACTTGTAGGTCTATCAATCTTCTTAGGATTCTTCAATCAAATTGGGATATATATATATATATATATATATATATATATATATATATATATGAGCAGTAAAAAATTGATGTATTCATAATTTATAGTCAATAGAGTGGTTATTTATATATAGATATGTATTTTTTTGGCTCTTTTTTTATAAATTAATTTAAATTTACATCTGTGCGGAATGTCTACAGTAGAAAGGAGATGGGACGTTAAGCACTACGGTTAACTTACCGGCTCCACCACACCGCAAACCGCAATCCGACTGTTCAGACGAGTCCTTAGATACAGTATAAAGTGACCATTTTGCACTGTATATTTTTTCTTGATATTATCAAATGTTATTAAATATTATTAGACTGCACTGAATGAATGTATATTAAAAAACATATCTAAAATTGATTTATAGGCAAACTAAAAACTAACTAGGTAATTAGTTTATGTTTTTTCTTTATTTTTTTCAGCTTCACCCTTTTTTTTAGCATAAGAGTGTAGGCAGAGAGAATCTAGTGACAAGACACTCTGGTCGCTTACTTTCCGCCTGAATCAGAGACATTGGGTATTGATTGGCGAAAATCAACGCCGCGCTTTGTCTAGTCAGCATAAAGGAGAAATGAAAATAATTAGAAAAATAATCATTCCTTCGAGTGGGAATCGAACTTGCAACCATTACGTTTGCAGTCAGACGCGACACGATGGCCATGCTACCTTTTTTGTAAAAGACATATTTAGAAAACGTATAAAAATTCTCTTGCCAAAAAATTTTTACAAATTTCTCTACAGAGATGCTAACAACAAATATAAGTTGTAATAAGCGTACAAGAATTACAACATAGCTGGATGAAGAACGCATGGCTTAGCAGTCAGAGCGCTTGAATGATTTTCAAGAGGCAAGGGTTATAATACTGCTGCGTTCAAATTTTTATACGTTTTCTAAATATGTCTTTTTCAATTTCCTTAGTGTGCGAATAACACTTTAAAAAATATTTAAAAAAATATACCTTTTTTGTGTTTGATCTGGAAAATAATAAAAAAATAATGAAAATGGATTTATTAAAGAAGAAAACAAAAGGAAATTGTCTTATTCCTTTTTCATTTACTCTCGCTAATCTATTTCACTTTACTACTATTACATTTTCATCTCAACCTTAATGCAGATGTTTATTCACTGTGCGAGTTTACAGATAATGCTAAGTAAAGGTGTTTAGCCTACTTTCAAATATCCCTAGCGTCTCGTGATATAGCTAGCTAGTCTAACGAGATGACTAGTCTATATTTTGCAACTTTGTCTGTTTTATTTGTAACAGATAGGAGCCTGTATACATATAAGCTATAAATAGGCTAGGTCAGGACAGCATCTGACTGTAAACGCTATTGGTTGTGGCAACAAATTCCATTCGGAGCAATTGTTATATTTTAAATATTTTCATTTGTCCGCTCTAGTACTCAAAACAAAGCCCGGTGTTGAGTTCTGCTACTCAACACACTGTCACTGCCTGTGTCTGGATTTTAAGTGGAAAGCTACCATACACATGCTGCCATGTATACTAAAACGTGGAAAAGTGTTAAGCTTTATGAATATATAAAGCTTTTGCGTTACAAAGTGACTGACAACGTACAGACAAATCTAATGACAAACGTCGAAAAAAATTTAATTTAGTATATGTAAATTTCTTAAAGAGTGTAGTAAAAATACTTTTTACGAATATGGAGGTTTTACAATATTCCTATTGGAACAAAAAAAACGCCTTGTGTTATAAAACACTCACACTGTTCACTCTAACGTAGATGCGAAGCAGCTTGTAACTATATAAAAAAATTCTACGCAGAACTATCTCTTTCAATTTGTTACCCTAAAACAATATTAAACCACGTAGCCCTAATATATCCGAGGGCTCCGAAACGACGAAATAAATGTCGACGAAATAATGCATTTATATGTAAAAATACTTTCGACGAAACGTAATTTTAACCATATCTCAATTACTGTCGTAAAATGGCTCCGGCACGGTTCCGTATGATAGAGTTTTAGGCTTCACGGTCTCTGCTCGTTGGCTTTCTCAGCTTGTATGTAATCCACATAAATACTGTGGTTTTAAACTTTTTTGTGTAATATTTACTTTGTTCCCATATTTTCAGTTGGCTGGATTCGGTAATATTTTCAGTTTTTACATAAACGTCTGTTTTGTGATTATTTTTGTATTGTTATAGCATAAGTATTCAATTATAAATATATTTTACCCACATTTAGACTAATCCCCTTTTCTTTTTTTTCTTCACAAAGG
Source organism: Podotricha telesiphe (assembly GCA_038994665.1). Taxonomy (NCBI): domain Eukaryota; kingdom Metazoa; phylum Arthropoda; class Insecta; order Lepidoptera; family Nymphalidae; genus Podotricha; species Podotricha telesiphe. The sequence goes on from JAOYRR010000327.1 coordinate 1,319,070, forward strand.
GCGATGTTGGGTTGCGCCAATCAACACGCAATGTCTCTAGAAATGATCAAGATTGTAAAATTAAGTGCCTTAATACTAAAAGTTTCTGCCTACCCGCTATGCTATATGCGGTAAAGACCAAAAGCATGGAAATATGAATACTCCTAATGTTGTTTCACTTGAATTTTCATATTATTCAAGCCAGTTACACATTTCTTATACTTATTATTGAAATAAGAATAATTTGTTACCTAATGAAAAAACTAATTTAGTGAAAATTGTAGTGATATAAATTCATAGGGAAGCTCACATGTAGAGCAATTGACATACGGTGGGAACAGCTGCTTTATTTCGTTAGTCCAGTATAGAAATAATTACGAATGAGAATAGACCTTTTCAAACTGTCGCTTACGTAATAAATTGCCTAAACGTTCCACCATAATTACTAGAGCGTCTTTGAATAAAACAAATTAGTTGAAATGATTAGTGAAAAGTCTGCTTCTAAATTTGACTGTTTTGTTGGCAATATTCAGTATATAATTATGTCGTAGACAAATTTATAATTTATATATAAGTTTAAATAGCTTTCCTGATAATTTTAAATTTGTGACTAACCGCGTGTAAATGAGAATAAGCAGCTGCTAATTCTGTTTCTAAAGTTCTTCTTATTTCTTTCTAAGTCCTTTTGCGATTGATTCAGAACCGCGTTTACTTTCTTTGATGTTATCTTTTCTTCATTTTTTGTATTTAAACTGTAAACTGCCCAGGATTTTGTTTATTTAACGCATGAAAATGACGAATATTGAATCTTTTAAAACTATTTATTCCATAAATGTTGTATATATTTTAAACCTTAATCTCTACATTATTTATTAAAATGATTTTTTAAGCACAATTAAGCTTGTACCCCACTTAAAGAGTAGTTGATAATTTAATCACTGGGGACTCTAGAATAAAGTCCAATTTCCGTATCAACTAAAAGGGCTACTATATGCTGTTACATATTGTTAATACTAAGTAATGAGTATTGTATATTGTTTAATAAAACATAGTTGGTACAAATTGAACGAAGCTAATGCAATTTTAATGGATATATAAAAATATATTATTAAGTATTTAGTTGTGATGGAGAATTTGTATAAGGTAAATAAGTCCAATATTATAATTTTATGGAAAATCCTACATTATAACTATATATATAGCTGCTACGTTTTTAACGACACAAAATTGTCCGAAATTTGTTATCCTCACCTTAAACTCAAATCAACTTTCAAAAAAATGCTTTATATCGTATCGAGGCTATGGTGGCGCAGTGGAACAGCATTTAACTGCAAACGTGATTGGTTGTTGATTCGATTCCCACTCCGAATAATTGTTATATTTAAATTAGGTATTTCCATTTCTTTTCGCCCTTCACCTTATTGAGTTCTGCCAATCCACATACAATATCTCGAATTCGGCCAAAAAGTGTTGAACGAAATGTCTTGACACTAGGTTGCCTAACTACCCAGGTGTCTTGCTATGCGGGAAAGGGTTAAGTTGATTTTCAATAGATATCGATTTTTATTAGTCACTAGTCCTTTTATATATTGCAGAATACTATAAGTCGCGTGATACACTGACCTGGCCTACAATACATACATGATACATGCACTAGGAAGTATTGTACAATTATAATTGAATTTATATCAAAACAAGTGATTACCCACAACTTCGTTTACGTTGGCTTAGGGCATGCCATACTAATTAATTTCTATTTTCTATAATTTCGACTGTAAAACGTAAAGTCGTCTCTTAATGCTCTCCTCTAAACTTAGTGAGTAACATAACAGATTTACATATTAACATACTATCGACCCACTTGAGGCTTCACCCGCTTGAACTATAGTTATTTCGTATTTCCGGCGGTTTCTTAAAACAATGAGAGAAAAAAGTAGCCTATGATCGTCCCAAGACTATCAAATATATATATATAAAATCCATCACAATTAGTTCAGCGGCTTAGCCGTGATGACGTCACAGGCAAACAGATAGAGTTACATTCGCATTTATAATATTAAGTATAGTAGTAGATATTGATGACGTAATGTTGTGTTTTCTCTATCTAATAAAATTTTGAAGCATATTCTATAACTTAGAAACGAAATTAGAGCTACGAATTCATATATATTTAAACCTACAACTGCAACTACACTGTCAAGTTTTAGCGGCCTGTGCTGGCCGTCGCTTTAGTCTGCAGCTCGTCTATTTCATCTTTATGAATTGGATAAATTTAGAAGTTTTACTTTAAAATGTAAATATTTAAGCGTATGAAATCGTATATGTTTTGGAAAATTTTTTTGCCTCACGCTTTGTGCTGCATAGCAGGTTAGCTAGAGATAACCTAGTGTCAAGACACTCTTTCTCCATTTTCCACCCAATATCGCGACAATGCGTGTTGAGTGGCGGAAATCAACGCCGCGTTTTGCCTTAGGTTACTGGTAACTACTTTATACTCTGTCTGTGGTACTCTGGAGCGAAGAACTGAAAATAATTCAAACATAATTATTCCCTAAAATAGAAATCGAGTTTACAATCAGACGCTGACACACTGCGCCACGATAGCCTCAATTCCTTAAATGAAATTTCAGTATTTTATAGTCAAAATACTGAAAACATATATTTATCTTGTGTAAGTAGCTATACAAGGTATAAAATGATTTTTTAGACTATAGTCAAGATAGAATTTATAAAATTCTCAGACATCTAATAAATCTATCTAAATAGATAGATGTAAAACGTTGCGATTGTTATTGAGAAGTATTCGCAATTTGTTCAATTTTCGTTTTACCGTTAAAACTTTGAAGGTAACCACTAAGATTAATACTATAGAAATTTAAAAACAGGCTACAGCCGTTTTTGTTCTACTTTAACAACTTTATGTTACCGTCACTTTATGTTAAAGTATAATCGAAGCTTTTATTATTTATGTTTGATAGTAAACAAGCTTTTGTTAGTGTTTTAAATATATTTCATTCATAACGTTCCATTGATGACAGAAAATAACTCCCACCAAACTTTTCAAATAGCTTATTTAAAGAATGTTTTATAAAATATTAATATTTTATTGGTTGACATTTGTTACACAATGACAAGCATCTTAATTGAAAACAAACTCACGATCTTCAATTCAATAATAAAAATATACTACGAGAATAACAAGCAGTTAAGTTCCAATAACATTCGTTATCAATGTTTTATTGTAAAATTTGTTAGAACTAAAAGAAATAAACAAGATAAGTGAAAGACCGTTACGCTCAGGAGTATATTAGAACGTATTTATATTTGGGTCGGCAATATTTTTAGCCTAAATGTGACGCATTTGTAAAATGACGGTTACACAATTTTGTATTCAATAAAATGCCAGTCAGCAAAATAAAATAGCGGAATTCTTGCTCTATCATCAGTTTGCCGCATCGTTAATCTAAGCATGAACACGTGAACGGCACGTTTAATTAACCACGGCAGTTGATCCATGGCAAATAATCCATAATAATTATCTAATTCATTATTTGTACAAAATTAATATATATATATTCTTTATTGCACTTAAAAACACTAAAAAAACTATGATATATAAAATAAAACTATACAATTCACACACATTACATAAATTAAGTAAGTAACGGTGGACTTATCTCTAAATGAGAGAAATATATAAAAATCTATAAAAGAAAAAGTAACATGTTGGTATCATTTACGAATTAAAGTGTTCAAGTGTTAAAGTGTTAAAGTGTTCTTCACACACTAAGGAAATTGAAAAAGACATATTTAGAAAACGTTTTAAAATTTGAACGCAGCGGGATTTGAACCCACGTGAAAACCGTTCAACTTGAACGGTTTTCAAGAGGCGCGGGTTCAATGTCTTATTTATAGACTTTCTTACTGACTAACATTGCTAAAACATTTTTTTTTATTGATCTAACTGTCATCAAATTAGTAATATATGAAATTCTAACCGTAGATTACTTTGCCATACTATTTCCATTCATATATTCAGTACTTTCGGATATGGATTCGGATATGAAACGGAGGAAATAGGTATCTCCACTCCACTAGAGGTTGTTATAGCTACCTTTCTGTTTTCTACGGCCAGTATTTTCAGCTGTGCGTTGTCTGTCAGTCACTCAGAGGGTAACGGAAGAGTTTTATATAAATAGTTTGATTTCAGTAATGTGTCTATCAAACGCTTTGCCCCACGCATTAAGTCTCATTATGGTTATATTTGTTAGTGATGTTTGCTGAATAAAAAACCAAATAATATAGACATTATAGATGTTTTGAGGGCATTGTGGCGCAGTGGAACAGCGTCCGACTGTAATCACGATTGGTTGTGGGTTCTTAATCGGGGGAATAATTATATTTATAATATCATCAATCTATCTACAGAATTATTTAAAAAACACGGTATAACTTGAACAAATGCTAATACTAAATTATATTTGAAAAGAGCGAAAAAAGAACTTCTCAGCAGAACTGTTTTGCACAATAGGCCGGAGGTAGCTTTCACTAGGACTGAAAATACTGATATATTATTTTAATTGACGATTTGAAAGTGCTTGTAATAGCCTATTCGAATAAAATATATTTAGATGTAGATTTGTCATTTCTCCGTTTTGGCGAAAAGTTGAGTTCCGCAACACAAAGCGCAATGTCTTGAATTCGGGCGGTAACTGCAGAACGGAGTGACTAGACACTAGGGCATATCTGCCTACACTATTAAAAGAGAAAAAGCTTTAAAAAAAATTGTTATTTCAACAGATTTTAAGAAATGTAATATTATAAATTTTATTTATGTTCTTATATTTAAGAAATAAAACTACTACTTATAGAAGAAAATATTTCTTAATTATCTGCAAAACTATTTAATTCACGTTAGTTAAGTCAGTCAGTCAGAGTTAGCAACGTGTACGTCGGCTGATATCTTTTACTACGAAATATTACTTGTGATATTGTTTCTAAATGAGAAATACTTTAATAGAAATAGTTAATTATTTAGATTACTTTTGCTAGTTTAAGTAGTTAGCTAGTTTAGCTAGTTTTCCATTTGAATTCATTGCTATTATTTAAGTATATTATTCTAATAATATTGGTCGTTATTTTCAATATACGAGTATACAGTTTTGTACTTGCGGAAAATGTATAGTTTTTGTAAGAGGGTTGAGAGAACCTATTGCTAATATAGAATGTCCCGCGGTTGCTAGGAAAGTGAAAATCAATTTTATATAATTTAATAAATCCTTCTATTGTAAATTGAACCCACAACCATTTTGTTTACAGTCAAATATTGTATCGTTGCTATGCTATGAACCTGTGCGTCTTCTCCAAGATGCCTTCTTGATAAATACATAATCAACATGAACAATGACCATGGAAATAGATTGCAATCTTTATAGAATAACCATTAATTTATAACTATGTTTAGAAAAACATATTTCCTGTGTGAGAAATTTTAAATGTTTAAAATTTATAACTAATTAGGAAGTAAAAGCAATCTATATTATAAAAAAATAACTCCATATAAATACAGAAAGAACAGAATACAAAGGTTTTACCAAGGTATTATAAAAAAAAAATAATAATAATATTAAAAAAAATGTCATTAATATAAGTGTTATAAGTTTTTAATTACTTTACACTTTTACAATATAATATAAACTATCTTTCGTACATACATATATCACGTATTTGGGCCCAACGCAAGTAAATTCAATTTATTTTTGGCGTCGCGATGAGATTTCCCATATGAATTCAATGTTTGTCGATATATTGAAAAATATATGAAAAAGTTTACTACAAATAAAATTATTGAGGCTTAACTGGATAGAATAGTACAAATAATAGTATGTGTTCAAATATGTACTGTTAGCTTTCGTTTATTTCGCCGAATCAGTTAGTTAGTGTCGGTCAAATCTTGCAAGTTAAATTTGACCCAGTTCCAAATGTCCTATTGGGCTGATATTTGGAATACATCTTTAGTTCTGATGATATGCTATATCTAAACATATAATAACAATGTAACTGATTGCTGTCTGTACATGAAAGATATATAAGAAAAGATATAATTAAGGGCATTTATTAATGTAATAGAACCCAAAACAATGATTTTTAATTTTCTCTTCTGCTTATCTGTGCGGATAGTGCACGCTAATCTCAAAAATAGGGGTCTTATTAATAAATATTTTTTTTCAATAGACAAATATTATAAAGTAAAACAAATTACTTAGGGATATTTGTGTAAGATAATCTTAGCCTATGCAAATTACCAATACAAAAAAATATTGCAATATCTTGCCTGTAGCATATTTGTTTAACTTATATACTTAAAACTATTCTTCAGTTAGTAGTAGATACATGTGAAGACTTTTGTTATTTACATTATAAAAAACACAATATAGTAAACCTTTGTGTATTTCCTTTGCGGAATTGGGTGAAAATTGAAAAATTAGTTTCCTCAGTCGGTTACCAATAAAGTCGGGCCAGCACTTTTATTATATGGATTCTATTATCTTAAAAATGTACAGAAATTTCGGTCTCAATATTTGTCAATATTTTCTTAATGTAAATCGTTATTCTTAGTGATATCATTATTATATTATATTACGAAAATCTATTAATTCAGTACGTAATACCCATAGCCCTTTTCTAGGCTTCAATTAATTTGTCAAATTTACAAAAAATGGTTTAAATATTTTTCGCTATGGTACCTAAGACAAGGCGCGGCTATTTAACACGCAATTTCTCGATTTCAGACAGAAATGGAGAACATGTCTGTCTGTCTTGACATTGGGTTCTCTCTGACAAGGATACGATGTGGGAAAAAGCGTGAAGTTGAAAAAAATCTACTAACAGAATATACGATCGCTATCACTAGAACTAAATATAATTCTAGTATAAATATATAAAACTAGTCAAATAAATTTGAAGTTATCGATACATTATTGAATACACTAGTTTTAAAATTGTAATTTCTTTTAATTTTTTTCTACCAGTATACGTGCCTTCACGAGAATTTATTCCACTACCTCTGCGAAGAGAACGGCGGTGCTGTAACACTTCCCGCGGCGAGGGGCGACGACGCTTGGAAGATATACTTCAATGAAAACCCTGAAGAAATAGTCGATGAGTTTGCTATGAGATATGGAATCGAGGCTATTTATCAGGCTATGACGTGAGTTCGATTTTCTTTTTACTTTAATATGTGTCAAAGTGTATGATTTATCTTTCTTACTATGAAATACATGGAAATGTTAAATATTATTAAATTATAAACATTTTGTTGTAATATAATTTAATAAAACACTAAAATTTACAATTATTATTTACGATATGGATTCAACTCTTAATAAATAAAAAAATACAATAATCATAAATACCGTTATAATTAAACATAAACAAAATTTTACTTTGGAATATGGTATTTGACATTTTTATACAATTGTTTATTGTGTTTTCTGATTTCCGCGCCAATATGATGTATAATATTTTGTGATATTAAAATGGAGTGGGGTGATAAAGTAGGTATGGGGCCAAGTACAATTTTTAAAATCGTCCATACGCTTGGTATTAATTAAATGTTTGTGTACCCGGCTATTGATAGGTACCATGAGACCTCCTCTGTTTGTACCAGAAAAAAAAAATTCATTCAGATCACGTAGTGTTCTTACGAAAAATGCGTTCAAAGCACTAAGGGAAAGAATTTGAAGAAATCCTGTCCGTAAGCAAAAGATTTTATCTCGGGAGATGAACTTAGCACCTAGAAGCATGTCGCTTATTTTAAAATATGTCTTAGGATTTGTAGCCTATAAGTGACGTATTGGTATTTTTTAAAGTAATAATTTAAAAGACATTAGGGTGTTCATATGAAAAAAATTGTATACCGCTGAAAATTTTTTTTTAAATTTAGCAATATTTTAACAGACAAATTAACTGTTTCTAAGCTGAGAGTTTTAACGACACTTCCCAATTAGTCAACAGAGTACAACGCGGGCGTTATCTGACTTAAGTGATGGTTCAGTGGGGTGTAAGCTACGAAAGAGTGATTAAGCCATATTTTTGTGACAAAGGTATCAAAACATCGGCACAAATGAATCAAAATACCATTCTTGAGAAGGTAGTTAAGCCCCTTAGCAATACTGTGTTCATTAGCCAAGAATGGTCCTTTCAGCAACACTCGGCGCCGGGTCATAAAGCTTAATCTATCCTATGTTGAATAGACTTCTTCAGAACCGAAGACTGGTCATCATCTAGTCTTTATCTTAATAAAATTCGATTTAAAAAATTGTATTTATACTATACCTAGTTTATTTAATGTAAATACAACACACAGTCGACCCTTACCCACTTACCGTCTAATTTTTAGTCTTTGCGTATTGCGTAGCTGAACCCAACACCGCGTTTTGATTGACCAGTGTGTTGAAATCAAAATAACTATACTACACACTGCGCATCGACCCACGAAAAAGCCATCACGTGTACTATCAGACATTATACTATCCCAATGCACCACTAAAGTTTAAAAAACAAAAATGAAAATCAATATTTATTTTTCAGCCATTTCCACTGCCTGTCAACAAAGTATTTGTGTGCGGGAGTACCAGCCGTTATGTCCACGTTACTGGCTAACATCAACGCTTACTACGCCCATACAACAGCATCCTCTGCTGTATCTGCTTCAGATAGATTTGCTGCATCCAACTTTGGCGTAAGTAGAATATTTTAAAATTGATTTTATATAAAGAAAGTATTAACTGAAAATGTTTTTAATGAATTATGTTCATGCTATATATAGTTTATAATTTTATATAATGGAAAGGGGAACAAATTAAAAAGCCTCTCTTTAATTTTAAACATTAAACCAATTTCTAACTTGCCTGTTTTCGGTAGTGTTCGAAATATTAATCAGACCCACATTTACCAAGCATATAAAGCGCGATCTAGGCTCGATCAACAACGACCAAACTTACTTCATTTGTAACCTTTTTGACCGATTCAGTTGATTCTAACATCACTGTTGACACCATTTATACCGACATAAGTAAGGCGTTCGATACCGTGGACCACTAAACTCTTATTTACAATTTTTCAACCCCTGGTATAAGAGATGTAACTTGCCACAAACGTTTATTTAAGCAATCCGACTTCCAGAGTAGTCATTAGTGTATATTCGTCATAAGCTAGTCAAGTGTTCCTCAAGGATCGGTTGTGGAGCCAATTTTTTTTAATATATTCATAATAGATGTACCACTATTAAAATATAGAAAATTCTTTGTTGTTGTTGTTATATTTTGTGTGTCTGTATGTTTTCTAACAAATAAAACGCAATCGTGATGCTGTCGTTCTACGAGAGGAATTAAATAGCCTAGATGACTTGTATTGGATACACGGCTAGACATTTAACACAGATAAATGTATATATATATGATTTTCATATAGAACTCACGCGAATTCAGAGTCTTGTATCATAAATAATAAAACGTTGGAAGAAGTACGTAATATAAGTGACTTTGGAGTAACTTTTGGTAGTATGATTAGATTCCACACATATACAAAATAACAAGTAAGGCATTTCAAATACTGGAGTTTGTTATAAGTAACATTAAAGCTTATAAAAAAGCAGACTAAGATTAGACTTTACTCAGCCCCGGTTCGATCTAGTCTGGAATATTGCGCTCAGGTTTGGAAACCACATTACAAGGTACATATTAAAAGGATCCAGAAGAGTTTTCTATGGCATTTTTCGTACTTTATTTCATTCATTCAGAATTACATTCATAAAACTAAGCTGTTGCAAACATATCAAAGTCGCTTAGAATACTTCAAGCTTAATAGTGTGTTATATCAAAGACAGTTTTTAGATTTGATTTTATTGAACAGACTAGTTAATAGTAACTTAAACTGTCCCATTCTTGTTAAGTAAATAAATTTAAATACCCTTAAGGCTACCCTGTGCATGTCAATATGCTCCTTTTAAAATTAAAACTTCAAACACTAAATTAGGTCAGAACGCTACTATGATTAGATTACAGAGTCAATATAACAATTTCACAAAAAATCTTGTAGTTGATATAGATATATTCTCTAATAATCTAAATTCCAATAATCAAGATTATTAATACAAGAACACCATACTGATTTGAAGAGAAATACTATACGCTATAAAATATGTATCTATAAATTATCTCCTTGACTTTATAGCTGGGTGATTTTATTGTCAACTGATACTGTACGGTAGTAAATAAATGTTATCTCTGTACGAGTTGTTCGCGTTATATCTTTCTTAACAAAGGCATAAACATACCATACAAGCAAAACGATTACTTTAATGTATAGAAATATAGTTGAAAAGTAGCTTTTACATGTTTTTGTTGAAAGTAACTGCTCTTAAATGTATATTATCATTGAACAGTAAAAACTGAATGTTTGTACGCGCACATCTTCGGAACTACTGAACGGATTTCAACAAAAGCTTTGTCGTATAGTTTTTAAGCTTAATTAGGACTTAGGCTATAATTGATTTTGAAGAGTGAAATACCTTATGTATAGCAATAATATACTAGCTATGCTATAAATTTTAAGGAAGTGTAAGGATTAGAAGGAAAAAGTTGTTCAACGTGATTGGCATTTTGGTGAAAACGGTCATAAAGTCCACACAAACGAAGTTGTAGCCAGCTACAAGTTCTTGAATAAAGCCATATATAATTAATAGGGATAGATAAAAGAGTGTATCTTTACTAGTCTTTCTGTACGTAGGAACTTAAATAAGTTTACGAATTATGAGTTCACATTACATTTAAATACTCATTATGCTATATATACGAGTACACATTAAAATACTATTTATATTTATTAAGGCAATAATTATCAATTTTACGTCCAAATACCAGCAATAAATCTGTAAGGTTTGTTACGGGAACGGGTCTTTATTAACCTCCTAACCCTTTGAATATTCATGTAATTTTAGATACATCTCGTTATATTCGTCGTTAATTACTATGTAATTTTGCAACTTAATGAAAATGTTACCTGATTTTTATTACCGATTTGAATTTTAATAATTTTAGAGAACTATGATATTGAAATTATTAAAATATTTCTTACTGCACGCTCTATTGTAAATACATTGAAATGATAGCTTCTATTTCAAATATATGTACAAAAGTATTAGGTAGAGGCGTTTTGGCGCAGTGGGGTGAGTTGATGAGTTCAATTCCCATTCGGATGAAATAACGCTCATAAATTAACGCTTTGGTGACAACTGGTGCATATTTCGAATTCGGGCGACAAAATCGAGAACGGAATCTCTTGACACTAGATTCTCTCTGACCTACCTCTGTATTAGGTATATGCAGGTTTTTTATTTTTAACATTTTAAAATATTATCACTTTAAAATGTTAAAAATAAAAAAGTATTATCACTTTAAAATGTTAAAAATAAAAAAGTGTTATCACTTTAAAATGTTAAAAATAAAAAACCTCACACACTTTCGAAATTTAAAAACATTTTTAAAAAACGTATCAAAATTCGATTCAAAATTCGGGATTCAAACCCGCGCCACCCTCGAGTTTCGATACGTTTTCTCAAAATGTATATGCCGGTTTCGCTGTCTGGACATATAATATGTATAAATAAACAGATAATACAAAACTGCTATACATTGATTTTCTCTATCTAAAATTTATAGTAATGAATTACAAATCTGAAACTGGAAATTGTGTAACGGTTGACACTTGAATACTTTTATAATAAGAACTAAATTTATATCATCACCTGAATACATATTGACTTCGTAAGTCCGTTCATGTTTGCTGAATATTAACTAGCTTGGAGCATACAATTCAGGCATATATTCTCCACACTAATATTGAAACTTGAATGCGACCGCTTGATGTATGTTGAAATGTGGCCCTATAGTCGTTTTAACTTAATTCCATTTAGATGTAAAAGCTACTTTGAAATATATACTCTTTATACAGATAAAATAACCTTATATATTTTAATACAAACTAACATTTTACAGAAAGAAAAGTTCGTAAAACTTCTCGACCAGCTGCACAATTCACTTCGTATCGACTTATCAATGTATCGAAATAACTTCCCCGCTTCTAGTGCTGAAAAACTTATGGATTTGAAGTCTACTGTAGATCTCTTGACTAGCATCACATTCTTTAGGATGAAGGTAACCTACTAAAATATTTTATTGTCAAAAATTACTGACATATAAAGAGAAACTGTCATAATAATAAAAAAATGTATTACTTATGTAAAAATATTTGATATTTTTGTTTATTATTATTGTAATATTTTTTTTGATTTTATTATTGTAATATTTTTTTTATATATTGTAAGAAGAGTTAGTTATGTTATAATTTTCTTATTAATCTATTTACTTATAATCACAGGTCCAAGAACTCAGTAGTCCACCTCGCGCCAGCACTGTAGTCAAAGACTGTGTCAAGGCCTGCCTTAGATCTACATATCAATTCCTATTTGAAAACTGTTACGAACTCTATAACAGAGAGTTTCAGGTAACTATGATGTATATATAATAACTGAATAGCAGAAGTTTAATATTGAGTTTCACCTACGAATATTAAAATAATAGAACTACTACTGTTTTCACTACTACTGTTGTTCTAGAAAGATTTAGTAACATAAAAAAGGTTTTATTCAATTATGCTGAAATTTCACTTGAAAGCGCCTCCAGTAAAACGAATTACAGGTAAAAAAACATTATAATGAAAGCATTATAATGTTTTGTTTAGTCAAACAACTAAGAACTGTTTTTAGAAAACGTATAAAGTTAAAAAATGTGACGCCCAAGCACTTTGAGCGCTAAGCCTGTCTGCTAATAAACGTATGGCTTAGCGATTAGAGTGCTTGGACGGTTTACAAAAGGCGCTGGTTCAAATCCTGCTACGTTCACAATATTATACGATTTTAAAAATCTTTGTCATTTCCTAAGTGTGAGAGTAACACTTTAAAATAATAAAATAACAAAATTTTGCTACATTTTCAAATACTAGAATATTTTCTTAATAAATATATTAAGATGTCTCTACAATCTTCAACATTGTCTAGGCCTATCAATAAACATTACGTGTACCGGTATTAAATTACTCATACAAATTTCACTTTAAGTTCAAACTCTTATATCTCCATCGATATCATTCGAACTTCTTTACCAGGTGGACCCAAACGAAGCGAAACGGGACCCAGCAGATCACGGTCCTCAATTAGACTCTTTAGATTTTTGGCATAAGCTGATTGCTCTCATCGTATCAGTAATAGAGGAAGACCGAAATAGCTATGCACCAGTTTTAAACCAGTTTCCGCAAGAGTTAAATATTGGACAGGTATGTTTTTTGACTAATCTCGATTTTGCTGATCGAAAAAAAATACTGTACTATCTAAATTTTTAATATAATAGTAAGCTTCTTATATTTTATACAATTTTTTGCCGTATTTATATTATTTTATAATAATACTCAACTGTACAAAAGTTAAAAAAATAGAACACTATATTTTTATATTAAATGCTTTATTTTGTTCAATTTTGTAAATTACTATGATTCGTGATTGTTTTTATTGTTTATTTTTATTTGTAACGTACTAAAATATTTTACTGATTATATAGTTTATCTAAAGCTTTGTAACATTGAAACATCGCCTGAATATTAGCGCAATGGTTGTAGGTATTTTCTTTTTTTTTTACTTTGGTAAGTCAAAATGCGGCGTTGAGTTCCGCTACTCAACACTGAATGTCCGGAATTATTATAATTTTTACTAGGTTGTTTCTATCTACCCAGCTCTGAGTAATAAACCAGAAAGGTGAAAAAATATATACTAGAAACTAGAGAGGCAACTAAGAAATCGTTGGCAATAGTTTGATATAATAATTCTATCAAATGACAGACAAATGCGACCTCCGTCTACCTGTGAACACGGACTACTGTAAAGTGTACGAAACGTCGGGTTTCTAAAATGTATTTCCGAATACCAATAATATACGCGATTAAATCGGATAAAAATAGTTTCATTTCAAAATATGCAGTAATCGAGAAAATCAAAGAACTTATAATAATAACTGTATGAACTGACAAACTAATGCCACCTCAGTATACCTGTGACCACGGACTACTGTAAAGTGATCAAAACATCGGTATTTCTGGAACGTATTTCGAATACCAACATATACTCGATGAATCCGGTTAAAATAGTTTCATTTAATTTCAAATGAATTATACTGTAAGACAAATAATAATATATTAAATTAAATATAATTGATTATAATTTATACAGTTATCAGCAGCAACAATGTGGTCACTATTCGCTGTAGATATGAAGTACGCCCTCGAGGAACATGAACAGCATCGGCTCTGCAAGTCTTCCGCTTATATGAACTTACACTTTAAGGTATTTAATGTTAACTATATAAAAACAAATTATTTATACCCAATTATCGGTGATTGTTATTTTCTTGTATTTTTTTTAAATTTTAATTTCTTTATGTGTAACAAAAGAAAATATCTTGAAGTAGGTACCAACGTTACTACATTCGCCGCTTTGTGTCCAGGCATTAACATTTTAAGTGATCTACCCGCATATAAATAGACCATAAAATAAAACACATAATTTTCCAAAACTTATTTGTATTTAACTCTGTTTTATTTTGTTCATAAGAATTAGTGTATTGGGCTTATTACAAAACGTTTATTTTCAATAAAATCGTTGTTATTCGTCACAGGTGAAATGGCTTCATACAAACTACGTAAAAGACGTCCCTCCTTATTGCGGCGCGGTTCCGGAGTATCCAGCTTGGTTCGAACCCTTCGTGATGCAGTGGCTCAATGAGAACGATGATGTCTCCTTAGAATATCTCAACGGTGCTTTCAACAGAGATAAGAAAGATGGGGTGAGTATAAAACTAATAGTAATTAGAAAATTACAAAACCTTGATAACTTTCACTTTTTTCTAATTGACTAAAAATTAAACTAATTTAAAAAAAATGTTATGTTTAGATTACAGTCTTTCAAGGTCAAAAATTATTTTTTGACTATTTAATACAGTACATTTAGTATATTTATTTCGGGAAACTGTCTGTTTATAGCTTCATATTTATAGATATTTTTTTAATGAAATTGCGTGCGTAATTTTTTACAGTTATAAATGAAATATATTAGTTATATATAATATGTTTATTTCTAAAACATTTAAGATATTAGCCAATCTTTATGATACTTGCTAGCTTAGTTTTAAAATATTGACCTTTTTATTTTAATTTCTTAATAATTGTAATTTCTTTGCAGTTCCAAAAATCAAGTGAGCATGCTCTCTTCAGTAACTCAGTGGTGGATGTGTTCACTCAGCTTACACAGTGTTTCGACGTAGTGTCCAAACTCGAATGTCCAGACCCAGAGATTTGGAAGCGATACATGAAGAGATTCGCCAAAACTATCGTCAAAGTGCTTATAGCGTATGCCGATATCGTTAAAAAAGAGTTCCCGGAACATTTGAAGGAAGAAAGAGTGGTTTGTTAATCTCCTATTTTATTTTCTGACGAAAAATTTAAATTTCCTAAGTGTGTGAATAACGCTTTATAAAGGTTTTAATGAATTGCGTTATTCAGCTCAATTAATTCTATTATCATTTTATTAAGTGGAAAGTTTTATAAAATTCTCATATAAGAAATTTCAAATTTCATTAAATTACAAAAACAGACGCAGCTCTACCTACGTAGCGAGAACCTAGTATTAACACACTTTATTCTCTTCCTATCGTTTCGTATTGAGTGGCGGAACTCGACGCCGCGCTTTGTCTTGTTCGCCAAAGTGGAGAAATGAAAATATAATTAATACTCTAAATGGGATCGAACCTACAACCAATCGAGTTGACAGTCAGACGTTGTCCCGCTGGCCTCAATTAATTTATAAAAAAAATAATTTGGCCTTTTAATACTACGACAAAAAAATATACAATGTAAACGTTTATCGTATTTATTTTTAATTCTTGGAAACACATCAAACAAAAAACATCAAGTGAAATCAGTTCAAGGTGACTTGTCATGTTAAACTTTATATTGCCATTAGATATAAATTAGCAATATTCTATGAATGTACATAACTTGTTGACTCTATATTATTTTTTTCTTTGGAATTTACAGGGTTTATTTTTTTAAATATTATCGAGATACATTGTATAAATAATCGTAACGGAGTGGAGTAGCATCTGATTGAAAAACATTATTGTGGTTATGAGTTTCAACCTTACTCGGATAAATGATTTTAGTAATTACATTCATTTTTCCACTCTAGTAAGACAAATGGTGGCGTTGAGTTCTGCCGCTTAATTTCATTTCCGGTTTAAAGTTGAGAACGAAATGTCTTGGTACTAGGTTCTTTCTGACTTCTTTGCTGCAAGAAAAACGGAAAAGTGTGTAGCTGAAATAAACTTATATAAATTGCATAACTTTTTATAGGCTTGCATCTTAATGAACAATATCCAACAACTTCGAGTTCAATTGGAGAAGATGTTTGAAGCAATGGGCGGTACAAAGTTGGAACGCGACGCGGCAGATATCTTGAATGATTTGCAAGCAAGCCTTAACAGCACTTTGGATCAACTAGCATCTATGTTCGCTAACAGGTAATATTTTTAGTATATACGAGTATTATGTATTTAAAAATTGATTGACTGATTCACTTCATAAACTAAAAATAATTAATACCGTAATGTATTGGCATCCATGGAATATAGAATAGACATTAGTAAAAATATATATATATATATATTTAAAACTGACTGTTCACTGGTTACTAAAATGTTACGTAGGTAATATAATGTTATTTTCAAATTTGTAATGTTAATGCCGAAAGTACAAATAATAAAAATGTTACAGCCTAGAAACACGAATAACGGCCAGTGTGAAGGAACTAGGAGAGTTGCTACAAAAGGTGGGCGGGGGCTCCGCCGTGCCGGGCGCGCCGCAACCTCCCGCGCACCACGAGGCGGACGAAGTGTTAAGGCCCTTGATGGACATTTTGGTAAATGTGTACATTTATATCGAATTATATTGAATAACAAAAATAATAGCATTTCAGAATTAAATTATATGAGTACTGCTCAGTAATGTTGTAGATTAATGATATATTTCTTTAAAATATATTATAAAAAAACATACTAAGCTTATTATTTTTAACAAAGGACGGCTCGTTGACAATGTACGCTGAATCTTGCGAAAAGACTGTCCTGAAGAGGCTTTTGAAGGAACTGTGGAAGATCGTAATGAAGATTCTTGAAAAGACTGTAGTTCTGCCACCGATGACTGACAAGACGGTAATTTTAATCTGACTATAGACATAATTAAATAATATTCAAATTATTTCATATTAAACCTATATATATATATATATATATATATGGCATAAACAAGTTTGATAAGAATAGTTTATATATAAAATAAACCAAAATAATATATTTTTAGTAAATAAATAACATAATATTTTTAATAAAAATGTAAAACCGTGCGCCCTAATTTCAGATGATGCTAAAGAATCTCACAAACAACGCTAAGAATTTAGCAGCGAATGCAAAGATCGAGGACATGACGCAGCTGTTCAAGAGCACGGTCGGCAAACAGGATGTCAAACATGCACTTTCCGGCGTCATGGATATTTCGAAAGAAGTGAGTCATTATAATGGAATTTCCTCCCAAGCTTATTAGATATGATTTGTACAACACTTTGCAATACTCTCCTTGGAATGATCCCAATTTGTATACGTCAGGGGCAATAAATTATAAACAAGAATCAAAGTTCACGCTGAACACGCTATATATTTAAAATTCAACTTTTCATTATGAATGAAAGATGTTTTTTTAACGTTATCATTTTCATTGTGATAATAATATTTTTATTAAGTTTAGATAAAAAAAAATATTTTAAAAAAGAATAGAATGTATTGTATCTATATATATTATAAAATAAAGTCCCCCAAAATCTGTCTATCGTATGTAATCGATTTTCTCAATATGTTATGAACGACTTTTTGGTCAGGTTTTTCTTTAACTGCAATTCCTGAGAATGGTTTACGTTTAAAGTACATTACGGTTTTATGTCTATCGGCTGAAATATAACAATAACTGTTGAAGAGGTCACATGATAGTAAAACATCTGCCTGCTGTAAAATTACGTACTAGAGAATTGTAGATCTGCAAAAGTATTACAAAAAAAGGCTGTGATAACATGTCTTTATCTCTTATGGTTAACATACAATAACTACTTTTATGTCCAATACTCAATTAAAGATACTTATTTTACGTTATCTTCGACTCTATTTTCTTCTGTCGGGATTAACGCGGCTTAAACTTTGTGACACTTGTAAACTTTGTGACACATTTCCACACAGGCGAAGCCGCGGGCACAGCTAGTAATATATGTAAATAGATAATTACATCCTAAAAATTAAGTAAATACCGTCGATTAATGTATATATATATATATATATTTATTTAATCTGTCCCACAAATTTTGAGTTCAATTAAATTATTATAACTTATTGTTTCTATAATTTAAAAATAAACTGTAATATATATTTTTAGAAAACAGATAAAAATTTAAAACGCAGTGGGTTTCGAACCCGCGGCCCTTTGAAACCGTCCAAACGTTTTCTAAAAATATGTAATTCAATTTCCTAAGTGTGTGAATACATACACTTACTTAACACTTCAAAATGCGAAAAATACTTTAATATATGTTTTACATAAATTTACGGATAAAATGAATTTAATTTGAAACTTACGTATATTATTCCTTTCCAGCATTTATCAGCGGAGAAGAGCTTGACACCAAAACAATGTGCAGTATTAGACGCCGCTCTAGACACTATCAAGCTATACTTCCATGCTGGTGGAAATGGCCTCAAGAAGACGTTCTTAGAAAAGAGCCCGGAACTTCAGTCGCTTCGCTACGCGTTAAGCTTGTATACACAAACCACCGACACGTTGATCAGGACATTTGTCACCAGTCAACAGAATCAAGGTAAATAGATATTACTAATATCTATTCTATTATTATAAAAAAAAAGTTTTCTAATTATATTATGTAAAGAAAAATATTTATGATTTTAATAAAATCGGTGATGGACATTATATTAATACTAGGTATAGGTTTAAACTTACTGCTTCTGTAAATGAATTGCATCGACCCCGTAATTGTTTTACGGGACAATGTGTACGGTTTTACAATAGGATCCCAGAAAACGTCCGAGAATGTTCTATATCGCAATTTAAAAAACAAACTGTGAAGAGACCTAATTAACGATTTTATAAGTGATAACACCTTGAGAATGAAATGCTTGCTTCAGCCTATTTAAAGGTATCATTGTCACTAATGGATATGTAACTAATTGGTTAAAAAATTAAAGAAGTCCCGCTGAGTTTCTTTTGCCGGTTCTTCTCAGGTCTGAGGCATTAACTTTAGCGAACCGGTGGTAAATTATTTGACGTTTAAAAAATGAAGCATGTGTCTTCTTATTTTGAATAAAATCACTTTGACTTTGGTTACTATAGTCTTAAATCAAATGCATTTGCCATGCTTTATTGTCGCTATTTTTTAGCCATCCATGTTCCATAATCGTATAAATAGTAAATTAACGAATTGAGGTAAATTTAGATAATGAAAATTTAAAATTTATTATTTATAAAATTAAAATTATAGTATTTTTTGGATGACTATATGTTCAAGTCATGTAGGTATACTCAAAAGGTAAATTGAAAATTTACGACGCCTTTTTACGAAAATCTATAATATAGCGGCGGAGGTTTGAATAGTTAAAATTTATATGAAGAATAAGTACAGAAAACTAGTGTTGAATGTTGGATTAGAAATATATGAAATTAGTTAAACAAATATGATTACAAACAAACATATAGTAGTATATGCATATTGACTGTTTCACATACGACATGCATATCGTGAAGGCAACGTGTATTTAACTCTTCAACTAGTAAGTACAAATGTCTACTAATAGGTACAAAGGTCTACTAGTAGGTACAAATGTCTATTAGTAGGTACAAAGGTCTACTAGTAGGTACAAAAATTCACAATACAAAACTTGGAAGCTGTTTCTTCTGAACTTTATTTAACTCGTACATATCAGATGCGGCGGTAGCGGAGGAAGGAAGTGTGGGAGAGGTATCACTTCAAGTGGACTTGTTCACGCATCCCGGCACCGGGGAACATAAAATCACGGTGAAAGGTAAATGCGGTTCCAATTAGTTTAAACTCTTTAAAATTAATTACTTAAGTCAGGCTTATTTATATTGACCTCCAATACTTTGCATATATTATGGGAGTAGTTATTGAAGATGAAATTATTAAATTATCTAATAGTGTCTTCAATTTTATTAGGGCAATTAATAATTATTTGGTTTTCGTGAAAATACAGTTAAGTTTTGGATACGGTTGGATTTCCTTAAATATGTATTTTAATAAAAAAATATATACACGATAATTCGATTAAAAGAGTTTCATATAAAATTCAAATTTAAATTCTAATCTAAGAGTTACTATATAGTGACTAATAGTTCAGTTCTTTAAAGAACTTGATTAATTATGGCGTTTCGAGCGTGCTTCTTGAGCTCAAATTTGCTAAATGTCACCGTTGTATGGAAAACACAAAAAAATATTGAAAGCAAATGTATTTCGTTTAAATTGTCAAATTGACAAATCTCGTTTTTGTCGACCATTTCAGTGGTAGCTGCCAACGATTTGAAGTGGGTGATCGCCAGCGGTATGTTCCGTCCCTTCATCGAAGTAAACCTCATCGGTCCTCATCTCGCTGATAAAAAGAGGAAGTTCGCCACCAAGTCCAAGAGTAACAACTGGAGTCCTAAGTTTAATGAAACTTTCCACTTGTAAGTTAAAAGGCTAATATCGATTTATATTAGTGCTTCACGTTTTTTCTTGCAAGCAAGTGTCAAGACACTTGGTTCTCCACTTGTATTTGAATTATTTTTGTTTTGTCTGTGTTCTTAAGTAGTAGTATCTAATAATTGAAAAAGTAAAACATGAAGTATTACAAATATGAGCTTGCAAAACTATTCAACTCCCTTGATCCTTTTAGATATAAATACACAAGGTTTAAAAATACTTAAATTAAATAAAAATTTTAAGTGCAATAAACATTTATTTATATTTCGACAGTATGGTATGCGCGACGGAGCAGTTGGAGTTGTTCGAGTTGCACGTTTGCGTGCGGGACTATTGCTTCGCGCGTGAAGACCGCCTCGTTGGCGTTGCTGTTATGCGCCTCGCTGACATTGCGGAACAGGTATCATTTTATTCACCATTCTAACACTATCATTATCATTATCATTATTAGTGATATAGTCTTTTAAACACTTAGCGGAGTTTCTTTAACTTAAAATCTTGTGTCCCATATGACATAATAAATCACAGTATTCAAAGTTGGTCCTTATTTTATAGATAACCCTTTAGTTGTGATTAAAGATATAAAATTTCATATAATATTTAACAATTAATTAATTATCATTTATCCTAAATTTAAGGGATCATGCGCGTGCTGGCTTCCGCTGGGCACTCGCGTCAAGATGGATGAAACTGGTTGGACGATACTAAGAATCCTCTCCCAGCGACATAGCGATGAAGTGGCGAGAGAGTTCGTCAAGCTCAAATCAGAAATGCGAGCCGAAGCGCCCTCTGGTGGCCAAGGCCCTTCGTGAGAACCACAAACAATGACCGAGTGACAGAACCAATCCATGTGGATCTTCCAAACCTAACGACTGGGATACACCGGTTGTGATTATATTCATAGCAATTACGGGGCGTTCGTTCTATGTGAACGGACTTGCAATGCCTGTCAAAATAAAACTGCGCTCCGGCGGTTACCGGTCAGTGCTCGTTTACGTTTATATTCTCGAGAGTGATCGTTTTGTAAATAAATTTACGATGTTAAGTTACGCGGATAGTAGAATATTTTGCACAAATTCGAATCATTAGCCAAAAGACTGACCGTAGGCGGCCGGGCGCTAGTCCGCCGATGTTTAGGGTTCCAGCAAAATACCGTTGAAGACCTTCACGACACTTTTGTTGAGCACAAATATTTCACCTTCTAACCCACACATACAATAGAATTTGTGAAAATTACAAAAAAAATGTACATATTCCAATTGCCAACGCTTTGGCCGGTCTCGTGGAGGTGTTCTGGAATTTCGCTGGATTCCTGCAACTGTGTGTGGGGAAACGTCACACACGATTTATGTATTAATTCTACTTATATGGACCAAACTGTCGTTAATACAGACACATTACCTATTCCTTAACCCCTAATATTAAATCAACATTACAATCTACTTAATCATCTTATCGTTATACGTGTACAGTAAATAATATATGGCCTTATGTAAATGATTTCCCTCGTTTCTTGGTATTCATAATACGCTTCTGTCGAGGAACATGTAAAAGTATTGACATATATGAGTGTTGAAATGCGATGCGAGTTTTGTTTTTTATTGTTAGAGCTCGAGTTAATGCACGTTTAGGAGGTGAGTGTTCTAAAATTGGATTAATATAGGTAGTATGATTTATCATAAATTGTACGGTCTCATCAACTTTTATATAAACTCCTTTATGTCCCGTTTTAAGTGATCCAAATTGTATATAGGTAACGAGTGTGTATCCACCTCTTTGCTCTTACTTTATGCTTGACCTCTTCAAACATGTTATCTATTTCCTGTCTTTTGTATATTATTGAAAATTGTGATATTGTTATAATAATACATTGTATATGTGGACTCGCTTTATAAAGTTCATATGTTAACTGTTAAAGCTTCTTATTTGTTCATCGCCTGCGGCGGTTCTGTGTCCGTTCTATTCACTTTCTATATTATTATAAATATTGTTCGTAAAATCCTTTAATATTAAAACTAATGTTAGATATTCAGTGCTCAAATATTTTTTCGTTAAAACGTTAGTGTCGTGTCATAAAATGTACTCGTTTGCGTTTGCGATGGAAGAACACTGTTTTAAAAGTTATCCATACAAAGCCGAGGTTAGCAAAATACACTGTGTGGTAAAATCACACGGACTTTAAAACTAGTTGTGTTTTCAGTGCTTCACCGATACCTCTCACACCACATCGGTTATGAAATATGCTTTAAATACCGGTTTATTTCTTATTTTACGATAAATTCAAATTTAAACTGTTCGCTTCAACTGTAGCTTCGAGTTTGTTCTTATTGGCTATTTTTATTTATAATCTGTATTTTTGTATAGCCGTGTTGTTTTCATTGGTTGTCGGTTGGCATTGAAAATACAATCAGAAAGCACATCACTTAAAAAAACACGGGAGTTAGATTTTCTATATATTAGTATTTATCATGGATTACATATCTGTAGATAGAATGTGATTTGTCTAGTCCAAATCTCAATAATATATTTAAAGATAATATATTTACTCGTCTTATTAACTAATTGATATCGTTTCTTGGGTGACTTTAGTGGTTTCAATCGACTGAATCTGTTTGTAGTTTCATTGTCGACTTATTTTTTTGTAATATTGAAGCACAGATAATACGGAGTTAAATATTATAATGAATATAAACTTTATCGTTTCACTGCTGTAAAAGATATATCTTCTCGTGTGCTTTATTACTAGAAATTGTTTAGAGCAATTTTTTTAGAAAAATGTACCTAATGAATGGATAGAATTGATGTCAGATTGAGATGTATCCACTATTTATCCTATCAGCTTAAACAGTCGATATTTGTTTAGTGACATTATTTTTTTTTTTTAATATACCTTACTATAGATACCGTGATTCGTATTTTAATAAATTTATCGATTTAACTAAATAAATATCGGAACAAAATAATAGAACTACTTTTGAAATCGTTTTGCATTTACGATTGGATCGTTTTCTATATACTTACAAATTTAGATCCTAACGTCCATCGCATTGTATGTTCGGGCCATGGCATCGTCTATCTGCATAAACCTATTAAAAGTATTTAAAAATGGATTTTTTTTTTATTGAAATTGTATACTTTACGAAGTTTTTTATGATTACACTCCAGTTTATGAAGATATTGGCGATCGAGCTAGAAATAAAGAAAAGCGCACAGCATTCATTCCATTACTATTTTATTACATAGACTTTTCATTGACACATTAAAAAAACCCTTTACCATTTGACAATACTTGGTAATTATTATTTTTAAGTGTAAAATGTGATGTCACTTCGACATCGTTATAAGACGTTTACGCTCCAATTCTAGTATTAAAATCACTAACATTGCATATATCTTTGTATAAATGCATATATGTAAATGTTACATGTTTAAACACATTATTGAATTTAGAATTTTTATGAAAAAAATAAATAAATATCCGTATTTCAAATATAATTTGGTGTTTTTATTTAATTTAAGTGTAATGATCTATATGCGTATATATCGTAAATTGGGCTCGCTTACGCTTTTTTCCGCAAAGCATAACCTGCCAGAGAAAACCTAGTGTCAAGACTCTCTGTTCTCCATTTTCTGCCGGAATTCGAGACATTGTGTGTTGAGTGGCGAAACTCGTCACTTTGACTTATTCGCCACAGTCAGAAAGAAAAATTAAAATAATTTAAATTAAAAAACTAAAAGGTTTGTTTTACTAAGAATTTAATATCTTTACAGGTAGATGTTCTACTAAACATGTAGTGCAATGGAATATATTTCGATTTAATCTATAATAAAGTAAATATTATATTTAAAAATTAATAATTAAATAACATTAATAATAATAAAGATATTATATCATAAACTAATACCACAATGTACATTTGGATTCATATTTGATGTAATTAAATTAATAAAAAAAAGTATTTTTAATTCTTTTGCGCTAAAAAGATTCATAAATATTTTTACATTAAAACCACATAAGACTTTAGTATATTCAAAGCCGTAATTATTTTTTATTGCCAAGATTATAGATGATTTTTTTATGTAAAAGAAGAAGCCTACTAACACTCCTTTGAGTTTTATTAGTTTTTTTTTTTTGTATTATATAGACAAGGCAAACGAGCGTTCGGTTCACTTGATGGTAAGTGATCACCGCTGCCCACGACCACGTGTAACACCAGAAGAGGTACAGGGATGTTGCCGGCCTTGAATATAGATATCCAGGCTGGCTATGGCATGTACACATTAAGTATAACTTATTTCAAAGTTATATTCAATTCTTATAAATTCATTTATTAGCATATAATACTTTTACTTTGTACTTTTATATTTTTCCACAAGTCAGTCATTATGATTGCTCTATACAGTATACATACAAGTATAGCGTGTAAACGTCTTATGGCCCTTACATTAATTAATATTCTATATGTGTACATTATCACAAACAGACGTAGAAACTATATAAAACTAACTCTATATATTACCATACAAACAGATTTATCCTCATTAAAAGGTTTCTTTACTTTAATATGAAACTGGCTCAATCATAAACATATACATTAAAAAGTTAAACTTTGTAACTTCTTCTAAAATCTTGTATAGTGAAATTTCACTCTCTATCTAATTAGATAACAGATACAGCGGTCTTCTTAGTGCAGTGGGACAGCGTCTGTAAACCCTTGGTTGTGACGATTTGCATTCGGGGGAATGATCATATTTAAAATATTATAGTTTTTGCGTGCTCCTAAGACAAATCGCTGCGTTGAGTTCCGCCACTCAACACACAATGTCTCCATTTTGGGCGGAAAGTTGAAAACAGAATCTGGACTCTGGTGCAATTATCTCTCTGATATTATATGATATTCGCTAATAGTGCTAATATATCGCTAGCATAAGTAAATACAATTGATCACCAATGGAAAGTACCTAGTGGGTTAAAATTGAAAGAACCTAGAAATTATATCAGACATTATATAGTGATTTAAATTTATTTTTAAAACTTACTTAGGTCGCGTCTGTCAAATTGTATATTATATAAATTTATAATGTCAAATTTTATAATCATTAAGTAGCAAAAGATTTGATACGCATCTACTTTCACTTTTTTCTATATTTTCAGCTTCATTTTCAGCATCTACGTATATATGTTCAAATAGGGAATGGCCTTTAGAAATCCTAATTTATATAATTTCATTAAAAAATGCATACGAGGCAGTGGCGATGTGTGAAAATTTGTAGAGGCAAACCAGCGTTAAAAAAATATAAAATATCTAGGTTTGCCCTGAACGGTAAAATACATATTTAATTTAGTGTACCTAGTTTATTTCCATAATTATATGTTGATTCAATTGAAATAGAGATTTGTAGTGGTTTATTCAGATTATTTAATAATTACATATATTAATATTTGATTATATATTATAATATATTTATTTATTTATCATAATATACAAAATATAAGCCGGTGGGAATCGTCTTATATGGACTATTCACAACTGATACGCAACCAAGTTTGCTCCAAAATAAGCATTAAGGACGTCAATTTTAGCAATTTGGATCACAATAAGTAGTAAATTAATTGAATTCACAACTAAAGTTTCAAGAATCACAGCTGATGTGCTATTTGGGTTTTTTATTGGAACGTAGACACTCCTACACATACACAGTGACGTCACGGGCAAGCTGGGCAGAGTCGATTATTTAAAAACGTCACTCATTCATAAAGGAAAGACTCACTGCAAGACTGACCATCGCGCGATACACACGGCTGGTGCTATTTATATACATATAATACTATTTGTTAGTGTTGTGCAAAATGAGCGGAAACTTTCTCACCATTCCCGGCTCAGATGCGATTCAACGGCGTTCTCGGGTAAGGCTTCTTTATATAACTTGTATTACTTTATATTTGTTTCAGTGCTAACTGTTTGTTTATGTCATATCGTTTTGTTTAGATCTATGTTTGATTTTTGATTGAGATTATTATCAATTTCAAACTTTTTTCCGAATAGCTGGTAGTCAGAAAGAGCCTAGTGTCATTAGACTCGCCACAATTCGCCTAAAATTGAGACCATTGCATATTAATTGTTGGAACTCAACGCCGCGCTTTGTATTTGCTTACCACAACGAAGAAGTTAAAATAATTCAAATTTTTGGATTTGAACACAGAGAGACGATGTCCCTGCGCCATTATGAAGGCCATTTGTTATAAAATTGAATATTAAACACACAAGTAGATATAATGTAAATACGCTAGTATTATCTGCAATAATGACGGTTATTTAAATATTTTTCTATATTATATTATCATATGAAATCGTGTAATTTTAAAATTAATTAGTAAGTATTTAAGTATTTTTAAAATTTCACTCTCCTTTATTCACCTTACCGCCCGTAATACGTTTTGTTTACACAACTAACCTTGTGAAAGAATATAGAAGTCGGGATGTTAAAGCCCGTATATTGTATATAGAATAAAATAATTTTATTTTTAAGTTAATTGTTATATATTATTGTATACTCCCTTTCTCAGTAAGCCGATTTACCGTATGTTTCATGATGACTTATTTATTAAATACTTATTTATTAAATATTATAATCACTTATTTAATAAAAACCTATTTTTTCATTTGCTATGATTTTTCAATTAATTAAATTAATGGTTTACATTAGCCGAGTAATTAAGCAAGGACCTTCGGGGATATACCATAAGAATAATAAGAAATAAAGTATATATGAAGAAATTAAATTGACTTCCAATTTTAGTATTGTTCTTATGTTAAAATATTTCTCGTTATTTTTGTATGACAGATATTTAGAATGAACCTAGTGTTAAGACTCTCCGTTTACTACTTCCAATTATTTAAAGGACGTCCTTTCTCATCAGACCGTAAATTGTTTTTTTTTTTCAATATATATAGGTATATGCCCCGAGTGGAGATCGAATCCATAAACATCGCCATAACAAACATATTATTGCCACCTTTGCATCGCGATGGCGTCGTAGAAAAATAGGCTTTTAAATTTCTGACACACAATATAAAATGCAAGATATACTTCAGACAAATTCCTTAGAGAAATTTATATAAAAATAGCTCATATACGTTTGTCCAAGTGTTCAATCTGTCAACACTTAAACGTTTCATCTAAATTTAGTTGTTTAGTACAACTTGAAAACGATATTGAAAAACAACGGTCATTTTTAAGTATTCTATTGACGTAAAATATTATGTACATAGTATTTTTGTTTACTTTTTAAATTTATCATTATTTACTTTAAAGAAGGGACAAGAAAATACCGGCAATTATTTTATACAAAGTAATAAAATAAATATTTTTTAACATTTTTTAAAGTGTTATTCGCAGCCTTAGAATTAATAAAGACATATTTAAAAATGTATAAAAGTTTGAACGCAGCGGGATTTGAACCCACGACTCTTTAAAAAGCGTTCAAGTGCTCTGACCGCTTTGCCGCTTTTTACATCCAGCTGCGTCGAAGTTCTTATCACAACTTATATTTGTTGTTAGCATCTCTCTAGGGAGACTTTTAAATTTCTGCTACTCAAAGATTATTCTACGAACAATCGTTTGGCAAGAGAGAATGGCTATTTATTAAATATTTTTTAACATTTTTTAAAGTGTTAATCGCACATTTAGGAAATTGAAAAAGACATATTATAAATATGTCTTTCTTAATAAAATAAACATTTTTAAGGCGGTCTGATTAAAATACTTAGTTATTTGTAAAATCTTTTAGCTTCAGTTTCTTGGTTTTTCTTAATTTTAAATGAAGTGTATGTGTGGCTAACATGTCGCTAAACTCCATCCGCTTTTGCAGTCATAGTAAATAAGTCTATCTCTCTCTGTCGATCCTTCATATATGAAAATCGTGATCATGGTGGGTCGTGAGTCTGGGACGGAAATGTCTCCAAAGGCTCCTGTCAGTGTAAGTGACAGTGTAGAGCTTCTGTGGGTCTAGAATCTAGAGTTGGTCAGACCATCTGGTAGGCATGCGACCTCTGGGTCTCTTTCCTTCTGTATCGCCAACGATGACTAACTTTTCTCTGTCGTCATCTCCGAATTTCATTATGTGTCCAAAGTATTTTGATAACTTCAACAAATATATACATATAGCTATATAGTCACTTATCTACTATCTAAGATGAATTTGAAAACAAGTTAAGTTCAAATTTCATTAATTACTTGCAGATGAACCAAAACATTGACTTTGAGTTAAGAAAATATTATTAAATATAAATATGTATTAAACATACACTTAGAAGTTTTCCCTGATAATTGCTTCTTAATTAAAGTGATTTTAAATTTGATTCTGAATATATTTATAAATTTAAATAGCAGAGCTATAGAGTATTTTGAAAATAGATACTGCAATTCTTACTTTTAACGAAACATAAATGAAAAGTATTTCAATTGACATTTTGTAAACACCTTACTGTAATAGCGCCTAAATTAGTTTCAATTAAATAAAAATTTTATAATATACAATTATAAAATTTTCTTAGTGTGGTAATTACACTTTAAAAAATGTTAACAAAAAAATTATAAATCTATTTCAGTATAATTTTTTGATGATATTATATTAACCTATTAATTATTTAGTTACCAATGTACGTGTATGGAACATGCACAATATTGTACCAATTGTACTAAGGAAATTGAAAAAGACATATTTAGAAAACCCTAATTTATTTTTCATTCAACTTCCTAAGTGTGCGAATAACACTTTAAAAAAAGTAAAAAAAATATGCTTATCCGTATTTTAATGTCCCAATAAAACTCGATACTGATATAATTACTAACGATATATATCACAAGTGCTTTTAGAAAACAAAATATTTACCTTTAAAGAGGCCTTGTATCCATAATAGCTATTAAATTTCATCTTACAACATTTTTTTTCTTGTTACCTAAAATATTAATTACCAAATATTTGCAGCTATATGACTTTTTTTGACTCAATTGCGTTTTATTGTTATACGTCCTTTGTCATATATTAATTATTTTATAAAAAAAGGAAATTGACTTTAGTGGTGTCCTGCTTTTACCAGCCACTAAATTTGCAAGCTATGTTGTAATTAAATACTTTATAACCCATAAGTCAGATTTATATATGCTTTACACGTACATAGGCTTGCCTTTATGGAAATGTGTTACAAAGAAAAACTACAATTTTTATTGTACGTAATATTTATTACTATTACAGTGTGTTAGTTTAATACTTTAATAATATACAACTATTAAAAATAGAAACCTTATTCTAAGTGGTATTCGAAGTGGTCTTGGCTGCAATACAGTCCTTTAAAAGATGAGGCCAGTTATCAATAGCAGCACACATCCTTTCTATGGGAAAATTCTTCTGTGCCAATCGTATGGATTGTTTTAGGGACTCCAAATTATCATGGCGTTTAGAACAAGTCTTACTCTCTAAAATTTACCATAATCTAGTGGATTAGGATAAGGATTAGATGATATGTATTCAGCACTGTTAAAGTCCGGAACACTTTTGCCGATGTTTTCATACTGTTTCACAAAAATATGGCTCAGTCACTCCTTCATAGCTAACACTAAACCATCACTGTAGTCGGATAATGGCCACGTTGTACTATGTTGACTAATTAAGAAGTTTTTTTGAAGCTTTCAGCATAAATACGGTAATTTAGTTTGTTAAAATTGTAAAAATGTTCTCGTCCGTAAACAGACAGAAAAAAAATTTTAAAACCTCCCTTCGCGTACTAGAAGTGAAATTTTATTTTGCTACTCTAATCTTTTTTAAATTATCAGTGAAAAAATGACCAGTGCCTCTCTTATAGGCCGCAAACCCATCCCAACCCCAAGTCATCATCCCCCGAGGTGAAATATTTTGCTTTCCTTACTGATTTTCGTACGAACACTACGTGGACGGCCAAATCTTTTTCTGTCACAAGCAGTTACCAATTGCATTGTACCAATCAATAGCCCGGTACATTTGACCAATACCAAGCGTATGGAGGATTTAAAAAATTGTATTTGGTACCACACCTACTTTATGTAATGCAATCACAGTGATAAGGTTATTTTTATCAACCATTACTTAAACAATTACTTCAAAATATTTTACAATATATTGGCGCAAAAATAAGAGCGAGATATAAAAGTTAATAAAAAAATTCAACATCGCATTTTCGATATAAATAAATTTGTTACGTTGATTGGAATGTCACAAATTCCTCAAGGAATATGAAAAACGGATAGGTACATCCAGTTTTTGGCAAAGACGGAATACAAACAATAAATTTATAGCTATTATAGTAAAATATTATTAACGTTATATGGAACAGGATATTTTCTGCAAATAATAAAGTAAAATAGGAAAAAATTAATATAATGAATATATCACCAATTATGGAAAAAATTAGGCCACCTTGGTGCAGTTCCAATGTATTACTTTAATCGATTTAGTTGTGGATTTTATACCTTTGCTTTTAATGGAAGGATTATATTTAAATTAGTTCTCCACTTTGGTAAGACGGCAAGACGAAGAAAGCGAAGTGTTGAATTCTGTCACTCAAAACGCAATATCTCGCTGCGCTAATTCGCACAGAAAGCAGAGTAGAGTGTTTGTCTGTCTACTATTGTGGAAAACGTGAAGCTGCAGCCACGAATACTGGATACGACTGAATACTAAAATCATTGACGAATATCTCTCAAACAACCTTTTCATATCTCTTGCGTTTTGAACAGTGTGCAGAGATAAATATCGCTGTAATTTGGTAGGTAAATCCGTTCTCTACTTCACTTTATACTAATTTAAACCTAATTTAGAGACTTCCTGTTAGATTGTGGAGCCTAAAGCATTTCTTGATCGAGATCGAGAAGAAGTAAATGAGTAGAAATTCTAAATACAACCCTCACATATACACAGCCGTCTCCCAACGTCTATATCTAATTTCTATAATCTCCTATGTCTAAGACGTAAATTACATTAAAAAAAACATCTCTAAACAAAATTTTAGAATAATTGAATCTAAACTAACCACACGAGCCATTAACATTAAGCCGTAATGTTTTTCACGGAATTTTCAAATTCCACACAATGCCACTATAAACTAGACAATTATTTGTTACAATGTCGTTATGTATGGAACGACGCCAACAGCTGCGGTGCGTCGTATCTTTTGATTATAACAAAATACGTAAACCAAATTAAATATCTTCAGTATTATTGAATTCAAAGGTTAAATGAGATATTAAATATGCAATCGTTAACAAATTTAGTATTGTAATTAAATTTATTATTATTATTGTCATAAAATATATATTTTTTTAAAGAGCAAGACAAATGTAGAGAGAAAATAATAAAAAATAACTCCACTTAACACCAATCCAAATAACACTAAAAAGCCATAATTTATCTAATTATACTAAGAAGCTTCTGTTTTATTAATATAAATACATTTTAAATATAACACGTTTAAAATCGTTTTATTTAAAATTATTGTATGCTAATGATTTTATAATGATGCGACCGTAGTAATGGGACAGTATCTGACTGTAAGCGCTATTGGTTGTAGGTTCGATTCTCACTCGGTGCACATATAATATTTTAAAAATATTTTCATATCTCCGGTCTCGAATATTTCGAATTCTGTCGAAAAGTGGGTACAGGAACTGACTACCCTTCTACGCGGGAGCTGTAAACAAAAAAATATTTAATACTAAAAATACTCTCAACGGTAGGTATCTGAACCCATAGTCATGTCATTCCTATCCTGTAAAACTGGTCACAAATGTGCAACGATGGTTACGATACACTATATCTCTAAAACTGTGCCATATTATTTCGCAATATGTTTCTCAATAATTCAAAACTACGTATCATGAGCTAGATTTTATCATTTTACGTTTCATTTTAGTTTCAATCTCGGTTTTCTTAACGTCCGTGTAATGAGATATAAAATGATGATCTAGTTTGCAAATTATTTAGCACTGTTTATTAGGCAGAGTGAGTCTGTTTTGCGTATGGAATGGAATGGAATGGAATGGAATAATTGGTGGAACTAAACAAAGCGATTTACGTAACACGCAACAGAGACATTCCTCTTAGCGTACTGAGTGTCGGAAGTTTGAGTCATCGGAGACGCTCATAAAAGCGAGGTCGCTCTGAATCATTAGTCATTCACTCATATATTACTTTTAAATTTTACTATAACTATCTTAATTTGAATTTACATAATATAAGTATATATCTATTATAACATTATATTTATAAATATATAGCCCTTTTTTAACCTACAATAATTACTAACTCAAATCTTAATAAATAAAATTCAGTATATTTCCTGTAATTTTTCATGTTTATATTCTCTTTCTATTTTCGATTTCAAAATATTAGGAGCTTTATAAGAAAAAAACAATGAATGAGTGAAATGTGACCAAAGAAAACAGATACCCATAGAGAAACAGATGTCTTTATAATTTCATTGAACTATAATGTACCTGCTGTTGATATACATATTGAAAACATAGAATCTAATATGAATAATAAAATATAAAAAAAAGCTTTTCCCGCATAGCAGGGAGTCTGAGAGAACCTAATGGTCAAAACATTCTATTCTCTCCGCCCGAATTCGAGACATTGAGCAGTTGAACTCAAGGCCGCGCTTAGTCTTGTACGAGAGCGAAGAAATAATCCTCATTTAAATATTAATTAATTCCTCCGGGTGTGGATCGAGCCCACAACTAAATAGGTTTGCAGTTAGATGCTGTCAATCTGCATAAACATCCTATATAAGTATACAATACCTGTTAACAACCTCCGATAATCACTAACTATACATATTACAATACATAACATTTTGATTTCCGTTTTTTTTTATTACGACAATTAATTAATTCCCAAAAAAAAATTATGATATTATAATATGTGATACAACAGTACATTGTTTGTTAAAGTATTTTTTATCATAATAAAAATATTCGTAAGAAATATGTTCGTAAGAAGTATGCAGGGGCCGTGGCGTTTGGCGCTCCGTTCTCTCTTACCACCCCACTAGGAATTAAGTGTAAATTGATGGCTACGATGCCGTAAACTCCTTTAGCACTAACTGAAAAAACTATTATTCCACAGTAGATATTCGTAATTACTAGATATACTTGAAACAATATTTCAAGGAGAATTTACAAGAAATTAGAAAGTTAGTGGATAATTTTTATTTAGCTTACACATTATATCAATGCAAAATTATAATTTGCAGAGCAATATTATAATAAATTAAGTTAACATATTGAAAATTATAAAATAACCTCAAAGATAAACTAAAAACGAATTAGAACATTCTTAAAAATACCATAAAAATTTGATTAGGACCCACATAAAATTAAATTGAATTAGTGAATAAAAAATAATAATGAAAATTGACATACTTGAATCATCATTCAATTTTCATACTTTTACTAAATATTCTCTAAATAAAATATATTTTGAGAATAACACTTTTTCAAAGTTTCAAGTTCGTAATATAATTTATTGTCTTGGTTGTACTTTGGGGTCAAAAATCAGTAGTGACAGTGGATGAATTAAGATGTCGACAGACGTACGGAGATGGATAGACAATTAAGTATATTAATTAGCTATTTTTATAAGCGTAGCAAATACTGCGACTAGCCCTGTCGGCACTTAAAAGACGCGTTGCCTTAGCAACGTATTATGTCATTTTGTACAAAATAATATGTCAAACACAGCGTAATGTTATTTGCTTTTGTTTTTCAATCTAACTTATTTCTAAGGAATAGTTTTTGATTTCTGGACTTCTTTGCATATAAACTTTATATATGCCAAATTTTATGCTCGTCCATTTGCATGGTTCTTGCAAAAAGTACTCCAGTCTTTTATTCACATATTTTAACTTACAAATAAATAACCTTGACCATTCGCCGAAATTACAGAAAAGGTCAAAGAGGATAACTGACGAGTATTATTTTTTTACCAGGTGTCTTGTTCTATAATTGATATAAATTATTGCCGCTACAATAAGGATATTTTTTTTCATATTTCAGAGACAGTAATCTCTTACACACTACGACACTAGTTTCTCTCTGTCTTTGCTGCTGTGTGAGAAAAACGTGAAGTTGCTACTTATATATACAAATAACAGATGTGTAGAAGCTTCAAAACTATCTATAATGATGGCTATCTATGTGATTTCAGTCCAAAACTCGGCAGGTGTTGGCAACCTGCGTCGTATAAATCTCTCTAATTATAATAAGGATTTACAAACGGAAACGACTTTACGTCGCAATATGTCTTGCAATGCGACTTAAATATAACAAACAAATATAAATTTACTTTAGTCCTTAGTGTTCTGTTCCCTTTACATATTGCCTAAGAATATTATTATATTACATGAACCGAGGCCGTCGAGAAGAACAGCGTCTGACTGCAATCGCGATTGGTTGCTGGTTCGATTCCCACTCAGAGGATTGAATCATAATTCAATTATTTGCATTTATCCGGCATGGTGTGATAAACCGTTAAGGTCCACCATTCAACAGGCAATGGCAATAGAGAGAGTCTTCATACTAGATTGTCTCTGCTTTCCCTTTTATGTGGGAAAAAAATTTTGAAGCTGAAAAACTGTACCGATGTTAAAATAACAAGCACTGTAGCGATACATGCTATATAATTAAACATAGGTACAAAACATATTTTTATAAATTAATTTAACATTGCTATATAGGTAATACCTTCGAACACTAACTTGTAAAATTATCTGGATCTAAGAAATATATAAATTTTCTAGAAAACACTGCCACCCGTACTACCACTTTAAAGTTCAAGATATAAAATATTGCTTACTCTTGGAATACTGCCAAAAAATACGAAAGATTACCATAAAAAATTGTCGATCAATCTTCTGTAAATTACCTTTTAATGTAACGTTGACTAATATTGGATAGGCAAATTTGCTATATTTTCTCTACAAGTGCCAAGAACAGGTAAATTTTAATAAAATTAATCCATCTTCTATTTATTTTTCAAGATGTTAATATTTTTTTAATTCATGTCTCATTTTGTATTAGATTGAGGACGGTTTTATTCATTTCTCTTCCTACCCTGTTGCGAGGGAAAAGCGTGAAAATATAATATATATTTCGCACCCTCAAAAAGAAATAACCTTAATAAAATTCCTATAGTGAGTTTTTTAAAATCTAAGATATTTGGGACAAGGCTATTTAACATAAGCATCATCTAATATAAGGTATCAATCTACAATCAATCAATCAATCAAATTGTGCCAGTATGTAGTGATATATTACTAGGCATCGTTTACCATATGCCATTTTCCGTTGCATGATTCTAAATAAAAAAATTATGTTAAATTTTATTAAAAAATAAAGAAATATCGTGGTTTAGTATGAAAGTGTCTGAAACGCGATGTTTGTGGATTTGATTTTCAGCCGGGGAATTGATTATATATAATTTACTTTTATTTCTCCGCTCTGGTGACAAGACAAAGCGCAGCATTGAGTTTCCCCACTCGACGTACGATGTCTCGTATTCGGGCGGAAAATGAAAAGCGGAGTGACGGAGGGACACTAGGTCCTCTCTGTCTACCCTGCTATGCGCATAAACTATATAACTATGTACATAAACATTTTTGTCCTCTTCAAAATAATTCTTAATATAACTTGTTTAATTATCGGCGAACTATAAAACATTATATTTTTTCTAAATTATTTATCAAAAACTTACTTATTGCGCAGTAAAATGTTTATAAAAATGTTAATGGAAAATAAAACTTGCTTCAGAATATGAATTCGTTTTAGTTTAAAAATACTTTCACAAAAAGTCGCCACAACACGAGCGAGGACGTCTGAAAGGGTTAATATTTATGAGTATGTCAAAAATGTGTATCATAACCGAAATGTTAAAAGCTTTAGATTAGATAAAATTTAACGCCCGTTATTATTTTCTTCAGCTAACAAAATGCCTTCGGGGGAATGATTATTTAATTATTTTTATTTCTTCGCTCTGGAGAACAGAGTACCTTGTCACTAGATTCTTCTTGACTTCATTGCTATGTGGGTAAAGGCGTAAATCAGATTTTTTTTTGACATCTTATACAGATTACATTTCTTAATAGTAAGTTTGGTAGCAGCAGGTACAAATTATCATATACATCACTTTCATAAACTCTATGCGGGTAGAACTAGATTTAAAGTCATTCAATTATTGAATTAAGTGTTTTACCTTAGTTCTTTCCATAAAATTACAATGCGATAAAAATATGCATTAGCGTATTAAATATTTCTATAGATATTTATTTAATGTTTAATCTAAAGTATATCGTTATCCGAAATCGAAATCAAGTTGGACTATCAAGTAATCCGCAAAGCTTATTCACAAAATGTATATATAGAAATAGTATGGCCATATTATTGTTTTTTTCACTTTCGCACTTTCCTTGCATTATGGGTGGGATTTTATGGCTACAGTAGTAACCATTCAAAAATGGTACAGACATTCTATTAATTACACCCTCGTGGTTTTATCAGAAATCGTTTGATTGTTCTTGGTGGTGGTGGGTTCGATTATTACCTTTCAAGAATTTGTGTTTTAAATTGTATATTTATATTTTTGGTTCTTTCGTTTATTAGAATCTATTTTTCTTTCCTTTTACGATACCGAATATAAGTAATGCTAAAAAATCCTAATAATCTATAAAAAAAATTATTCGATATTGCGACAATATTGTCTTTTGATTATAGATTGTCTGTGAGTCAGAAACTTTTCAGCTTTCAAGTGACTCGTTTACATTACAAATATCATGAAAAAATTATAATAACAATATTTATAAGCCACGACTGAAGCTGTCATTCGAAGCTTAAATCACATTCCTGACTCGCCGTAATTCGGTTGAAATATAAACGGTTTTGTGTAGAATTAGCACTTTCCAAACAACGTTTAACAGCTAATAATACTTGAGACAACGTCTTTGTTCTTCTAGTTTTATTGTTCGTTATTTTTGCTGGCTCGTCTTCACATACCTTGCGTCTGAGTAAGATTACTTTGACGTTATTATTAACGGCTCTGATAAAATTGTTTTTTTTTTGTTTTAAGCATTTTTCTTGTTAGTGGCTGGAGTAGAGCCTGGTAAAAGTTAGGGTTAGGCTCTTATTTAAGAATTTATTTCTTTTTTTTATCTTGGTTTCACGTTATTTTACGAATAGCAGTGAAGACAGAGAGAGCTTAGTGACAAGACACTCTGTTTTCCACTTTCTGCTCGAAACTAACACATTGCCTGTTGAATTGTGGAACTTCAATGTCGTGTATGTCTTCACACAGTGGAAAAATAAAAACAGTTTAAATATAATATGTTTTCTGAGTGTGCCTCAAGGTTAAATAACCTATTTATGAACGCGTATTTGTAATCATATATCTGATCGCAAGCGCAATTTTAATTAATATTATATACATATAATTACATTACATTTTGAACCCATAGTGGCACAGTGGGACGCTGTAAACGAGATCGTTTATCTAACTGTAAACGAGATTGGTAGTAAGTTCGTTTCCAATTCAGAGTTATGAACATCATGAAAAAATAATAGTTCATTTGAAATAGTTTATTTGATTGAACAAAACTGAGCGTGGCGCTGCCATCTGACATACAATGACTCAAATTTGGGCGGAAAGTGGAAACGGAGTGCCTTAACACTAGATTACCTCTGACTATTTAGCTATAAGGGAAAATCGTAAAGCTGAAAAAAATACCTATAAACGTATATATTTATATAATGTGAATATAACATCATATTTTTCACAAAACATATCATTTACAGATTTTTTTATAATATAGCCAAAAACCTTTATAATTTAAATATTTAAATAATCTCTTTTACTTTAATAGCGATGACTTCCGTAAAATTTAATGTAAGCAAAGATTTTTTAACAATTTGTTGTAAATTAAAATATAAATTGAATTTGAAAATCGCCTTTTTTAAACGTAAGCTTTATTACTTTAACTTCTTTTATTTATATAAATTACTTTCATAATATTAATATTTATTTTCTAATAATAACTTTAATAAGTTTTGAACTAAAATAGCTTTTCGCATATACAAAATATTTTGTATATAAAATATTAATAACTTATTGCTTCAAGAAATCTCTCACGAATATTAGTAACAAACTGACAAATTTTAAACAAAAGGAAAAGGGAACAACGCTATATAATATGAATTATCGAATAATATATTGTTTAATTTACACAACCTTCCCGTAGTGGTTAATGTGGATTAAGAAATGAATAACTCATTCATCAATCACACTATTTCCTACGTCCAATCCATATGCAGAAATAATCCTTAACACACAATGTTTCATTAATGCCAAAAGATTTGTAATAAAGTCAGAGAAAGAAATACGAGACAAGAAGTACATAAAATTATATAATAGTAATTATAAGTATCGTTTTTTCTCTAGTAAAATTCGAGCCTACAAGCACTGCGCTGACGACGTCTATAACGAATTAGGTATACATGTTTTTTTTTTATTTTCAGAGTTCATCGTTAACAGACTTAATATCAGCATTTGACAATAAAGCTCAAACACACAGTGAACTGCAGAAAATAACCGCATTTAGTGGTAGTTTTGATAAAAATTCCAAACCAACATTCTCAAAGGACGAATATGGCAAGTAAGTTAAAAACAATTTTTTCCCAAATACAAATTTTTTTCCACTTACACACTTTTCCTATTTCCATATCATAGCAGGGTAGCCAGAGAGAGCTTAGTGTCAAGACACTCCGTTCTCCACTTTTCGGTCGAAGTCGAGACATTACGTGTTGAGTGGCGGACCTCAACCCTACGCTTTGTATTAGGTACCAGAGCAAAGAAATGAAAACGTTTTAAATATACCTATTCCACCGAATGGGAATCGAACCAATCACTTTTACAGTCAGCTGTCCCACTGCACCACGATGGCCTCAACGTATCTTGTATCTATATTTTTAAAATCTTAACTTTTGCTACATATTTTTATTTAATAGTATATCAATTTAATATTATTCCACGACGTCTCTTACGTCAAAAGCTTTTTAGTTTAATTTTAATCTTGAAAACCGTTCAAGTAAAATTTTTATACGTTTTCAGAATATGTATTTTTCAATTTCCTAAGTATGCGAATAACACTTTAAAAAATGTTAAAAAAACATATATGTCATAAGATTTTCTCAATCAGTTGAATATTCACCAAATCTATATGATAGATCTCGTTAACATTCTGACAAGGTATAGCCAATCGTATAATAACCAGTACGCTATATTTGAAACATTTGTAAATGTATACATTATGGATTTCATCAGACAGTTGTTCTTTCCGCAATTATTATTTCATACACCAGCTGTTCACGTAAATAACCATTCTTACACAAATATATACGAGAAATATTCTTAATTTTTGTAACTTCTTCTATCTTACAATAAATTTTATATTCTCATTCATGCAAAAATTAAAATAGAAGCGTTTGACATTTAAGAAACTCCCGAAATATATATAAATTTAAGTGCTTTGATCTTGATTGAAGATATCCATCTGCAAACACATATCAATAAGTCCGAAACGGATGTCTGTTCATTAAACATAAAAACAATGTTTTTACTTTTTTTTTTTGCAGTAAAATTCAAACTTAACCCAATTTTTCTTATTCCTCTATTATTAGGAACTAATGATCTGTCGCCGTTACGAATCATTTACTTTCATCTTCAACAGTAAATTATCCCGATTCAGTCGTTTACTTCAAACAATCTCGATATATTGGGTTTTAATTGATTCAAATACTGGAAACAATTGCTTCTAAGAATACATTTTAAACATTCTTGATTCATATTTTTTTAACATTTTTTAAAGTGTTATTCGCACACTAAGGAAATTGAAAAATACATATTTAGAAAACGTAAAAAAATTTTAACGCGGCAGGATTTGAACCCGCGCCGCTGGAAAATTCTTGATTCATTTTGTGTTGTTGCCTGCGTGTTAATATATTGTTATATTTATATTTTAGTTTGTTTGTGTGTCTTCCATGTTTGTTCATAATTTTTCGCCCAATTTTGACCACTACTAGCCAAAGTGGAGAAATTAAAATAATTTATAATTATAACCTTTAGTGAAGGTCGGCTACGGAACCGTTACAGTTACAGAGTCCCACTGTGCTCCGATGACCTCGCAAAATTGCATATTAAAACATATAATTCTTTATGTGTTTTAGACCAATTCCTGGATCAAAAACAGAGTACAGAGGGGCAGAAGCACAAGCAAGAGTATGTACAGAAATGAAGGAACTTTGTGAGATCATCAACGAATACGGCAAATCACCTTGCAAAGGCCTTTTACCTCCTGAGTTAAAGGACGCAACGAAAGTAATTTCATTTGGCGAACTTTTTACAGTAAGTTTTCCTTTAATTATACTAAATAGAGTATATTTATGAGTAACTATTTATTTAAGATAGTTTATTCCTATACATCCATCTAAATATATATATTTTTATTAAATTTTCCTCTAAGCCTGTAAACTAAAGTTAAGTTTAAACTGAAGTTTAGAGGTTTAGAAGTATAAAATATTAGAGGTATAAAATACTAACAAAACCTATGAACCTTCAAATTTAAAACTTGTCATTTTTATTAGACCTTATTGAAGACTAGACAGTATTACTATTAAGACTTAGGAAGCAACGTGTACTGTATGGTATGGTAACTTTATACAGAACTGTTTGGCAAACATTATATATGTAATATATATATGTAATATTACATCACTTATTTTTTAAATTTAATTTAATATGTATATATATATAAGTTCATATAAACTTTAATTATGCCTAATTGTATAATTTTAGTAAACAGGAGCCCAAAGTTTTTCCTTCACGCATTAATATAAAGATAGCTAGCTACTAGTACAGAAGCTTACACTTGAAATGAATAATAAACTTACAAGCTAGTATTACACGTATGAAATAGTGTTATTTTATGGGCAAAATTGAAAGCATCACTAAAAGCTTCCAGTGCCCTAACAGCATTAGTGACTTCGCAAAAACTTGACACAATAATAGGACTTTATGTAAACAATTGTTGGAAATCCTTTAAACGGCACGTTGATTAAATAAGCACACGTATTTTATTACTCGCCGTCAACATTAATAACGGTGTGAAAACAGAATGCCTCGTCACAAATTTTTTTTATGTAAACATCGACATATATAAAAACAATACGTATATAATATTCAAATTTTAAAGAGCTTGTTTACATTCTATTTTTTAGCATTTGCGAACACTAAGGCAACTAACACATCGATGGTGGCAGTTCGATGAATGCCACCTCAGTGTACCTGTGGGCTGTGGCATGTGACTACAAACTTAGTTAGTGTTCGAAAAGCAGGGCTTTCTGACACATAATACGCTATATTACGCTTAAAATTTTTAAATTTTAATATTTTATTCTACTTCATAATTAAATTTATACATAATTATATTAAATTTATTCAATAGACCTTCGTTACGATTGAAATCTTATTTACTCAAGTGTCATCAGTTTAAACAACATTTAATGAGGCAGGGTGAGCTATGACCTTTTTATGAGTGTTAAAGTTCTAAACAAAATAATTGACATTTTAAAAAATGGTTATTCACACAGTTAAGTAATTAAATTGAAAAACATTTTTAAAAACGGATAAAACTTTGAACGATTTAGAGAGAAACATTGAAGAGATCTATGCTAACAACAAAAATGAGTGTTTAAAATTTAATAGATAGATACCGGTCAGCGCGCTTGGAAGATTTTCAATAGACGCGGGTTCAAAACCCGCTATATTTAAATTTTTATTTTTTTTTTTTAAAATATT
Source organism: Podotricha telesiphe (assembly GCA_038994665.1). Classification (NCBI taxonomy): domain Eukaryota; kingdom Metazoa; phylum Arthropoda; class Insecta; order Lepidoptera; family Nymphalidae; genus Podotricha; species Podotricha telesiphe. The sequence goes on from JAOYRR010000327.1 coordinate 1,361,954, forward strand.
TTTCAAAGATCATAGTTTCAAACGCATTTTTTAAATAAATAAAACAGTAGCAAACAAGTTAAAACCTTTATTAATCAACTCATCACAATTCCTTTTATCTTTATGGAAATAAGTACTTCTTGCAAGAATATGAATATATTCTCCGTTTCAAATAGTAAAGGCTCCTCGGCAGTTGAATTCGGGAGGCCCTTGATGAAATTAGCGTTATGTTGGTACTTAAGTAATCTTTACATAAATGTGCGATGCTTTTGTACATTTTATTAATTCTAAATAGTAGATACTACATTTTCTGCTTTATTTTTTTTATATCAAGACACTCCGTTCTCCACAATAGAAGATTAGATAATCTATAAAAGTAAAATTTTGATATATTTATAACTTAATAAATAAGCTAATTTAAACGATTATATATATATATATATAAGCTTATTTAAACGATTTTGTGCGAGAACTAGCTGTGCCTGCGACTTCGTCTGCGTAGAATTCTAAAATAAAAATAGCCAGCCGTTTCAGAGCTTAGCCGGAACAAACAGACAGACAGACAGCATTATAAAATATGTTATATTTATATATGTACCGTGTACATGCATTTAGTAAAAACCTGTTATTTTAATATTTGAAACAGACATACCAAAAATCTATTGAGAAATTATAAAAAACTTACCTGCTCACTAGCCTTATCGCGATATTATAATAGGTACTATCACCAAAACCGATACAAAGTCGATTGTTTTCTTTTAGAATACTTATAATATTTTTGCTTTCTCCGCATTTGTCCTGCCTATCCTAGGCAGGGAGAACCTAGTATCAGGACACACGAGACACTGCACATTGAGTGGTGGAACTAAACGCCGTGATTGGTTTACCAGAGAGAAATAAATTAATTTAAATGTAAATCTCCCCGAGTAGAAATTGGTCTATACTGGAGTTACTGAGAACATTTAAATAAATATCTGTATATATTTGTGTTGAAAATTACGAAACCTTAAATATCGTCGTCCTGTATGTAATATACGTATATCAAAATTGAAAGCGCATCGCTCAAGTAAACGAAGACTTTATTATATGAACAGCAATAAAGTTTTCACATTTACAAAAAAAGCCTAGAAAACTTCTTAGCAAAACATCCCTTTTTTGTATGCTTTATACTCGAATGTGGCCAAAAGTAAATATGTATAAAGGCCGTGCAAACATTTAATCATATCTAGATATAGAAGTTACCATCCTACCTACTACCTTTGTAGAGTAAAGCGTCAAAAATACCTTCCAAATTCCGGTCCACATTGCACTAAATAGAATCCGAAAAGTGGAACATAGTTGAATATCCTCACAAAAATGGCTAAAAAGTATATATATATAAAGACGGAAGGCTGCCCTACTTTTCATTCAATAAAAGTTAATCCAAATAGATTTCATTAAAGCAACTCCCCCACGATTGCGGGACAGGAAGATATAAATATACCTTGTAATAATTAATTTTGGGCCCACTTTCCGTGAGTATCCATTGCGTAGCATATAGAAAAATTAAGATGTTTTAAAAATAAATATGCGAGCCAGTGAGGGAAGACAAAGAAATGGCATTACAATAGATGCCTTCCACGTACGCTGCTTTAATGCAGACGAAAGGATGAAACTGTTTTTTCTAAATATATTGGAGAATAACTCCCTAAGTAATGGTAATATTTCAATTTTGAGTAACAATGCCAAATTTATTGTTAAAATATGTGTAAATTTCAATAGACAATAGCATTGTGAGTTGTATACCTAACAAAAACATATTTAAAATTAATTTGTATGCTACTATAATAGAAACAAAATTTAATGAGAAGCTGAATCCTTTTCATCTTTTGCTATCTGAACGTTCGAACACGTCAAATATTTTGTTTATGTTAAATCTAAAAAAAGACGAATTAAATACTTGTGACGATAATTATTTTGGCACCGGACGACGTGAGGCATGTCCGAAATATTCGGAATTCGCGGCAGTTCTGAGCAACACTCATTGTTTTCTAATTATAATATTAGACTGTCAATACCTGAGACGTACCAATGTTGAGACACGAAAGGCTACACTTGAATAATGTTACATGTATTAATTTTCTTCAAGTTTCTTAGTAAAAAACCTGTTCTTTTTTAGGACAAGCGTTATGGACAGCGTCCGATTGAAAACGCGATTGGTTGCGATTTCAATTCCCACTTGGTGGAATTATTGTATTTAAATCTTTTGAATACCACCCATTTTGCTATACGAAAAAAGGATTAAGCTGAAAAAAAGATTCTTCTATCAAATATATAGGATTTGTTCTGACAGATCATTTATGTATTCTTTCGTGAAATTAAATAAGTCTATCATTAATGTTCAGTATTTTCAAACATCATAATAATACTATTTGTTAATAATCTAATATTTATAGAATTTTACTCTTCAAGACACAATTATTTTATATATTTCTTGAAATATATTTATATTTCAAGGTACTTTCACTACAGTTAAGTTTGAAGTGGCCTGAAAGGTTCGAACGCCGACGCAACTTTAGAAAATATACGTCTTAAAACAATCCAATTTCAAACATTTTCCCGTAAAGCAGGATATTTAGAGAGAACCTAGTGTTAACAAACGCTGATTTTTTTGTATAATTATAATTATATAAATAGACAATATTGGTGAATTCGAAATTTGTTTTATATAGCATCCGAGTATTTATTAAAGTTTAATACAGACTAGTAGTTTAATAATTAAACCACTAGTTTTTATTAGCAGTAAATATATTCGGTACTTCGATTACTTTCGGTTACTTTGGGTATTTCAGATTTCGTACTTTAGTTTCTTTCAATATATTACCTATTTTCTTATTTTAACATTTTTCAATGTCTTTTTCGAACAATTTCATTGGTATTTTAATATATAATTTAAAATATTGAATGGGTTTTATCCAAAAATATTAAGGCAAAACAAAAATGAGGGTGTATGTTTCTGACTTCCTCTTTTATTTTCATTACAGCATTCATAAAATCTACATAAATGAACTCTAGGGTTGTTAGTTTTTGTAATCCATTACCTGTCAAATTTTAAACTAACTATAAACTTTTAACAAGCGAAATTTCTTAGGTGAAACGCTGAAATATTAAACTTGCAAATTCTCGCGTGTATGAAAGTTTTACCTCTGTATTATTGGAATATTTATATGTCGGTACGGTAACTTTGGTTTTATGTAGATAGTCTGAGAAAGAAATCTTTGTGAAAATTTTTTTTTTGTCACGCTTTGTGTCAGTGCTTTCATAGCGCAATTGGAACATGTCCAATTAAACTTGATTGTTCTTGGTTCAAATCCCATTCAGGTAAACGTTTATATCTAAGATGTTGTAATTATTATATAGCTGAATATTTATGTTTATGGTATATGGTTTTTTTCAATCTGGTAATTGAATTCGGTTTCGAAGTCCAAGTGCAGCGTTCAGTTCCACCACCCAACATACAAACTTTCTTAAATAGACAAATGGTCAAGGATAGCACACATATAGGCTTTTAAACTTATTTCGTAATGCAGAATATGCATCAATATTAAAAAAAAATACAAGTCATTATGTACAGAAATCAAACGACTAACTTCCGGTGCAGTGGACAGTGTCTAATAAAATACACACATTAAAGCGTCAACAAGCATCTTAACCGCTCACGTTACGTCACGACATTCTTGCCGTCACGGCCGAGGCGGCCAGTGTCGGCCAAGAATTAAATTTGGCATTCATGTACTAATGACCGACGCTCGTAATTAGCAGCATAAACATATGGACGCGACCGAATATGGAAACGGGAACGGCTGATCGAAAATAATCCCGCGGAGTTTCCGACTTCACGCCCGGTTCAATGTCATTTGACGCTAATAGGTTACAAATATTGACTTTTGGCGATAATTTTAGATATTATGAAATGGCTGAACGGATATAGACTGTAAATATTTTGAAAGATTAAAAAAACATGTTTTGATTTTTGTATAGAATATAAATATTTGTGTACTTTATTGTTGTATATAATATGTATACGAAAACAACTGAGTTCTATTTTTGCTTGAGGTATGTTTGATCTTGATTTGAGCCTTATTATGATATGCATAAGGTCAATTGTAATTTTGCTGCTAACTAGAGATAAAAGTCATAAGTTCAGGCTCGTATCCAACCAATTTATTTATATTACAGACGTAATAAGATAACCTTCATATTTCAAGTTCTCTAAAGCATCGTAAACATTAATCCTGAAGTAAAACTTTCTTTCAGATCTACACAGTAATCTCGGATAAACTCGTCGGCATCTTGCTACGAACTAGAAAACATCAATTAACTTATTTCGAAGGCGAAGTACTTTTTCAGGTATTTGAAAATAAGTTTACCCACTTACCTTAAAATATTGTCAATTTATATTATAACTCCGCCATTTTTTAAAAACTTTTCCTTTTCTCTTGTGTTTCATGATAGAGAGAATTGAATAATTGAATACATTTCACTAGTATAAAATTTATGCATTATAGCATATACATCTTTTCTTCACTCTGGTATATAAGACAAAGTTCTACCACTCAATACCCAAGGTCTTGATTTCGGACGGAAAGTGGGAAACGGAGTGTTTGTGTGCTATGCTAGAAAAAGTGTGAAGCTGAAAAATAATACATATAATAATTGCCCAATTATATGTGAATAAATAACAAGTGGTTTCCAAGAGGCGCCGGTTCGAATCCCGCTGCGTTCAAATTTTTTACACGTTTTCTAAATATGTATTTCTATTTCTTAAGTGTGTGATTAACAATTTTTTTAATTTATATTATTACTTGTTTTTCAGAAACGGGATGACGACGTTCCTGTATTTTTAATGCAACCTATTGCTGATATAAGGGAATACTGTAACAACAAAGCCTTGCAAGCTCGACGATCTGTGTCACCGATGCCTAACTAAATTGTACAAAAATATTTATTTTGAACGGCCGAAGCACAATTTGTGCCCTGTTTTAAAATTATAATTAAATTGATATATAATTTTATAATATTAAATGTAAAAAACATATTAGGACAATTAATAAGTAAATAAACAATGAATTTTCGTTGTTATAAAACTATTAGTATTAGATATGTCTAATATCTATATTGTAATATAACTTTAGTCCGATATAAAACTGTACAAATGTGTAGATTTCTGTCCGAAAACTAATTTATATTTAGTTTACGTTCTATTGATTGCCTTCAATTTTAATAACAAACTTTTTGATTATTATCTCATTAGGGATTATACTTTAGACACCTATTCACATACTATACTCGTACGAGGTTAATAATAAAATGTATTGTTCAACGTTGTCTATTGAAAAAATTATAAAACTTTCATTAGAGAAAACTGATTTTATGAAATATGGAATAAAGCGTAAAATTGTAAATCAAAGACAGACCTGTGTATGGCCAAGAACTTGATACTCCGATGTCGGTGTGAAACACGCCAATGACGTTGAATATAGCCAGCGAAAATAAAGCTGTATACTCATTGAACAGACAGTTTTATATTAGATATTAGCTCGAAGAAAGATGTAATGTAAAGAAGGGACCTATAAGTAGTGTTTGTTTTTAATTAATTATTTGATTTATGGAAATTTTATGTATACTAAAATTATTTTTAAACTAAACTTGATTGATAATCTAATTTGTAAGAAAAAAATATTGTAAATATGACAAATTGACTGTATAAAAGGAAATGTAATAAAGGAAAACAATGTGAATATTACTTAATTTTTTTACATATAAATAAATCAAAGGAAAAAACTAAACAAGTAAAAACGACTAGCCAAGCTAGATTGTTTAGTTTAGGAATTCTAGTCGTTGCTATGTTATAATATTTAAATTTAGGAAAATACCTTATAGAATTATCGTACAAGTTTAATGAGGCGAAACAAATAGGTAATGCCCATACATTTATTTCCTACGAATTTTACTGTATTTGAAGAAAAATTATGATAATGTAATTTATGTATATGTAAACTGATTTACATTTCTCTTCTCTAATATGATAAAGCACGGCGTTTAGTTCCATCACATAAAACGCGATGTCTTGAATTCGTATGGACAGGTTCTCATACCTAAATAGTAAAGCTGAAAAATTATGAATAAATTTGTTATATTATTGAGTACTTGTATGCACCATACCAGCTACTTTAAGTATACCCCACCTGAAACCTGATATATTAAATTTTTGGGCAAATTTGAAGAAGATAAAAGTGAAACACTGTCAATTATTAATAATTGTCAAACAATTATTTATTAACTAACTATTAAAAGGAGATCCTTTTCAGGACAAACGTGTATGCAATACTCATCTTAAATTAAATAATAAAGTTATTAAAAATGTGTTGGTTTTTATTCATTTATAAAATCTTTTTGGACATAAGCCAAAAGTAAAAAAAAACGTCACTAGATATATATATTGTTCCATAAAGTTCTAAACCACTTTCATTGAATTAAAAGTTGTGAACTGTTTGAGTTGAGTTTTACTGAAAGCTCTGGTAACAAGTTCTCCTTAACAGCTTATTTTCCTTTTTAAGGATCTTAATTAAGGGACCTATATCTTTAAACTTTGGTTCCTAACCAAAAAACTTAATTATTTAAAACCTTATTTTCTTTTAACCTAAAAAAATTTGTTTTAGAGGCCCGCTTGTTCTGGACACACAAACAAAACCAATATATTTTACGAACTTGAAAGATCAATAAATTCCATTTTACTTGACAAAAAGCGAAAAGGCAATATTCAAGAAAAGGTTGATTGAGTTATGCTTACAAGCTTCTCCGACATGAATATAAACGTATCTTTCGAAGCTTCTATAAGATATATCATCAAATACAAAAACATACGAATTCAAGACATAGGAGTCAAGTTCAATATTTAGAATATGTGTATTCACGATTAAAGATAAAAGAATTGATATCTAAATGGGTGCCAGATACAAATTTCGGGTTTTTTATAGAAAGACAACCCTAAATTTAATAATGTTTTAATAAATAAATTGAAGCCCAGGTATGACTTAAATAGTTTATCACATACAATTTTTTTTATAATAAATATGATAAAAACTAAAAACAATTATTTACTTATAATATAATTAAATAGTTATGTTTGCATTATAGGCAAGTCACTGTTTTTTAAATAAAAACTTCAAAAATTACTGTTTTATGATATGTTTTATGGTTATACTAGATGGACCAAATTTCAATTGTTCTGGAATTGTATTAGGGTTTTGATATTCCTTAGTTAATGATTAAATATATCGATATTTAGATATACATATAACGGCATTACTTGAACTTATTAAATTTGAGATTTCAGTTATTCTATTTTTACAAAGGATTTTGATACAAAGTAAATTTTAAGTCATTAGTTAATTTTAAGGCAGTTTCTTGGTAAATTACCAGTAATTCATCAAGACGTTTCAAAAGTGAAGCATGTATCCCTCTTATTTGGAATAAAATTACTTGGCTTCGACTTTGAATTCATACCAGCACATATCGACCGTGAATGACTGTACGAGGAGCTGGTGGGTTCTTATAGGATTTGGCCTTTAAAAAAATGATAGCAAACAATAATAAACAGAAGCTTTTTAACATTATTTGATTATTGATTACAACTGATATTTTAATGAAAGACAGTATCCATTCATCCATCAAAAGCATATACTCGTGGTGTCCATCTAGTTTATGTGCCCTCAACAAAAAACACTTTAGTCACTAGATGAAAGGTTTTTTTATTGAAGGCATTGCTCACTATGCAAACCATAACGGAGAAACTATTCTCGAAGTGGTAATCGCTCCCACAAACCTCCCGTAGATATAGCGAGTTAGAGACTTCACACCGTTTATATAAAACAATTTATCTCATAACAAAGTTTTGAATATCTTTACTGTCATATGTTATGTACCGTAAAAATTACTTTGAAATAGACGCTGAAAGTTTAGAAAACTCTTATTCAAATTTCATTTAAATTATTCGAGCTTAAATTTTTGACGCCGTCGTCGCACAGTGGGACAACGTATGATTATATTTAAATTATTTTATTTCTCTTTTCTAGTGAACTCGACGATGAGTTCCGCCACTTAACACGTAGTGTATTGATTCTGGCGAAAAGTAGTGAATGGAGAGTCTTAAGGAGTGAAGAATTAAGTAATTTAGCTTACATTTTACAGGATGGGCAAAAAGAAACAAAGCCACTCAATTCTATGATTTTTTTTCTTTACTATATGTTATTAGTGAAAATTCAGCGCAATTTTTTTTTTCGGCTTCATATTTTCCTCTCATTGCAATTTATGTAGAGTGAGCAGTGTCAAGATACTCCACTTTCCACCAGAAATAGAGAAATTGCGTGTTTAGAGGTGAAATTCAGCCCTGCACTTTGTCTTACCAGAGCGGTGACATTAAAATAATTTAAATATAATCGATTCCCCCGAATGGTAATCGAACCCAAGACCAACCGCGTTTACAGTCAGACGCTGTCACACTGCGCCACAATAATATTGCGCTAAATAATACTTATACAAGAGTTCGTTATTCACGGGTTTTCAAAAGGCACGGGTTCAAATCAATCTGCGTTCAAATTTTTATACGTTTTCTAAATATGTGATTTTCAACTTCCTAAGTGTGCGAATAACACTTTAAAAAATGCTAAAAGTAATACTTATTTTAAATGCATATGTGCATTCTCTATAATATACATTAAATCCAACAATCATCACACTCGATCAGGAAAATGTTTTACTTAAATTACAATATTTTTTAATGAAATACTCTCATCAAGGACAAGGAATAAAACTAAAATGTGATACAAAAATATCTTTAGTTCTTATACTAATACATAACACTTACAAATAGTATATAAACATTGTTTTGTTCAAATAAAGAGTAGATTGACCTTATATAATATTATTTTTTACAACATAAGTACTAAAATATATAGAAAGAGATTAGTATGTTGGTATGTAAATTATATTTATTGGCGTATATTTGTACAATAATTTATTTAAATTATTCACACTAAATCCTTTAACTTTAAATATACATTGTGTTATTTTTAGAAAATGCATAAAAAAATTACCGTAGCGAGATTCGAACTCGTGCCTCTTGGAAGCCACCCAAGCGCTCTGACCGCCCAAAATTAAAAATGGTTAGTCATATACCAAGTGTGAATATTCATTCACTTAACAACACTCAATTCATTTACCAACATAAATGAAAAACTGTTGGAATTTAGCTTTTGTAGTTTGTTTGTCTCTACAAACAATGTATTACATAATATTACACACAAGACAATATTACTCTTAAATATATATTTTTTAAATAATTTGAAATTATTGATTTTAATTTTATTTATTGTTCATAAATAATAAACATAAATAAACAATGTTTTTACATAACATACTATTAAATAAATTATACGCAATAAATAAATAAGTATGCGAGAGAGGTATAATAGCGAAATTTCCCTATAATCTACTAAAAGACCCCTGCATGTCTAGAATTGTCATCAGTCAATTTCCGGATAGAATTCCGAAACCGACATTAGAACAAGGACATACCATCTTTTAAAGTTTTATTAGGTAGAGCGATAGTGGCTCGGATAGTGGACGTTTTAAAGCTTACACTTGTAACAAGGTCGCTAGTCCCAAGCACTGGTCCGAACTCCAATCCCTACAACACGATGGACACGGTAAATCCACGAATTGCGTAGAAGTTTCTTTTCAATATTCAAGTCATTTATATAATTTAAATAAAAACATTATCGTTTGTATTCTAATAAGTCAATTCAAATAAACTTTGCATACAAAGCTCGCACTTAACTTTTTCTTTTAATATTATCATTGATAGTATTAAATAAATAATAATCTATGAAAAATTTATATTATCTCTAAAATATAACATTAAATTACACATTTTCACACAAGACCTTTTTTTGCCTGCAATGTAAATACATCACATTTTTTTGCCTGCTTTAATATTATATTCTCACTCCAACTGGGTGCTGGATCTGAATTTGCGCTTGCTACCATTGAACTCTCTTGAAAACCTACTGCGTAGTGACGACGAGATTTTGGGTATTTCTGAAAGGAATCGTATAATTCATTCATCAACAAGTTTATTTATACAAGGTTTATTTATTAAGGACAAAATATTATTTTTGAGGCTGAGAGAAATGTTTAATATTATTGTTATATATGAGGAAAAATATATTTTATTTTATTGTTTCTTTTATCAGCTTCACGCTTTTTCTCGGCAGGGTAGTCAGCGAGAACTTACAACTAGTGTCAAGACACTCAGATCTCCAGTTTCCGTCCGAATCTAATACATTGCGAGTTGAGTGGTGGGCCTCAACGCTCTGTATTCTCACCAAAGCAAAGAAATGTAAACAACTTAATTTTAATCCTTCCTCTGAGTGGCTAACGAACCCACGACCAATCGCGTTTACAGTCACACAATGTCCCACTGCGCCACGGTGGCCAAATATTTACGTAACCGGAAAAATATGTTTGTAGTATATAACGTTCATATTTTTTGTATACTGAGAGATATTTTTAAAACACAGTTACTACGCGTATAATCTTCAAAGTCAAAGTCTTTCCGCTCGCCTTGACACAAGTCCAAGTACTCTTCTGCCAGCGGTGATCAATCGTGTTTATTACAAACCAGTACAACAGAATTACAAATATTGTCTAAATTGGATAAGAATTTAAATTGAAAAACATATATTTAGGAAACGTATAAAAATTTGAACGCATCAGGACTCGAACCCGCGCCTCTTGGAAAACGTCCAAGCGCTCTGAATGCTAAGCTATGCGTTCTTCATCAAGCTGCAAGCTGCTTTAAAAAAAATATTGCAATAATAGTTAACAGGCAAAAAAATGTATAGTTCAGAAATACCTAATAAAAGGTGCGTGACCTAAGGACCACATAGTGGTCGGAAAAAGCCCAAGGCGTGCCTTAATAGACTCAGTACTCAACAGTTACTCTGAATCATATTAACCTAAATAAATAACTTCCCACATTAAAACTATTCAATGGTAACAATAAATAAACAACTACAACAAACAAAACGTTATTAAGTATTCTGAATATTATATATATTTGCCTATAAGCTCTTAATCAATAGTTTGTAAGTAAATTCGATTGACAATTGCTTGCAGATTCCTTTATATAATATATTTGTATGTGTATCGGATATTGGTATTGATATTGAATTCTATACATAAAAATGTAACTGATTGCTGTCTCTACATGGAAGATATATAAGAAAAAATATTACTGGGGCATTTATGAATGTGATAGAACCCAAAACCAATAATTCAATTTTCTTTTCTGTTTGTCTGTTTATCTGTGCGTTTGTGCAGGCTAATCTCAGAAACGATTTAACCGATTTAAATGGAATTTTGATTGTTGTTTTTTAGTATACTTTCTTTTACAATTACTGTTTATTTAATATAAACAAAATCAAAAATTTTAAAAATTTTACTGTTTTTACATCCTTCAAAATTGTTTTTTTATAAATAGTTTTTTTATGGACAGACACAACTTGTTTACTGTTTTATTATAGTATAGATAGATAAATATATCGTGGTCATATCGTACAATTGACGATTTCATGAAATGGTAGATTTCATGGAATGCTCAATTATCGACTGGCCAGATCATGATGTACGATGACCTGATTACCTATTGTTTCACGATATGAAATGCGCAGCTACTTCATAAAATCTAAGGCATTAGTTATATATACCTTACTTTACCTTACCGAACCTTCCTTGCCTACCTAAAACTACTGACACGGAATAAATAATTCACAGTATTAAATTTTCGAGGTTAGGTTACACAGTTTTATTCAATTGATTTTCTAGAGGTTAAAAAAATATGGAGTTGAAAAACTAAAAACAACGTCCTTATATATAATGAGTTCGTATTACGCATATATTTTGGATTTATATTTTAGGTATGACAAAGCATCGATGATAAAAGCTATGGTCAAATTTAGTTAGTTATGTATGAAATGCAACTATTTCATGAAATCGTAATTTTTTACCACGACGTATATATAATGATACCGTAGTACAGTTGCTACAAATTTCTATAATGATGGAGGGTTCGAATCATGTAATTGATTGTGAAATACTGGATAACTGAGTGTCTAGGTTCTCTCTGAATACCCTACTATACAATCGAAAGCAAAATGCTCGCACCAGTCTATTTCAAAGGTGTCATTGTCACTAAAAACATATGTAAATTAATGATTGAAAAAAGATTAGAAGAAAGGCCTGAAGATGTTTTAAATAAAAAATAAAGAAACCTAAAGGTAGTAAATTATTTAAAGTTCAAAAACTGAAGCATGTAACTTCTTATTTTGAATAAAATTATCTGACTTAGACTTTGCTCAATACAAACATGCGTCCAGTATAACAATAAGCCCAACACATTTAGTAAACAGATTTTATTATCACGTTCTCTGTTTCTCTAGAACATCATTAACAACTACTCTAAGTAAAATAAAGAAACTCACGCTTATTGGAGGTATTGTTTCTTTTGTGGTAACTTTGCAGCAGAAATGTTCTTGTCTTGTTAATATTTCTGAAACAAAATTAAAAATGATAAAAATGTCCTTTTTGTTTCAATTTATTCATATTCAGTTTTTTGTAAAGATATGACGTAGGAGGATTTGAATCTGAGACCTTAAATAATTTTAACGGAGCTGTTATCAATTAAAATGTACAATCACATCTGGCAACGTCTAAATTACTGGTGATTTATTACTGTTCTTTTCTGTCAAAATATTTTTCCCGCATACTGGTATGGTTGAACCTAGTGTCCAAATACTCCGTTCTCCACTTTTCGCGCGTGTTTCATACATTGCATGTTGAATGGCAGAACTCAACGCCACACTTTATCTTATCACCAGAGCATAGAAACGAAAATAACTTAAATATATAATCTCCAAATGGGAATCGAATGACTGGCTTCAAGCCATTATTGTATTATATTTTGATACTTTTTTGTTCTTTATGACATTACTTTCGTGTATACTCTTATTATAATTTTATAAAAACTTACTGTTAGTGTCACATGCATTTCCACTACAGAAGACGCTCTTCAGTTTCTTATTGATGGTCTTGATATCCAGAGTATAGGAGCCGTAGACTAAGGGATCCATGCAGGAGTTGGACACTGCCATGATGAAGAATATATCCTGGACTCGTGCAGACACGTGAATTGCTGATTCACGATCTATCATGTACCTAGCAAAACAAAACCTTTAATAGACGCTTCTTTTACAATATTACCATGTCACATCACACTCCACACGTGATGCTGACGAAAATAGTTTCGTCTAATCGAAAATCTAATCGTTTAAAAACTTTATCGACATATTTATACAACTCTTATTTTTCATTATCTTCTCTTTTATAGATAGATAGATAAATAGATAGAAATACTGTATTGCACACAAAGCCAATACAAGGAACAGTACACAAGATTTTATGAGAATCATAAAGTGTGTACAAACGGTCTTATTGCTGGTAGCAATCTCTGCCAGACAACCTTTAGTGAGAGTAGCATGGTCTTAACTGATACGGGTTAGTGCCAGTATATAAAAAAAATTAAAAGATGTAAAAAAAAGTTATTTCTTGCGAACGGAGTGTCTTGACGCGAGCGCTCTCTGGCTACACTGCTATTCGGAAAAAAAGCGTGCCTCTTATCATTTGACGCTTCCAGTATTAGAGAGAATACATTATTATTAAAGTTATAAAACACTCCGATAGTAACGACCAACTACTTCCGCACCCACTACCATCGTGCTAAACAAATGTCTCTCACTAATTTATAAATTTTGAAATTTATACAATAATTGTATATAAATTAATAATTTAAATATTTTCCTTAGTAATATCAGTAATATCATTTCTAATATACATATAATATAATGTACTTTCATTTTCTGAATACAAAGACCATTCCTGTTACTTCAAAGCTTTATCTATACTATTAAATTATAGAATACTCGCAACGATAGCTTTTGTGAAACCAATGAATGAGTATAATGTGTTATCAATTGTTACTAACAATGGTAACTTATACCTACACATAAAGGTAAAGTAGTTAGTAAGTAGTTTTAGTCAATTTAAATTCTACGTACATAAATAGCTTCTTAGAATATATATTTGAATAATTTGACCATAGCGGCCATCGTGGCGCAGTGTGACAGCATCTGGCTGTAAGCGCGATTGATCGTGAGTTCGATTCGTACTCGGAAGTATGTTAATATTTAAAATATTAGAATCAAATTAACGTTATACGATCTCATTATACTTAGGTAAGGTTTGTATATAAGACATTAAAATTATAGGAACAATTACATGAGAAAATAAACAGCTTTAAGCAATTTCGTGCAGGGTGGGGCAGAGATAACCAAGTATCAAGGTCATATTTAGAAAACGTATAAAAATTTGAACGCAGTGGTATTGGAACCCGCGCCTTTTGAAAATCATTCAAGCGCTCTGACCGCTAAGCCCGCATGGTTTCTACATCCAGCTGCGCTTATTACAACTTATATTTCTTGTTAGCTGCGCTGTGTTTAAATTTTTATACGTATTCTATATATGTCTTTATCAATTTTTTAAGTGTGCGAATAGAACTTTAAAATTTTTTTTAAATAAAATATAAGTATCAAGGTATTGATTTTCATTCTTTGATGTTCGCTTGAATTCAGAAAAAAGCGGAATGAGTTTTGAACTCATTGTCTTACAATTGCATTAAAAATATTAATAGACCTATAAATGAGAGTCAAATTAACGTGTACAAGCAAAGAACCGTCCCTGTGTTAAAATAATATCTTAACTACACAAATACATCCAAAGAATGTCTTATTTATTATTATTTCAATATTCAAATTGAGGATAGGCTTAAAAAACTTTATTGTTTATCCCCGTTTACCCTTTAAACAATATTTATGCCGGCCGTCGGTTGTAAACTAATTTTGGATGGAATATATTAATTAGCTTTTGTAATATCTGAGAATATTTTTAAGGCAACAGTAAGATTGTCAAAAGAAATATTACAGATTTTGGTCAATAAAAGGTTATTTACTTTCATTGAATTGAATGGTTTGACGTTCAAAAAATTAAGCATTTAACTTCTTTTGTATTGAATTGAATTTGACTTTCATTTTTGGATCGATTTGTCGAGGTACACAAGTCTATATACTCTGTACACTTCTGAAATATACCCAAATAGCTACGTACAAATATTTATCCAAGCAATACTGGCCAAGGCATTCATTACCGATTTCATTGAGTGTGAACCGTAAATTAATCATTTTGTTTTTAATTAAAACTGGTTTATTTATCCGATTCCGAATGAACAGTGGAAGGATTTCATGTCACGTGTCACAAGTCACGTGACGAGTCAGACATTTTTAATACATCAGACTTTAACCTCAAAATCATTATTATCTTGTAGCTTTATTACATTGTGATAATAATATTCTTTTTACAGTTTTTTTTTTGTAAATTACAGTGGTATCATAGACTCCATCCACGCAAAGTCCACGCAATGGTATTTACATACACATAAGTTCCACATTGGCTTGGCCTAAAGCCTTCACTCAACTACTTAATCGAAGACTAAAGCACTTAAAAACAAAGTTTAACAGATAGTTGAATGTAGGTTATCGTATTCTATTTCTACTTGAATGGAAACAAACAAATAATAAGTAAGTTTTCTTTTGCACTAACACGAAAAAAACATAAATAAGCTCAGCCATATGATATATGCGGTGCGTACGTTATAAATTACATACACACGCGTAAGAAATAAAAATTATCTTGATATTCTAAAAGGTTTAGGCTAGCGATATTTTAGATTAACCAAAAAAGCATTGAAACAGCTGGTCATCCATACTAATATTATAAATGCGAAAGTAACTGTCCGTCTGTCTGTCTGTGACGTCATTACGGCACACTGCTGAACCGATTATGATGAAAAAGAGTTCTGAGAGAATCTGCCATCAAATTTTATATGTTTTCTAAAAACTCTGATCATATGAAAGTTAAGACTTCATTTGTATAAAAATTTTAAAATCGAGATTATTTGCTGTGTTATATTCACTCGGGAAGCTAATGATGATTATGCACATATTATTAAAATTATATCAAATTATATTTGTAAAGAGCAAATGTTGATTTTCTCGCTGGTTATTCTAAGCAGACCGAGCCGGTGGTAGCTTCCCGTAGGACTGACAATACTGACATTTTATGTTAATTGACGATTTTCAATGTGCTTTTAAAAAGTGTACTTTGTGAGTTTGGATATTGTTTTAAACATGCCGGATAAATATTTTCTTAAAGGCAAACATGGCAAAAATACAAAAAAAATCTTCTTTATAAACAACCATTTTGTAAAAACATGACATATACCTATACATATGATTTCATCTCATATATTAGTGTATCTAGCAAGTCACCACTATGCTACAGTACTATCAAATTTACAAGACCGTTACCTATTTCCTGCGTAGCAGCATAGGCAGAGATAACTTAATGTAAGACACTTCTTCTCCACATTCCGCCTTTCATTCAAAATCCGAGACATAGCGTGTTGAATCGCGAAGCTCAACGCCGTGCTTCGTCTTGTCGCCAGAGCGGAGAAATTAAAATAATTTAAATATAATCATTCCCCCAAATGGAAATCGAACCCACAATACATCACGTTTACAGTCAGATGTGTCATTGCGCCACAATAGACGAAATCGTGAAGCTGGTTATACAAAAATTACAAATATGGTTGGCACAGGACACTATATGTGAGCGGACCGAGTTCAATTCCCCTTTTCCTTCCACGCAAAAAGGAAGAAATACGTAAATATAACAAATGTATTATAGAGACTATAAATATGTATACGGTGACCTGCTTCAGTCGTTGACATACTCGACATTTCAAATTATAGGTACCTCAAGGGAGCTTGAGGGTGAAACAGTACGAGAAGTCATTGAACTAAATCGAAGTTGTTTATTACTAAATATTGTATATATATATAAACTATAGTAGATAACTAGATTGTGATGGTGCAAAAGGGCTATTAGATTATATATATATATATATTTTATATAGTTAAATTAAGAATTAAGTAAAATCAGATCATATTATATATATAATAATTAAAATATATTCATTTTTCAGTTAAAACTAGACGTGCATTGAATTCCACCACTCAACGTTATCTCTTTTCGGGTGGCAAGTGTAGAATGGAGTGCTTTTATTCTCGGTTTTCTATGACCTGTTTCCTTGTTATACATGAAGCTGTGTAATATACACATGCATATATTTAAGAATGAAATGCATAATCCGTTTTTTTGTTTAAGCACTTAATTGTACGAAAATTAAAATATGAATTTTACATTCAGCACATTTAATATTAAAAGGAGAGAACACTGAAAACAAACATTTTCGAAATTTACATTTAAAGCTTGCTATGAATTATTAGATATAAATTGTACTTCTATCCCACGTTAATTGGATCAGAATACACCCTCTGTCAAATTTTGGCTATACTTCAACTATCGATAATGTGTTTTATCGGAAAGCTCGTCAAATAAGTGATATATTGAAATAAAATTATGTTTAAACGGATTAATCGAATATATTATTAGAAATCGAATGAATTTTACAAAATCCGACGTCTTACAAAATCCACAACACACTTGAACACTTTTCACTAGTCGGTGGTCACAGGTAAACGGAGGTGGCAATCGTCAGCCTCACGTACTGGATAACCGTACCTGGATTCTTGCAAAATAAGCTGACTGTATCATGCTCTCTGGTGTGGTAGGTTTTTGAGTTTTCAAAGTTTTCAGGATCGGGTACCAGGTAGTATAAAGTTTCCAACTGTTTTCTCTATTGAAATGAGAATATTTTTTTATTTTAACAGCCTCGCGGATCATCCTTGGGATATATCTGTTCTGTGTATTCTCTAGCGAGAATATGAGGTTTATCAAGCCTCATGTAATAGTTGGGTTTATCCGTTGTATGTTTACACTCAGCGGACTTCAATATGCGCCCATTCTTGACATTGGAGATGTGTTCCTTCACCCTTATATCGATGCTTCTCTTTGTTTAACCAATGTAAGATAAGCCACAGCGAGAATTACAATCTAGTTTGTATAAACCTGCACACAGCAAAAGAATATTACTTTTCACTGGTCTCAAGAACTGACTTGCTTTTTTATTAGGCTTAAATATAGTTTTTAACGAAGCTGTTCAATGATATTGACGATTATATCTTTAACTCCCTTTACATATGATAGTAGTAGTGCTGGTTGTCTCTCCACTGTGAGCGGCTTGTTGGTTTTACTACGAAGCTGGCTGCGAACTGGCAGCTTGTTCTGATGAAGAGCATTCTGCATTCTGACAAAGCTCGTCCACTATGTGTTCAGTGACGCAGAGGTAGGCTCTCCGAAGTAAAGATTTGCCAACGGTAGATAATTGTGTAGCGAGGTGGTGGGATTCACCATAGAGATATCTGTTGATGTGGGTAGGTTTCCTATACACTGTTTGACCTACTGTACCATTAGAATTTTTTATTATTAAAACATCAAGAATAGCTAAAGAATTATTTGCTTGTAATACTATTGCAAATTGCATATTATTATAAATTGAATTTAGATGGTGTAGGAATATATAAATATTGCCATGGATCATCATTAATCCATTAAAAAATAATTTCGTTTTAAATTGTGTAAAAATCGCTAAAAAAACAGTTTTCATTTTTTAAGGTTCTTTATATTTTAGATGTTGCACACCACAGACTGTTTAACAAAGTGGCTTGGATATTTCTTTAATGTTAAAACTAATGTTATTTGAATGGGATCTAAAGTATAAAGTATTAAACAAAAAGACATCCCAAAAACGCCACTGCACTAAGGTAACTATAATACTTAAAATACTTAAATATTTTGTTTTATTTAATAAGCCTGCTGTTCCTGCGAATTTATCCGCGTTGTAATGAGCATCTCTTTGTCAAATTTTAAGAATCAAAAAATGAAGGAAAGTTGCGAGAGCCTCCGTAATCCGGCCCTGTAGCAAAATCCATTCTTAGCAGATGTCTACGAACTATAAACAACCTCCCTGCCAAAGTTTATCTTTATACTTTAAGCAGTTATTGGTATTTCATCATGAATGACACGATGGCCTTCGTATATAATACGAGTAAATAATTAAATTAAATTCAATAAAGTCTACATTTTAAGAACATATTGTGTTTTCATATTTCAAACAAACGTAAAATCCTTTAACAATAACATTTTAGGAAGAACATTACAATAATTATTTTGAATTTGTGTGCTATTTCGACTATGATACGTTATTTAGTCAAACGTGTTCAATATTTAAACGGAATAAACCGAATATTCTGATGTCATTTCAACCATCACAATATGTTCACTGCTTAATAAATTTCTCTAACATATTATAAAATAAACATTTATAGTAGACAGGTTTTTGATATAGATTTGTCTTTAAATAACAATTGTTCTCATTCACTGACTAATGTTAAAATTAATACCAGAGCCCATTGAAACAAGATTTAATGTACAATTAAAACAAGATTTATTATTTTTGGAAGTCACACAAGTAGAACACAAATCCAACACGTAGAGGCCTCTTCGAGATAATAATTGTTTTTACTATGACGCTTAAGCCGGGATCCATCTCTGAGTAACCCCAGGTAATAGAGAGATGGTCACCGATGGTCACCGGCTAATGCTTAGGAACTATGGAAAATATGGAAATCTGATATATATAGAAAGATGTAGCGTTGAACTAGTCCGGTAGAATAATTACAGGTTGCCTTAAAGCTACACCACTAAACAATCCTCCAGGCTCATCATCATGATGGGGTTCAAAGAGTGTTTACAAGGTCATAAGCTACCGAGACCAACATGGGAGTCACTCAATCGTGTGTGTAGTGTGTATCGTATGTGCCCGCTGTAAAGAACTTCTTGCAAAGTGGGGTTATATCCAGCAGTGTCATACTTCTTGTGAATGTGGTGGCAATCCACCAACCATGGCGCATTTGCTTGCTTGCCCCAACTATCCACCCACATGCTCAATTGACGACCTGATTGGGAAAGGATGAGGCGGTCGACGTGACCATATACTGGCAAAATATCCTTCAACATCTGATTTATTGACAAGAAGAAGAAGACATCGACATTTTCAACAGTCTCAAATTGAATCACTGGGCCCGCTCAAAAGCGCGTTCGTTTCGCGCTTTTCAAAGTTAGAAATATAAAACTTTGGTTTTAGCTTGAACGTTTCAACGTTTATGTAAGTTCTACCTCTAATTTACATATAAGTTCGTAATTTCTGAAGTTAACAAGAAGAAATTTCATTAAGCGTTTGTTAGAAATTCTACGTCTAAATATATATTGAAAGTTTGTTCTTCATATTTGAAATTAGATTTTTTTATTGAGGCTTTTCATAATATATTGAATAAATAAGTATTTCAAGAGTTTGACAGTTATCGATGGTTCTATGCTGTTATGTTCGAGAGTGAGCTCTGCGAGCAATCTGGTACAAAACTAAAACTGCGTGCTAAAAGTATATTTTTTTTATACAATCAAGATTAGTAATTTTCTCTTAATCATATGAATATTAATTTAAAATTTTCATTTATTCTGTAGTTTGCACTAACCTAAGTCTAAGTAACGTTTTAATCCCATGTGTATATATTTTGATATATCACATATTCGAAAACAGCTTCATACATTGAGCATGTAGTTTAATAGCCTTTAAGATGATGATTACTATAACTTTAGTGATAGGTTAGGCTGGTTAATTAACAGTCATCTCCAATTAAATATCTCGTTAGTTTTGTATCTGTATATACGAGTTGAACCGTTTGACGCGTTAAATACGCGTTACTTTAGCAATATAATAAGACCTTGTGCTTGTAAATTTTAAGGTGCAATAAATATTTTGAATTTGTATATTATATTCCTGTTATTGTGAGTTACCCATCGAAGACAGACATATGCTACTATGGATTTTTAATAGACATTGATATGTGCTATAATATTATTGTACATTTTCTTTCATTTTTACTTTTTTTTTAAAGTGTTATTCGCACACTCCCACACACCCACGCCTCTTGAAAACCGTTCAAGTTCAAGAGGCGCGGTTTCAAATCCCGCTGTGTTCAATTTTTTATACGTTTTCTAAATTTGTCTTATTGTACATTGTTTTGTTCTATCATCAACGGTTTTTGTAGGCATGCTGCTGTACTAAAAATGGTTATAAAATGAAAAAAATATCACATTATATGACCACGTTTTGCACAACTTGAGTTAGATTATTCAAGTTTCCCTCATTATTTCTTGCAATATATATAGCCTTTGTTACTCGAAAATGTAGCTTCCTAACGGTGAAAGATTTTTTAAAATTGGAAAAGTTGAGTAGTAACAGCCATCTTTCTTCTTGAAAATATTACTTTAGAAAAAATCTAATATTAATAAATACAATTGAATTATGATATTTTATACACAATTTAAGTATAAGATTTTTATGTAATACTTTTAATTAAATGAAACTTAAAATTTAGTCTTATCAACAAAATTAATAAATTAACAAAGCTTATATCAAACTGAGTGTAATATACACTCATGCAGGCTAGTTTATCTACACAGAAAACATTTTTTTTAAATGCTAATTTTACTTTTATTTACTTCATAATACGTAAAAGTCGAACACATATATAATGTGCTCGAAAACGTTATCAGAATACCAGAATATCTCTACTACTATGTTGAGAACCCAATCTATTCACGCATGCGCGTTTATCTGTGATATCTAGCAAATTTAACAGCTAGCAACTCTTATTTGCGGTCGTTTTTTTCACAGGTAGCGGTAATTAATTTAAATTTATAGAAAACTTGTATTTTTTGTATTATATATATATACATTTTTGCGTGAACGTGTAAAAATAGAACAAAATAATGCCTGTCTATAGTGAGCAACCGCGTGAGTGCTGCTTTTGGAATGCATCTATACATAGACTGAAATTTTTAATTTATATTATTGTAATTAAAAGTATATGCGGATAATTTTTGACTAGCACACTACTAACAATATATTTCCCTATTCAATTTTTTTTAGCTTTAGAGAGAGAAGTGTCTTGACACTAGGTAGTGTCAAGACACTCCGTTCTCCACTTTTCACCCGAATTAGAGACATTGCGTGTTGAGTGGCGGCGGAAACGCCCGGTTATGTCTTGTTTGGTAACAGAGTAGAGAAACCAACATAATTAAAATATATTCATTCCCCCAAATAGGAATCAAATCCACAACCAGTTGCGATTACAATCAGACGCTTTCCTACTGCGCCACGATACATAGAATCAATTCATATACGTAGAGTCTATTCATAAATATATTAAGAAATTCGAGCTTAATTATCTACTTGATAAAATCAATATCAAAGCAATAACGAAAAAATATAAATAATTTTACTTCTAAACCAGCAGCAGCCGTATAACTGTCTTCTACGAAGTAATATTATATCTGACTTTTTAATTTACTACCCGCACGAAGAAGAAGTATCAAGTGCCACAAATAAGATACTAATGTGTCTAGCGTTAGTTATTTATTCACCTAGATTTTAACAGTACATAAATACGAAATTAAAAGAATACAATTTTTATAGAAAATTATTATTGTATTTTTAATGTGTGTTACTATTAAATGTGTTAAATTTATCAAATGTGTGTTAATATTAAATGTGTTACTATTAAGTGTATTACTGTTAATAATGCTACTATGAAAATTGGCATTAATACGTCACACAATGGAGTTGTTGGAATTTTTCTGACGTGATTTTGCCGAACAATACCTTAGATTCCATTCAACGAACCTTATGTAATAATAAACAAAGATCCAAGTAAAAGTCTGTGGTTACACACCACAGACTTTACACACACACACACCATAACACACAATGTTACACATAATGTAAACTGGTAGATACATAAAGTTCCCGCTGCCCTAACAACACTTACGTTTTAATAATTTCATGTTTTTCTAATATATATATAAAAATGCATATATATATGTGTGTTTAAAAGGCAGAATTTGAAATTCAAAATCAAGAACAAATTTATTTAAGGCAACTTAAATAGCTGTAACGCTTACCGAGAACCTAGTGTCAAGACACTCCGTTTTCAACATTCCACCCGAAATCAAGACATTGCGTGTTGAGTAGCGTAACTCAACACCGCGCTTTGTCTTACGTACCACAGTGCAGAAATGAAAATATTTTAAACATAATCATTCATCATTCCCCCGGATTCGAACCCATAACCAATCGTGTTTACAGTATAAACATTTGTAAGCATTTGAGATAACTATACAATTTCGAGATATACCATCACAACGGATATATTTAAAATTTATTTAAAAAAATGGTGACATACGACCAGTTAGATTTACATCTTTTTACGTGTACCTATATATTATATACCCCTATATATATATATATATATATATATATATGAATGTACAACCACCGTACACTAAAAATCAACAACAATCCATATCTTAGGTGTATAACGCTGTTAATTGATAACTGCGCACTGGCGAATAACAGGTCCATTTAAGTTGCAAACTGTGCCATTTTCACGTTATTTCAATTTCTGTGGCCCTTTAAAAACAAAACAAATTTAAAGAATACTACACAATTTTATGTACAATTTTGTTCAGTTTATATTCTAAAATAGCATTCGAAACTGGCCTTAAACAAATCATTATTTATTTTTAGCTTCACACTGCTTACGCAGGCTAGGCAGAAAGAACCTCGACCACTTTCGGCGCGTGTAATTGCATATTGCGTGTTGAGTGGAAAAACGGACAATGTCCCACTGCGCCACAATGCACTCAGCTTATAATGGACGATATCATCATATTACTGTTGACGCCAGTGGTGCAGTTGTGTAATATTTATACATATTGGTTATAGGTTCGATTCTGTTTTTACCATAGACACGTTCGTCCGAGTCTTCTTCCGCCTTAATTAAACAAACGTGGTGGACGAGTGCATTCGCAATGCCCATTACACGCAATTTATATAATTATTGAGATAAAAATTATATTTAATATAGTTTAAATATTATTTGTAACTTACCATAAAGTCATAGTAGCGTATGGCAGCCAGCAGCAGGCAAATACGCTGACAATGGTGACGGTCATTCGGAGAGTACGGCGTCTAGCGCGCGCCAGCGGACGTTGGTCGGATCTTCGCAGCTGTATTCGGCCTGTGTCTGTTGCCGCTGATTTATCTAGACATAGATTTTTAACTAATCTTAGTGTTTTAAATGTATATATATAAAATTAGCCTGATAATATCCATCCATGATGTAGGAGTGACTCAGTGACTAAACTTCATGCTTTGAGGGACCTTAGTGTCAAGGCAGAAGTCACTCAGATCTCGGATTCGAGATATTGCGTGTAAACTGGCGAAAATAAACGCCGCCCTTTGTCATACCATAGCGAGAAATAAAAAATAAATATATTTTTTTTAAATATTATCATTTCTCCGATTGGGAATCGAACTCACACCCAATCGTATAACCAGACATAACCTAATTGTACAAATGGCGCGCCGATGTGCAATATAAAGACAGTAGTGGGATACTAGAACATTCAATTTTTTACAGATGCATTCAATTCCTTGTTCTTCAATCGAGATGTTCCGTATGAAGTGGTGAAATTACTCTTTCCTTTAAAATTGATTTAATGGAAATAAAAATAAATATAACCATTCCCTGGAGCAGAAATCGAACTCAAATCCATAATATCGTACAGACAGACACTGTACCATTGGGAGACGATGGCCTCAATAATAATATTTATATCATATTATAATTATATCATATAATTACAAAAATTTTAATTTAAGTTCAATGAAATTGAGTGCATATCATATTCGCCGGTTTAAATTTAAGGCTACATCCAAACGTTTATCAAAATATTCAGAGTGTAGCGCCTTAACTATGCGAAATTGAATTTGTAAGTTATCGTTTATAAAGTTTGACGAGAGATATTTCACATCAAGTTTAATATCAAGCCAGTGTATGAGCACCTTATGGAATGTAAGCCATGTGGCGCTGAGAATACCTTAGTTACATTTTGACAAATGGAGAAAAGAACGACATGTGTTGCATTAGCAATGTGTATTATATGTGCATTACACAAAAGACAACACATGGTATTGTGTGTAATATTTAGTTTATAAATTAAATTTATTACGAATACGCTGTTATAAAAATTATTGACTCACTTCTTCGCCATATAAACTTAAAGTAATTTAAAGCTTTTCCATTCGAATAGTGTTCTTAAAAATATATCCAAAGCTTTTCCTTCACGTAGGTATAAATATGACAGCAAAAAATAAAAAACATGCATAATAAAGATAAAAAAAGAATAAAATGTACGAATAACAAATTTTTTTTAACATTGTTTTTAAAGTGTTATTCATACACTTAGGAAATTGAAAAACATTTATTTAGAAAACGTATAAAAATTTGAACGCAGCGGGATTTGAACCTGCGCCTCTTGAATGGTTTTTAACTATATTTCTATAGACGCCTTATCTGACACTGGCCCAATTATTCACCTATTCTGATACAATAAGCAGTCTCCCGTACTTTATATGTTCAGCGGAACGATAAATAGTATTGACTCGCTGGAACACATCTATAAATTTTAAATGTAATAACTTCTCGTGATAAAAGCTTCTTTATAGAGAAATGGCTGTCCTTAAAAACCTGAAAGCTTAAGTAAACCCTGGCTGGAAAAAATATACTTTATTAACTAAAGAAACTTTGTATAACATTAGACGCAAGGTCAGCGCCAAAAGAATCCTGAATTAAGCTTATTGGATAACGACATTAAAAATGAGCGTTACAAAAAATCTTTCTAAAAGGGAGACTAACAAAGATTAGTAAATAAAATAACATTGAAAAAGGCTGTTGGTAATCCGTTTTGGATTTTTAGAGCAATTGTTTTATCTGTTTTTTTTACATGTTTGTTTGATCTAATGGCCTACATTAATCTATTATTTTCGTTTAAATATTGAACTAAAAACAATTTCTAATCATACTCGCATATAAAAATGCAATTTTGTCGTATAGTACGTGACAAATTTCGACTGAAGAGCTTAAGAGCCACTTCTTCTGAAGGTTCTGAAAGTAAGGCTTCTGAAGGTAAGGGAGCGATGTGGAGCCAATTTGATGTAACATTTATGTGTTTTATATCTTAAAATACATATACCATGTTTATAAATTATTTTGTTCCCCATTTTCCTCCTTGTCCAGTGATAATTTATACTTGATGGCGGAAATGATACTTTTTGTAATATTTTTATTTATAATGTGTATTAATATTAATTCCACTGAATACCAACCTTGTTAATTAATTTATCCTCTTGTACATAGAGTTTATATCCGTTTTCCAGTTGAAATTTATTAGTTTAATTACATCCGTCGGTCAGAATCTACTATTAATTATAATTTTCTACACGAATTCGCCAGCTATTTTAGAAATTGGACGATATTTTTTGTTCTAGGGATTTTAAACAACTCTAATTAACGCAGTGGCTTATCCCAGGGTTTACTAAGAAAACAAAACAAAAAAAAACAGAGTGGAAATAAAGCACGAAAATATTTTAAGTTTAAAGTTCCCCCCGAGTGGAATACGAACCCACAAATAAACGCAACCACGCAGAAGCTGGCTCACTGTGGGTATTTTACTTGTGCACTTGTCAGTAGCTGTACAATTCCTATATTTTCATGCAACCATAAAAAAAAAAGCATATAACAAACAATAAACTGAAATGAAAAATTTTACAACATTAGTCTTACACATCATTTTTAATGTCTAAATAAGATGGTAACTAATGTAAGCAATTAAAATTCATAATTACATGAAACATTTATTTCAGCGATATTTTTAAACTAAGTCGTCAATTCATTCAATTATTTCAAAATGAAAAATGGCGCCTACTTCACGGCAAACCAAACTGCCTGGGCACTTAATTTGACCGTCAAAACTCTTTTGACGGTCAAATTAAGTGCAGAATAAATAGCTATTTATTATGCACTTAATTTGACCTATAAATTAAATAAAACTATACTTTTTATGCATTACTTTAATTTAAAAGAATTAATTAAATAAAATGCAAGGTTATGAATAATTTATAAATAATAACCGGTTGTCGTCGCCACAGTTACATATTTAAATTCTTGATTGATATCTTATTAAATATTAAACTTATTATGAAAATATTAAATATGCACATATTAACAAAAGTATTGTTAATAAATATTATTGTATTTTAAATGTAACATAGTACAATTTTATAAATCTTCGTAAATCTTCGCGTAAACTAATAATATATTACAATTTTTTGAAGCATCTGTGTAAATTGTTTTTATACTCAAGTCTCAAAGGCAAAACACATTGCACCAAACTTTTGTATTTAAATTATTTTTGTTAGATTCTTTGGACACTAGACTTTGGAAATAAATTTATTACAACGGTTTGAAATGTAAAATAATATAGATGACATGTACCTGACATTTCCTTGGAGTTCGTATGTATCTCCCAAAAGATGCAAATATAGCAGACCGTTATAATAATCAAAGGTAAAAAGTACATCGCCAATAAGCAAATGACGTTGTACGCTAGCTCTTGACGATGGTTGGAGAAAGCTTCGAATGAAACGCACTGCTGGAACTCCGGAATTTCCGGATGGTGCATGACTCGGAAAACTAGGCTCTGTAACAAAAGATTATATTATTTTAATTGAAATTAAATGCATTTGAATTAAATTATCTAAATTAAGTACCCAAAATATTAAATATTTCAAGATACTCCGTTCACTATTTCAATATTGGTTGTTTAGTGGCTGAACTCACCTCCACATTAAACAATCCACACAAAATATAACAATTGAAATAGAAACGTTCTCTAGAAGGGATTTGAAGCCACAACTATCGTGTATACTCTCTCTATTTCTCAACTGTGCAATATTGGCGTTGAAATCATTCTACTCTTTCATTTAAAGCTATATGTGTTTTCTGTGTTTTTTTTTTGTTGCTATGTTGTGATTTGAGGTCTTAAATACACTGGAGTTCTGGAGAATGCATACGTTAAATAGGTCACTATTTCATAGTAAATCGATACGCTAGATTGACCGCAAATATGCATAGGGAAAAGATATTTGACTTAACTAGTTTGTTTAGAATTAAACTTGCAATGTTTCCTATGATATGCCATATATATTAGAGCATTTTCCATGTTAATTATTATGCAGTTGACATTAAATTCTTGTATTATGAGGCCAATGTGGCTCAATGGGACAGTGTCTGACTGTAAATGCGACCGTTTTTGGTTCGATTCCCATTCATAAGAACGACTATATTTAAATCTGTTCAGCAAAAACGCAGCGTTGACTTCCACCACATAACAATTAAAATGTCTTGATTTTCTCTCGGCTCCTGCTATGAAAGCGTGTAGCCACAATAGATAACAAATAACGTGATGTAATTTAAAAGTATCTGACTACTCTAAAAAATTGTGTATTCTTTTATACTAACTTAACTAACGTTACTTTAGATTACTTTACTTAAGCAACTGTCAAATATACATCATCCTTCATGATTAAGAGAAGTCAGCGAAAAGCAGTAAGCTATTTTTTTTTATTATATGCACTTTCGTACCATCTGCTTCGCTCTCAAACTATGAACGTATATTATATTATTACATATTAAGACATTTCGTATTGAGTGGCGGAACTCAACGCCGCACTTTGTCTTAAGTACCAAAGCGGAGACATTTAAATATTTTTTAAATATAATCGTTCGCCCAGGTGGGAATCGAACCCACGACCAATCGCGTTTACAGTCAGACGCTGTCTCTGATAATTCTGTAATGAAATGTATATATTAGATTCACAATCAGATACCCAATGATCTATAATAACAGAGCTTAAAGCTAAACTTTAGTGGTTTATATATTTTTTTTACATTTTTTAA
The DNA here is from genome assembly GCA_038994665.1 of Podotricha telesiphe. Taxonomy (NCBI): domain Eukaryota; kingdom Metazoa; phylum Arthropoda; class Insecta; order Lepidoptera; family Nymphalidae; genus Podotricha; species Podotricha telesiphe. The sequence continues at coordinate 1,391,092 of JAOYRR010000327.1, forward strand.
AATGTTATTCCCATACTAAGGAAATTGAAAAAGATATATTTAGAAAACGTATAAAAAAAAATTGAACGCAGCGGGATTTGAACCCGCGCCTCTTGAAAGGTTTTCAAAAGGCGCGGGTTCCAATCCCGCCGCGTTCAAATTTTTATACGTTTTCTAAATATGTCTTTTTTAGTGGTTTAAATGAGGATATGTCGTTCCACAGAACATGAACATGTGATGCAAATTTGAATTTCCATACTTCCAAGATACCTCTAGATAAGACACGGCGCGTCTAGCGACCGCGACATTGTACTATTGCAAGATTGCACATGTTCGGCGGCTTGCGCAAATTTTACTATAACAAGCTGTGATTATCATTAACTGCAAAAAAATTGTGGATATAGTGAAGTCAATGTTATTTATTTTATTTTTTCTTTTTTTGACGATTATAAATTAATAATTAAATTACATCATATTTAAAAATCATCATATGCAAATACTTTGTGCCTTCAATTCATAAAATTCTATTCTAAAAGCTCTTGAAATAAAATTCAATAATATTTTATATTTTAGTTTTCTACCTACCATTTTCCTTTAAATATTATTATGGGTAAGGTAAAAATAAATAAGCCAGACGAGAGCGATGCTACGTGAAAGGCCTTCGGACATTTGAAAAGTGAAACCGTCTATATTTTATTGACATTTAATATTATTTGAGGTGATGCATTAAAATTCTTATCAAATGCATTATACTCCCCTATATATTTATACTGGATCTTAGAAAGCGTTTTTTAAACCTAATTTAGCTATACATTTTCAATACGCTTAAAGTTATTTTGTATACGGTTTTTATATTATGTTTTTGTATGTAGAAATATTTTTAAGTGACTAAACTAAAACTACTTTCAGATTATTATCTTAAATTTGTGAAACTCTTTTGTCAGTGAAGAATTTTCCCATAGAAAGAGTGCGTGCTGCTATTGATAACTGGCCTCAACGTTTAAAGGACTGTATTGCAGTCAATGGAGGTCTCCACTTTGAATAAGCTTTATATATTTTTAATGATTTTATATTTATGTAATAAAGTAATACATTGTAATAGTAATAACTGTTGCGTACAATTAAAAATCATTTTTTTCTTTGTAACAATATTTATGGCTTAGTATTTTTAATTTTTTTAAGTGTTATTCACACACTTAGGAAATTAAAAAACATTTTTACAATTCTATAATTGATAAATATATAGAAAATTTAATAAGCTTGACGCGGGTTCGAATCGTATATTAAGAACTATGTAACGTTTTGAAATGTGACATAATTTAAAGCAATTTATATAGAAAATCATGTATAGTTGTCACCCTGTAATTTCATTTAACCATACCATTTTCCTTTAAGACATTTGAAAAAGAACATAACATGTTTTGGCATGTTTTCTACGCTTAGTAATTTCGACTGTGCGTTTTCTGTCGGTCACTCAGTCCTATATGAAAGGATAATATATAATAAGTTTTTCGATTTTCACGATTATTACATATTTTGAAATGAAACTATTTTAACCGGATTAATCGCGTATAATTTTGGTATTCGAAAATACATTTTAGAACCCTACGTTTTAGAACTCGACGTTTGGTAGAGTCTATCTGTGACCACAGGTAGAGGTATTATACGCGATTAATCCGGTTATTCTTAACTTTCATTTCAAAAGGGTTATATATTATATTTTTTAGTCTTAAGCCTTGATTATAAAAAAAAAATTATATCTATTATTTTGTACACTGTTTTTCAATTTCCCGTATACCTTCTAAATTCACTTAATTTATATAAATGAGTACGTACCGTTAATGAAGTAATTTGCGCTTTTCTTTTATAGTAATTGGATGTTAACATTCTATACCAGACTTAAATTACTAATTCCTAATCCCCTCTTAACATTGAAATGCTCATAATGTTAGTCTCATTTAAACAAACAGCTTTGCAAGCTTTTAGGCTAATAAAGCTACACTTATGTGGCTCAAGAGTCTCTTGGCTTCATTAAATTTAAGCTTTATGTAGTATTCAAATTGAGACTATTTGAAATTCTCACGTCTCAATTTGAATACTACATTAGTTACTAATCGACTTGAGTGCAATATATACTTTATACTATTACCTAAAGTTAGTGTGCTTTTAAGTTCCTCTTAACACCCCTTAATTCAACATCATTTATTTACTATTACTTCGGTTTTTTTTCTATTTTTATTTTCAAATTATAAATTGCTTTTTAACATACTATAAAATACAATAAAAATTGTAATTTCCACAAAATACTGTGAAATTCAAATGCAATGAAAAGTTACATTGTACTTTAACTTTACTTTAAGTCTATCACATATCCATCTTATCAATACCGAAATAACAGATATTGGCTATTTAATTTTGTAAATATTTCATTATAATTATAAAGTAAATACATCGAAAACAAAGTTCAAACAGATGTTCTTGTGAGGTTGTCTACTTTGCCGAACTTTGACATATTAATTTGTGCCAAGTCCTGAATTTATTTGTGAGTGTATAAATAAATTGAAGTTCAATGTTTCTGATTTATTTATGGTTCGCAAGTAATTGTTACAATAATAACTTAATAAATACTCTTCAATTACACATGTTATATAGCTCAAAGACGATTGTACTGTATTAAGGCAACTGTATTAAGGCAAACACAGCTTGCCAGTTGTGCCCGTTATATCCTTAAAATGTAACAAGAGCATAGTTCTGGTGGGTGGTAGTTATTAAGCGTTCATTAGATTGTATGAAATTTGCTAAAAAATCCCGTCATGGAATATAAAATATGTATACATATAATAAAAATATATGAAAAAATATAATATTAGGTGCCTCTATCAATGTAATAGAACCTAAAACAATGATTTTCAATTTTCTTTTCTGTTTGTCTGTTTGTTTGTGCACGCTAATCTCAGAAAAGGCTTAACCGGTTAAAATTATATTGTGGTACACTTAAAATTATGTGTTTATTTAATTTCAACCAGTTCATAAATAAAAAAGTTACAACCATTTATATTAAATACTTTACGCAAGCGAAGCCGCGAGCTGGTCGCTAGTATAAAATATGTCGGTAGCTATATTATAATCATTTAAAAGCAAACTTAATCAAGGAATCGTTGAAAAGTACCTATAGTGCGACGAGGTAAAAACATTCTACAACTATCCAGTGAAGTCATTATATTTATTTTTTATCTCGCGTTATACGAACTCAGTTTTTTAACCTTTCATATAACATAAGTGACATAAGCGACAATTGGACAGTTTTCGAGAGGTGCAGGTTCGAATTCAGGTGCGTTAAAATTTTATACGTTTACTAAAAATCTGTTTTTCAATTTCCTACGTGTGTATAAATATAAATATAAATATATATATATATATATATATATATATATATATATATATATATATATGTAACATAAACATAACACTGTAAAAAAATTATAAAATGTTGATGATTACAGACAAGAAATTTATAAAAAAATTGTTATCTTTTCTAGATACAACATTCTTTCTCTTGTTCATTTTATATATTCAAATTAATTTAAAATATACATGTTTTAAAATAAAAATGAAACTATATTTTATTACTTTCAGCATATTTTTAAAAACATTGCCTAATTATCCTCTATTTATAGAATCGCTGTCGCCAATTATTTCAATATGGAATCTAAACTCTTTAAATGTACGATATTAAGAAAAGCGTTCAAATGTATATAGAATATGAAAATTACTTTACAAGTAGCCAGTACAGAAAGGTACAACTGTACCTGCATGAAAATGAGAACATTTGTTTTTAAAAATATTATCACGACTTTGCAGTTATCTTACGGTCTAATTTATGAATTTCAATAAATAATTAGTGCATCTCTTGAAATCTGTAAAACAGTCTTAAAGAATCCACTTACACTTAAGATGTACTCGTGAAACAATAGATAATACCTAACAAATAGAATGAAGAAATAGAGACCAAAGATAACATCTAAGATACAAATTTAACATAAAAGAATTACCTTTATTTAAATATATTAAAAACAACAGTAATCATTTTTATTATAAGTGTTGGACAAGATCAAGTTGGAGAAATCTACCAATTGCATTTAAGGTTTTCTTGATAACTAACTGTCTGTGGGTACAAATATTTGAATAGTAAAGTAGGTCAATGTACACTAAATATCGAACATGTGGCTACTACAATTGTCTTCAAAGACACTTCACATGGAATGAAATATTTATACTGAATGAATATACTCAGATTTGTTTGACACAATTTTTAATTTTGATTTTTAATAAAGTTCCGTCACTCAACACTCAATGTTTGGAATTCGGGTGGATAAGATAATATAATAGGAGTGTCTTGACACTAGGTTTTTTCTAGCATAACTGCTGGCTAGCCTTCACACCAAATGCTTACCTATGGACTGCAAATAATCCTATTTACTCGTGTTTAATGTCAATAATTCGGTAGTCTTATCATCGACATCGCATCGTAATCTGAATATATGCTCTGACTAAATCAAGGATAGAAAATATGGCAAAAATCTCACTATTGGTGGGCATTGGGTAGGGGTCTGATTCTGTAGCTTGATTTATGGTACTTCGGTAATCACCGGATAAGCGTATATTTCCATTTTATTTGATAATTGATACAACTGGTGTTGCCCATTGTGAGTATTGAATTGATCTTCAAGCAAAATCAGCAACCATGTTATATACTACCGTATTCTTGTCAATTTTATCGCGTCGCCACCATTGTATTTAAACACTTTATTAGTTTTTCACAGTCATTTTAAATGAAAATAATTCAGTGATTATTTAATAGAATTATATGTTTTATTATACACCACAAGTGTAAAGAGAAAACAGAAAAAAAATTGCAAAAGAAAATAAAATGTACAGCAGGCGGCCTTATCGCTATAAGCGAACTCTGCCAGGTAAGCTTAAGGTGTAGGAGTAGTAAAATCAGTAAGCGGTGTACTTGCTTCATACAATACATATCATCATTCTTTTATTCATAGGACGCCATGACTCCTCGCTAACCTCTGGCGGAACACGGGACGAACTGCCTCGATTGTCCTCAGGCCAGCAGATGGTGTTGCCAGCCGGGACTCCGGCGCTTCTACTGCGGCTACCCGTGCTTCGCCAAGTGGTGCTGGCTTTGCCAGGTCCCCGGAAGCGAAGTTTCTACGCTGGCAATAGGCTGACGCCAGAGTTATGGCGTGCAGGTCCCATGGCAGGACTCTAGCCAGCACGCACGCCGCCTCACCGGAAATGGTCCAATACCCCCGAATTGCCCGGATGGCCATCACCCTCTGCGCCCGTCGCAGCAGGGTGACGTTTTGCCTGTCCAGAGCGTATGCCCATACAGGAATAATCCATCCATATAGGAGCATCGGTGGAAAAGCCCTTTCTCGGAGCATGAAAATGTTTCCGACTTGTTAAGCAACCTCTAGGCCCAGTCGTTAAATGCGCCCGACGACTTAAGCCAACTCTGCCGTCGCGAGCACGGCAGACTTCCACCCCTTCTATGGTGCTGCCTCCCAGCACCCAGTCGTATGCGATGTTCCACAGGAGCGGACCCAGTACCGAACCCTGTGGATCACCGCCCAACATCTCCCAAAGGCTCCAGCCGGCACTCCCTGGAATGGTCACAGACCACCCGTAGAGGTAAGCCCTATGATGCGGCGCAGGTATCGAGGCACACGATTGTATAAAAGTGCCTCTTTGATGCAGGGCCAGGGTATGGAGTTGAAAGCGTTGGAGATGTCTACAGACACCGCCAAAACTCCGTCACCCCGGGCCACTGCTTCCTGCGCATAGGACTTAAGTATTTAACCTTAAGTATGGCATCCACCGTGGAGCGTCCACTCCGGAAGCCATACTGACGGTTTGAGAGGTCTTGACCGGTCCGCTCGAGGTGCTGGAATACCCTTGGCGATCTCGCTCAAAACCACGATCGGTCGATATGCTGAAGCTGAATCCGCCGAGCGACCTTCCTTCATGATGAGGACTAGTATGCCTGTGTTCCACCACTGTGGAATTGTGGCTTGAACCAAACAGGTAGTAAAAAGCCCTCGCACTTTCGGCCCCAAAATGAAATTGGCCAGAGTGATCACGCGCTCGGGTATGCTGTCGAGTCCAGGGGCAGCAACAACGCTCTAGATCCCCTTACTACTTCCTCAACTCCGCATCCAGCACCTCTGGTACGCCGCTTTCGCTCATATTTCGCATATCTTGCGCTGATACTTATCATAATCTAGGGTAGATTAACATAACTTTTATTATAAAAGGAAAGTAAGTTGTTGTTGATTTTCATATTTAAATGTAACAGAACATATATAACAGTAAAATTTAATTAAAGGGACACTAAAACGTTTTAAAAGCTCTATGTAGACGGACGGTCATTTGATTATTTACGCAGGATGTTTTAAAACTTTGTAGTATAAAACACTCACTGCAAGTTACTTTTAACTAATTTATATATACATGTAAACGCTATTCCATTTGGGCAAATAATTATTTTTAAATTAGTTCCATTTCTCCGCTCTGGTAATAAATACAAAGCACTGTCTCGAATACGGTCGAAAAGTGGAAAACGGAGTGTCTTGAGCTAAAAAAAATAGGCATATATTGCATGCAAAGCTTCCTAATATATAATCAATTGCTATAGTAATTTTAATATTGAATACATTTGTACGGTATATCAACAATTGACGAGGTTATATTGACATAGTTTGAACTTTACCAAAGTGCACTTGTAGTTTTGCTCATTACATAATTATAAAGCAATAAGCGATTAAAGCTTAAGGATTTCAGTTAAAATGTTCTCTATTTTAAATATATATTTTTTAACTTCTAAAACTTCCTAGAAAAATAGTGTATTTTATTTAACAAAAATATACAGATATGCTTCTTTTTGTTAACATATTGTCTATGATATCCTTAGAATTTTGCGTAGCGGAACCTAACGCCGCGGCTTATGTTAATATATTATATTATAATGAAACGATGACACAGCCTATTATATAATACAAGAAATGAGACAATTGGTATATACAAAAATATATACAAAAAAAATATGCGTACAAAGGAGTATGAGATTTGGTGTAGTTAATAAAAATGTTTCAAAAACACACACATTTACCTGAAATTAATAAAATTATTATAACATTGACCCGACCATTTGTTCAAGATACAGTTTTATGTACACATTGCATACGCGTTGTTAAGGCTAGGCTATTGGTGTATACATATACTCGTATTAGATACATTAGTCTTAATTGTTTTCTAAACTAATTTTAAAGAATATTTCTGTTATTATGACATATAATCCTATTATTACCTTAACAAATTATGTTGAAAATTGAATACCATTAAACAAAAAAGGAGTCCTGTGTCAAATTGTGGGACTCAACTTCGAGTACTATCTTACCGAAGCGTGGAAATGAAAATAATTAAGAAATAATCATAATGAGTGGGGATTGAACCCACAATAATCGCATTTACAGTGCGATGTTCTCTGACTGTGCTACATTTGGCCCAAAAAGTGACAGCTTCACACTTTTTCCCGCATAGGAGGGAGGGCAGAGAGAACCTAGTGTCTAGACACTCCGTTCTCCACTTTCCGCCTGAAATAGAAATGAAAATATAATAAATATAATCTTTCCCCTGAATGAGAGTCGAACCCACAACCATTGTATTTGAAGTAAAATACTGTGCTTTTACTACCTTTGGCTCAAAATATAAATAAATAAATAAATATATATATATATATATATATATATATATATATATATATATATATATATATTTATTTGGAATTAAGAACTTAAGCAATAGCGTCTACATCTGTACTTTATAACAATGTAGGAAAATTCACATATAGTTTGAAAAATAAATTATTACCTGTGGTAAACTGCACAAGAAAGCGACGAGCCAAGCAAACCATAACATTGTTTTACTCCGGTTTCTTGCTACAGCTAAGCGTAGGGGGTAAATTACAGCGAAAAATCTGAAACAAATATATAATATTAACTACAAGACTAAACTAATTGAGGATATCGTTGCGCAGTAAATCAGCATTTGATTGAAAACGCGACGGTTGTAGGTTCGATCACTAACTCGGGAGAATGTTTTTCAATTAAATATTTTCATTTCAATGTTCTGGTTCTATTGTGCATATTATTGCATATTTGCAATGTCTCGAATTCGGGCAGAAATAAGAGAACGAAGTGCTAGGTGCTATGCGTGATAAAGCAAGAAGCTGCAAAAAAAGTATATTGTGTATAAACCAGTCTGAACAAAAAGAAAAACTCAAAGACAAAAAAAAATCACATTTTATTACATTACCATTTATTTGAGCTGCTTAAATATTGTATCGTAAATATATTCAATGTATATATGTGTTCTTTTTACTGTCTTTATATATAAGGAATATAACATAAAAACTACCTGTTCAACTCCCAAACGTGGGAGAAATTTGTAAACTGCACAAATATGTTCATGATAAGTTATGATATTATAAAAAAATTGGTTTAGGAGTAAATTTTTGGATTAAAAAGACAAAATAATAATATTTTCGCTTGAAGTAAAAAAAAGCTTCAAGGCAAAAACGACGAAGTAAAAAGCTTCTAAGGTTTGTACATAAATTTCTACGTCAAGTAATCATAGAAAATTGCCTCTCTCGTTGTATTTTCCATGTATATTTTCATGAAATACAAAGACAAATTACCTACTTTTGGTTAGCATGAAAATTCAATCAATCAAAAATGTGACTTCTAAAATAATATTATGATAATAACCTTTTCGAGTCGGGCCTTCATGAAGAAGCAGTTAGAGAAATGTTGACGTAGCAAAAATATTACAATTTTCTAATTCAAAAATCAATTTTATTACATATCATGTAATCATGACATTTGATTGATTTGATTTGACTTTTAAGTTAAAATATGTTATCTAAAATAGTCGTCTTTCTTATTTTTTATATTTACTAAGAAATTTAACAGTCTTGGGATGATTTATAAGTAATTGAAAGCATCGTGGCGCAGTGGTGTTTCACTATAAACGCGATTGGTTGTGGGTTCGATTCCCCCTTAACGGAATGATTATTATTTTTTTAAAGTGTTAATTCACATACTTAGGAAATTAAGAACGTATTTTTAGAAAACGTATACGTAGATATTGAACGCAGCGGGATTCGAAATCGAAAAAGGATTTGAACACGCTTATTACAATTGATTTTTGTTGTTGTTCCCAAAGATAATTCTACTAACAATCGTTTGGCAAGAGAGTATGCTATTTATTTTTTAACTCTATGCAGAGATGTCAAGAACAACTTTTATACGTTTTCTAAAAATATGTTTTATATTTAAATAATTTCTCCACTCTTGTAAGAATAAACGCGGCATAGACTTCTACCCTGCTATATGGGAAAAATCGTCAAGCTGCAAAAAATGGGATGATATTAGTACGATTAAACAAAATAGATAGAAGCAGGTTCCTTTTGAATGAAATTAAGAAAATTTACCCATTAACTTACTATTTCTTACCACCACAAATATAAAAAATTACAAATATTAATAATAAATATCATACTAAGTTTGAAATAAAACCGTATGCGGGGTAATGGCTTTGTGAGGCACAAATTAATAACAATTGTTATAGGCAAAGGGTCCTATGTTTGTTTTGCTTGGTTTATTTCAATCACTTTACCTACAATTTCTTCAATTTCCATTTGGTCTAATGAGGACTTGTTAAAAATGAGTACAATAAAGACATTAATCGTGCATATTATTGGTTTGTGGCAAAAATACATTTTCGAAAATCCGACAGACAGAGGTTGCATTCGTCTGTCAGTTGATACAAATTGAAACAACTAAGAACTCGTTGGCGTTAGTTTTGTATAATAATTTCTGAAATGTATTTTCGAATAGCTATGGGTTTTTTTTTATGTAATTTCGAATACCAATAATATACTCGTATGCAATTAATCAATTTGAAATAGTTTAATTTCAAAATGAGTAAAGATCGTATTAAAAGCTGTTTGTTATTTCTGACACTAATGATTTAATACTGTTGCAAGTCGCCACATGGATTATTAAATAATAAATTCACTAAACATATATTATTTTACATACATTTGTGTCTACTACTATATACTCGATGCCATCAGAGCGCAGTGGAACACCGTCTGTCTGTAAGCACGGTTAGTTGTGGGTTCCATCCCCATTCAGAGAAATTATTACATGTAAACAATTTTTATTGGCAGAATGAATAAGAATATTTAATCTACAATTTTATTTTTTATTATTTTTATTTCTACTCCTTCCACAATACAAAGACCGGTGTTGAATTCAACCAATTAATACGTAATTTCTAAATTTTTGACGGTATTTCTTGACGTAAAAAAGGGGTAGCCAGAGAGTTCCTTTCTCTCTCTAGCTAAAAAGGGTCGACGTTATTTTTGTATCATAATTATTTGACTATACATAAAAGATATTTTAAAGTACTTTGTTGAATTTTAAAACATTATGAAACTCGAACGCGGTCGTCGTCGTTTGTATGCTCCCGACTGCACAAAATAATTAAAAGGCCAAAACCCACTCAGCCAAACGTTTATATTTAAAGCACTTTTTATTGTCTGTCAAGACAAAGTTTAGCGTCGAATTTCACAATTTACCACACAACTCTAATTAATACTAAATAAACAATAACAATTAATTATTGCTTCTGCTTAATTTTTAGTTGGACTATTTGTAGTGTCATAAACTGGCCCTACTGCCCTAACTGTTATCATTTATATATATATATATATATAAATCGGGAAAATCGGGACCTGTTGCTTAAACTTCTTTTCAAAGTAAAAAATATAGGATTTACCATGATATTTCTAAACAAAATAAGCAAAAGGCTAATATACTCGTACAACTACAATTTAAATGAGGCGATCATGGGGCAGTACTATAGCGTCTGAGTGTATCGATCCCTACTCGAATGATTATTGAATATATTTTTATTATTTTTAATACTACGCTATGGTGTGACGACAAAGTATGACGTTGAGTTCCATCGCTCAACCCTCAATGTCTTGAAGTAAGGCGGAAAGCGAAGAACGGGCTTTTCTGACACTAGGTTCTCTCTGCCTCCAGCTATGCGGAATAAAGCATGCTCCTGGGAAAAAATAGAATGTAGGGTATCCTGATGATTGTTTAATAATCCACGTAATTTTAACTCACCTGTCTAAAGATATGCATACCAGGACATTCGATGATAAGTAAAGTCCAAAGGCTCGTAGAACTAAAAAGAATTTACATGCCATATTTCCCGCTAACCACGCGTTTGTTGTCCTCCAGCCAATCTAAAACAGAAAAAAAAACATTTAAATCAATTCAAAAGATTCATTTCCTTTTAAAATATATAATGGATAAGTTTTCATGGCATTTTATAAGTTTCATGGTATTTTTATTTTTGCATTAATTTTTCATGAAAAACTAAATAGAAAAAAACATAAAACACAATATTTTCAAACTTAAAACACATGTCAAAGTGACAGTTTACACTAAACTACTAACAGGTTTATAATACCGATGACGTCATAATCGTTTTTAACTTCATTTTTTAAATGTATTGTGTGACTGACACTCACATGTCAACATTGGAATGTCATTTAATAATGATTAAACGTCAATTCTCAAAATGCGAGTTTAGGTCACAGAGTGCTACAAATTATAAAATAGTATACGATAAGTGTTATTAAAACTGTTTATTATTGTACTGCGCTTAAGTTGCTAACTACTATTAAAAATAGATGAACTATATATTTTTTAAACTTTTTTAAAGTGTTATTCGCACACTAAGGAAATTGAAAAATACATATTTAGAAAACGTATAAAAATTTGAACTCAGCGGGATTTGAACCCGCGCCTCTTGAACGTAGTGAACGGTTTTCAAGAGGCGCGGGTTCAAATCCCGCTGCGTTCAAATTTTTATACTTTTTCTTTTTTTTAGATATACTATTTTAGACTGACTGACTGACTGATAAATTGTTTAATATTTTACGTCAATTTACGTTCTTCCTTCAAGTTTCCAAACAAATTGCTTTTAACTTTCGAATCAAAACTGCGACAAAAGTGGTTCAAAGTTGCAAGGTGCTAATTTGATTATTTATCAAAAGACATCAATATCAGAATGAAACAATTAGTTTATCAATATGTCAGGTATCGGGTACCCTGGTTTGTAAAGGATGCAATTATTGATTAAAGTAAAAGCAAAATATTTTTTTGATTATAGCGAAGTATTCTCTTATTTATTGACATGACTAGATAAAAGCCAAACGGTGTTCTTTAATTTATTTATTTTATTGAATATTTCTCAATTTGCCGATTATTTGGAAACGGATTGCCAGGAATGAAACTTAAACCCTCGCCGCTGGAGTCTACCCAATTTAATTAATATAAGCATCCACGCCATGAATCGAAAATAGAATGCTGACAATGTAATTTGTAATTCACCTTTTTTTTATAGTTTGCTTTATTACTCTCACAATAATAGTCCTAACTAGATGATATTGTGCAATATTGTCCCAAATATCACTCCTAAACAGCAATATAATATCTACTTAATAGATATTAAACAGTGAAACAATGTTCTAGATTATTTTGAATGAAATGGAATAATAAATTATAAATATTGTTACAGCTAAATATAAAAATATAGTTTTTATGTAAGTTATGAATTTTCATTTCAGTAATATATATTCTTGAAAGCAATAACATTAATGAGTTCTATTGCAATAAAAAAATTGTTTCATGTAAATTTGATTGATTACGAAATTTTTTTTTAGCTTTACGCTTTTTATACAACCTCGCATGGCAAGTAGGCAGAGGAAAACTTGTGTCAAGAAATGGCGTTCATCACTTTCCGGCCAAATCCAAAACATTGTATGTCGGGACGGAACTCAACGTCGCGCGTTATCTTGTGATCAGAGCGGAAAAATGAAAACAATTTAAATTTAATCATTTCCGCGAGTGGGAAACGAGCCCACAACTATCGAGTCAGCAGTCAGACACTGTACCACTGAGCCTTTGAAAACTTACTTGACTTTTGACTTTGCTATATAACTTAATTGATAGGAACTTTTTAATTTAATTAATCTTTCATTTGCCAGTTGTTTACAAATCCTATAAGCCGATTAATTACATTGTTGTATAATCCAATGAAAATAGACAAGATTTTAATTTAATTTTAAAATAATACATTTATAATTTCTGTTTCCATGTTATTAATAGCTAAAATCGATTAAGAATCCAGGACAGTACGCTAAGCAACTAAGAAATCGATGTCCGCCATGGTTTTGTTAATATTTTGTGTATATTTTCACTTTAATTTAACCAGTCTTCTCTTTCTACGTAATTGAACAGAATTATATATCACTGGAATTAACGCCTTTGTTTTACCTGGGCTCAATCTCAATGTTTATCTCAATGCACCTCGCTCTCTGTGATGGCTTTATTTAACGGTACTCAATTAACATAAAAATCCAATAAAAGTTGTGCTTTCAGGACTAAAATAACGTTAAAATACTACTGAAAATGCAATTCATTAAGTATTAATGAAGTATTATTTTAGCTTCTGTAAGACAGGTAATACGATTTTTTTTATGGAAATCGAATTTGAAAAGGCTTGTTATGAGGCCTCGATGGCCCACTGGGACAGCATTTGATTGTAAACGCGATAGATGAGGGTTCTTTCCAAACGGGAATTCTTTTTTAAAATTATTTAGTGCACGTTTCCACCACTCTACTCGTAATGGTTTAAATTCGGCCGAAATGGGGCGGACAGTCTTTAAGCTCTAGGCCCTCCAAATTTAGAAAAGGTATAAAAAATGTTTTCTAAAATTTCTTTAGCAATTTTCTAAGTGTGCAATTAACGCTTTAAAAAATGTTAAAAAAAAATTGATAAATAGCATTCTCTCTTGCCAAAACGATTGTTCATAGAATAATTTTTGTGTAGCAAAAATTTGTAAATCTCTCCACAGAGATGCTAACCACAAATATAAGTTATAATAAGCGTATAAGAATTACGACATAGCTGGATGTAGAACGCATGGTTTAGCGGTCGGAGCGCTTGAACGGTTTTCAAGAAGGGCGGGTTCAAATCCCGCTGTGTTGAAATTTTTAACCGTTTCGAAATATGTCTTTATCACTACATAGTCACACATACTTTATAGGTACTTAAGTCTAAGCTGCAACTTAGCTATATAGTATTATTATTCAAAACCAAAAATATATATACACATAAATATTTAGTTAGACGACTTTTGTATATGAAATTGAGTACTGTATTATACTATATTTATTTAAGGGCAAAATAACAACTGTCACAAATTAATTTTAAAATATACAGTTTTTATTTCCCTTTGGACCCAATTTTGAAGCCAACATAAGCGAATCAGTATAAAATGTACGTTAGACAAAAAAGTCCAATAATTTTAATCAAAATAAGAAGATACATGTTTCATTTTTTTAAATAAAACGTCAAATAAATTAACACAGTAAATCTACTGTGTGTACCGTTAGTAACTTTTGAAAATTCTTTCTCTTTTTTACTTGGCGCTTTTTACCACATAGCGGACTCTCCGTTCAGCTCTTTCCACCCAAATATAGCGTGTTGAGTAGCGGAACTCAAAGCCGCGCTTTTTTTGCCACCTGAACGGAGAAACGTACACATCGTGGCGCTGTGTGCCAATTGTCTTGCGTAGGTTGTGGGTTGAATTCCCACTTGAGAAACTGATTATATTTAAATAACTTACATTTCTCCACTCGTGAGAGGACAACGCGCGGCGTCGAGTTCTGCCACTCAATGTGTAATGTATCGGATTCGGGAGACAAATAGAGAGACAAATAGAGTGTGTTGACTTTACATTATTGAGTTTAGCTCTTAATGTCAGCTTGATGTTGAGCTTATTATTATAATAAACTATACATTTCAGTATATTTAGTTATTTTATACATTAAACAAAAATATAGCACATACGGTACATACTGAAAATACAACTTTATATAGGATCTAAATTACACTAATAGAATTGTGCCTATGCTTTTGGCAGATGTAGAAATTTCGGATGTCAATTATATATCACTCATTACTCTGTGCTTAATGTGGCTATTAGTGAGCCGCTAGATATTGTTTTTTTTAAATATGAATATATTTAATAAAAATGGGTCTTATTTGTTTTCGTTATTTTTGCGATCGATATCACCTCCACAATCGTTCGAATGTGGAGAAGGCATTGTGCGAGAGTCGTGAAAATATTTGAGCACTAAATTCAATTAGGTCTTTTTGTAGTTAAATAATAATTTTCCCAGTACTATGCCCAAATATTATTATTGTCATCAATTGAACTGGGAGTAATTTAATAATGCTGATGTTGGGCTAGGTAGAACAAAACAGAAATAAATTGTTGCAAATTGAAGCATCTCCCCTCATTCCCTCCTCCTCCTCCACTCCTCCCGTGGGAGTAACGACATATAGCTAAAAGAATGTGTCATTTTACAAAGATGACATTAAATGTAGATTAAATATAATAGAAACAAAGCCACGTAATGAGCCCGATTATTTTCCTAATCTATTCTTTTCTTCTTACTCAAGCAACACACTCAAAAGCACTCACAAAATTTTAATCTCAAAAATTCTCTCGATCTCAGTCAAGTGGTCACGGATGTTTCTATGACGACGGCTCTGAGCCACTTCGGGTTTTGGTAGATATCAGTTTATCTCGATCTTAAGATACCGAGGGTATGGCATCTCTACTCATATGGCATCTCACTCACTTTTACCTTATACATGTATGTAAATATACATATACAGCAAGGCAATTCTTAAAGTACTAAGTGGAGAAAACAAGAATATAACGGAATGAGAAGAAATGAGATTACACAAACAAAGATGTGGGTACAATCATTTATGATATAAAAACTCTAATCGTGTAGAACCGGCATTATTGTTATTTCTTTCTACATCACGATGTTTTCCACATAGCAGGGTAGTCAGAGGAAACCTAGTGTCGAGACACTCCGTTCTCCACTTCCCGCCCGAATTCGAGACACTGTGTTGTGTAAAATATTTTTTCAATTTAATCATTGCCCCGAGTGGAAATCGAACTCACAACCAATCACGTTTACAGTCAGACACGGTCGCACAGTGCCACGACGGCCTTATATTTGTTTGAAGTAGAATATGTCTAATAAACATTCTATGACCCTTCAAATTTTAATAAGACGATCAATTATTTTATTAAATTGTATTTCGTTTATTTATGTATTAAAAATGATTTACCTGTTTTTATAGCTAATTGAGGAAAGCGTTCATAGAACAAGCACCTCTTAAATGTAAGCCTGAAATAAGTATCAAAATATAAACTCAGCTTTAATTTTTTTATATCTTTTTACATTCTTAGCCGTTTAAAGTTATTTTTATCTTTATATTTTCAGATATATTTATTTTGATGACGTCTATTTGGGAAATTTAATATTTGAACATAATGCCCTCCAGTACCAATTTACTTATCATTAAAATGTGTATTATATTTGAAGAGGTAATTAATTAGTTGCCATAATTGATAAGAAAAATGTATTATTAATAAACTGTTCTTTAGAAAAACATTAAGAATAATTAATTATTAACAACAACCTAAAAACATGAAAATCGTTGTATCGCCCACCAATTTTTGACATTTCACTATTAAGTAAAATTAAAGTTTATATACCACAAAGTATATGATATATTTTTAACTACTTAACTTCAATTACTTATTTTCAATGCCGTGCCGTTTTTCACATTTCACTATTAAGTAAAATGTTTTAAGGTTAATAAGACATTGGTTCAGTTTTATCAGAACATAATGGGTTTGATTGGTGTCACCAGAATATGAAAGAGATAGATAAACTATACTAGGCACGGTAATATACCACACTTCACTACGCAAGACATTTTACGGAGAAAAAAGAGAAGTATAAAAAAGTATTATAATTTAAGTGGTTGTAAGCGAAAATATAACCAATTTTAAAACTATGGGTGTTAAATTTATATATAACAAATAAAAATAAATAAGTCGATATCACATTTTGACAAAATGGTGGATGATAAAAATAAAACTCCTATGAAATACGGTTTCGGCATACAAAAATCTATAAGATTTAGGTTAATTTGTTTAAAAAAGTTCTCAATATCATTTTTTTTGTTGGCCTGTGTTATTAATAAAATTTTCATTTATATTATAACTTATTATAATTAAATTGGTAACATAAATACCAAAAATACTAGACCACCTTGAGGGAATTATACAAATTATCTACGACTATGTAATCTAATTATTTTGGTTCTAATATCGATAATATATATAAATTAAAAAAAAACGTGACCGTGTGTCCGAAATTAAAATACATATATAATCTTTTCATATACAAATAAAGTAATATATTCTAGTATTCATAAATATTTCAAACAGTTATGCATAGAAAGTTATTCTACCGAAATGAAGCAGGTGATAACAAAGCACATAATGTTATAATGATGTTACATCAAAGCAAACAGACACTGCGATGTTTTGTGAACGTGATTAGTAATAATCGAAATATGATAATTAGTTAATTAGATGCTAATAAATGAAAAATATATTTTGTACAATAGAAAATATATATTAGAAACAGCCATCATCGGCAAGTATGACAGCATCTGACTGTAAACGAGATGGGTTGTGGGTTCAATTCCCGTTTGGGGAAATGTTTACATGTGATATATTTGAATTTTTCCGCTTTAGTAACAAAACAAATCATGGCAACGATGGAAAGTAGAAATGGAATGTTTTGATACTAGGTTCTCTCGAACTACATTAAAAATTAAAAATATTTGATATTAATATACTTATTCCAATTTACATATACTTCATGCTAATTTCTTTAGAAAAAAAAGCAGCTTTATAATTTTTCCCGTATAGCAGGGCCAGTGGAGAGATTCTGTGAGTCTAGCGTCAAGAATAGTCCGCTCTCAACTTTCCGATCGAATTTAAAACATTGGGGGTTAAATGGTTTTCTCTATATATTAAAAATAAAGAACTTATAGTTTTCTTTTATACATATTTTACATTATATTTATGATTAAAAGTTCAACGTAAGCCTAAGCCAGTTATTAGATTATCTTAAAAGGCGCGCTTGCTGCGGTTTGTTAGGAGATTTACTAAAGCCGTCTTCCTAGAGATTTTTCTTTAAAGACTATATTAAATCTGTACAAATTATCACCCTATAAAAGATAATAGGATATCTAAATAGGAGTTACAAAGTAGTTGGATATGTTATGTATTGTTTATGTTTTATTACAGTTACACCCTTTTTCCTGCATATGTAATTAGAGAGAACCTAGTTTCGAAACACTCTGTTCGCCACTTTTGCCCCGAACTCGTGACATTGTTTGTTGAGTGGCAGAGTTCAATACCTTTGTTTTTCCAGTGCAGGTATTTTTTTTTTAAATATAAACATTTCCCCGGGTGGAAGTCGAACCCACAACTACCTCAAGTTTACCTCACGATGACCATGATACCTCACGTCTCTATGTAATGAATAAATAAAATTAGTGAATGTTTGTAATATTAAAATAATCGCTTCTTGCTAAATGCATGCAAATATATATACACGGTACATACACCAATATATATTTATTAACAACTTTTGTCTATTTGTTCCTGCTAACCTCTGGAACGGCTAGACTGATTTTGACGGGACTTTCAATGGCAGTTAGCTGATGTAATAAGGAGTAACTTTTTTCTTTTTGAAATTCCACGAGGATGAAGTCGCGGGCACAGCTAGTTTATAATATAAACAGAATAAATTAGACGTCTTATGTATTGCCACATATCATATACAATTCATAATTCAATTATGAATAATTGTATTTATATGCTAATGTTAAGTTACCTAGATTAATAGCTAAAGTATTGTGCACGTATAAAAAAACTATGAAATATTTCCTATATATATATATATATGTATCCTGTCAAATTACTTTGTAAATATATATATATTTATTATAAGAAAAAAAATTAAATAAAGGTGATAAAAATTTACTACCAAATGAATGTTAAGACACTGCGGTGCTTTACACGTTCAATTTTCATATAAGCTGCCATTAGAAAAAGCAAAAGATTTTTTTATATTTATTAAATATTAATAAACGGTGTTGGTGTTTTTTTACATTTAGATTGCCTTCGTATAGTTTTGTGATTTCTATTAAAAATGAAGGTTGCTTAAAAAAAGTTATTTTAAATTCATACAATTCAATTAAGTAATCATTTAATTGTGAGGCTTTGATTTTAGTCTTAAAGCTTTAATTTAATTTTAACAATATGAATTTTAAAAATCTGTATGAAATAGTCAGTACGTATATGCTAATTGGTGTTTAATAAATAATATTTTTGAATGTAATTAAGTACGTATATTGTCTGAAATAAGTATAGTTATTGTGTTTGGTTTCTTTATCACACTTTCAGAATCGTCAATCAGTAAATAAATTTTGATAATGTTGCAAGAAAGGGAAAGAAAACGTCCATGACTATATAAATATACGTATATAAAGCTCAAATTTACATACAAAACACATTTACATTCCTAACTTGAAAATATGTGTCAGGTTACATAAAGAATTTTCTTTTGAATTCATTTCTGGAATGGAACCTGTCAAATTACTTTGTATGCTGTAAAGTGTAATTTGAATTACAAACATATGTCTTCGGAGTTAATTTAACAGTTATTACCTGTTTTTTCAATTTATAGCATTTGATTTAAAGAAAATTCTCAAGTATAGGACTTTTTAAATTATATGTCAAACTGTTTGTGTGTGCATCGTACAACTTTTATTTACATAATAATATTCTATATTTCAAACATATGTTTTAAATTTCAACAATATATATATATTGTTGAAATTATATATATATAATGATATATATATACATATGAAATCGAATAAAAAAAAACAATATCTTTGACAGCTTCACACTTTTCACTGCATAGCTGAATAGTCCGAGAGAATCTAGTGTCGAGACACTCCTTTTTCCATTTTACGCCTAAAAATTGTAAACATTGCGTGTTTAGTGGCGGAACTAGGTGTTCTGTTTTACTACAATGCGATATGAAAATAAATTATTTAATTTAATCATATCTTTGAATACATCCAAAAGGATATTAGAAAAATAAAAATAATATAATACAAATACTTGCCTCGAGAGGTATTACAATAAATATAACAATTAAATCAGCTACAACGAGATGCGTCATCAAGAGGTTGACTCTAGATTTCCTCCTTCTCGACCGTACGAGTGATACAAAAACACACACATTCCCACACGCACCCACCACAAATAAAGCACTGTACATTGCCACTACAAAACTTTGGTCAGTATTTGGTATAGTGTCTTTTTCTATAGTCATATTTGAGTCCTCGTTGAAATAATCCCAGAATTTTTGCCCAACAGATGTATTGGAATTGTTATTATGCATTTTGCATTAATATTGTTATTAGAAACATATGCACTGCACTTTCATACGTTTGAAATCTTTTAAATATATTTTTAACACAGATTTTATTGAGATTATAATATATATTTTTTTATTATTTTATATCTTAATATATAATAATTAAACACTTTATTTAATAAAGCTACACTTTAAGTATTGTTTATGAATCTAATAAGCAAGATTAATAATTATATCAGTATAATAACTTTCAATATTTAGAAACTCGTAAGTTACACATAGGCCCGTAGCAGACGGCTGCGAGACGAGCGCCGCGTGTAGCGTCGTAGCAAGCTCTGCCTAGAAAAGCCTGTGGGTGTTCATTTGAACCAATTGTAAAAGGTTTAAAGTAGATTCTTTTGATTATAAGAACTAACATCCGTAAAAAACTTATAAAATTATTTAGTAGCGCCCAATTTGCAGGTGTGTTGAGAAATTTAACATTTATTTTTAAAATATTAGGAAACCCACCCCACCACAAATAGATTTGTTGTTCAGAATGCTAAAGTACGTATTCCTTTTGTAAATTTCTCGTTTGTACACTAACGTATTATTACATCTTCACAATGAATACAGTTTGACAAAATTACAAGACAAAACAAGAATATTTAAGTGTATTTGAAGCCTTTCCTACTTTATTAGAGAAAAACTATAAATATACAAGTTGGTAGTGTAGTTTTAAGTTTTAAAAGAAAAAAACATATGAAATGGCTCATGTCACCCGTAGGTACTATTTCGCGACGCTATAAAAGTTAAGTAAAAAAAATTAAGAAGACGTACACAAAATATATTAAGAACACAGGGAACTACGAAAAAGATTTTAAATTAACAAAAACTGATAAAATTTTAAATGAGAAGTATATATATAAGAGTAATAACATATTTTTTATTTTAAAGTGTCACTTAAGTTATTTGTATGGACTCACAGGCTTTTTCAGCCAAGATTCAAGTTCAAGTTCAAGGACAAGGATAAGTTGGGCGTTTATTTAGTTACTGTCAACCCTTATTAAAAAAATATTATGCAATCTATGATATAACTATCCAATTTTAAAGTACAAACTATTAATATTTGATATATTGATGTAATATTAATAATGAATATTAATTTAAAAAATAAGAACTTATTATTTATTAATTTCGCCATGTTACGTGGTGATCTTTAAAAACTGGTTGAAAGATTTTCCTAAAATAAAATTATTACACAGTACTTTAAGAGATTGTTTATAAAACACATATGTATGTGTAATTAGAAATTAATTCTGTCTAAATATAGAAACAACATATTAAATAAGTATTCTTTCTATTCATGTTTTCACAATTTGTTAATACATTTCAAAGCAAGGCTCCTTTACATTTTCTAATATAAAACTATTTTTATCACTTGTGTTTGATGTTCCTGTATATTATAATAGTGAAATAACTTTACATTATTAATATTTTATAAACTTCATTTTCTTCATAAAAATAAAAATATTAACTGATAGTATATTTATTCTAGTAATTAAGTTTTTATATCAAGATTACCAATATTCCTCTAGACTCAGGTCCTATCTACCTAAGGTAATTGCTTAAATAGATACTGAATATTTTTTATTACAATCACCGTAAAATAAAATTTCATGCTTTTAACTTAAAAATAGGCGGAATTTCTTATCAACTTGAAGCCTCTATGTCTTCGTAAAATAACCCTACTGCCAAAATTCATACAACCAAGTCTAATTATTAATTTACGCTCGGTGATAATGAATCAGTCAGTCAAATAGGACAAGCTTTTTTTATAAATATAGATTTCGTTTCGTTTTCGTTCGATTCTCGTCAGAAATATAGAACTTATTTCGATTAGTAACTAATAAGTTAAGTTCAATTTATTGTTAAGGTCTTATGAATATTAATACTGAAGTTACTCACTCACTATTAGTAAAGTTGTAGAATACCACTGTGGTCTCGATATCATCTTGACAACATCTAATTAATATGAAGAAGGCATCTATAGCCATTATATAGACATTAGTACATTTTCTACTTTTGCCTTAAGAGATTAACAATAAATATAAACAGTAAATTATAGAGGCTTTGCTGCAGTATTGAGGTAGCCGAAAAGTAACTAGTGTAAAGGACACTGGCAGAGAATATGCCGACCTCTGGTTTGAAAAATAATAAATTAGTGCACACTTACTATCCATATTCCAAGAGGTGCGGCTTCGAATTCCGTTGCGTTCAAATTTGTATACGATCAAGGAACCTATATGACAATTTTCAGATAGTTGGATGTAATGATGGAAAGTTAAGTTTAAGTACTACAACACAGGTCTGTTTAATATATTAGTTTTGTTATTCCTAGATTAATTTTAAAAAATCTCGTGTTCTTGTATTTTTTCTGTTATAAAAAAACGACCGGTAATTTCTAAACATTTTAAAATTATAGGGTAATTTACTCTGTTATAACGACGTGAGAATTGTAAAAATAGTAAATTTTGTACTAAGTGAAGTCTTAAGAAAGTCTTTGTAAATTAAATGCTTCGCAAATTATAGCACTTCATTAAGTGTGTACTTAGCAAAATAAACCGCCTAATTACACGCGATAGTCAAATAACAGCCCACTCAAAGAAATAATTTGTATAAAATAAAGACGCTCCTTCATTTAGATATCTTACACGCTGTGCTACTCTGTGTGGGCGGAAAATTTAATAAGACGTTTTATTTGATAAGATTTTCGTTTTTAGCCTTACTCGCAAAATATGTTCAATACAAGCTTAAAACTTAAACGTGACGCGTAGGGAGAGCGTCCTGCGTTAAGTTACGCCACTATCTGGAATTCGGGCAGAAAGTGGAGAATGGAGTGTCAGTAGAGTTCTCTGTGTACCTTGATATGTGGCTTGCTATGCGTAAAGCTGAGTGAGTATTACTCATACTCATGCTGGAACTTAAATATGCTTGGGTTTTCGAATAATGCAATCCGGGGTTCTTATTTTAATACCCATATTCGGTTTATACAAAAGTTTTGCTATTAATAAAGACAAAGGCTAGTCATAAATTCATATGACTCAATGAAATTTGTAGCTATATTTATTCTACCAGTTTGTAATAGAAGAACGGCGTCTTACAAAAATAATTTATTATCTAAAGAAGGTATTGTGATGTGCATGCTTTTTACAAATATTCTCTCAGAGAAGTTACCAACACTGCTACTTTTGTAGTGGAAATTCGTTTGTTAACAAAATTAGATGGCTCTGAAATATAGGAAGGTAGATAAAACCATTGAAATTTATGTATACAATAAAGAAGGGTTAAAGAGTGTGTCTGTATATTTACATACATTTAAATTCTGATAAAGTTCTCAAATATCTGATGTGAAACTCTCCACTGTCTCCTAATACTGTAAGTTTTATTTTTTTTGGCAAATATTAAAATCTAATATGCGAAATTACGACATCAGCTATATGAGCTTATTTCATTATGGGTAATAAGTCCATTTAGTGAAAGCGGAAAGTTTTGTGTCAGAAATAGTTTTTAATAACAATGAAAATAATATGGCTAGCTAATATAAATTTCAAATCCCACGAGAACGAAGTCGCGGGCTACAATGAGTAAACACTAACCGATAAGCCAATGAGGCGGCCGTTGTATTGAACTTATCAGTTAGATTTTATATTGTATTGAAATTTAATCATATCTTATCTATCAATTAAATCAGACACTATGTATTGATTATGAACATTCGAAGAACGTCAATACGAAAACCACTTTAGTGATAAACCGTAACATAATAGAATTTGCATTAAAAAGTGTTATTTTGAAGTAAAAAATTATTGTATTATTTTTAAAATTGCGTGAACTTGTGATATTTACAGTGAAAAACAGTGTATACAGATATTTAAGTACTGTAGTGGTAGGTTCTACAGTGCATATGAAGTTTGATTAAGGTACCATCTTATATATGCACCTATATATACAAAATATATACATAAATCGAATGTTTTTAGTATTCTATTATAAACTAATGTATAGCAGTTTCGGGTTGCTAGTCTATATATAGAAATTGCAATTGTTGAAATTCAACGATTTCATTGAAATACTGACCTGGTCTTTATCTCGTAATTCCTTACGGAAATCAAAAATACGGCTGACAAGTTTCATCAAATAAATCAAAGTTAGCCTTACTGGTTAAGTGACGCACTCAATCTTACAACTCTAGCATTAGTTCGGAAATTGCTCACTTCTTAGAACTGCCAAAAGAAACTTACAAGAGTTGTATGACTAATAGTAGAATTGCATTATGATTGTGTAATTTACCTATTATAATAAAATTCGAGTACTTCATATTTCTATATTATATACTTTATACTTATTATTTTATTTAAATAACATTACTTGTTATGAATATGTCGAACTCGTTCTTTGTCTTGTAGTAAACCAAGCCTTTCAGGTCATCGCACACTACCCAAACTATATACACTTTTTATAAATTAACAATATATGTAAATATTATTTTCAAATGTATGTTCATCGTGGCGCAGTGTGGCGTAGTGCGTCTGAATGTATACGCCGATGGTTGTGGGTTCGATTGCCACTTAAGAATATTATTCTCATTTCTCCATTCTGGTGACAAGACAAAGCGCAGCGTTGTTCTCCGCCACTCAAAATACAATGTCTCGGATGTGGGCTGAAAGTGGAGTGGAGTCTCGACGCTAGGTTCTTCTCTTTGCCTACCCTGCTATGCTATGCATATTAAAAAAATATGTAATGTACACACTTGGGATAACAAAAATTAAGCCAAATTTCGACAAGAAAATGATTTTGACGTAGGTAGACGGTTTTTAAAACGTGCGGTTTCCAGCCCCGTTACGTTCAAATTTTTAATCGTATTCTAAAAGTATTTTTCTTAGCATATATTTTTTTAAGAAAACTCTATATAAGATTTTAAGACCATGACACCCTCTTAAGCAGCCATGTAGACAGAGTACCCTCTTGTCCCCACCAGAGTCACTGTCAAGACCAATAGAGTCATTTATAAAAAAATCATTTATACGTAGTGGTTATAGTATGGTGAAATTATAATAAGTAACATATATATGTGTAAAAAATTAATTAATAATATGTGTAAATTAATATATGTGTAAATTGTTTTCCAGGAGTTGTGATGATTTTGACAATTTTTTTTTGTTTATAACTATAAAGGTGAAAGGTTAAGTCGAACAAAATGATACCACACGTTAATGGGAACGAAAATGAATTCGAAGACATTGAACTCAAATACCATTACCAACAGTTGAATCGTAAGTCCAAAATAATATTATTTAATATATACACAACGTCAGTGGGACGGAGGAATGGTTGTATTTAAAATATTTTCATTTCTCTCCTTTAGTACAAAGCGCGGCGTTGAGTACCGCTATTTTAGGTGAAAAGTCTTGACACTAGGTTCTCTCTAACTACTCTGTTTGCGGAAAAAAGCGTGAAGCAGGAAAAAAGTCAATGAAGTTTAACTACATTTAAGTAAATTTAAACAAATATAATAATATATATATATATATATATATTTCTAAAATTTAATAAGAAACAACCTATGACCTTAAATTCTCATAGTCTTATAAACATTTCATACCATTTTTCAGGTGCAACATGGTACGATAAAATACTTTTGAACAGACCATTTAAAGTCACTATGGCCCTTCTTCTACTAGCAGTTGCATCGCCATTATTAATTTACCGTTTCTACTTCTTCCCAAGTCTTAATTTACCACCGTCTGATGGATACTCAATGGGTTCTTGTCTCATGGCACGAGACACGAGGCTTCCTTGTGGTAACGTTCATGTATCAGAAGCAAAATGTCACCCTCAATGTTGTTACGATCGGCACATAAACATGTGCTACCATCGAATTCCATCCAGATTTTCTTACATAATGAACCAACCTTGGACCGAGTATACTATTTTGCAACCTCGCATTTCCACAGTACCTTACTCATTTCAGAACAGTGTACCAAAACTAAGACTGTCTATAGATGAAGAATCCGCGACACATATGATAATATCCTTCTACAATTCTAGAAATGTGTCTAAAGTTGGCAAGAGAATATATAAAAAAGATTATGCTTACAATATATCGTCACCAGAAATGAGTATTGTTGTGAGTACTACAGACAATATAACACAAAGAGTTATATTCGATATGAATAAAGGGCCTCTTATAGCGTCAGATAATATTTGGGAAATAGCTTTCAAACTGACGAACGAGACGATGTACGGCTTAGGAGAGATTCCGTTAAGGATTAACACGAGTAAAATAATTTACCACAACGGAAACGATAGTTCCGTTCCGTTGATATTTGCAAAGGTGAATAATAAATTTCACGGCCTTCTCTTAGATATAAGTGATCCTACTGAAGTATCTGTACATATGAGCAATCAAATTATTATTCGAAGTATAACAAAAACTGGCTTAAAGCTACACTTGTTCACTGGACCCGAACCGAAAGATATAATGAGAGATGTGGTGTCAATCATTGGAAAATATGACAAGTTGGAATATTGGATGTTAGGTATTCATGTTTGCAAGTAAGTTACAATATCATCATATTTCACCATATGACGTGACATTGGCGAAGTTCTCTCTTAGCATGTTCGAAGCGCCATAATTAAAGAACTGAACTTCAATGTGTCTTGTTTAGCTTTTACATCTCCCGTATACTATATACATAGAGAAACTAATGTTAGGACATTCTGTTCGTAACTTGCTGGCTAATTGATCGACCCCAACGCCACGCTTGGTCTTGCCAGAACTGAATGCGGATTCAACTCAACCGTCAAGTTTCATAATCAATGGAATTAATGTTTTTTAAATATTTCTTCAAATTATTATAAAAAACAGTGTATTTTGAATAAACACTCTCAGTCGCCCGAAATTATGAACTTAATCAACCTTAATTAACGTTTATTGTCAGTTGTAATTTTAGTTTGTCGTTGCTTTTCGTGTCAAGTTTCCTATAAATTAATATTATAATTTGAATTATAATGTCATTATAGTGCACACATTGTTTATGCTTTAGACTCAAATTATGCCATATTATATATAGATATATAATTTTTGTATTTTATGATAAAGATAAAGTAAAATATTAAGTACACAGTTCTACTTACCTACTAAAATTAAAGGAATGTTTTTTTATCTCATTAACGTTCAATAGACCCCTGTTTACAACAGAGAGAAAGAGAATTTAGTGTCACTCCGTTCTCCATTTTTCGTCCACTTTTAGAAATATTGTGTATTGAGTTGAATTATTTTACAAGAAAGCAGAAATTAAAATTATTTAATATTATTATTTTTCCGAGTAAATATCGAACTTACAACCATCACTTGTACTAGGCCACTATTCATATATAATAAGTTCTTGACTTCAGCACTTCTCAATCTTGAAAGCTCATATATCAATGTAATTGATAGCTTAGATACTAGCGACACGCTCGCGGCTTCACCCGCGTGAAATATGGCAGTTTTGTAATTTCGGCGGCCCTTTAGTAACACAATAAAAGACCTGATAAAAATAGAAAAAAATGAAAAATCTACAAAAAAAATCATCACAATCGGTACAGCGGCTTGGCCGTGATAACAACACAGACAGACAGAGTTACTATCTCATTTATAATATATTAATACGGAATAAGTTGCCGCATTAATACGATATAAGAACTTTAAAGGTCTAATAACAATTTGTCTTTCTATTCTATACTACAATAAATCTTATTTCAGTGAAGTCCCAGAAATGGATCTAGCTACTTTTATCTCCAATGCGACAACAGAAAGGATGCCTTACGACAGTCATTGCGGACATGCTCCCATAGTATTTAATAGCGACCAGTGTGCTGGTAGCAATGTCAGCAATATCGATATAGTAAATGATGGCGCTAAATTGATTAGAAATGCTAATAAAAAGTATATACCACATGTATCTCCTTTCGTAAGTTACTTTTTTTTATATATAGGCATTCCTAGTATCTTTTTATTTTCGACAGTCGGTACTAAATCCAGAGTTTTTGTTAAAAAGTAACCAATAGTAATAATAATCTTAGTGATCAATTAAATTTTTAAAGAAAATTTAAAAGTTCATAATTGACTTTTAGTAAATTAGGTATGTATCTAGTTTTAATAAATATTTACAGAAAGCGTGTTTCACTTTCCGGACATACAAAGAGATGCTTAATTTCTTAATATTTATCGTTGTCTTCAGATAATATAAAAAATAGCGATAGCGACAGATATATATTTTCTGTTTAGTACAACAAAACGCGTCATATGGTCCATACCATAGGTTGACATCTCTCTCTCCATTCAGGTGTAGCTCAATTTTGAGTCATTATATGTTGAATGGCAGGACTTTGCTGCGCGTTTTGTCTTGCCGATTTGATATCAGATTGAATAATGAATTGGCGATTAAATATCAGATTATTATTATAATGTACGTCCTGTCCTACTGTTATTTGATGAGGATAAATTTCCTTGTAAACGCTCGTTTTATTTTGTTACAACATATACCCATGTCCCATATCAACAATTTATACCCAAGACATATTTATTACTTTAATATGATTTCTGCGAAGCCCCTTGCTCGACCAATTTATTAGGGATTACTTTATATCGATATATTTATCATATGAAACGCTAAAATACTGGCATTAATACATGCTTTTCGAAATTAAGGACGTTCCTATAATAAGTTGTTAATTGAAATGTACTTACAATTGTAACATTCGAACCACTTAGTGACTTAATCGTGAGCCCAAAAAATGTTTAGTGTTATTAAGATTTTATTTCCAAATTTAATTTCATGTAACACAGAATATAGCTTGTTAAAGTAATATTTATTAATATACATGGATAGATATTTATCTTACTTTTATATGCTTTGTATTAACATTTGTAACGTTTTTTTGGTAACAAAATAAAATGTAAAAAATACAATAAAATTAAAAAGATATTTATTAAAAATTGTGTACGTAAAGTCTACTATAAAAAGAAGTAACATGAGAATTGGTTTTAATTACTTATTTTGAACATTATTCAGATTCGCTACGTGCAAGAAGAGAAAGATGATTTACCTGAAAAAGAAGAACAAGTGGAAGAAGCGAGAAGTAAACAAAGAACGACTAATGAAACTATTGAAAGTTGTAAAATATGGCCAACTTTTGAACATAAGATGTATCGTTCACCAAAAACTATGAAATTATACAAAGGCAAAATTGATGCCTATGAAGTAATCTATCCTTCCTATGATGACAATTCTGACTTTCTCATAGAAAACTTATGGGCTTACGACACTCAATTGGATGGACTAATTCTAGAAAACAATTGGCCGTTAGATATGTCTAAGAAAATGCTAAATGAAACATCACAATACTTGCCATATTTTAATGAGGTACTTTTTTTTCATTATTAAACGAATAATTTCCACTAATGTACTTATTTATAATTTGTCTAATTCAACATTTTAATTGAAATCTTACTTTTAGTAATGTAACTAATATTTTAGGATTTTTTTTCAGAATTTTGAACACGCTTTCCAGAATTCACCACAATGGAACCTAACTCTAGCCAACAATAGTCTACCGTATATATTCAATCACAATAGATATGGTGAAAACTTTGCTAATACAGTCTTCAAATTATTTAATAACACCACTAAAATATGGTCTAGCAGTTTGTGGATGAACGGTCGCTTTGCAATAAATAGACAAAATGTTAACGTGTCGTGGTCTAATCTGCATAGAGAACTGATTATGTCAGCTTTAGGCGGAATATCTGGTTCCTGGCTGTGGTCATCCCCAATTTGTGGTGATAATGAAAACTATGACATGAAAAGCCAAGTTAATCTGTGCGTAAAATGGTATAAGGCAGCAACGTACTACCCCATGGTAAAACTACATTCAAAAACAGTACCTCGATACCCATTTGCGTATAACGGAACTCATAAATCTCTCATGATAGACGCATTACAGAAACGATTAGGATTTTTACCTTACTTTTATACAACGCTTCAAGAAGGCCCACTGCTTAGGCCAATGTTTTACCAGTTTCCTACTTCAGAAGCATTGCACGATATAAATACTCAGTTCAGTGTAGGAGACCATTTATTGATTGCCCCAAATTTACTACCAACGCAAAGTCATGTTCACGTTTGGCTACCTCCTGGCACGTGGTACGAGCTTTGGAGCGGAGTCAAATTGAAAGGAAAGGAAGGCGACCCTGTTACTATGACAACCGTCGAATCAGATTTCTTAACATTCATCAGAGGAGGATCCATTTTAATTCTCCAAAGGGTTGGTTTTATGATTTTTATATATTTATTTATACTATTAATAAGTTATAAAAGTGATTTACACTATGAAGTACGCGTTTAGGCATTTACGACATGATAGACGTTCTTTGAGAAGACGAAGTTTTTAAAATTGAATTCTACAAGTTGAAAACGCAGACTCGTAATGATTTTTATTCTTGCTTTTATTTAATTAAAAGTACTATTTCTCCATGATCCTAACTACGAAACACTGTATCGCAGTTTGAATGTGCGTAACCGAACGTGAACGTAATTACGGGTTTAAATCCCAGTTAAGTTTATATTAAATATATAGGTTTTTCAAAGTTAATAAGCCCAAAAATAATAAAAAAATAAGATTAATATATAATTTATCAATATTATATGCATACAAATGTTAAATAACTATTTTTATTACAAATAAAATGGAATATTCGTACAAAAACTGTTTTTGCAGGACGTTGCGACTCTGTCAGCAGAAGATGCGCGCTTTATAACTCCCTTTTCTGCGATAATTGCTTTAGACTGTACTAAAGACAACCTAACTGAGACTTGTGAGGCAAAGGGCAAGCAGTATTTCACATCAGGATTGACTTTACATTTCTCTGCAAACGAGACCACTATGGTTATTACCGCGGAAGGTACGGACTTCGAACCAATTTGCGACTTTAACACTGGGAAATGGATGTATGATATAGAATTTTTTAGTGTTTACGGTCTCGCAGAAGAGCATAATAATTACGATTACCATAGAGGCTTTAAAAGAATTTTTGATTTGTGTGACTTGGAATCTAAAAGCGAGATTGTCGTTAATCTATTATAAAAGAATTTGGTCATATTTTTGTACATTGTGTAATTTTTTTAAATAAATAATATAAATTTTGCTATGGTTATTACAAACTTACAATCAAAAATCTATTTAAATGGAAGTAGAGGCACCCTACCTATACGGACACATATACCAAAAAATTAATTACAAATTTCGTAAAGAATTCAAAATTTCTTATTATTTAGAGATCAAAGTCAATGTATTTAATTAATGTTTCTACAACCATTAATCATTTACTGAGCAGACGTCTACGTTGCTTAGTTCTTATATAATAATAAGACTTCTTTACTTAGTTATGAAATATGTTATATTCTAGAAAGTTTTATTCTTTAGTCGAAAATGTTCATAGATTACAGCTATAGTTGTGTAAAAATGTATTGATAAATTAATCCACTCCCAATTTTATACCCATTTAGTGACGCTAAGCTAGAAGCCGAATTTTGTATGCCCAGTCTAAAAGTACTTATATTATAAACATAATTTTAAAAAAAGAGTGTGTTTCAAACACATTTATCAATGTATATATGTTATGTTAAATGGTGTTGTACAAAATTATATCAACATTACTACAGACATTGCCTGAAATTGAGTAGTTTTCGGCAATTCATTATATATAAAAATAGTAGCCTATAATGTTCTAAATACTCGTAGAATAAAGGGCAATAAATATTAACTCAAATACAAATTTAGATTTAAGATAACATAAATTCTTGATTTCAGCACTTCTCAGTCTTGACCGCTCGTATATCAATGTAATTGAAATACTAGATATATATTTGTTCTAAAAGAGTAGCTTAAACGAAAAGCTTAGAAACCTTTTAATTTATTTTTACGCTGGCAATCTGTTAGAAAATATATAAATAAATATGCATGTAAAAATAAAATACTTTACAAAATAAAAGCTAAAAATATAATAAAAATAAAAAATGCTTAGCTTGCTACTTAAATTTCATGCTTTTTTAATCACTACAATTTGACTTTACATTACTATTATATTTATAACACGTTTTTAATCACATCACCATACATGTAATGATTTATCATTCACTCAATCAATCAATTTAAGTAAATCTTGCAACGCGGTTATCACTGACTTCTTGTCCTCTGATTTGATTGTAAATTTGTACACGTTTTTGAGAATATAATATTTTCAAAGGACATAAATTATGTCCTTGGCAGGACGATTAAGATAACAAGATTTTTATTGCTTATTTCGGATGACAATAAACGTGTATAACTAAGGAGATTCTCAATTTCTGCTTTTACAGAGAAGAATGGACACTTAAGTGTACCTTGGAAGTTGGTCCCATATAATTTTTGAACAATAATTCTAACCCCAAATAGGGGATGATTGCGATTGAAATTCACTTACTGATTTTAATGAGTTATCGTTGTTTTATTTTTTTTGTTATAAAGTTATTCTATACAAAGAATATTAATATGTCATATAAAAAGTCAACCAAACGTATAAAATCTAATCCAAGTGAAATTTTATTAAAAAGCATCAAAATTTCACATCAGCGATAGGAATAAAATTTCAATTGTCTTGCTACGATTCTAATAAAATTTCATCCTAAATTAAACTTAGGGTTTCAAATGAAATGCGCTTAAGAAAGATATTTATTTCGATTAAGCCTCGCGTTCCACTGAATAATAATTGTGTGACAAATAATTATTTTTGTTTAAGTTCATAATTATATTTTTAATAATTATTTAGATATATTCCATTTCATTTGACAAATATTGACTGTCAATCATCGTCATTTGTTTTATTATATAAAGAAATTTATAATACTGATTCACATTCCATACAAATTCATACATTCGACACACTATATGTAAGAAAACTTTTATTCTACGTATAGTGCCAATTTGAAACTTTTACATTAAACAATCTATTTGTTTATTTCAGCTAGTTTGTAAAAGGTAACTCAATCACAGTTAGTAAATTGATTAGGATACGAGTATATCGAAATTCTCTGTAGTTCACTGCTAAACAGGAAAAAAGGAAAAGCAACTTTATAAAAGAATTAGTTATTGTCAAATTATATTATACTAGAGCTTGCGGCTTCGCCCGCGTGAACTGTAGCTGTTCGTGAAACGATAAAATTTCTGGAAATCTTAAAAAATGGGAGAAAAAGTAGTCTATGCTCATCCCCGGATCCATATTTCCCAATCCAAACTTCATCACAATCGGTTCAGCGATTTGGCCGTGATGACGTCACAGTGAGACAAACAGACGGACATAGATCATTTGAAGCCATCGTGTGTGTTGGGAATTGAACCCACAGCCATCATACTGCAAGCAGGTACACACTAAACGCACCAGGTGTTATTGTTACAGATATATATTGTGGTATTATACAGGTGACATTTTTTTCTGTATTGTCACCTTTATTGCTAGTTCAAAAACCTCGCAAATATTCTTGATATTCGTGCTGTTGAACTTATTCGATTAGATTTGATTTTACAATAATTTTTTCTCGCATAATAAAACATTGTATGGTTTTAGTACTAGGTACTCATTTCATGAACGATAACAGTTCAAAAGAGAATTTTATTTATTAATGATTATCGCTAATGATTGGCTGTGGGTTCGATTTTCACTTGGAGGAATGATGAAAATGAATGAATTTAATTTTTTTCATATCTTCGTTTTAGTGAACAGGACAAAGTGTGGCGTTGAGTTCTGCCACTCAACACGCAATGTATTTAATTTGGGCGGAAAGTGGAGTATGGAGTGTTCGCAGCGGGATTTGAACCCGCGCCTCTAGAAAACCGTTCAAGCCCTCTGACCGCTAAGCCATGAGTTCTTCATCCAGCTACGTTGAAATAACAAACAAATATAAGTTGTAATAAGCATATAAGAAACATTTAGATATATTATTCTTTAAGTTTAAGTTTCTTAATTAAGTTTAAGTTTTTATACTTTGTCTAAATATGTCTTTTTCAGATAAAGTAAATGTTATGCGCAAAATTTGTATAAAGTCTAGAATAAAAAATATAAAAAGTTTTAATGTTTATTTTAAGCATCACCTCGCAACTAAACATATATTATCATACAGATTTCTAAATTGCGTTTAAGCAACAAACTAATTATACTATGATAAAAAATTAAACTATCATCCGGCTATTTTAAACCAAATACACAAACATATTTACTTCTGATGTAATTTTATTTGTGTATATCGTTATTCACTTTGATAACAAACAGTATTTCCATTACGAAGTCGTCAGATACGACCTGACCTCATCTTGAACCTTGATAAATCTGTTTGTGGCAAATATCAGTTCATTTACTATCGCGAGCACCTAAAAAATTCAAGTCTTGCACCAGTCAGGCTAATGACATTAGACAGAAAACACAGTGAATCTGAGGGTCTAACACAGACGAAAGAAATAAAATCACAACAAGAACCTCCAAGGATGCCGAACATTAAAGTATTCACAGGCAGCTCGCATCCCGATCTTGCGAAGAAAATCGTTTCACGCCTCGGCTTAAACTTGAGCAGAGCTACGACGAAGAAATTCAGCAACAAGGAAACTAACGTGGAAATAGGGGAATCTGTTAGAGGCGAAGATGTGTATATTGTTCAAAGTGGATGTGGAGAAATCAATGACAACCTCATGGAGCTCCTTATTATGATAAACGCTTGCAAAATAGCTTCAGCGTCGAGAGTTACAGCTGTCATTCCCAGCTTCCCGTATTCTAGACAAGATAAAAAGGAAAAAAGCCGCGCACCAATTACAGCGAAGTTACTGGCAAATCTTGTATCCGTCGCTGGAGCAGATCACGTAATTACAATTGACTTACACTCGTCACAGATTCAAGGTTTCTTCAATATACCAGTTGACAATCTGTACGCTGAGCCAGCGATAACTAAATGGATTAAGGACAACATTCCGGAATGGAAGGCCAGTGTTATGGTATCTCCAGATGCAGGAGGTGTGAAACGCATGACATCTATCGCCGATAGGCTTGATATAGACTTCGCTATAATACATAAAGAAAGACAAAGAACCAACGATGAAGATTCTACAGTTTTAGTTGGTGATGTGAAGAACAGGACAGCTATTATGGTAGACGACTTGGCGGACACATGTGACACTATCGTTAAGGGGGCAATAAAATTACGCGAGGCCGGAGCAACCAAAATCTATGCAATTCTAACTCACGGTGTTCTTGCTGGCGATGCTATTGATAAAATAAACAATTCATGCTTAGAAGCTTTCGTAGTTACAAATACGATACCGCAGGACAAAAATATGTTATCATGTCCAAAATTGCAGACAATGGATATATCGGTGATGTTGGCCGAAGCTATACGAAGGACCCATTACGCTGAGTCTGTTTCCTACTTATTTAATAATGTTCCGTACTAAAACTAAACATATGTTAAATTTAGAAAAGATTTTATTATTTTTCAAAACAAAACTTTTGTTTTACAAGAAATTTAAGTTTTCTTTTACTTTCACTCTTAAGCGACTAGTTATTCACAGACGCCCACTTAATTGATGGCCGTAATTCCAAAAGGAATCCACTTCTCAAAATAAGAGGCGAAAATATAGACTTAACTAAATTGGCTCTTGCCAAACAATTATTCATAGAATAAAATTCAAAATAAAATTGTAAAATTCTCTACAGAGATGCTAACAGCAAAAATAAGTTGTAATAAGCGTATAAGAATTTCGACGTAGCCGGATCTAGAACGTATGTATGGCTTATCCGTCAGAGCGTCTGAACGGTTTCAAAAAGACGCGGTTCGAAATCCGACCGCATCCAAATATTTTATACGTTTTCTAAAAATGTTTTTCAATATTCTAAGTGTGTGAATAACACTTTATAATATATCAAAAGAAGGGCAGTTTTTACAATAAATACTTTTTGTTGACTGTTTTGTAACTTACAGATTAAACGGCTAAAATATATACATATATTTATATGTTACCGTCAGTACCTTTTCTAGTATTTTTTCTATAATCGTTTTTCTACAAAATAATATAATTTACCAATGCCGTTGACAAGTAGGACGTGGGAGGCGGGACTCGGGAGCCGAGTACTAATAAATCATTTCACACATAGGTACCTAATGGATAGAAACGGAGTGTCAGCAAATCACATTACAATGAACTGATTGATATGATGCCAAAACAACATCACGCTGGTGTATTCCTTATATAATTTATTATATTGTGATTTGCATTTTCTAATGTGGATTCATTAATTAATTATTATTTATAACAATTTTATTAAAATTCTTTAATTATTCAGGTGCTTGTGTTTATAAAATACATATGTGTAGGAACTTGGACTTTACACCTTTGTCTAAATTTAAAGAATTAATGAGTAAGAGATAAGCCCTAGGTGTCAAATCATCATGGAAGATTGTAGTCCCAGTGGCCCCGGCCAGTGGCAGTCGAGGAGGAGCACCGTGAAGTTTTAGTGGGTATACGGACGGCCTACATCTGCCAGTCCGGAGTCCCACATAACCGCGTCCGAGTCCCCAATCGGGCGGGTACCCGGAAAGAATTTCGTCAAAAAAAAAGCGTCGAGTTTCGCCACTCATAACACAATATCTCAGATTCTGGTGAAGAGTGGAGAACGGAATGTCTTGACACTACATTCTGTGTGTACTCTGCTATAAAAAGAGTAAAGCTGATGAATAGCTTAATTGTATTTTATTATTTTTCTCTTATATACATAATATGGAAGTCAATGAAATAACAGCTTCACGCTTTTTTCCCGCATAGCAGGGTAAACAAAGAGAGCCTAGTGTCATGACACTCCGTTCTCCACTTTCCGCACATCCTTGATATAAAACTCCTTTGAAATCTGAAAATTAATTCGTGTAAACGCTATGTGGACTCACATCATAAAATGTTTCTATGTATTTATAATTATCGATGCTTGAGTTTACGACAATTTTTAAGGTAGTTCAGTAAAAAGAAGAAAAATTAAGTACGGCGGCCGAATCTATTGTGAAGATGGTTTTGAAATATTGAAAAGACATGTTTTGAAAACGGTTTCTAAAAGGCCCGGGTTCAAATACCGCTGCGTTCAAATTTTTATACGTTTTCTAAATAAGTCTTTTTTTATGTGAAGATGGGTTTAGTAAATTAATCAAACTAGTCTAGTCTAATATACTTTTCGATTTTCGATTGTGTCGATTAATTTTATTTTATGATTTCTTTAAGGTGTTCTTTTATTTACATATAGATATACCTACGTACTATACGTTCATAAACACATCAGCTTCTTTGTTAAATAAGAATTAATGCAATCAAATAATACACGTTGAAAATATTCTATAAACAAAAGATAAGATACATGAAAATCTAATACATTACACAAATAGCAAGACTGATAACCCGTCTTAAACATTAAATAAATATATTGACACAGCAATGTCCTACATCAACAAAAATTAAATAGGTTAAGGTTTTTGACACAAAAATGCCTATTCTTTTGTTCTAATACCGCCTCTATTTGTATTCTCCAAATGACAAAGATTATACGCTTGACGCTTCATCAGATCCAATTCCGATTATAATACAACAACTATTACTTTGTTAACATTTTTTAAAGTGTTATTCCCACACTTAGGAAATTGAAAAAGACATATTTAGAAAACGTATAAAAATTTTAGACATATTTAGAAAACGTATAAAAATTTAAATATGTCTTTTTCAATTTCCTAAGTGTGGGAATAACACTTTAAAAAATGTTAACAAAATATATATTTAATAAATAGCATTCTCTCTTGCCAGACGATTGTTCGTAGAATAATCTTTGGGTAGCAGAAATTTGTAAAAATCTCTCTACAGAGATGCTAACAACAAATATAAGTTGTAATAAGCGTATAAGAATTTCAACGTAGCTGGAGGTGGGACGCATGGCTTAGCGGTCAGAGCGCTTGAACGGTTTTCAAGAGGCGCGGGTTCAAATCCCGCTGCGTTCTAATTTTTATACGTTTTCTAAATATGTCTTTTTCAACTATTACTTTGTTTTTTCACCCACCCGCGTTCCCACTTAAATCGCAAACTTTACTTATACTTATAATTTATCTATTTATCTAGTATGCTTGAATCTGGCATGCTTGAATCTGGCATGCTTGAATCTGGCATTTTTTTTTTTATGCTTGAATCTGGCATGCTTGAATCTGGCATGCTTGAATCTGGCATGCTTCGATGCATGCTGGCACCTTGATCACTGATGGGTTATCGTTGAAAAATAAACGCAAATTATTGATTTATCCTTGCCATAAGCTATTTAAATCTATAAGCCCTCTTCTTCCTTTTCATTTCTTTCTATTGTCGATTTGGGATGTAAGTAATTATGTTTTGTGCAAATTGTTCTTGTTTTTATTTCAATTCTATTGATATCCGGTTTTGTCCATTTTATTATCCCCAAAAGGTTTTTTTTAATATAAATGCTTTTAGCATATCCTATTTACTCGTTGGAAATATTATTCTTTCAATTCTGTTTTATATTGAGAATGTACATGTTATATATTGAGAATGTGCCTTTAG
Organism: Podotricha telesiphe; assembly: GCA_038994665.1. NCBI lineage: Eukaryota > Metazoa > Arthropoda > Insecta > Lepidoptera > Nymphalidae > Podotricha > Podotricha telesiphe. The sequence goes on from JAOYRR010000327.1 coordinate 1,430,343, forward strand.
CTTGTTGAATTCTTAATTATTTATAACTTCGATTAAATTAAATTGAACCTTGCCTGTTATATTACGACTGTTACATAATTTTCCCTATTTTAACTTTAATTCCTGACATTTATCTAATCCAAACAAATAAATTTCATACAAATATCTTTGCTACTCTTTACTACATATCCTGTTCAGATTTGGCAAAAAGTTTTATATCATCTATGTAGATCTATCATCCCATTAAATGTTAGGTTAGGTGGTAATTTATAGCCAGATTAAGTATCATTGAGAAGATTCAATAATGGATTTAAGGCAAGACAGAACCATACAGGACTCAATGAATCCCCCTGAAAAATGCCGTTTTCGATACCAATTTCTTCAGTTTGAATTGTAGTTTTGTTATTACGTAAATATAAGTAAGATTTCCAACTTTTTATTATATTTTCTAAAAATTGTATGATTATTGGGTCAATTTCATAAATCTGTAAATTTTTAATAAGCCAGTTGGACTTATGCTTTGACAGAGAGTACGCCATGGTATGGCTACTCTCTTCAGTGTTGCTCTAAGAACAAAACGCATCATTGGGCTTTTCCATTAAAGACAATGATTTTGTAAATAGGCGAAGAGTGAAAGACCACTAAAAAAACAAAAATCAAGTAGATTTTTTCACGGTCGTAGTCCGTATTTTTCATATTTAAATTTCACGTAATTTTATAATCTGGTCTATGTATTTTTTTTTTCTAAGTTGGCAATACTGCACAATAGTAGTATAATCTGTTATAACAGATTACTATATAACTTATGAAACTTACACTAGCGACAAGCTTGTTCATAAAACTGCTTATTCAAAATAAGCGTCATATGTTTGTCTCATAAATGTATAATAATTATATGATTATTAGTGTCGTAAGCAGTTTCTGAAACCGAATACGTTTAATAGCGCCCACGTCTTGTTGAAATTTTCAACAAATCTGCAATGATTAGGGAAACGAAACCGGGTCGCTGGAGTTCCATGAAAATAATCTATACATATAATATATGAAAAAAATATATTATCAGGTACATTTATTAATATAAAAAACCCAAAATAATTATTTTTAATTTTTGTCTTTTCTGTTTGTATGTGGATTTGTGCACGCTAATCTCAGTAAGGGCTTAACCGATTTGAATGCGTGTTTGACTATTATCCTACTAATATTATAAACGCGAAAGTTTGTCAGGATGTTTGTTACTCGTTCACGTAAAAACTACTGTATGGATTTTAATTAAACTTTACAACAATATAGCTTATACATCAGAATAACACATAGGCTACAAGTTATAAAGACATTGTGTGAATTGCCCAAAATATCAAGTAAGTATCTTATGTTCAAGCCATTAAAGCCAAAATAGTGAACCATTGCAGTCAATAAATTAATATTATGGTATATATATATGCTAAATGCATATATGTATACACGCTACATATAGCAGAATATTATTTTTTGCTATTTATGTGTCTGTCAGCCTGTTTGTTCCGGCTAATCTCTAAAACGGCTACACCGATTTTGACGGGGCTTTCACTGGCAAATAGCTGATGTAAGATATCCACGCGGACAAAGTCGCGGGCACAGCTAGTATGTTAATAAACTTCCCTTAACGTTTAGTGTTTATTTCGTTTCAATTCAAGGTTTATAAATAAAAAAATTATAACCATTTAAATTGTAAATTTAAGCAAAATTAATTATTTGAGAATGGCGTCAGAAGAAAAAACTAAATAGTTCAGTTGTGTAAATTACGCAGGCGAAGCAGTGAGTGGGTCGCTAGTATGTTCATAATTTTTTACATAGAAAATGCCGTGCGTATTTCTTATTTTTTGTTTTGCGTTACTTTTTATTTAAATTTGACAAATAAAATAAATAAAAATGCTGCTAGTATAAAATAAAAATATTAAGTCTTATCTACAAACATCAACGACCAAAAAAAACTTAATACCATTGGATGAATAACTAAAATTATATTTTTATATTTATAATTTATATTATTTTAAAACTTAATGTATAATTTGACGTTTAAACGGACTCTTGTTTTGAACACGCTTTGTTTATATTCTTCGAATATTATCGATATCGTACCTTGTTGATAACTGCTGCTATATGTATTTATAACTTTTTATCATTGAGGGAAGTTATTATAAGTGAACGTGTTTAAGAAATATGCTTATTTTATACAAAAATAATGCCAGTCCACCAGCTCGTGCCAGCATGATGTTGTTACACATCCTTGGAATTGAGTATGAAGGACACGATATAAATCCTGTTGCAAGGGACCAAGATACTCCAGAAATGATTAAAGTAACATAATATTAAGCTATTATTTATATATTTATTTACTCATACTGATACAAATAAAAACAGATTTTATCATTCTAGAAAAATCCCATGAGAACAATACCCTTTATAGATGATGATGGATTTTGTTTAGGTGACAGGTAAACTTAATATTTTTTTTCTTAAATTGCTTTCTTAATTCAAATACAAAAATATAATTTCAATGGACAGCAAAAACTATTATGCCTATCTTGTAATAATAAATACTTGGTAAAAATCTAGAAAAATACTTTTAAATTGTGTGTCCAAAAGCAAAATAGGAAAGAAATAAGAAATAATTATGTAAGAATAATATCCCACCTGAAAAAAGACTATTTCAGTAATTATAATTAGCCATTTAACAGCAAGTTATAGTTATTTCATTCAGTAAATGTGAAATAAATTGGCATGAATATTGTAGCAATATTACTGTTTATATGTATCTTAGTTTGAAATTACAAATAAATATGTTTTCAAGTAGATAATCAGTATTTAAGATATAAGTGTCACATCACATCACATCACGTCTTGTAAAAAGGATTACTTAACTTTGAAAATAAAATGTTATATATTTTTTTTCAATTACTTCAGTTTCTTCATACAGGAGTGTACTTTGAAGTTGATTATATTATATATATATTTATTTAATTGTATTCATTATTTTATAATAATTATAAAAATAAAATTCTGGCAGGCAGTATTTGAAATCACAACCATATCAAGTTAATATATATATTGTTCAGATTTTTTTTATGAGTTTCTGTTTTATTATAATAATTTCAATGCTTCAACACTTGAAAGTCTGGTTTCCCTTCAAACCATAAAATTATTATCTTAACAAAGACTAATTTTAATTATTTTCTTAAATTATGCTTTCAGCCATGCCATCATGTTATACTTATTTGATAAATATGGAAGAACTGAACATTCACACTTATATCCATCTAATAAACAAAAAAGAGCCATAATAAATCAAAGATTATTTTTGGATACTGGTGTCTTATTTCCACGTCTTAGATCTGTTATGGTAAGTTTTCCATAAAAATATTTTACCAAACTTTAAACCAAGAAAAGTTTTAACATAAATTTCTTTTATATTGACTTTTTTAATGGTAATATTTAAAAAACATGTAAATAAAAACTTATTTCAAAATAACATAGTCAATTTACTAACAGAGCAATAGAATGTAGATTAATTTTTTTCATGCAAATAACTTAAAATTATATTTCTCTAGTAAAGACGGTGAGTTCATTTAGGTTCAGTTGTAGGCATTAGGTGTAGGTTCACTAGTAGGCAGTAGTATGCATAAGGTTCACTCTGATTATCGTGCTATGTGGGAAAAAGTGAAGCTTCTTGGCAAAATCACACTTATAACATAATCCTAATCCCATTATATTAGGAACAATATTTTTATTACACTTGTTACACCTTTTCGGCCACCTTCATTTATTAAAATTATAGACTAGTACTGATACCACAACCATTTAGTATCACACTATCATCCCATCATCTCTCTTGTAGCTTTTTGTCTCTTAGCTTTAAGTGTCGGTTAGCTCTATGTTGAAAACTAAAGTATTTCAACATTTAATCTACTTTAAACATGATTTCTTTTATTTATTTATACCTACATCATTTTTCATGCACAGGCACCAACATATGGAGGGAAATTGACAGAATTATCAAAATCCATGATTCGCAATATAGAAGATGCATATAGCATACTAGAGACTTATTTATGTGATACTTTGTACTTGGCCGATGACATCCTCACATTGGCTGATATCAGTGTTATCACAACAATATCTTCATTGCATGGATTACATCCTATTAATGGAGGAATGTTAGTAAATATTTTTTATAGTGTTATAAATGTGTAAAATGAATTAGCTAAACAATGTGTTTTAAATTTTTTTTTTATGTGGAATAGTCATTGTACGTGCAGCTCATTTAGTTGTCTTGTTTTGTCAGCGGGCCGTTGATTCTTTTAGGTTCATCTATATCTGTGCTAATTTGACCGCCTTCTAGCTATTCCCTATAATTGACAGTTTGCATTCGATGTCAATATATTTTCTAAGCATGACCTGATGTCATGAGGCTCCGGACGACCGGAACAAAAAACTAAAGAAAAACATTTAGTTTCAAGTGTTTCTATTTATTTAACGCTCTGAAAAAACATAGTCGTAATTTTTAAAGGACAGCCATTATTAACAAGAGGAATATTATTTTGTAACAAGAAATAAGCTCGAGGCTATCCTGGCGCAGTGGAACAGCGTATGACGCGGTTGGTTGTGGGTTATATTTTAAATATTTTAATTTCTCCGGTCAACAAAGCAAGAGAAACAACGCGCGGCGTAAAGTGGAAAAGATACTCTTGCCATTTTCTTAATATCTCTTTGACTACCCGCTATGCGGGAAAAAGCGTAAAGCTGTAAAAAAAAAGAAGCTTAAATCTTAAAATGTTATATTAATGCCACAGTGAAAATTAACACGTCCTTGTTTCTCACTTAATGTTAGATATGTTTCCTCTGTTTATTTACAAATTATTTATTAACTTGTTTGTTTGGGTGAAATCTTGCAACTCAATTTTGAAGCATACATCTTCAACCGATGAGCTGAAATGTTGTGTACGTTTAGTTTTAATGACAATGCTTGTTTAGCTGTGTAAAGCCATTCTAATCCCAACATGGACTAGTTATTTCTAATGCTTCTACAATATAGATATCAAATAAGAGCTTGCTGAGAATAATTTGGAAAGTTTAGTTTTACTTTTAATATTATGGTAATTTCTGATATACCAATTCGTTTTTCCTCGTTCCCGTAAGAGTTTCGGAATATTCTCTCCCATACTCTCCAAGGAAATTACATATTGAATTTCAGCTTTCTACTACCAGTAGTTAACTTTGCATTGTCTGTCTGTCTGTCTGTCTCAGTGAGTAAAGGAAGAGTTTTATATTTATATAGTTTGTTATGTACCAAACTATATATATTTATATATATATATATATATAGTTTGGTATAGGACATGGATGCACAGATCGCGGGCCGCATGCGGCCCGCTGGTTGAATACTGGTGGCCCGCCGACAGCAAAATCAATACTCTCGTACATTCCTTTTTTACGTGTTCTACAAGTAAATTTGAGCCAAATATAAAAAAAAGATTGTAAGCACTATTGCAGTGCCACGCTTCAAATTAATAAATTCTTTTTCAATTTTAAAATATTATTATCAATTTTTTATTGTCTTTAATTACCTATACTTCTGGCGGCCGGCCCGCCATCAGTTCATGATTTGCCCGAGTGGCCCCTAGTCTTAATAAGTCTGTGCAACCCTGATATAGGATAAGACACTTGGTGCAGATGTCTGATTGCATATAATAGTTGTAGGTTCAATTTTGTACATGGAATGTCTATTCAACACACTCTTTTACAAGTAAGTCTGTGAAAATGAAGGAAATATGTTGTGATCAATAATTTGTATGTAGATTTAAATTTTGACAAGATATTTATATAAAATTAGTAAATGTATTTGATATTTCATAATTCGGAAAGCGGAGAACGGAGTGTCGTGACACTAATCTTCTCGGACTACCCTGTTATAAGGGAACAAGGACGCAACGGTTGCATTAATTGTTTTAGCTATTAGGTATCTTGAGATGTCTCCATGCCTTTCTGATTCTTTATATTTATGCTATATTTGCTTGATTTCTTCACAAAAGCACGTTTTTTATAACAACTAAATGAATATTGAGGGTTATACGAAACTAATTATGTCGGTGTATACACATTTATTACATTTTTTCAACTTAAATGTTTTAGGTATCCAAAATTAAAACAATGGTATGAGAATATGTCTAGGCAAGAAATCTGCAGGAAAATCAACCAGCCCGGAGCGGAATACCATGTCTCAGTACTGAAAGCTTTAATGAAACATAATAAAGAGAATAAAAAATCAAAACTATGATATAAATATGGATAGAAATGCATTTTTATTTTCAAGTTCTACTTTTATTCATTACTTATGTAAGTCTTTAAAATTGTATGATTAAAGGAATATTTTGTGTAAGCTTTCAAACCTAACATTCATTAAACAAATTACATTATAACTATTTATATTTATACTTCATTAAAATAATACTATACAATGGTCACATTAATAATTAATTAAATCCACAATAATAATAATAATAATCAATCAATAAAAAAAAAAGGTGTAAACAAAACACAATATATCGTTACGAATCACAGGTTTTCATTTATTTCAATAACTAAAATGAAATGCAAAGAGTTTTCCTTTAAACTTTACACTCCAGTAACGTCTAGGGCTAGCTATAGCCGTATTGATAACTTTATGAGAAATGAATGATTACAAAAAAACATTACACATTAAACATTTCCTATAAGTCTTGTGGAGTCCTTTGCAACGCCCGCACTAAACAAGAATAGCACTTACATTATAAAGTTCACAGTCTCTCACACACACACATGCAAGCCCCCAATTGGAATTAGGACGAGATCCGAGCCACTTGTCAAACGTTTAAAGATACTTTGTTGGGCGTTTGGGCGTTGCCGACGCTTGTTGCACGTTAGTCTTAAGTTAGCGGCTGCATTAGCCGTCCTCCTTCGGTGGTGTGAACCATCCTGTTGGTCATTCCAAACTATTTATGTACAGTTAAATTACATATTGTTATCATTGGAGCGGAAGTACACATTAATTAAAAATATGTAAATATTTATGTTAGATTATGACAAAGAGAATATATATAATTTTCTTTTACAATGAAACATTTTTATATGATTTGTATAGACTATATACCAATCATCATCATCTACTAAATGCAAACCACGATAATCCGCAAAACCACCTTCATTCATGCATATATTCATCTAATTAATGGAGTAAAAATAATACTAGTGTGTTATATTTTAATTGCTAGATTGTGTATATTTTGCTTATTAATGTTCAAAATTGTATATGTATATTTAACATATAATAAATAAGTAGTAAACATTAATTTGATTTAATATTATTATTTTAATTCATCTAAACAATTTTATCACAACCATGTTCATGAATGAAGTATTCAAAAACTTAAGTAAAATTGTTTTGCTATTTACTTTATAAAATTGCACATTAATTAATTTAAAAACAATACAATAACAAAAACCAAGCATCCAAAAGTCTACATCTGCCCTTAATCAGTACAACAACCATTTGAAATGACAATTTCACAAAGCAATAGAAAGTAAAAAAAAAAAAAAAAAAAAAAAAAAAAAAAAAAAAAAAAAAAAAAACAAACAAACAAACAAACCATTCTTCTCGTGTATCTGCACTAGGCACTTGAAGCTTTGCTGTGCGCGGGCCAAGCTGTACTGCGACTGTGATACCACTTTGGTAGCACCAAACTGTATCCGAGCCTTGCCCTTCACGAGGGTGGCGGCTATCTGCATGATGACCGCCTCCACCGTGTACGCGGACGACCAGCCTTGCTTGGTGAGGAGCTCCATGCATATTGCACCGCCGACCAGGACGTAACCGCCTGGAATAATAATATAGTGGACATGTCCATATCATAACCCAAACACACTGTGTAGTAGCTTGGTCTAAGCCCGTCGATACAGGTATATATATATATATATATATATACCAGCATAGAGCTGAGAAATTATAATAAAAAAATATTGTAACGACAGCACCGCTATGAGCTAAGCCGGCCTTGTGATGTGCTACTGTGCGTACAAGTAAAGCAAGCCTTTAATTATTTATCGTATACAAATGTATAGCAATTGTAATCATATAGTCTCAATTATTTATTAGTATAATTTATTAATTAGAAATGTAATAGGAGGGTCAATTGATAAAATATGAAAATAGATTGTGAATTGATTGCAATAAGGAGGCAATTCATTTTAAAGGGTTTGTATCCTAAATTAAGTGAAAACTCTGTGAGAACAATTAAATACGTTGGCTTAAACTGCCTTATTATTTTTCTCCGTTTTAATATATAAAAGCACCGACAAGAAAGAAACAAAAGAATATACAAAGCACAAGAGCATACGTGTAAAATAGGCTGCCTTATCGCTAAAGTAGCGACTTCCAGGAATTGGATAGTGTGAACAGTAACAATATAAACCAGTTCCGGAGCGGAGTTCCAGGATATCATTTCTCCGAGTGGGAATCGAACCCACACGAGCTGTCACACATCACCATAATGGTCTCATATATGAGAGAATAATAATATAATAATATAAAAAAAAAAATGTATTTATTGCACACTAAGAAAAGATAGAAGACACAAATAGAAATGAAATATTATTACATAAAACGTACATATGTGGCCTTATCACAAAGTGATTTCCAACAGGCAACCAAATTGATAGGATCTTCAGAAAATAATGGGCATAAGGTGGTGCAAAACATCAAAAACAAACGAAACAAACACTATGAAACTTACATATTTAATACAAGTTTTAAATTTCCTAAGTGTATGAATAACACTTTAAAATATGTTAAAAACATATAACATGCTTTTATATTATTACTAACATTTATAAGAGATTTTTTTTTTTTTTGCCTAATTATTTTATGATTAATTTGTTATTGAAAATATAAATATATTATTATTTTAAATAAAATAAAATAGGCGTTTAAATTGACGCGAGTTTTAGATGATTTCAGTGGTAGGGTCTAGTTAACAACCAACAGCAACACTGAGAAATTCATATTCCAGATTCAAATACGTTTTTAATAAAAAAAAATACAATAAATAAATTGCCAATATATATTATAGCTGTCCGTAATTTATTATAAAAATACGAGAAGGAAAATTATGCGGAAGGAGTATGTGATCTTGCATATTTAAAGTTTATATTATATGTATGTAAGAAGTGCTGAAATCAATATTGTTCATACTAAAATACATTAGAAATTTATTAAAGTGAATTAAAATTAAAAAAAAAAAAACTATATAACACTCGCTCACTGCCATACAAGCGACATACACTTTTAAAGAGTGCACATACACGTAGCCATGGCAACGCGTCTGTTACGCACAATGGTCTCTATCATAATGAATTAGTGTAAGGGAAATGTTTACCTGATATAATAGGATACACAACACGTACAAACGGCGGCTCAAACGGATACGTCTCTTTGAACATAATGTTCAACAGAATTGAATCTTTGCCCTCCTTCTCTTTAAGCAAGAGCAGGTCATTGTGCAACGGACTGTCGGGGTCCACCGAACGCAGCGTTATGTTCCACTCGTACAGTGAATCGTTTACTAACTCTGAAATATAAGGGAATATTTGTTTTATTCATATACTAATGTGATGTAATATCAAATGATTTCTTTTCATTAGGTCGATGCATATGAAATGTCGGTTTTTATTTATATACGAACGTTTCGTCTTACTGTAATCGTTATACTATTGTTTTTGGACATAATCTCGTTTATAATCCGTACTGTCCATTGCCAGAGCCACATTTCAATCAACAAATGAGATTTACTCGATAATGTTCCCACCTTTCGTTGTTTGATTTGAATTCTGTACCGATATGAATCTAAACGATTTTTATGTATGGGTGTAATAAAAGTTGGTAATAATGCTGTAACAATCTAGGTCTAGTAATTTTCACAAGTAAATAATCCAAAACGTCTGTGAAAAATGATGATCTGAAGGCATTGGTGGAAACAGACTCGACTGTTTCCACGAGAGAACAGTATACCAGGATGAAAATTGACCATACACTAATATTGAGACCCAGCATCAATGCACACACTCAGCCAGTTCACCGGATTTCTCGCAAACCGATTTTCAAGTTTTAAACATTTAGCACGGTTTTTACGAGCTAAACAATATGAAAGACAGTTTTAAAAATTCTATATTACAGTTTATTGATTCTAAAGGTCAGAACTTTTTTTAAGACATGCATCTATGCTCTAAAGTCTTGATTGAATAAACAAATTTAAAAAAGATATGCAGTTTTATATATTTACTTAAAAATCCGACATTTAATATGCACCAACCTAATAGGAAGTATAGAATAATGTAGAGTAGCACACTACTTAAATATTATTATACAATTAAAATATTATATTTCAAAATACGGAATGTACGGAATAGCCAAATGTTATAATTTCCAGTAATATAGAAACAATCATTGGAAATACATTGTGATTTTTGCTAAATACTACATTTTTCTTTAAGAAAAAAATATGAAACGTACTAGTTTCTGTTATTGCATAAAATTTCGCTGTTTTTTTTAAACTTACTCGAAATTAAATATTATTCTTTACAATTAAATATAAAAAAAAATTGTCTAAACTAATGTTTCTTAAGTTTTTAACAGTATCAAATAAAGACTAAAATTTATAGTTTTACATTTAATTGCAAATGCTTTTCAATACTATTCTTATCACTACATATATTCGTAGAGGCAATCGTGGCGCAGAACGTCTAACTGCAAACAGGATTGTGTCATGGGTTCGAACCCAACTCGAAGTAATGGTTATATTTAAATATTTTTTATTTCTCCGCTATGGAGCAAGAGAAAGGGCGACAAGTATTTAGTTTACGATACGGATATAATACATGCAAGTTTTCAATAATCTGTATAAGTAATGAAAACCCAAAAGTCTTATAACACCAAATTCCTCTAATTATAAAAACATGTATAATTCCCACTCACCTATGGAATACATATTATTCTTGAACGAGTGAGAGCGATATATATCGCGCAGCTCCTTCATGAGCCGGTCGGTGGCTTGCAGCGAGCCGGACACGCTGCCCGACAGGTAGTCTTGCCGCTGGTTTTGTCTGAGCCGCTCTAGTGTCGCCAGGTGCTCAGTCTCCATGTCGTCCTGGCGAATACATTTTAACAATTGTTCCAATACACTTATGTTATATCATTTTTAAATCCCGTATAAAAAACATGGCAGTCGGAGAGAACCTCAAGTGTCAAGACACTACGTTCTCCACTTTGAGCCCGAATTCGAGACATTGCAATTTAAGTGGCTGAAAATTATCGCATATATTAACAGTGCGGGGGAGTGGAAAGAAATTTGAATATAATCGCGTTTACAGTCAGACGACGTCCGACGAGATATTCGCTGTTGATATATAAATTTATATTTGCTATATGATATACACCGTAAAGCAATCTTTAGGTAGATATAATACAGAAACTCCCTTAAGCTCCATTTTACTATAGTCCACGATCACAAGCAGCTAATAGACGGAAAGTGTCTAAATGGTAGCGCTTTTTAAATATTTTAAATACCAAAATATACATGATAAATATGTTAAAAATAGTTTCAATAAAAATTAAACACATTCCAAAAAACGACATAATATAATGATTACGGAATGGAATGATACGCCTATAAACCTATCTGTCACGACAACGCGCTTCTCATTTGGTTGATTTATATCCAATAATTATTTTTTCAGCGTCCCAACTTTTCCCGCATGGCAAAGTCAGAAAGAGCTTAGTGTCAAAACACTCCGTTCACCAATTTATGCCCGAAATCGAGACTGTGTGTTGTGTGATGAAATTCCACATAGCACTTCGTTTTACCAGAGCGGAGCGGATCATTGCTCCGAGTGCAGATCGAACCCACAACCGATCGTCTTGCAATCGGATACTGTCCCACTGAGCCATGATGGCGGCTTCAAACAATATTTGCAATATAATTTATTAATATTAATGCACAAATTACCTTGCTGCTGCGTCCGGCATCGTCGACCATCTCTAATGGCAAGTCGTCCTCCCCCTCAGATTCATCCTCTTCGGCCGCCATCTCTTCATCTTCCTCAGTGCCAGATTCCGCACCGTTTGACGTCACGCTAGGTACTCTGAAACGCATAGCATATTATATAGTTTAAATAATAGTTTATTTAGCTTTGTGATTTCTCCCCGCATAGCAGTGTAGGCAAAGAGGACCTGATATCAAGACACTCCGTTGTCCACTTTTCACTAGATCTCGAAATATTGCGTCTTGAATGGCGGAGCTCAACTTGAAAGTCTTGTTACCAGAGCCAAGAATTTTCCCGAGTGAGAATCGAACTGACACATACAAGCAGACGCTGTCATGCCATTTAAGTAGTAATTATTTAATTGTATAACTTTTTTGTGATATTATTTTTACATTAAGAACTTGTATCAAAATGTAATTGTTTGTACAGAGCTTGTGATTTTGTAATTTATTTACATGAATTTTGATTGTGATTTGTTTTGTGGGGTAATAACCAAAAAAAAAATGCAACAGGACAGAAGAGAGCCGCGTGTACTCCGGTCTTCACTAACCGTCCGCATTGGAAACATTGCTACGTCGCGTTCAGTGGCGGAACTCAACGTCGCACCTTCTCTTACCAGAGAGAACAAAGGAAAATTATCTCAAGATATAATCATTCCCCCGAGTAGGAATCGAACCCACAACCAATGTAATATACAGTCAGACGGCCCATTTTCTCCTTTTTGCACCGCAATGGCCGCAAAAATTTAATTCTACTTATATACAGGTTACACGAAGCTTGGGAAAGTCACACAAATTAAACATTTGACACGTGTTTTTAACAAATTATTACTAAAGTAATCTTTTAAAAAAAAACAAATAACAATATTACAACCGTAATTTTTTTTTAAATATATCATATCATTACATAGCGAATAAATATAATATTGTATATTGTACAATATTATATTTATTCGCTTAATTAAGGATCACTTAATGTTAGTTTTCCTTACTAAAACAATATTTTTACTTCATTACAATAGTTGCGTACTTTTTTTATAACGTCTGGTTGTAAATAAATAAAGCTAAGAATAAATAAAAAAATCTCGTACCAAAATAAAATAAAATCCAGTTTCACTTGAAAACGTTAAACAATGCAATAAAACAATTGTGTTTACAAAAGCACTAAGCTTATTGTGTTTTTAATTAACAAGTATACAAAAAATATAGTGTAATTAACTTCTTCCTTGTGATGAAGATAATATGTAAGAAAATGAAGCACTGCAATAATAAAAACACCATTTTTTTAAGGCCTACTTTTTAAAACTTGTAAGGTATTGTATGTCGAAATACATAGATTACAGAGTAAAGATATGGCCTAAAGTTTATTGTAATTTATCAAAATAACATTTTCTTCAATACTAAACAAGTACATACTAAGGAACTGACTCCACTTCTTGACAGTAACTTGTTAATAGAGGACTTCATTGTATAATATTTTTTTATTCCTCATTTTTTCACGCATACGGTATTCAGAGAGAAGCCTAGTGTCAAGGCATTGTTATTTTCCGATCGTAACCGAGACCAAGAGGCGCGGGTTCGAATCCCGCTGCGTTCAAATGTTTATAAGTTTTCAACTTGATTTTATGTCGAATCACATATACCTAATTACATAAAAAAAATAAACGAAAACAGTACTAAGAAAAGTATTCTGTCGCAATTTGTCTACACGACGATTTTTAATAATATTTATTAAGTATTATTAAAGTCATTACATGTTATCGCAAAACGTTGCAAGAAACTTTATCATTTTTTCGTTTTACATTTTGTGAAACTAAATTCATGATAATATAATAAAATAGCATTACGCTTTTAAAAGTAGTAGCTTTTGAGTAAATTGAATGATACTCTTAAAGTAGACTCAGTTAGTTGACGCTTGACTCTACTATATTTATTACTATTACAGTGTCTTAGTTTTAATACATTAATATAAAAGTATTAAAAATATATGAAGCTTATTCAAAGTGGTCTCCAGTCTTTTAAGCGTTGAGGCCATTTATTAAAAAATCTTCACTGCCAATAAATCATAATCCAGTGGATCCAGCCACTGAAGGCTGGCTGTCATCTTGTCCTTATTATCTTAAGATAATAAGGACAAGATGACAGCCAGCCTTCAGTTCTGATGAAGTCCAGAACGTGCGTTTCTACCCAGATTGGGTGGATGAAACTAGGATCCGGCGTCGAGACTTGCATTCTTGGTTATTGCACATGGTGTTGTTAAGGTGAAAGAATGGTGTTTCACAAAAATATGGCTCAGTAACTCTTTTATAGCTAACACCCCACCAAACCATCACTGAAGTCGGACAATGCCCACGTTGTACTCTGTTAACTAATTGGGAAGCTTCTTTTGAAAGCATAAATGCTATTATTTTGTTTGTTAAAGTATAGATAGCTCAATTGGAAAAAATCTCATCCAAGTCAATGTTTCCAATCCAATTCAAGTACACAAACATTTCACTAATACCAAGCGTATGGTGGATTTTAAAAATTATATTTATCACCATGCCTACTTGATGTGACGCAATCACAGTGATCTCTTCACTTTATCGCCCCACTCCATATATTGTACAATATATTGACGCCAAAATAAGAAAACACAATGAACAATCATATAAAATTTACAAATTCCAAATTCAAAGGTAATATTTAGTTTATATAAAATGATAACAGTATTTATGGCCAGACTAAGCCTAAATAGTCAATAGTATAACAGATACTAATATTTCAATAGATACTAATATTTTTTAAAAGTGAAAGAAAAAAGGCATTTTTAATCACATCACAATTTTTCATTTATTTTCATTCAAGTTCTAATATGCTAATGCCGAGTAGGGCGCGTTTCGTTTAAACGATCGTTGGGGTGTTTCAAAAAGGAACTGTCATTCATATAATACTTACGTCATACAGTGAAAGCATTCGTTGCATATCTAATAATTATTAATTTATTTTAATGTTTAAGTCAAGAAGTACAGTAAATAGTATTAAGAGTTTAATTTAATTCCATATTGTCCAGTTAACAACTGGACAATATGGAATTTAAATTAAGATTTGTTAAAAAGACATATTTAGAAAACGTATACAAATTTGAACGCAGCGGGATTTGAACCCTCTTGAAAACTGTTCAAGCGCTCTGACCACTAAGCCATGCGTTCTACCTCCAGCTACGTTGCAATTTTTATACGCTTATTACAACTTATATTTGTTGTTAGCATCTCTGTAGAGAGATTTTTACAAATTTCTGCTAAGATTTATTAGTTATTTAGAATTAATCTGAATCTGAATAAATTATAATAAAAAAGCAGCACCACACTTTTTCCCGCATATCAGGGTAGTCAGAGAGCAACTAGTGAAAGACACTGCGTTCTCCACTTTCCGCTCGAAATCGAGACATTGCGAGTTCAGTGTGCATAATTATTTAATTTATATCTGTATGTCTGTAGGTATGTTGGCAATCAGAATTTTGTATTTCTCATTGCCCCTTTTTTTCAATACGAACATTACTAGAAAATTATAAATTTTATATTGAATGTAACTTTATAAATACAATTTTCTCGAGGCTTTGCCTGTGTAAACTTGACGGCTATAACTAAGTATTTCGTTTTTTCGCCCGCCCCTGTTCGCACTTAAACCTCAAAGTTTGCTTATATTTATAATTTAGTCGAAATAATTATTGAAAATAATTATCATTTACAGACAATATCTATACAGCAAAGCAAGCAATTGATTAAAGTTTCAGCCAACTCAATAAAATAGTTATTTTACAGCAATTTTATCAAACAACCTTTAAATTGTTGAAGCTTTTTTATATATGAACCGAATAAAATAAAATAAATACTAAATGTTAAGGGAAATTGACCAGAATATTAAATATATAATAGTCAAAACTGCATTTAAATCAGTTAAGACGTTTCTGAGATTTCGTGTACGATCGCAGAGACAAATAGAAAAAAATTAAAAAGCATTGTTTACAACGATAAATTAAATGCCACCAATAATATTTTTCTCATATATCTTCCATGAACAGACAACGATCAGTTATATTTTTATTATATGTATAGATAACTAAGTACATAATTTGGGAATTTATTTCTTTAAAATAATACCGTCCAAATATTCCTCGACCCTCGAGTTCGCGGCACTGTTTTAATCGACCAGTAAAATTAATTATGATGGCTCGGCAGGTGGTCTCAGGGATGGCTGCCACTTCGTGACGGATATTTTCTTTCAAATGCGCCAGGGAATTCGGTATATTGGATAAACTTTAGATTTAAGTTTATGTCACCTCTTCTGGAGTTCAATTTGCCTAAGAAAATTTCACAAACCCGTGGCAGAAACGTATTGGACGTGTGTGACGTTGCTCCGTCCTGCTAAACCCCTGTTCTTTGGTATATTATAGCCAGAAAACTAAAGAATGTTAACTTTCTTTTGAGACATTCTGTACTATATGTTTATTTTATTATGTTTTTTATTCTGGATTTGAACCACTGTGTATCGATCACTTCATAGGTAAAGCCAAGACAGACCCTAGACTAACAAGGGAGTTTCATGGCCACATACAGCCACTAAGTCCTAATAAATCTTATAAAGCTAGTATTAAACAATACAAAAATGTGTAAAATAATAAAATTGCTAAAAAAATAAGATAGGTGGTGAAAAAATTCATAATAAATTTATATGTATTGATAACACTCACCTAAGCTGCGGTGCTGGGTGGAGGGGTAGTGATAAGGAGTCCAAATCTGGCGGTTCGGGGACGCCATGTAATTTGCATAGCTCCCTCAAAAGTATACCCACCTGGATGTAATGTTTTTATTAATCTACAATACGATAAAGTGTTACAACATTGAAGGATTTTTATTTAAAATAGAAAAATAATATATAGGACAGAAAATATATATATAGGAAATTTATTTAATAAAGCTCTTAAATAAAATAAATGTCCTATAAATAAATGTATTATATGCATACTATGTTTTGTACAGCTTTTTTTTGCATATCAGAGTAGTCAGAGAGAACCTAATGTCAAGGCACTCCGTTCTCCACTTTCCGCCTTAATTCGCAACTTTGCGTGGTGAGTGGCGGAACTCAACGCCGCGCTTTATTTTGCACCAGAGCGAAGAAATGAAAATAAATTTTATATAATCATTTGATTTTTCCATTAGAAATGCAGTATACAACAAGAGTATTTTTAAAATAACAAGTAAATATTTAAAAAACTTATTTTAGTATACCGAATGTATGCAATTTATAGATCGAATGCATTTTTTAGTATGCACCTAACAGTAATATGTTCGTAGCTACTGAAATATTTAAGTACAAAAACGTTATCGTATCGATCTCAGTTTAACGAACTCACAACAACGACTCTAAGTATTGATTGTGAACTAAACTATGAAAAATCGTTACAAATTAAAAACTCGAGCATAACATTGATTTAAGTATTATAATTAATTTATTCATGTTAGAAAAATATACAATATAAGTCCAAAAAAAAATATTCTTAAATAAACTTTCATATAAACATATATTCATATACAACAAAACATTAAGGATAAAATCCTAAGGCGTCTCCCGCTAAGGCTTAGCAAAGCGAAGCAAAAGTCAGTCAAAAGTCACTCTGATATAAATTTTTCATACATTTAGAACGTGTGGAGAAACTTAACACCGCTCTTTATCATAGTTTCTTTATAACCGAGATTATACACTTGCATTTTATTACAAATATTTCATTGCATTCGAATACGACACCGTTTAGTACATACTCAAAAAATACTTAATACCCGATAAATCGAATTTACAAAATTAAATTTTTAGTATATACTCAACAAAACAAAGAAATTATAGTCTAATAATATAAATGAAAAATAAAAAAAATATTATAATTACCTGATTTATAACATGATTATCCCTCCCTTGTGTATTAGTGAGGATCTGCACGGCATTTGTTACAATGGGATCCTCGCTATCAGCGAACCATACTGGAGGCGTGTTGGGGTAAGTCTCCTGTAATAAATTATTGCCATATAAAAATAATATTGCCATACGAACATAAATTTCTAACTTCGACCGCACTTTAAAAGAACTTTAGTATTCCATTGATTTACCGTGTGGGTACCGGGCTAATAGCATTGCAAGAGTGGAGAGATGGGAGCAGTGCCTGGGGATTGCTACCCAAGTTTTGACTTAAAGTGAACCTATAAAATATGTTTTAACACTCGCCTCTACTGTCCAAGCTCCTCTCTCTCCTATTATTATTATAAATGTGAAAGTTTGTGACATTTGGGTGGGTGTCCGGACAATCTTTCACGCAAAAACTATTCAATTTTTTTTTTTTTGTATGATAGTTATAAACGTATGTATATATGTCTGAATAAAACATATGGACATTTAAGAGTATTTATCACAATTGATACATTCGTCATTTTCAGTATTTAATGTAGCATTGATCAATGAATAGAACCCAAAACAAAGATTTTTTTTAAAAATGCCATGTTAGTCTTATTTCATTTCAATCGGTTTATAAATAAAAAAGTTACAACCATTTAAATTATAAATTTAAGAAATGTTTGTGATTTAAGTTAGAACGCGGAAATATAAAAAAGCGTTATCGTTTAGTCCTGTAGTTTATGTACGCAGGCGAAGCCGCGAGCGGGTCGCTAGTTTGCAATATATTACAATTTAAATAAAAATACAATTTTTACTTCATTTTCGATGAGATGCTTTTATGGTGAAAATGTTATATCTGGGTACTCGTAAAATATTTATGGAAATGTAATTCAAGACATTCAAGACAAAAATTTAAAATATAATCTTTTTTAATTAAACATTAACGAAACTTTAAATACATAATAACATAAAGTACTAAAATATGAGTCGGAAATAATTTCCATACGATAAGCGCGTGCTTATAAATAACGACCTTTGATGTCAATCCTCACTTATCATTATACAAAATTACTAGAGCTTTTTTCTGTTTATTAGAAAGGAAGTGTGATTAACATTGGACATAAGTAGTTATATGAATTAATAGTTCTTAAAAAAAATATCATTAACTCTCAAGAAAAGAAAACTATTCGGAAACGTATATTTTTTTTAACGAAGGGCTCTAGCTAATTAAGCCATAAGTTTTTTTTCTACCTCGTTGTTGTTAGCATCTCTTTTAAATAAATTTAGACAAGCTTCTAAGATAGAAGATAATTCTATATTTTAATCTTTTTAATTGTATAAAGCTCAATATTAATTTTATTTATTATATTTTAATTTATTACAAAATTTAAAAAAAAGTGTTTCCAGAGAGCTTTCGGTAGTTTATCATAAATTATTATATTTTGCATTCGTGCACTATCAAATATGAAAGTTCACAATATGGAAAGCTCCAATTAAGCATCCGAACTCTAAAGGAATAGTAAAACAAGTTAAAAAGGTTATTAAAGATAACGCACTATAGGTACATTCCTAACCATGTAAGCTGCACAGTGTAACTTTTTTACGAAAGAGAGAAAAAAATAATCGTAGTTCAGTTACCTAATATTAATTAGGATTTACTATGGATCCATAATAAAATAAATAAATTATTTTCTCGTTATCGTCCAGGTGAAGACTGATTGATTGATATAGTTAGACTAGTAGCTGGCCTACAAATTCGTATGCGTGGGGACTTAATGTCCAACACCAAAATACCCATCATGCTGAAAATCATTTGTTTTGCCATTTTTGCTCCAGTTACTATTCTTCATCAGGTGTTCCCCACTCTTCAAAATCATATATACCCAAAAGTCCTGCCCACGGTTAACAACAGCTATGAAACAAAAACGTTTCATTCAAATCCGTAGTAGTTCCATAGATGTGCGCGTGAAAACATTCTGTTTTTATTGTTTTATTATAGTATAGAAAATATGCAGATGAAGATAATAAAACGGTGTAGTAAAAAAACAGTAAATTAAATCCTCTTCCACCCACTCATTGCTATGTTACGAAAAGCGAACGCACACAAGCTTTTGTACTTACATACAAACTATACACTTACATATACTTTGCAGTGACAGAAATTCGAACCTAAAGACCACTAGTTAATATGTCAGCTAGTCAAACATAATAATATATTGCATTAATATTGTATCATAATAAATAATAATACAAGATAGATTGTGAATTGTGTAGGACGTCTATAGAACTAATCGGCTTCTTAATAAATGTATCTTTGTTATAGTTTTATATATGCACAATTGTTCAAATATTGTATTTGTTGCTTACGTCTTTCTGTAACTAATAATATTGAAAATAATTACTACAATTAAATAAATGCATTTAAACCCTTACTGAAACTTTTTATGATTTTTGCAGTTATAAATTACGATTGTTACAGTATTTAATCCACCTTAAAATTTACAATTTTTTGGTAATTTGTTAAGAAATTTTCTTATTAAATAACAAAAAAAATCATTGCAAAAAAATAAGAAGATTCAGATATTTTTATAATAAAATTATTATTTGTTAAAATGTACTCAATTCTTATAATTATTCTAGTTATATTTCAGGTAAGTTATGTTTAGATAACTATTTCACTTAGTATAAGTAAGTTATTAGTGTGATGATAATTAATGTCACAGATACTGACTGTTTTGTCAACTATAGATTTAAAGTAGGTTGAGTAATATCCCTTAAGCATGGCAAAACTAGTCATAATTGTTTCAGACTTCTGTTTAGAGTAAATAATCTGTACTCCACTAAAGCAAAATGATATGAAAATAACTTTATTATGTAAATTACAAGTACATAGCCTTGCCTCAATTCATTCACATTACCAGCGAAAGAAATAAAATTCATTTCATATTCAAAAATATATAAAAGTTGAATATGTCTACCCTTTCATTAACACGGCACTAAGAGACCCGGCGGCGCAAGGTAAGAAAATTATACATAAATATTTCAAGTGTTCCTAGAGACCAAAGAGTTGAAAAAGTCAGGTTTTGTACTGTCCAATTATATTTCATTTTAGTGTCAGCGTACAAAGAGTGGCCTGGATGTATGGAGAAAGAATTCAGGAACAGATTTACTTGACCTAGTTGCTGTACAATGAGTACTGTGGAATATATGGACATATTGTCATGTAAACTGATGCAATTACTAATAATTAATTATAAATAAAATAAAAAATTATATTATAATGTTTAAAATAAAAATTATAGCCAAATAAATGAAATTTTTGAGTGTCATCAAGAGATCATATGTATACACTAAGCATTATTTTAAAATATAGAAAAGGACATATAAATCTTATTTATCAATTAATTTATATAAATAATATAATTATATATTCTAACAAATTATCAAGTGTTGTCAAACATAAACCATCCACAAGGACACAATAAATAATAACCTTATAAAGAAACCTCACTGCAATATTTATTTTTTTGAACTATTCTCTATTTTCACTTGACACTATTGTCTATTGTCCATCAAAATTTTATAATTTTTTATTTCCTAATATATGTTTTATGTGCTTTTTTAAGCCATGCATATAGCAGAGAAGGCAAAAGAAATTACTGTTAAGACACTTGTCCACATTCATAAACAAAGTTAAATTAATTTACATTCTTTACTTTTTTTTTCTCTATAAACAGGCAAATGAGCATTCTGGTCACCTAATGGTAAGTAAACACCACCGCCCACGACCCCGTGGAATACCAGAAGAGCTACAGGGATGTTGCCGGCCCTTAAGGTGGAAATACATGCGCCTTTTAAAGGTACCCATGTGGTATCGAACTGGACACACTGCCGCTGTATCCATGTGGTAAGGATGGATGGCGGCAAGAATCAGGTAAAACGGTACCCAATGGTAAATGCGGAACGCATAGATAGGAACCGTCCAAGGTGTCAAGCCTCTACCATGTATGCAATCAAATGGATCAAGCTGATACTGGGGTGGCCAGGGATAAGAACAGTACTCCATACGAGGCCGGGCCTGGAACATATACAAGGCCAATCAGTGTTTGAGCGTGAAATACACTCTTGCTCTGACAATGACATCCAGCTTCTTCGAGACCAACTTGGCCTTGCTTTTCAGATGATCACGATACTGAGAGTCACTAGGAATATTTTCGAAAACTGGCGACACGACAAATGGGGTTTTCTTAGTGGTTAACGCATGAACTTGTGTCTCCTGGCGTTTCCTTTCACCCCGTAAGGAAACATTCCCGAGAGATGCCTCAAGAGCCGAGACAAGTTTTTTACGGAATTGGTCAACGTTTTCCCAAAAAAAACAAGCACGTCCGGTGTACACAGCGTCCACCGTGCTATCGTTTGAATAGCAATAAATGCTACGATCTTCTAACATGTTATTGATACGCAGAAGACACAGTACAGGGCACAGCACACAACCTTGGGGGACGCCAGCATTCACGGGCATGTAATTAGAGCAAAAACCGTCGACAGCGACCTTGATCCTGAGCCCAGTGAGAACTACCAGGCCATCTCCCTTGCTTTCAATAGCAGCAGCCCAGCAGTGGCTTAGGTGAACTACAAGATTACCGGTTGAGCAACCATGGTGGAAGCCATATTGGCGGTAATTGATCAACTGGTGATCTTTCAGGAAAAGCAAGAGCTGGCTGTTTATTAGGCCCTACATTACTTTGGAGACCAGGGAGGTGATGGAAATAGGCCTGTAGTTACATGGATCGAAGTGTTGTAATGTTCTGTGTACACTCACAAATGAAGTCTACTTTTATAAATGAACTTAATATCAAAATTAATTTAATTTCATCAACAAGTTATCAATTGTTGTCAACCATACCCCATCCCTTATTTTATAAAAAGATACATATATAAATAAAACACTAAATATATTAAGATTTTATACTTGGCTTCATGCATCTCCCACACATTTTTCTAAGACACTGACCTCTACCTATCAATTAAGTACTGACATGCAGTATAGTCTAGTATAATATTCTGATATATTTTTATTTTATTCACATCTTCAACAAAATTAACATGAAAACAGGAAATACAACAAGTAAAAGTTGTATTTTATTTAATTTTAATTTTAAATAAAATATTGATTTTTCAGTTACCATATTCTAAAAAAGCATTATGGTAAAATATATTCACAGTATTATAGGAATAGTTTTAATAAAAGATAATAAACAAAGGCAATTAAATTTAATTGTGCAGTTTTAATAATATGTAAGCTAAGATACATTAAATGTGTTAAAAACTAAAGTTTTTAACTTGTCAGGACTTTGGACATTATATGTTCAAAATATGAAATGAAAGTCATTATACTTTTGACTTATATGTGTGACTATGGAGTCAAATAAAATCCTCAGAAAATGTTTGTTTATACAAAATATTTATTTATTAATTTTAGTACTACTTTAGTAATATACTTTTATAGACATTAAAAAGTGTGAGTAAGTCTTGGAAATTTTAAGATTTTTTTTTACTTATCGCACTTAAACTTACAATCTTTACATCAGGTGTCACAAAAAGCAGGTAGCCAGCATGACTAAGAGCCTTTGTCCTAAAATCGCGCATCTATACCGTTATTTAAGCAAAACAGACGTTACCCTCAATAAATGTAGCTGTAAAGAGTCTCGCACGCTGAATAGACTACTGAAACTTAAATAATCGATACGATGATTCGTCATGGACCCGTAAAATCATCTAGAATGAAACGTCATACTATGATGAAAAACCTGCGCACAGAGCGAAAACGTTTACAATTATTATACGTAAATAAACAATCGGAGTGGTTTTCACTCATTCGTGTGACAAAACACGCGATATAAGCAATTTCACAAGGAAAATAATCACTTCCGTAAACCTTTTGTTGACAGCCCTGCCCTCATAAACACGACCCTTTGTCCTAACTAACGATAATCAATACGAACCATCATTAATGCCAGTACATAGTTTTTATATTTTTAAATTGTTAAAGAATAGATAGTATGTATTTACCGTGATATTTGCGTGGATTTCGTATTTCTTTCCATTTTTGCCAACGAATCTGCAGGTCAGTTCGTCGACACTAGCTGACATTATCTGAAACCGCTCATGGTTTTTTGGAAACACTTGTTCTAGAGTCTTTATTTCTAACTTAAGTGTATTTAAGCAAGCCATTAGTGTATTGAAACACTAATTTTTAAACTAAATAACTATTTGCCACATTAGAATACATAGAAATACATTTACGTTCACTCCCGACCAAGCAAAATGGCGGAACGCAATGGTGGACTACTACAAATACAAAATATTGACGATAGAGGGCGCTCATATAAATAACATCGTCTTTCTCACTTTAATACAGACATGTGCTCTTGCTTTTACTGCTACGATTAAAATATAAAGATAACATTGTACATATAGATAACGAATATAGTTTGTGTAAAGAAATTCCTAGGGCGTTATTTTCATAATTACCTACATTTTACTAATTTATTAATGTATTTCTTTTGCAAAATCATTATGTTAGTTTTGTGTTTATAATTATTGTGATTTGTAATATTTCATTAATGGTGTCTTTTTCATCAATTTTCGTTTTTTAATATTTTTTAAATACAATTTGTTATTTTTTTGGTACATTTTACTTAGTCAATAGAATAATTAAATAAACGAAGAAAAAAATCGGTACCAACCTATCATTAATAACGAAATGCAAACGTCAAAAGTTTGAACTCATGTCGAATGTCAATTGATGTTAACTTTTTTGGCGTAAGAAAAGTTGACTTGTTATTTATATTTGTTTACAATTAAAATATTATTAAATACGGACTATAAAGCTTTCAGACTAATATATAGAAGAGTGAGATTTATGACTTAGTAAATACTTAGCATTACTACCTTTATTATTTTAATATGTATTGACACTTATTATTTTAAATTAGAATTTATAACAAGGTCCTTAAATATGAGTAGAAAGTCAAGAGATTATTATGATTCTTCAAGAAAAAAGAGATCCCGTTCTGAAGAAAGAATAACCACGGAAAGGCACAAAATTAGAAAACAAAGTCCATCTGCAACTACATCTTGTAGTGCATTTAGTTTCTTAGATTATAAGAAGGAATTAAATAAAATGATAACATACAGTAATGATTCTAATACTATTATAAATAGTCTAGACGATTTTTGGATATTTGTAAAGAAATATGAGGACACTTTGAAAAAAGCTGGAAAAACTATTTTAGATATAGATTTTAAAGATGTTGAAGTTATGGAAGAAGGAATTCCAAAATTATTTTCTAAACATCACTGCATAAATTTCAAAAGTAAAATGAAATTTGTTGATCCAGTTTATGATGAAAGAGCAAAGAAAAAGCTGGATAAAAAATTTTTTGATGTATTTTTAAATATTGTTTCTATCTATTTAGATTTTAAGAATAAAGAAAAATTTGAAAAATTAAGAAAATTAAGAAAAGCCCAAAGTGATCTCCCTGTTGCTAAATATAGGTTTGTTTCCAGTTTAAATTTTATCATTAAAACTCACATGCATTATTGAATCCTTTTTTAAAAACATAAGACTTTTGCTAGCAAATATTAATGTGATAATAAATAATTTTCAAATTCTATAAAAACCACATTCCTTGTATAGGAAATTATTATTTATACTAAGGTAACTTTTACAGAAATGAAATTGTATCAGCTGTACAAAATGAAAAAGTAGTAATTGTAGCTGGTGACACTGGTTGTGGGAAATCAACTCAAGTACCTCAGTATTTGCATGCAGCTGGATTTCAAAACATAGGTAACGGGCAATGGCCCAACTATTATGTTTACCATAAAAAAATGCTTGATTGCATGATTTGTTGCCTTAAAAGAATATTTTCTATAAAATATGATGAGTAAACATAACATAGGGCAATTTAATATATTTTTTTAGATATACCTAAGTAGATTTTTCTTTATTTTTATTTATAGGTTTTCTAGCTAAAAATAAATATAATCTGTTCTTAAAATATTAAGTTACTAATTACTCAATTAATAATATATAAGTACTTTTTTGTCTTATATCTACAAAAGTTTTTATTTATTTTACAGCTTGTACTCAACCCAGAAGAATAGCCTGTATTTCATTGTCAAAGCGTGTGGCATTTGAAATGCTGGCACAGTTTGACACTAAGGTTGGATATCAAATCAGATTTGAAAAGAGTAAGACTGCAGATACCAAGATATGTTTTATTACTGAAGGCTTGTTATTAAGACAGGTATATTTCTAGTTTAGTATATCTTTTTAATAGGCAATGTGTACATTTTTGTTTTCATGTGTAACTTAACACTTTTATTTATATCTTATATATTAGCATATTTAGTTTAATGTACATATTAGTCACAATTAAAGATAAGTTTGATTTCACATAGAAAAAGCACAACAAAAATTACATATATTCACAATTTAATTATTACTTTGAAAAAAAAATGACTTATTATCTTAAATAATATTTTTTTTCAGATGTCGTCAGAAAATATGCCAAACTATGATGTAATAATACTTGATGAAATACATGAACGACACCTCATGGGCGACTTTTTGCTTGGTATTCTCAAATGTCTGATACACACACGAAATGACATTAAACTTGTACTTATGTCGGCAACTATTAATATAAAATTATTTGAAGATTATTTTTGCAAAGAAGAAGCTGTTGTTATACAGGTATATAATATTAGATGAATTTTTATCTTCATGCTAAATGCATGTATAAGGGATGGTTTTGTAATTTGCATCTAAATGCAAATTGCAAAACCATCTCGATATTCATATGACAATATACATGTCTCAAGTAAAACTCATGTGACCTATTAGTAGAAAATCCATACTCTTTTAAAACTAGACTCATGGCCTACATAAAAAGCTTCTAGGAATTGTATAATAAAAGTAACTCATGTTTCATGAAACATGAGTTACTTTATATTTATATACAATTAAGTACTATATAATTACAGTAAGCTAATTACATGTAATTATCTTACTGTAATTATATAGTACTTAATTGTATATAAATTACTATTGAAATGCAAATTGTGGCATTCGTTGATAATGGATATATTATTATTATGGTAATATATATAATAACGGTAACGGTAAATAAACGGTAATGTAAGGTGGTTAACACAAGATTTAGGCAAAATATTAATGGAAATTAATTTTTTTATTAATTATAAGAAACAAATACAGTTTAATTGTTTTTCCCCACTAGATATTCCATAAAAGAGAAATATATATTTCCTTTTCTCTGCTCTGATGACTGGAAGGCGCGGCCTTGAGTCCGGCCACTCAATGTCTCGTAGTAGTAGAGTTTTGTAGAGTATCCCTGATTTCATATCCCTGTGAGAATATACTTATATTATAAAACTCTTTTTTAACTTATATTTTTTTTCAGCTTCCCACTTAGTCCTACATGGCAGGGAAGTAAAATATAACCTAGCCAACACACCCTGTTCCCCAAACAACTCCACCTTCAAGACGCCGCACTTTTTTTTATCTTATAATCAGTCCCTCAATTGAGACTTGAACTCACAACCATCGTTTATGCAGTTATACGTTAGCACACTGTGTCACGATGGCCTCAATATAATGTATATATGAAAGATATGTATACTTATATTTTTTTATTAAGGTTCCAGGAAGATTGTATCCAATAGAATTAAATTATAAACCTATATTGATTGAAGCTAAGCCATCAAGGGACGATAGGCTCGATCCTCAGCCCTATGTCCAGATAATGCAGTTAATTGATAGTAAATACCCCTGTAAGTAACATTTTATATTCAATGAAATGTAATTATATTTTAATTGTGTAAATTAATATAATAAATTAAATCATGAGTAAAATAATTTTAAAGTCACCTATAATTTTTTACTATATGATAGTTCGGGTTCAAATCCATTTACGGAAATGTATGTGTATTAGAGTGTAAGCTACGAGTGTCCGTCATTTTATTCTAAATTATGCAAAGAAAAAGGTATGATTCTCATACTTAATATTTAGGTTAGATAGAAGTAACACCTTAGCACCCCATGGATTCGTCGTGCATCGCGTTGTAGATAGTAGGGCCTCTGTGCCTGGGACTTTCGACCTAATTATACTCTCAAGGGGCCTCTTAAAAATGCTTTAACACTGGCATCCGCTATCAGAGCTCATCTCTCTACCTAAACACGTGCCAGAAATGAGCTGATAATAATTCTAGACAGGCCGAGATTTTTTAGTAGATTTTAGAGAGATTTCGCTGGTATACCTCTCGTGGCTCCTTCCATCGCATACAAATTGAATGTAAACCTATTCCTTGTCAGTGGGTTAGCAGGTTCATAGTATTTGAGAAAGACATATTTAGAAAATGTACAAAACATTGAACGCAGCGGAATTTGAACCCGCGCCTCTTGAAAACCGTTCAACCGTTCAAACTTAAACGGTTTTCAAGAGGCGCGGGTTCAGATCCCGCTGCGTTAAAATTTTTATACGTTTTCTAAATGTCTTTTTCGATTTCCTTAGTGTGCGAATAACACTTTAGAAAATGTTTTAAAAAAAATCATAGTATTTATTTACTTTAAATTGACGATGTATACGAATGTTTGTTTCTCACGAAACTGTAAGTTCTACCAGTTCATACTGGTACATATATTAATATAAAATAAACATATTAATAGTTTAATTCAATTCATTTAATTCGGATAAGCCGTTTCTGAGATACATCCATAAACAAACAGAAATGAAAATTAAAAATCATTGTTTTGGGTTCTATTACATTGATACATGGCCCTTATAATATCTTCCATGTCCAGACAGCAATCACTTACGTTTTTATTATATGTATAAATTTTTATTTAATATCATTGTAATAAATTTCAGGTGAGGAAAGAGGTGACCTATTAATATTTATGTCAGGCGTACAAGAAATAACTTCCATTTGTGATGCAGCATTGCAGTATACAGAGAAAACTAAAACTTGGATAGTTTTGCCTTTGCACAGCGGCTTGTCCCTTATAGAACAAGATAAGGTAATATTTTTTAGCATTTTTTAAAGTGTTAATCGCACACTTAGGAAATTGAAAAAGGCATTTAGAAAATGTATAAGAATTTCGACGTAGCTGGATGTAGAACGCATGTCTTAGCGTTCAGAGCGCTTGAACGGTTATCAAGAGGCACGGGTTCAAATCGCGCTGCGTTCAATTTTTATACGTTTTCTAAATATGTCTTTTTTTAAGAGAAGGTAAAGCAATTTTTAAGAGAAGTTAGTCATTAGTGAATTATATCTTTTTCTTTAGTTTAACTATTTTGTAAACCTGATTCACATTTTTTTCCACACATAGCAGGGTAGTTCGTTGTCTTTCCACAATTTTCCACATGAAATTTGCGTTTTGAATGGTAGAACTTAACGCCGCGCTTTGTCTTGTGTTAGAGTGAATTAATAAAAATAATTGAAATGTAATCATTGCGCCGAATGGTAATCCAACTCACAACCAAACGCACATTTTAACAGTTATATTATAAATCAAAAATATGCATCTACTGTAAATTTACAAGGGACAGAAACTGTA
Source organism: Podotricha telesiphe (assembly GCA_038994665.1). Lineage (NCBI taxonomy): Eukaryota > Metazoa > Arthropoda > Insecta > Lepidoptera > Nymphalidae > Podotricha > Podotricha telesiphe. Next base: position 1,460,001 of record JAOYRR010000327.1, read on the forward strand.
TTGTATTTCATTTACGGACTTATTTTACATTTTTCTTTTGTTCATCTGGTACTAGGGAAATAGAAATATTAGGGGAATTATTACATTTCAAAATATATTAGTTTCTGCGCTAAGTTGAGACAAATCTATGCTATGAGAAAACGCGTGAAGCCGTATATAGAGCTGGAAGTATTGTCAGTAATAATAGCAATATTAGTATGAGTATTTTTGTGTACATTTTTGTGTGCTTTTTCATATAGTATGCTTAAAGTGATAATTAGATGATTTATAATTTTGTTCACAGGTTTTTGACTATCCACCAGATGGCGTTAGGAAATGTATAGTGTCTACTAACATCGCTGAGACTTCAGTTACAATAGATGGCATTAGATTTGTCGTTGATTCTGGAAAAGTATATATATATTTATTTTTTACATTTTAAAGTGTTAATCACACACTTAGGAAATTGAAAAACGTGGCTGGATGCAGAACGCATGGTTTAGCGGTCAGTGCGCTTGGACGGTTTCCAAAAGGCGCGGGTTCGAATCCCGCTGCCATATCATATTATCGGTTAAGAATGTCTAATAATAAAAGAGAAAAAAAATTAGGAACGTAATCCCAGAGCTATAGATTAAATAAGCTAAGCCAGAGCCAACCAGAGCTAAGAGAAATAAAAGTAAATGAAATTTTTAAAATTTAATTTACTTTTTTAAAGACTACTGTAACAGCTCTGATATAGTAAAAGTGCAAAAACTAAAAAGAACAAATAGTTATTTTACTTAATTAATATAGAAAATAAGTTAATACTTTTTAAATATTATTTTTTAGGTAAAAGAAATGAGCTACGACTCGTCAACGAAAATGCAAAGACTAAAAGAATTTTGGATATCAAAAGCTAGTGCTGATCAAAGAAAGGGGAGGGCTGGGAGAACTGGTAATGATTAATAAAGAATATGAAACTGACATTTACTTCTTTTCTCGATAAATATTTGTATTTATATTTGTATGTGAACGCTATAGTTTGTGAATCGGGGGAATGAGTATATTTGAATATTTTTTATTTATCCACTCTGGCAAGAAAAACGCGACCTTGAGTTCTGACCAGCCTTGAGTGGCACTCAACATGCAATGTCTACATATTGGACGCAAAGTGGAGAACGGAGTGTCTTGACACTAGGTTCTCTCTACCACCTTTCTATGGAGACAAAGCGTTATGAATTAATTATTAGATAAATGTAATTATTAGCTACATCATTATAGTATGTCCCCATCGACACTATTGTGGCGCAATGGGAACATTCAGACGAATGTATAAACGATGGTTATGAGTTCGAGCCGTATACAGATTATAGATCAGATCGATATACAGATAAGGAAAACCAAAATAATGATGTGCATATTTTTAAAGTGTTATATACACAATTAGGATATAATTTTTTTTTTTTAAAACATATAAATTTTTTCCAAAGCGTATAAAAGTTTCCAAGAAACGGGTTCCACGGGGTCGAGGCCCGTTCAAATTTTTATACGTTTTCTCTAAATGTTTTTCAAAATAAATATTACTAATATTTATTATTTTTATTCGAACTTACTAACGAACTGACAGGAATAGGCTTAGCGTTAATTTTTATTCGATAGAAGTAGGCGCAAGAGGTATAACGGTGAAATCTCTCTATAGCCTACTAAAAGATTTCAGCCTGACTAGAATTATGGGCAGCTCGTTTCTAGCACGTGTTTCGAAAGCGGCATTTGTATGATCTTTTCAAATTTGGTTTGGTAGAGAGAGGAGGTCTGCTAGTGGAGGCGAGTGTTAAAGCATTTTTAAAGGGCCCCATGAGAGTATAATTCGGTCGCAAGTCCCAGGCACTGGCCCGAGCTCCTTTTTTTGCAACGATGGGCACCTTAAATATATATCCATATTCCCAGGTCCTGGCGTTTGCTATCGTATTTACTCAGAGAAACATTATGCTGATATGGACTCGTTTAGCACTCCAGAGGTGTCTCGAGTGCCGTTAGCCTCTTTACTTCTATTGATGAGCTCCCTAGGAGTGAACGATGTGAGGGTATTCCCCTTCATTGATAAGCCCCCGGAAGGTAGTATTGAGGATGCCTTGCTTGAATTGAAACAACATGTAAGTCGAAGTCAAATCTTTTTTGTTTTTAACATTCTTTTGTGTTCTTAAAGTGTATTCACACACTTAGGAAATTGAAAAAAAAATATATAAAAACTAAATGTAATAATTAAAAATATTATACCAAATAGTGTATCATTTTACTTCACATAATAATTATTAAACAGGGAAGCCTCCTTCCTCGTTTAATCATCTAATTACTGTTTTTTCCATGGCTTGGAAAATGCCAAAAATTGTGTATTATAGTACTTCTGTGTATTTATATGATAAGTATTAATTTCTAATTCGGAAAATTTTGGTGAATGTTTTAATCCCACGGTGCTAACTTGGGTCGTATCACCTAAGTCACTGGAAAAAAAAATATACGAAAAATGGGGAACAGTGTTGCTTATTACCAGATTCTACGTACATATCCTATGACAAATGAAAACCTCCATGACATGATTTTTTTCATAAGGTACCGAGTTACAGGCCATGGTAGCGCAGTGCGACAGCATTCTGATGCAATGGTTGTTGGTTCGATTCCCACACGGGTATTGATTGTGTATAATATATTTTCATGTAATTGGCTGGAAAAAGTTTCTAGTCTAATTTCAAATTTTCGGTGATTGATTTCCTTAATCAATAAGAATGATTGAAATCCGACGAATAGTTTTTTTTCTATACCTATTTAAATAGTACCATATGTTAATAGTATTAAAGCAAGTAAAAAAAAAGACTTCCAAATCGACGGTGACTATTTTGCTTTTTTATTTTTATTTTATAATATACCATATTCTAGAATATTAAAACACTATTTACAATTTCATTACTTATTTAAGTGTAGTTTTCAAAAAAAGAGAAAGTAATATTATATTCCTTCATATTTAGGGACCTAGAAATTGAGATACATTTGCCTACAATCAGATGTTCTTACCAACATATTGCCTGATTGATTGATTGCCTGATTGCCATATTGCCTGACCACTGGCTATTTGATCTGCTATTATATAAATTATGTTTAACCCTAGAATTTCTTAAAAGTGTATGAAAAAATAAATAATTGAATTTTGCTAACATTTAATATTTTATACTTATATTTATTTAATAAACACTTTAATCTGCCTATACAAAGAAAGTAATGAATTTTCTGAGTTAAACAAATATGGACGAATATTTAAGATTTATATGAAATAACACAAGTCTATTTATTATCAATTAGTTTATAACCAAATTATTAATATATCATAACAATGGAAAGCTTTACCATTTTTATGCAGCATTATTAAGCATTCACGAGGAATAGAATGAAAATTATAATTATTTTTGGATGAATCATACAGTTTAAGTGTATCGAGAAAGAAAAAATATATAGTAAATTAAATGTAAAAATTATGTTTCGTTTAAAAGAATAAACTTATATCAATCTTCTAAAAATAATTATTATTACACGTTCTTATCATCACTTATCATTTATCTTTTTAGTTTTTATTTTTCTTCTAACGGTAGGTACAATACTTTATTTCATTATACAACAATGTTGTAATCTTTCTGTTTCCGTTTTCCTATGCATTTACTATATCAATAAATAATAAGTATAAATGTGAATATTTCGGTACATATACACTTTTTTCCGCATCTCTGTACAAAAATCCCCACTGTGCGGCGTTAAATATCGCCTCTCAACACGCAGTATCTCGGATTAAGGCGGAAAGTGGTGCCTTGACACCAGGTTATTTCTGACTATCCTGATATGCGGGAATCAGCGTGAATCTGTAAAAAGAAACAGGTCCCAGCCTTTTTAAAATTTATTATAAAATATATATTATAATAATATTTTATTTTACCATTAACAGGGTGCACTTACATCCAATGAAAAACTAACACCGCTAGGTAAAGCATTATCCAACTTGCCAGTGGAAGTGTCTTTGGCGAAAGCCTTAGCTGTGGGCAGCGCGAGCCTCCCCCCACACAAGCTGGACTCCGCTCTCGCCCTTACAGCGGCCCTCGGCATCCGGTCGATATTTACTACGAGAGCGCATCGTGACTTCGAGTGTGAAGTGAGTAGAATTTTTTTTTTGTAGCCTGGTAATTTATCACACATAAAGAATAATCAGGCAGAGAGAACTTAGTATCCAGATATACTGAATGCTGGAAATCAACGCCGCGCTTTGTCTTAGTAGATAGAGCAGGGTTATATAAATTTAAATAGAATCACTACCCCGAGTTGGAATTCCAATCACAACTATCGCGTTTCCAGTTAAACACTCTTCCACTGTGCCACTAGGTTATGGATTATGTTTTTCATTTATATATTTGTTTTTACTGGCATTTTTATACATATAGACTTATATTTTTATGTAAATTACAAATTTGTGTAACGGATTTTTTTTATTTAAAAGGTTTTGTAAAAAATTTAATAATATTGAAGTACTTTTTGGGGTAGATTGGTGTATTTTTCTTTTTAGTGAATTAATATTAAAAACATCCAAATAATTTATATAATAATTTTTCAAACAAAACCAATATTAAAGAAAAAAATTATCACATTAGTACTCTAAGCAGCTTCTCTATTTTCCCGCACAGCATTCTAGCTTGATTGACGATATAGTAGAGACACTCCTTTCTCCTCTTTCCGCCCGAATTCGGGACATTGCTTGATTGCCCGCTGTTTGAGGTAGCAGAGCGAAGAAATAAATATATTTACATATAATCATTTCACCGAGTGGGAATTGAACCCACACCCCACCGCATTTACAATCACGCTGACACAATAGCTCACTAGTACCAGTACTATAAGTAATATTATAACGAAATTAAAATTGACAAGTTAAAAATAAAAGAAGTATAAATATAACTAAAAATGAAAATTAAACAACTAATTTTTTATTACTAATAAAAAAAATACAAAAAGAACATATCAGACCAATTCATGACCCCGACGTGATTTGAACACGCAACCTTCTGATCTGGAGTCAGACGCGCTACCGTTGCGCCACGGAGTCCTACAATAGACTAAGTCTAATTTACATACCGTATCAACGAATTGATACGTGAAATTGTAAAAAAAACTAGTTTAAAATGTATTTTAAATATAATAGTACTCTTAATCATATAATATTCATATCTATCTACATATGTTTTATATAATTCCGTGGATAGTATTTGTATTTTAGTTAGGTTTATATGATTTACTTAAATTTTGCATATGAACGTTTTACAGTACTTTTTTTTGGTTTTATTTCATTAGCTTTACTTTTTTTACTTATATTTTTTTACTTTTACTTTTATTTGCCTACATAGCATAGCCGACATTTTTTACATTAAGTGTTATTCACGCAGCGGAATTCGAAACCGCGCTTCTGGAAACCGTTCAAGCGCTCTGACCGCTAAGCCATGCGTTCTACATCCAGCTGCGTCGAAAAATTTAACATAGCGCTAGACTCGTGCGTTCAAATTTTTATACGTATTTTAAATATGTTTTTTTTTTATAATCAATTAGTCAAGATATTACACCAGCAACTTGCTTGTTGTAACCATGGAGATGCTGTACTAAGGGATCAAGCCTACATCTGTTCTTAAAAGTATGTATTAAAATAGATATATTGTATAGTTCTAATAGACCGAAATCGTGATACTGGACTAGTGTAGAATATCGATGCGATTAACATGGTACCTGGAACCCTGGACAACTGAACTTACCCGTTATATCATATTTTTTTTTGGGATATAAGTATATACTTTATAATATTCTGATATTGCTTCGCTAACGTCCATACTACACTGAACACACCGGTTCTCGTCCGAACACCGAATTTGAGCAACGTCGGGCGCGGTCAGTACTTGGATGGGTGACCGCCTGGTAGCATTGCGTGGCGTTGGTTTTTCTGTTTTATCTTATGTTCTTTTTTTCTTATATCTAATGTATGTAAATGTAAAAGAATATGTGTATATCAATACAATGGGTGATTTTACTATTATTGCTATGATTTTAATATTTTACATTTTTGAAAGTAACTAATATTTACATTCTGTCAATCAATTTAGACTGTGGGTCTAAATTTATCCGTCTTAAAATTGGCACACTTGTTTGGATTCAACGACACTATAATATTTTAAAATATTCTTGCCAGGAAGATGCAGGATAACGATAAGCGCCATCTGTAATAAATAGAATATACTAAGTTTTGAACGTTTCGTGTTTACTCCGCAGTGTATTTTCTAATATTATTTCCAAATGAGAATTAATATTGGAGGCAACTTTTTTTTAAATATCTAATTACCTTTTTTAAAATATTTTATTAAAGTGTTTATTATATACTTAGGAAATTGAAAAATATATTTTTAGAAAACGTTTAAAAATTTGTACGCACGATTCGAAACCGCGCCTCTTGGAAACCGTCCAAGCGTTCTGACCGCGTTGAAGCCATGCGTTAGCATGCATCAATAGCATCATTTTTTTATAAATTTTCTAAAAATATGTTTATCTGATAATCTTTTTTACGATGATTATTTCACCTTTTTTTTGTGTCGCTGGGAAATGCCATTTACGCAGACCATTCGTACGCACGGCCCCCCCCCCCCCCCCTAAAAGATAATACCCCCTAAAAGCCCGTGCCGTGCCGTTTATACTTATATTTTGTTAAAATTATCAATATTTAATAAAATATTTTTTATTCATCCCCTCAAGATTAATGGTAATACAGTTTTTTTTTATATAAGTTATATTTAAGATATATTTATTTCGTTCATAACTCCCTATTGACTTTATTTTTTTTATGTTAGGTACATTTTTTTCTTAGCAACGTAGTTTTATTGTCCGGCGTTCTTGTCCATATTGTTAGTAGCAACTACTACATTCGGCGTACGTCCTAGTAAGTTAATTGTTTCAAAAGTAAACTTAAGGTTAATTTCTTGAAAATTGTAAAAAAAAACTTATCCTCAATACATATATCCTGAATTATGTAAAATACACATACTTATATATGCAAAGTTTATTCTCTTTTATATGAGACTAGCGAACCGCTCGCGTGAACTCGCGACTATGGCTATATTGTATTTTTACCGGCCCCCGTTCTCGTTTAAATCACAATTTTATAATTTTATTGAATTATGATATAATTAATTTCTGAATCCTACTACCGATCGAAACTGTCTAAATGAATACAGTCTAGACCTGGATACCCTAATTAGTTTATTCTAACAAAGTCATTATTAGGAAAGTAGACTTTACGTTTATGCTAAAATAAACAGGCCGCTGATATTTATTATTGTTTCTGGATCAGGAAAGGCAATCTTTTCAGGTTCCGCGATATCTTCCTAGATATTAATTCTAAGGACGTATAGTAAAGACTTTCTTTAGAATATACAATTTTATAGTACATTATTTTGATCTGAAAATAATGTATTGAATATACAAAAATGTTGCTAAAAGTTTAAATTTTCGGCTTCACTATACCGCTGACTTTTTTGCGAGCAATCATGAGTACTGTTGTACACTATCGTCAAAAGTTTCACACTGCACGCAAATTAATGACTTTTATGGGTCACAATTTGATAAAGACATATTTAGAAAACATAAAAATTTTAACGCGGCGGGATTTGAACCCGCGTCTTTTGAAAACCGTTCAAGAACGCATGGCTCAGAGCGGTCAGAGTTTTCGAAATATGTCTTTTTCAATTTTCTAAGTGTGCGAATAACACTTTAAGAAATGGTCAAAAAATACCAATTTGATACCAAAAAAACTATGCACTATGTTTTATTTATCATCGACACGTAATTTTTTTTGTCTTTTATAAATATAAACAAATAACACATTGAGATAATCATGGCGCAGTTGGCAAGTGACAGATCGTAGGTTCGAAATCGTGAGATTGTATATTTTAAGTTTTTTTAATGAATAAGTTATAATAAGCGTATAAGAATTAAGAACGTATGGCTCAGCGCCCAGAGCGCTTGGACGGTTTCCAAGAGGCGCGGGCTTGAGTCCCGCTACTTTCAAAATTGTATTACAATTTTGTAATTGTGCTTTTGAGTGATTGTAATTATATAAAGATATTATAGAATTTTCAAAACTTAATATAAGCAAACGTAAAGAGTGTGTATATAATTGTAAAAGTAAATGTTAGAAGTTATTTTTAACATCATTTGTTATAACATAACATAGTCCTATGTTGCTCTGGTTAGTATCTAATCATACCTAAGTGACTTAGTTCTTTAAATGAGAATAAAAAAAGTACAAAAAAAAAAATAGACTTTTTGGTGTATATATAAGAGGAAGCGTGGCGCACGCTATCTAAAATAAGCGAAGAAATTGAGAACGGAGTGCCTTCAGGCTACTTTATCCTAAACTATGACGTGAGGGTGAAAAAAAAATCTTTTCAATCCAGAATTCACGAAAATCAGATGAGTCAGATCACGGCGATCCAGTAACTCTATTATCATTGTACTGCGCTTGGTTGAAAGAAAAGTCCAAGGGCGGAGGCAGGGCGTGGTGTAAACGACGCGGCATTGAGGAGCAACGTTTGTACGAATTAACTAAACTCGCTGCTCAATTGAAGAATTTGCTGCAGGTAGGTTTTCATTATTCATTTAGTGTCCTGGTGTCTGTCTGGGTGTCTGTATGAAATTTTTACATATTTTTTTTTACGTAATTTTCCTAGTTGTTTCTATTAGAATGATAAATAATAATCGTGTTTATCAGGTATTAATATAATGTTTTTTTTAACTTTGAAATGAATACTGTACTGTTCCAGGATAATAATCTAATGGAAACTCCAGAGCCTGAAACTATGTCTTCAGCAGAGCGCTCCATGAGACACGGTCAAATGAAACAATTGAAGGATATGAGGAGGTAAATTTTTTTTTATAATATCAACATATCTCCTACAATCCCCAAGAAACATACATTAATTTAAGTTAATTTTACTACATTTTTACTTTAGTGTTTATAGTAGTTTTATTTTTATTATTTACACTAATAATAATAGAAAAGCATATGAAAATTTAAACGTGGCGGGATTCGATCCCGCGCCTGTTCTTGGAAACCGCCCAAGAGCTCTAGCTAAGTTCTATAACGTTCTTTTAGAGCTACGTAAATCTAATTCTTTTATACGCTTATTGCAACTTTATTTTCTTTAGTTTTTCATATTTTTAGGAAAATTTGTATTAATTTTCGCTACCTAAATATTTTTTATTTTTGTAGGTATACTTATACATTCGTTATTAATTTTAATAGTGGTGAACAAAGTGTCTAAACACTAGATTTTCTATGGGTAGTCATAGATCCGGAAAAAATGTAATTATAATTTCAGGCAATTCAAAAACAAAGCGGTAGAAGAGTCCAAACGTAAAAAACGTCTCAAAATGGACGCATGGGAGATAATAGATGATAAGGAAGACAATACAATGGACATACGCGATATAGAGTTCCGTATGACGAACGATGCGAGTCGAATACGAGCTTTGATCAACGGTTCTAGTACTAACAGTGGACGCGACCTTATAATGTTGAAGGTAATGTGTTTTTAACTTCATTCATTCATTCGTCTAAAATAACTTTGTTGAAACTTAAAATAATATCAATGATTTAAATATGATTTTGCTTCAGAGTGCGTTTCAATAAAACTAGAACTATCGCGTTAATATTAAGAAATATTAATATATATCTAACAATGACATATAGCATAGTCTCTACGTTTTTTATTATAGGAATATGTTTTTTGTTTACGATTTCCAGATAAATGTACGTTCCAGAAAACTGATGATGTCATTTTGACTATTCTCTTGTTGCTTTAAACTTGTTTAATATTGAGGGATTTTGTAAATTGCAAAGTAGCTTATTAAAGAGGTGTTGTTTTTTTATCTTACATTAATATTATATATATATATTTATTTAGATCCATCACTGATAATAACAATGAACCAAATTTAAACTCCAGTCCCTAGTTTATTAAATTTAAATATAATTTTATATGGAATATCGAAATACTAGCGAGGCCTTCGTGGCGCAGTGTGACAGCGTCTGACTACGAATACGCTAAGGCTGTGAGTTCAATTCTCACTCTGGGAAATTATTATATTTAAATTATTATAATTTCTGCGCTCTAGTGACAAGACGAGAATAGAGAAGAATAAGAAAAACTATATTATTTTCTTTAAAATAAAAATAATACAATAAAAATACAAATTATTAAAAAAAAATACAAAAAGGATATCCAGACCCAATTCATGACCCCGACGTGATTTGAACACGCAACCTTCTGATCTGGAGTCAGACGCGCTACCGTTGCGCCACGGAGTCCTACAATAGACTAAGTCTAATTTACATACCGTATCAACGAATTGAAACCTGAAATTATTGAAAAAACTGTTTTAAAAAGCATTTTAAATATTAAATTCCTGATAATCATATAATATATATATCTATCTACATTGATATACTGTTTTTTATTAAGGTATTAATATTAGTTGGTTTTTTAGTAGTTTTTGTTTCTTTTTGAGTTTGTTATGGACTTATTTTAATTTAGTAAAGAATTAAATTCATTAATAATATTTTTGTATGTGTTTTGTTTAAAAGGCGTGTATTAAAATTTGGCCCACGTTGAGTTATTTTATCTTAATATATTGTATTGTATTATTGTTGTAATTTTATGTATATACTATAAGTGCTGTAAAAAAATGTTTTTTTTTTAAATTTTTGCAAATGCAAAAAAGTTTTACAAGAAGCACTAGATGTTTTTAATTAAGATTATTTGGTATGTATGTAATGTATAACAATCTATATAAATAACTAAAGTAAAAGTATATAGACGTCAAAATGTAAATTATTACAAGTTTTGCCTGTATGTTTCTTTCTAGGCCTTTCCCTGGCAGATAGCTAATATAATATGGAGTAACCTTAGTATAGCGTTAGTCGCTGGCACAGCTTGTTCAATATAAAATTACACTAAGCCTTACACCAAATGTTTTGGGTCGCGAAAGCTTGTAATATAAAACCGTTCGTTATTTTAACATAATAAATAATTTAACGTTAATAAATTATCTTAAAAAAAAAAAACTTTTCCAGTTGGTGTTGTGCAGAGCTTTATATCCGCAAGTGGCTGTTGCGGATGAATTCAATCACTGCAAGGTATATAGAAACTTCTTTGAAAATATATAATATACACTTATTAATTTGCTTAGCACCTTTACTAATTCTATAGAGGTGCAATGAAGAAGTGCCTGACCGTGCACCGAAGGTTATGGGTTCGCTCTCGTTATAGGGAATGATTGATGATGATTATATTTGATTATTTTTTTTGTCAGCTTCTCATTTTTTCCTACATTTTTTTTCCTTATTTTAAACAATAGATTACACGCTTCGTTTTTGAATCTCAAATATTTTATCACCGGTTCACTGAATACCATCGCAAGCCACTCATTGGGAAGGACAAGCAGACAGGACTTATTGTCAAGTCACTCCGTTCTTCACTAACCGCCCCAATCAGAGACATTACCCCAAGTGGAAATCGAACCCACAACCATCACGTATGCAGTCAGATGTTGTCACACTGCCACGATATTTGATAACTTATTTGTACTCGTTAATGTTTTATTTTTAATTTCAGTCTGTTTCTGAACAATTATATCACACATGGAGCAAGCCGTTCGTGTTTCTCCATCCTACGTCGTACTTCGGTAGGAACTCCAGGTTGTTACAATTACACGAGGATGATATACAGACGGACTTGCCCGTGGGATATAAGAGCAAGTTGGCATTGTCCTCGAAACACCAGATTTTGTGTTATTTGTATGTATTTAGCACGCATTTTTCCGGCAAAGCAGTGTAGTCAGGGAGAACCTAGTGTCAAGCAACTCCGTCCTCCACTTTCGGCCCAAAATTGAGACATTGCGTGTTCCCCCGATTGGGAATCGAACCCACAGCCGTCGCGTTTACAGTCGCACACTATCCAACTACGGCCTTTGTATATATCAGAATATATTATTTTTCTGCGGAAACTACAAGACTGAACTATTCCGTTCTTACACCGGCCCTCGTTCTCACTTAAATCACATTCTTTGTTTAAATTTATAATTTAAATGGTTGCAACTTTTTATTTATGAACTGATTGAAATTAAAGGAACACTAAATGTTAAGTGAAGTCTATCAAAATACAATATACCCATACAATATTCACTCATAGTGAATTTGAAAAGAAAATTAAAAATCATTATATTTAGTTCTATTACATTGATAAATGTCCGAAATAATATATTTTTTTATATATTTTCCATGTACAGACAGCAATCAGTTACTGTTTTATTATAAATGTGTATAGATTAAAATGATATAATATGTAAATATTGATTCTAGGATTCGATTCCGTCTTTGTGGGGTGATAGGTATTTTTTTAATTAAATATATTTATATGTCTTTGTTTGACGGTAAAATGGAGAACAGAGTGATATGAAACTAGCTAACATTTAAATATGCAAAATAAATGACACGCATTATGTAAATGTCTGCTGCGTGGTGGACCTCCTCCTCGCAAGCGTCCATATAAGCACCCTCTTCCCTCACAGGGGAAACAATATATATACATGTTTCTAGTGGAAAGTGGAGAACGCAATCTTAACTCTCTGAAATATATGAAATGTATATATTACTAAAACTATGTGTTTAAAAAAATATATATGTATTATTATTTACAGGTCACTTCTAGAAACCACAAAGCCGTATATAGTGAATTCAATGCGAATGCCGGCTGCTCAAACTCTGTTGCTTCTAGCACATTCTATGGACACCAATATTGGATTTACTAGGTAACTTTGCTAATATGCACAACACACGCTTCTTGTATTACTTTTATTTGTATCTAGATAGAATTAGATTGATTAACAGATATTAATCGATGTATGAACATTTTGCGATATATCTTACGATATTTCGATACATTTATTGCCGTTCAAAATTTGCACACGCGTCCGGATATTTACTTAGACTCCAGGCGTCCCTATCAGGCCTAAGATAAAGAGAAAATAGTTTTAAGCTCATCTTTATTTGTATTATTAACTAATTGCTTAATAATTAAATGTTGATATAACCATATTGTATCGTGTCTGGATGTTATTGGTTCAAATCCAATAAAGATGAATATTTGTATTTACTGTGTATCTGACACACAATGAATTTATATGAGCAAGTGATACATTATACATTATTTTGAATATATTTTAAAAATATTGAATAAAAAAAAATTTAAGTTAGAAAGAAATTTGAAAATTTAAAAAAGCGTATTATTTGAAAGTCAAAATATGAATTTGTTATGTAAAGAAATAAATATGGACTTCAAAAATTATATTTAATTAATTAAAATTATATTATTTTTATTAGTGACGTAATGTTCTTTTTATCTTTTTTGATAATCGTATTTCGCAGGCTAGTTTGTGATTCGTGGCTGTTATTAGAATTTCCTTACCCTGAAAGTGGATTGAATCTACTAATGAAGGCAATCAAACTACGACAGCGTTGGGATGCACTGATCAATAGGAGACTTGCTGGTACAATTTAATATACACTTTTTTTCCATATAAAAATAAAATATTTTTATTTTTTAAGTGCAGTGGAGTTGGTTCGAATCCACAAATTGAGTATATTAAATTTAAATTAATTAAATCCGGATATTATACACTTGATGATAACTTTTTTGATGTAACAGGATTCGAAACCGCGACTGTTGGAAACCCGTCCAAGACAGTTTTTCGGAGTAGAGACGCTTTGAGTAGTTTTTCTGTAATATTTTTGATGATAAGTTGTGATTTAGTATATTTAATAAAATTATATTAGTAAATCTGTTTACTAATATAAAAGACCTCTAGATCATCGTGGCTCAGTGGGAAAGCGTCTGTAAACGCGGCTGTTTGTGAGTTTAATACCCCGTCGGTGTAATTATTATATTTAAATCATTGAAATTCGCCACTCTGGGAAGACAGCGACTCAACACGCAATGTACTCATTTTGGTCGGAAAATTGAGAACAAAGTGTCTTGATACTAGCTTCTCTCTGACTACGCGCGGAAAATTGTAAATCTGCTAAAATGTATATATTTAAACTTAAAATCATTTAATTATTTTTTTTTATTCTAGATGCAAACCCAAACAAATCAGTTGAAACTGAATTAAAAAAGCACAAGCATTCCTACGACGAGCTTCAATATGAACTATCAAACGACATAAGTTCATACATCAATATCGACATAAGCTACACTATTAAGAGACTGTTGCCAGGGGACCTAAAAGTATTATATATAGGGCCAAATGAACATCCCAATATAGACCCTAATCCCTTTGAAGAAGGATTAGAATGCCGTGCAAATGAGAAGAAAGGAGGCGTATATATTACAGACAATATTGTATATAATTGGTGAGCTGTTTTTCATCTTTACACTTTTTTCCGCATAGCAAGGTACTCATAGAAGTTAGTGCCAAGACATTCCGTTCTCCATTTTCCACCTGAATCTAAGATATATGGCGTAACTCAACTTACTTCACTTTGTCTTGTCACCAGAGCGGAGAAATAAAAATAATAATAATGGAAATGTACCCACAACCATCATATATGCAGTCAGAGGCAATCACACTGTTCCATATTTAATTGTTCATATATTAATCTTATTTAATTTTTTTTTCTTCTTTTAGCGTTGTAGATACAGACTGGAGTTACAACAGCTACCAAGAAATGTATAATATTCCATGGAAATGTGAAAAATGTGAGATATCGGTTTGTTTGTCACCTCTAGAGAGGTTACAGCATAAGCACTTCACGTGTTCTTCTAGAACATTCGAGAAAAAAGAAGACAAGAAAGAAGTTTACAATATGAAACCAAATTCCAAAGAGTATAAATGTGATAGTTGTAACAACACTCTGTATTTAACGCCTGTTGAAATATTGAAACATAAGAAAGCTTGTAAAATAAAACAGTAAAATTATATTTAGTTTTTTTATTTATTACTAGCGCCTATTTAGTATTTTCCCCCGTTCTCACTTAAATCACAAACTACTTCAATATGTAATTTATATTGTTGTATATTTTTTATAAACCGATTAAAATAAAATAAGAATTTTAATGGTAACAGAAGTTTACCAAAATACAATATTTCAAATTGCATTTAAATCGGCTTAGCTATTTCCGAAATCAGCGCGCATCAACGCACTATATTTTTTTTAATAAACATCAACCTATCAATCGGTTTAAGCTTAAGAATTTCAACTACTTGATAGTGATGACGCATATTGTTGGTAAGTGTATGTGATATAGCTTCAAAAAAATTGGTAGAGAATTTGTGTAGATTATTGGAGGCCATTGTGGCGCAGTGGCACAGTAATACAATTGGTTGTAGGTTCGATCCACACTTGGAGGAATGATTATATTGAAATTACTTTCATTTCTCGGCTCTCATACCTAAGACTAAGCGCGACGTTGAATTTCACCACTCAACACGCAATGTACGAGTACGGTGACACAATGGAGAACGGAGTGTCTCGACACCAGGTTCTCTCTGACTACTGTGCTAAGCGAGAAAGAGTCTGTTACTAGTGCGTCTAGTTAATAAATAAATATATTAATTACTATTAGAAGATATAAAAACTTTTTATTGTACAGGATATTACAGGAATTACATTACAGGATTTTTTTTATAAAAGTATTCGTTCGTTTCGAAAAATTTTCATATAGCTTATATGAACAAAAACTATTTTATTTCAAAATAGAGCACAACGGTACAAGTTATTAAGCTAATAAAATTGCATGGAAATAATCTTTGTATCTATTTCCGCAGATCCTTTGCGAAGAGTGGAACGACGCTCCCGGACGAGACGAGTCACGAACTCGCCATTGCGCTGATAAAATTAAAAACAAAAGATATTTACTATTTACTAATAGCTGTTAGGTTCCGTTTAATTTTACATCTATTCTATAATAAAACAGTAAAAGATTTGTGTCTGTACATTGAATGTTTTTACGAAAAAGCCTTAATTATTTTAGGAAAAAAAAACAGTAATAGAATAAATGTATCTATATTTTTTTTGTATTTGTTATTGTACGTCTGTCTGTCGGTATCAGGAAATTCTGAACAAATAAAAAAAAACATTTTTGTCGTATAGCATTAAAGCCTGGGTAGTACTTAGGATATATGATTTCGAAGTTTAGAATACGTGACAAAGAACTATAATCAAGTATAGGTTTTCAGCGTGATGAGGAGCTAGATTTAGGTGTGGAGCCAGTAAGTCCACGTAAACGAAGTTGCGAGCATCTACTAGTAAATAACATCTCTACCTGTGACCACGGATTACTTTAAAATGTATGGACCATCGGCTTTTCTTAAAATCAAGTATTCTCTAATACGAAAATATATGCCATTAAACAATTTTATCAAAACAAGTTATTCTTAAATATGAATCTTATTTTATAACCTGTCATATATTAATGAAGTATATAATTCTCTATCGTTTCGTACTGCGCGTCTAACCTTAACACCCTTGACATAAATGTAAAATCACAAGAATTAGAAATAGACACCTAAATATACCATGACAAGTCCAAGTCCATACAAATAGTAAAGGTTTATTATAAGCTATAGTTGTATATCAAAATATTGATATTAAAATATTGAAATACGAAAAATTTTAAGCTTAAAGCTTTATCATTAGGGGGGCAGTTAGATAAAACGGAGCTCCAAACGACACTGACCCTGACATAACTTTTTTCTAGCCATCTACTTATACTATATAATCAATTAAATTATATTGTACTATATAATTTTTATAAGAATATTTTGATATTAAATATAAAAAACGGTTTATTTGTTTTATAAGAATAGAAAAGCCTCTTTAGCATTCCATGCTTTTGCCGTGCAGTGCGTACCGTGGGCCCATTGCGTTGCAGAGAGAGGAGCTCGGAGCAGTGCCTAGGACTTGGATGACCTAAGTGTATTGGCTTTAAGGGGCTCCTTTAAAATGCACATTATCGCTTGCACCCATTATCTAAGCTGAGCTCCCCTCTCTACCTATTCAAATTATTATAATTTTTAATTAGCGTAGCAACTATTATTAATAAGTATTGTATACCCATGCCATCAATTTGTCAACCAATGTGACATAGAATAATTTGGCTATTTGTCTAATTATTTAATAGCGGAATCCTAATAAAAGGCGTGAAAAGTACATGGCGTGAAGGATCGTGCTGATTGTCCACAGCCGTTCAGTAATAGGTAAACAAAACAGTGTTTTATTGTTTAAATTTAATCGTGATTGTGTTATTTGAACTGTTGTTATATTATAAGGAAGTCTAGTATCATTGCCCGTGACATTAGTAGAAAAATATATGTAACATAATTTGACACTATATTGGCGCAGTGCGACAGTTACTTATTGTAGTTATGGGTTCTTAACCGAACAGTAAATTTTGTTTTCTCGATTACAGTAGACAAAGGATGGAGTGGTTCGTTCGACATTCTTTTGTTTGACAAGCTTTAGAATTTTTCAACGGGTTCAAATTTGTATAAATGTTTTTCATATCCTATATGTGTGAATAACATTTTAAAAATTTAATACAACATGTAATAAATACTCATCTTTCTTGCCAAGCGATTATTCTTAGTAATAATCTTTGAGTAGCAGAAATTTGTAAAAATCTCTTTACAGATATGGTAATGACGAAAGAATTTCGACTTAGCTGGAGATCGTGAGACGCTTTGACGATTTAAAAGAGGCACGGGTTCGATTCCTGCTATGTTTTATTTGTATACGTTTTCTATAAAAAATGTTCTATAGTCGAATAATTTAAATTTGCACGTAATTTTAATATGTCTATTAGTTGTCTGTACATTTTTAATAACCGTATAGCTTACGGTCGGATAGCCGTATGCAAATTATACTAAAAAATATTAGTAGCTATGTATTTTTGTTACATCATTATTTAAGAATATTCTTATTTGGAAAGTAACAAAATATATCTATTGTCAAGATAGATTATAGATATCCTCATGTTATGGCCATTATTACCATTTTTAGTTACATATATAATAATGTTTTTTTTTAAACAAAAGAAATATTTCTGACATTACTTTTTTTTTCAATTACATTTTAACCATTGAGGATTTTTGTCGGATGAGCCCTCTGTTGAGTTGTCACCGTAATGCATATAACATGCACCAATAAAACCGAACCTATTACTGGAAACCGCATCCAAATCCAACTCGTAGTTTTGGAGATAAATGGCAACATTAGTTTACACAAACAAACATACAAACACTCACCTCAAACGCATATACCGTCTCCGTAGCGTTGCGGGTAAAAACTAAATTTAAAATTAATTCATCTCTAAACTTAAAACAACAATCGAACATTTGTATATTGTTATTTTAAATAGCTGTTAAGTATGTTTTATTAATTAAAATTATAATATTATATTAGTTTCACATCTGTAAGCACGCATAATCTTTGAAAAATAAACTTTAAAATGATGTAAGTCAATAAATAATTGCTCATATTTCTCCTCCACATTATTCCTTTTTTTCATAGTTTCAAAAGCAATTTTGTTATTAAAAGACAAAGCGTGCGTTAATAAGTCCCGTTGGTACATAGCGAGTAGTGTGGTTCGTTATTACAGCGCTGTCGTGACCCGCCTGCCGGCTGCCGATGCCGGATTGCGATGCCCTTTTTAATTCGCACAATAACGCACCGTGCGTTGTGGACGCGCACTGTTCATACGAGGTACTTTTTCGATTTGATGGAAAATTTAAAAAATATTTTAAATCTTAAAAGCTTAACAGACTGCAAACTCGATTTATTATTATATTTATATTATTTCGTTTTAGTCACTCTAGTAACAAATGTTGAAACCCTTATATCCGCTGGTCAACAAGCAATGTCTCGATTTTGGGCGGAAATTGGAGGCTAGAGTGTCCTGATGCGCAAAATTTTTAGAACATTACATAAGTAAATTTAAACTTGACGCTTTTATGTAAATTAACTTACTCGAAGTTTCCATTTAGAGGTTATGGCAATAACTTTACTACTGATATATAAATACTTATTTATTTTATATATTGTTATTCGTGAACTTGTTCAAAATTAAAATATATAACAAATATAGCTTAATAAATACATTATTTCCTAATTGACAATATCAATAAAATCGGAACCTTGTTTTGGATGAAATAAAAAATATTTTTTACAAAAAGTCAACAAATTATAATAAATGTAAAGAAAAATTGTATTGCTTAAGCATATGTTATAAATTTTCTTTACCTTACTACAATTGTAATACAGTCAATTAATAAAAAACAAAAGAAAGAAAATATCTGTTTTCCCATCAGGTATTCGAATCTAGGACTATTAATACTTTACCATATAACCAAAGAACCTAGCTAATATATAAAATGTTTGTAATTACACGTGTATAGTCCACTAAGGAATGACGCAGTGTGTATCGACTTGCGTCCAGCAGTCGTAAGAGATGCGATGCGCCCCGCCCTCACTCGGCCTGACATTAGAGGACCATTCGTCGTGTACGTATTCTGTATTTTGTACTTTGCTCTTTTTACTGTACCTTTATTAAACGCACGCGATGCTTTGAGAATGGGAATTTTAATTTATGTGTGGGAATGTAGTAAATTGTAACAAATACAATTTTTGTGTAACGTTTGTTATGGGTTTATGTTTTGTTTTCTATTAGTTTGTGTACCTTATATGCTTATTTGTTTGTATAGTGTTCCCATGAAATAAAAAAAAAAAAAATTTTTAATTTCGTAGCTGCGGAACTACTACGGACTACGGAATAAGGGCCAGGTAATATTTAGTTTAGGCCTTAACATAATGTTATCTGTCATATTCCATTAAAAAATATCTGAGCTGTATCTCTATCTCTATTCGACTCATGGAGCACACCGGCTGAGGCCGTGATACTTGGCGACTTTAATGCGCATAATGCCGATTGGCTTCGATCACGCACCACCGACCACGCGGGCAGGGCTGCATTTGACCTTGTTATGGCAAACGGACTGTCCCAAATGGTTGATTAGCCTACGTGACTCCCAGATGTGGACAGCCACAACGCCTCCTTACTGGACCTTCTGCTGACTTCACATCCGGTACATTAACAGTCGATGCCCCTTTGGGGTCTTCTGACCACTGCTTAGTACAGAGTGTGGTGCCCCTTAAACACGGCAGGTGCAGAACACCCGCAACTCGTCGTGTCTGGCATTACAAGTCAGCAGATTGGCAACGTTTCGAACACTTTACAGTACCTAACTAGTCTACCTGTGACCACGGACTACTGTAAAGTGTTCGAAACATCGGGTTCTAAAAATGTATATAATATATTATTTTTGGAATAAACCGAAAAAACGTTTAATTCGAATATCGTTCAATAAGTTTAATAACTTATCTAATAAAATGCTATTTTAAGACAAATGGATGTCATATTTTTTTTTATTATTAATTTTAGGACTAATTGTGTCTGCCACTTCATTCGGTAATGGCATTCTAAAATAAAAGTAGCCTAAGTTACACCTTATTACATTAGATATCTGCCAGTGAAAATCTCGTCAATATCGGTCCAGCCGTTTCATAGATAAGCCGGAATAAACACACTGACAGACAAAAATTGTAAAAAATTGTATTTTGGTATATACCTATATCGTGTAGTCGATCAACTCGATGTACCGAGTTGACTCAGTAACTCGAGTAACTCAGTAACTCGAGTAATATTATCTTCAATCGAGTACTAGTTTGACAAATCACAGTCGCATCACTACCTGTAGTAGTAGCTGTAGTTTTTTGTGACATTGTCTTTGCGAATCCACTTAAATGATAAAATCAACATAATCTAAGACTATTCGTGATCTTACTTTTAAACAGTGGTTAACTTTGGACCTTAATCTAATCTCAGCCATTAGCTTTACACCATTTAATTTTCCTTAAACCCCAGTATTAAGAGTTGTTTTTAGTATATAGAAAGTTCAGTAAAGTTTTGCGAAGGTAACCTGTCAAACCATCATCCTGTAGGAAGCAAAGCTGTGGCATCTGCCGTAGTTTAATGAAATTATTTCGTGGAGGCAAGCTTGTGTGTGACGGGAGCGACAGAAGGGTTAAATGAAAGTCGTGGCTCTGTGAAAATTTATAATTTCGTGTTAGTTTAAATTATTTGGAACATGCTTTCTCTTGAGAGTAAATGTTTTCTTGTTACCTATTAATGTAAGTCATTTAGGAAGTTTTCTGTAATCTGAAATTAGTACCAATTTATAAGCAAATTGAATTTTAAAAGTATATTGCAAAACCGTTACATACAGTTACAATTATTTGGAAAGTTTCATCGGTATTATTAACAAACATTTTTAAAAATCTCTCAGCAGAGATGCTAATAACAAAAGTAAGTTGTAATAAGCGTATAGAATTTCTGATGTAAAACGCAAGACTTACCGGTCAGGGCGCTTGGATGCTTTACAAGAGGCGCAGGTTTGAGTCCCGCTTCGTAAAAATTTTACCAGGTTTTAAAAATGTTTTTCATATCCTAAGTGTGTGTATCGCACTTTAAAAATAATGAAGTATTATTAATATTTAATATTCTTTTTCCTAAATAAAAAATTGGAGACCAATACTCACATAGTTTTAAAGTAACGTTTTATAAAAGTACATACACACACACGCACACATATGTGTAATTTATTTTTCAGCTTCAGCTTCACTCAGCTTTCAATTTTGTAACGATATCCACATAACTTAGCTAGACTTCAAACCATTATAAGTAAATAATAACGTCGTGTGTACCGTAGTTATTTATTTTGCCATTTTAGTACTACATAATTAAAATTCCCAGCAAATAGTATACATTAACTGCAGTGGGCCTCGACAGGGCGGTCACGAGGATTATCAATTTACGCGCGACCGTCGCGTACTAATGTTACCGAATGAAAGAGGACCGCAAAAACTTTCGTCAATACATTGGCCTTGATTTAAAATATTGTGTAGAAAATTATAAAGAGACAATAATGAGCTATTTTCCATATTGCGACTTCCGTGTGAAATCGAGGCAATGTGTATAGATTGGCGCATTTTAATTATTGTACTAGAGCGGAGAAATGAAATTCGAATTCGGGTTCGAACCCGCAATGATCTCGTTTACAGACAAACGCTGCTCCACTACGCTATGATTGCCATATCATCGTAGAAGCCAGAGAGCTGGCAGAAATAACCACCAGCCGCTATCAGTATCGAGCTTTTTTGCCTAATTGTTTGGTATCAATAAACAATAAACTGCCATACGTTCAAATTTTTATACGTTTTCTAAAAATGTTTTTCACACCTTGCCTGTGAGTACAACACTTTAAAAATGTTTAAATATGAAAATATATCAGTTTTTGAAAAAGACATATTTAGAAAACGTATAAAATTTGAACGCAGTGGGATTTGAACCCGCGCCTCTTGAAAACCGTTCAAGAACGGTTGAACGGTTAAATGTCTTTTTCAATTTCCTTAGTGTACGAATAACACTTTAAAAAATGTTAAAAAAATTATAGATAGGTACATATATCAGTTTTTTATCACTGTATATCATGTTTCTATAGACAACTTGGAGCTATCTATTTTTTTACGAATCGTAAAGCGAATCAACTTCAATAAATTTAGTGCAAAGGCTTGCTAATGTTTGAAAAATTTTTACCACGCCCCGCCGTATTATAGGGAACTGGCTGGCCTGAGATTACTATAAGCCACGCGAACTGCCTTACTTTACATACCTATATGGCACCACTAATGCTCTACTTGCCAAAGTATTAAATTTAGAAAATGTTACTTACGACTCCTGACTCGCTTCGAATACAATTGTAAGTCGTCGTATATTTGGAGTCTATAAAGTGTAAACTGTGCGACAAAGTAACTTGTAAAAAATAATTTTCATGTAAGTGCTCGGCCCAATGTTCATTATATATAGTTTCATATAGAGTTATAATATATAATGTCAATAAAAAATAAAGAATTTAATAAAACGAAGATATTGTGTAATAACTTTACTGAATATTGAAATAACATTTAGTTCAGTTAACTAGATTTTACATAATCTTGAATGTGATTTTCACACACTACCAACGTGTGTTGTCTGTCTGTACATTGCGCAAGAGCACTTCACCGCTAGTTCAGTGCTTCAGTGCTAGTATCAAAAAAAACCTATCTAGATTTTAGGTTGATTTTCGTTTCGTTCGCTCGCTATCTAGTAAAGCCCTTTACAATTATCTAGCGGGTTAGCATCTGTACGAACAGGTGAGATAAGGTGGACGGGTACACGCTTTATAGGGCGGCGGCACGCAATGTTCCCCAACAATGGATACGTTGTAAGTACATATGCCGTGGCCTTGCGATATTAACGAAAATATATGAATGTCTTTAATATTGTCATGATATAATGAATGAAGAAAGTTATTGAAATATTCGATGACATTGAAAATATAAGTATGAAATAATATTCAATTTAAATTTTTGGCGTTTTCTGAAATACACAAATCGATCTAGTAATGCGAATTTGCTACCATTTTGTACAGGCATAGACATAGGCTACTGCATAACGTTTGAAATCGTATCACATCATCATTCACTCCTATAATTAATAAATAATTTGATTATGAAACATTTTTATCGTCCTTTCCTACTCATAAGCGAACTTACTATCCGTTTTGTAGCATTACGATAGCATCACATGTATTGTCTTAATTCAATTTATCTTTTGGCAATAACAACTTAACCTTGCCTTTTTACCTTTTAAATAATAAGATAAATATATTAAAAAAAAAAAAAAAGTTCCATACTAAGTTCCGAGCCATGTATTGGATGTGCATGAATATCATATAAAAAAATATTTTATAAGGTACCTACAATTTAATTTAAATGTATCTAAAAATATATAAGTTGTTCTAAAAACATATTTTTTTTTTGGATTATAAGTAAAATTATACTTATAATCCACAATATAATCCCGGCATAGCAGAGAGAACCCAGTGTCAAGTTCTCAGTTCTCCACTTTCCGCCTGAACTCAAGACATAGCGAGTTGATTGGCAGAACTCAACGCCGCGATTTGTCTTCTCGAAGCGAACGGAGAAATGAAAATAATTAAATCCAGGTCATTGCTCCGAGCGGAAACCGAACCCACAACCAATTATATTCAGATGCGCTATGACCTCTAATGTATATTACAAATTATTTATATAATTTAATGAATGAAACTATAATAAAAGTCGGTTTCTAGCTCTACTAACAAATATTCCTAGAAGACCGTGTGCATGTTAACACGACCTGTTAAAATTTATTTTTATTTGCACAGACACGTTTTGTAGTCGCGACAATTACTATTGTGTTTTCAAAGTATTAAAAATCCATAGAGTGGCCACTGGGATTATCCGTAGAGTGCTTATTATCAATTTAAATGAAAGTGTTGTTTTGACACTTTCTCTTTAACTACCCTGATGTGAGGAAAAATGCATAACAATAAATACGTAGATGCTCATAAATGAAATACTAAATAAACAAAAAATTTTTTTAAGAAAACGTATAAAAGTTTGAACGCAGCGGGATTAGAACCCGCGCCTCTTGGAAACCGTCCAAGCGCTCTGACCGCTAAGCCATGCGGGTTTCGAATCCCGCTGCGTTAAGAATTTTATATGTTTTCTAAAAATATGTTTTTCATTTTCCTAAGTGTGTGATTAACACTTTAAAAAATGTTAAAAATAAATAAAAAAAATCTATATTGATTAATTAAATTTTTCATTCAAACAACTTATGAAAGTGGAGAACGGAATCTTTTGACAGTAAGTCCTCCCGCCTTCTCCGCTATGCGGGAAAAGTGGTGAAGCTGTAAAAAAAACTAAAAAGAAACAATTTATTTTCTAATTAATATAAATATATTTAAACATTATGAAATGAAACTATTTTAAGCGGATTAATCGTGTATAATTTTGGTATTCGAAAATACATTTTTAGAACCTCAATTTCATCCCATCACACCAGAAAGCAAGATACAGTCAGCTCATTTTGCAAGAATTCAGGGCAGTACGCGAGGCAACTAAGAAATCGTTGGCGGTAGTTTGAGATAATAATTGTATTAAATGACAGACAAGTGCCACCTCAGTCTACCTGTGACCACGGACTACTGTAAAGTGTTCGAAACGTCGGCTTCTAAAAATGTATTCTCAAATACCAAAATTATACGCGATTAATCCGGTGAAAATAGTTTCATTTCAAAATGTGTAATAATCGCGAAAATCAAAGAACTTAATATTTAAACATGTTTTAAAGTCTCTCAGAGGACGCGTACACATTCGTGACCGATGCAACTCGATAGCGCCGCTTTGTTTCTTTGTAAACGCTGTAAATTAAATCTATTTGTCAACTAACGATCGGGAGATTTGTGATTTATGTTCTACTTATTATATATTGTAACTCAGTTGACTTGGCTTCTATCTATTGAAATGAATATAAATCTCAATAACTATACACTAAATAATGGTGTTTTTTTATTAACACATATTTATAAAATATATCTCTACAAAAAACAGGCAATGATGCTTGCCCTTTTTTTTGTGTCGCTTGGAAATGTAGTTTACATATTTAGAAAACGTATAAAAATTTGAACTCAGCGCTATTTGAACCCGCGCCTCTTGAAAACCGTTCAAGCGCTCTGCCATGCGTTCTACATCCAGCTACGTTGAAATTCTTATACGCTTATTACAACTTATATTTGTTATAAGAATTTTAACGTAGCTGGATACGCATGGCTTAGCGGTCAGAGCGCTTGAACGGTTTTCAAGAGGCGTGGGTTCAAATCCTGCTGCGTTCAAATTATTATGCGTTTTCTAAATACGTATTTTTCAATTTCCTTAATGTGTAAATAATACTTAAAAAATGTTAAATAAATAAATGTAGTTTACGAGTACGTATACCATTCGTACGCAAGGCAGGCAGAGAAGCCCTATCTATGTACAGTTGATACTGCGAAACTCACTGGTGAGTCTGATTCCACCCTCATGCCGCGTCCCAGGTTCGAACCAGTTCGTGTATATGGTATGTGATATGTCACTTCATCCTCCAGATAAAAACAAGCAAGGGTTCCAGAACTAAGCATTTACTGGCCGGAGAATAGTCTACACTTACATTTCATAGTCTAACAAGTGTGCAACTAAGCTTGTTAAGGAAATAGTAAGATTATAATTGCCAATAAGCTTTCATCAAAATCTAAATTAGAAAAAACACTGTTTAAGTATATCTATATGATTGAGTTATATTACTTTATCTGAATTGAAATTGTTCAATGTACCTGTAAATTAACTACAACTTGTTTTATATTAACCATTGCACTTATAGTTTTTATTAAAAAAAGAAACATGAAAAAAGACCATCGTGGCGCAGTGGGACACCGTCTGACTGTTAACTTTTGGCAGTAGGTTCGATACCCACCTGGGGAAATGTATTAATAATTGAAATTTAAAATATTTTTATTTCTTCGCTGTGCTACCTAAGACAAAGCGCAGCGTTGAGTTTCGCCACTTAACACGCTATGCCTCGATATCGGTTTTCCGGAAAGTGGAGAACTGAGTGTCTTGACATTAAGTTCCCCCTAACTACCTTGCTAGGCAAGAAAGAGGCTGAATCTAAAAAAAAAAAGAAATATAAATATATGATAAGCTACGTAGGTACAGCTTTATTCGGGTTTCTTTCTGTATAATTTTATATTTGATCGCACATTTAGTCCCGCCTTTGATTCGTTCAATAGAATAGCAAGAAAATATTGATTGTTAATCGCCTTTTCTTTAAACCAATTATTACCAATTGTAATGCAATTATACTTTTACGATATTCAGTGAACAATAAAAGTTTTTAAGCACAATAGAAGATATGACAAGGTTTGACGAGAGGACCCCCCGCCTTGCTTAGCTGGACACGATTTGAGAAAGTTAAATACAAAAAGCTACCTTAAACCTGCAGCTTTAAGGCTATAGTGTTTTTGTTTATGATAAAACTTTAAGTGGCGCTAGGGCTTTGTGAAACGAAATTTCACGCATCGAAAACATTTATGCTTCTATGGATGTGGAAATTGTTATTCTAGATAGATGAGACTGTGGATTGTAGTTGAATGTCTTATTAGGCAACTATGTAGTGGGCGCTTGCGGCTTATTTCATACGTACTTTGATAATGTTAATAGGTAGGCCTGTTGAAAACTATGTGCAATATAATTCCATATTAATCATATAAGAAGATTTGCTCTTTGTTTTTTAAAAAAAGCGTGAAAGTAAAATGTACTTATTAAGTATGTAGGTAATTTGTAGAGACTATTTCAACTGTTATCGTAGGGCTGTGGGATAGCCTCTGACTGTATACGCTATTGGTTGTGGGTATTTGATTATATTTCAAATATTTTCATTTCTTTGCTTTGGTACTTAAGGCAATGCGCGTCATAGAGTTCCGTCACTCGACACGCCATGTTTCTATATCGGGCGCAAACCGGAGAACAGAGTATCTTGTCATCAGGTTCTCTCAGACTACCGTGCTATGCAAGGAAACATGTAAAAAATCTCGTTTTTACGAAATGTGCCTTTTAAAAATATAAGTTTCGATATATTTGTTTCAATTATAATTTACAAATATTACCTTGACAGTTTAGAAAGTAGGTGAAGTAGTTTTTTTTATTTTGTGAGTGTACTCGTAATAACATGATATCATACATGATATCATGATATCATATATGATAGCACACACACGATCGCCTCAAATATATAATAATTTAATTAAACCTCCAATGTGATTTAAAAAGGTAACAATAATTTCCATTAACAAGCTGTCATTATCGTCGTTGCCCAAACCTTGCCTTGATACATTTCGAGATTTTAAACAAATTGCCACGGATTCGTTCACTTAATGAGTACGTTGGGTAGCTTAGGTCGTAATTTAACGTAAAAGTTGAAGGGCTATTTCGGGTTCGCATTGTCTTGTCTGGAAGGTAATTGCTGAACAGGTGGGATTAACTGATACTCACTTGTCGTGGGTCGGTCATGAGTTGATATAGCTTTTTAGAAGAGCCTTTTTTGTGTTAAACATTGGTTTCATTGTTACCTTCGTATAATAAAAATATATATGTACGCTGTCTGTACATGAAAGGTACGTAAAAAAAAATATTATTGGGGGATTGTTCAATGTAATAGAACCCAAAATAATGAGTATTAATGCTTTTTTTCTATTTATCTGTGCGTTCGTGCACGCTAATCTCAGAAATGGCCGAACCAATTTTAATGCAGTTTTGACTATTGTATCTTGGATGAGACTATTGTATTAAACGTCGGTTAATGTTTAGTGTTTATTTTATTTCAATCGGTTCATTAATAAAAATGGTAAAAGAATTTAAAAAAATACATTTAAGTAAAGGCCAGGCCAAACGCAGGCCAAAGTTCGATCAGGTTGCTAGTTGATAATATTGATAATAAATAACGATAAATATTTTTATTTGTATCAATAATCATGGCAGGTACAGACAAATAGAGGTGTGTATTACTAAATGTGAATTGAAATCCCATTTCCACCATATAATTGTTCAGACAGAGTGAATTTAGTTAGAGCAGAGTGTGGAGAAAATAGAGATATCTCCAAAATACTGGCGATTCGTGAAAATAAATCAATTTATAAAGTCCGTACATATAATGTATCCACAAAGAAATGTATCAGAAACAGTAATTTCGCAAGGCGTAATCGCGGTAAACGATTTGACATGCGTGCGTATTAATCTGCCCGCTCCGTGGGAACCGTCCGCTCATCATTACAAGTGCCTTGAAAAAACGTCCCGTCTCTTAAAATTCGACAAGACAGGCTGCATTGAGCCCAAATAAATGCGCTAAATTTCACTTAACCTCTACTTTGGTTTTGAAGTGATTATTGTCTAACCGTAGCGAAAGTATAAGCTGGTTTTGATAAAATTTCGCTTCTTAAGTAGGTAGTAGCTACCTGTATAGTAATGTGTGGAGTGTTTATTTTATTAATTTAATGTATTTCTAATACAGCATTATGATAAATATTGGCTCTCTGTACTTTCCCTTATATAAACTTTAAGTATGTCAAATTCCATACTCTATTATTTATAAAAAGGGATCCAAAATTTCATTTCATTTGTTCTTTGACTATTCAGCAAAAATGGGACGTTGAGTTTCGCCCCTCTATACAAAATATTTTTCATGTATAGTGGAAATGGGAGTTTAATATATTTTCTCTATTTCAATTTTTTTTTGATGGAGTGGCGCCGAAGGACGTCGTCCAAGTGTAAATCGATTAGTTGTGGGTTCAATTCCCACTCGGAGGAATGATTTTATATAAATTATTTCCATTTCTCCGAGTACAATGCAAAGCGAGTTCCACTCAACACATAATGTCTCGATTCCAGGCGAGAAATGGAGAACGGAGTGGTTCTCTATGACTACCTTGCTATGCAGAAAAAGCTATTAACATCTATTTTAGTAACACCTATTTTTCTTTAAATTTTAAATGAATTCTGTTATTAATTAATTAAGGTCTACTTTGTATTATGCAATAAGTTATTGAATCTAAAATATGTTTGCAATAAAAAATTATATTGTTTAATGAAAATTATTTTTAAAAATGGACGTAGGTATACATAATACTATATGTAATACATACCACTTAACAACTGTACGTATTTAAATATTTCTTAAATGGACAAAGCACGAAACAAAACAATAGTTTTTATTCTACCACGAAACCAATACCAACAACCAAAAATGAATTCTGGAAACAATATTATGTAAAAAAATATATAATTCATACTATTATATTATAGGTATACTATTATTATGTACAACAAAATTGGTAACAGTTATTTGGTGCTATACCAATTTCCGTGCTATACCAATCTACCTGGCACGCGCCGTTTTTTGGCTACGATCTTCAACTAATTGCATGGGTCATCTTAGATTGCCCCATAATGATGGGGTGGAGGGTAGTTACTGGCTATAAAGTAGCTGATACATATACCACGAAAATTTTATGATTGTACCATTTCATGTAATCGCAGCGACACGCTTATTTGTGGGATGACCAATATTATTATTTTTAAATTTTATATTTATTTATTTTGAGGCGATCGTAGCGCAATGGAGCAGTGTTTGAATGTAAGGTCGATTGGTTTTGCTTTCGAATTCCACTCGGGGAAAGATTATATTTTATTTTTTCCTTTGTGGTACCTTTAACTTGAATTCTGCCACCCAACACGCAATCTCGAGACATTTTATGCGTCTTCTAAAAATATAATTACTTATATAAGCATGTACCAATAAATTTAACAAAACCCATATTCTTCTTTTGTCTTTCTTCTTCTAAGCCCTGAAAATTCATGGTCCCTCTACAGTCTTCCCAAAATACGATTAGTCTTAATCTCCGCTCGTAATTGCTGCCATTTTGGTGATCATAAATCATATACCTAATTAGATATACCGGGACTTTTGGTTGTAACGTTGATAGCAGTTTTTCTACGATATTTAATTTTGTGCCGACTTTATGCCACTGACGTGGATATATGACGATCGTTTGGAAAAATCATTCGAGTCCACCTTTTATACCTGCTATAGAATAGAAGTAGTTGAAAATATTTTGTTTTATCAACTAAATTATATTACCCCATATTACGTGTACCAGTTGTGAAGTGTAAAATTTCTGTAGGATTAAGTCGGCGTGAATTTTTTTCATTAAAAATCTAGGTTCGACCTGTACGATAACATATTATAATTTCAAAAAGGTTAGCCGTGGATCGTGTTTTATGGACATTTCGTCACTGCCATATACTTCTACCATTTAATTTTAAAGATTGACCCAGTGGTTTCTTTAAAAAATCGTCTTACTTGCCGCCCACATTAAAATAGAATTAATGAAAGTAACCATAGGCCACCGTAGCGGAGTCTGACAGCGTCTGACTGTAAACGCGATGGGTTTGAAACCATTTGGGGTGCTAATATGTAAATAATGTAAATTTTTCGCTCTGGTAACAACATAGCATGGCTTTGAGTTCGGTTTCGAATTCAGGCAGAAACTGGAGAACGGAGTGTCATGACACTAAGTTCTCTCTGCCTATATATCTCTACACGGTAAAATGCGGGTAAAAAAACATATTTCATATATAACTCCTGCAACAAAATTCATAATGAGCACCTGAAACATACAATGGAAGGCAATATTTTAAGGTCGCAGGCTGCGTCTGCGCATCGGCATTCGGCACGTCCCCGCTATCGGCCAATCGTGGCGAGGGCGGGAACGCATAATGCTTTGAAAAAAGCTGATCGTTTATACCGATAATATCCGCTCGGAGGATACTTGACAAGTTTCGAGCATAAAGGATTATAATAATTACTTCGATATATTAAACTTTTGATATATTAAACTTTATAATATCCTCGTGGAATTTAACGATTTAATGTGTAAAAGTGAGGTACTTTTATAGACACATATGATATTATTTTTTATTATACCTATCGAATTATGTGTAGTTATATTTTGTTTTGACAGAAATATCTCAAGGTACCTACCAAATTGTTTGACCTAAAACAAAAAGGTAACCAAATTTTTTGTTAACATTTTCCTAGGTGGTAAAAATATATTTATGTGAATTTGAATGTAAAATACACCAATACCTACCTACCTGAGTAAAATGTTTAATTAATAAACAAGCTTGTTTGATATTAGTTTTTAAAGCATGAATATTTAAGTATGAAGCTATAGCCAAAAATAAATAAATTAATTAAATATTTTCTTGCTAAGATATACCGAACTTGCAAACAAGCTGTTTAAATACTCACATTAAAACATTAATCACGAGCAGTACATTAATCTTGAACGTTGTTGACAAATGGCTGGTCAACCCACACTACAATATTGTTGCTTTATTAGCATTAGGTATATAGGTATAAATACATACACCACGGAAATTTGTATAATTTATACTTTTGCAGATTGCAGTAATGATAATTTATAATATATAGAAATATACTATCTATATCGTTTGTTATTAACGAATAATACTGCGCTCACATTTCTATCTGAGCAAACTATTTATTAAATGGGAATTGAACTTACAATTGTCGTACAATACGTATTTTTTTTTCTCGCTATATGCAGAAAGGGCTGGAACATATTATAACAGTACCTATACAATATACATATTTATATTTAAATAAAAAATTAATAACTAATAGGTATTCATAAATGCATTTTTAATAATCTTATATTCTTTCATGATCTTTATTTCACAGACGGTGTGTAGTGAATTAAACTAATTAAATTTGATTAATCGCGTATATTTTGGTATACAAAATTATATTTTGCTTAACCTGGACTTTCGACAACTTTACAGTTGTACGTAATTAATATTGTAACAATAATTTAATTTAAAATAGCCAATAATCACGAAAAACAAAGCTCGTATTAGGTTTTTAACTATAATGAAACATTGAATTGTTTATAGGTATATACGAAATATTACCTCAACTGTATCAAACCTGGGCATTTTGTAGAAGTGAAGCTAAATTACATGTTATAATAGTGTGTAATAAGAAACGTTTTGTACAGTTTCCGTAGAAAACACCTAGCAGGTAGATCTCGCAAGTTGTTTATAGTTTCACGGAAGCGTTCCATTGGATAACAAAACATCAGTACTATGCTAATGATATGTTTCGTGACATAGTCATTAGATTCGACACCCAGTATCTAATCGTTCTTATTTTGTAATAACGTAACGACTTTTGATTTATGCTGGCAAGGTTTTTCTACAATTGTTTCAACAATTCTGTCTTTCAAACTATATTATACGCTATGATTATCAGATAATTAATCTAAAATATATTACATTTCATTGCATGACAGTTTTATTTAATTTTTTTAGTTAGTCGTAAATTTTTTTAGTTAGTCATAAATTTTTTTTAGTTAGTCATAAATTTTATAACACAATAGATTTCTGGCAGACAGCAATGAGTATTTACAGTTTAATATATCATATTATATCAACATATATCTATTGCATTGTTCATTGTACTCTAGTTCAAAAATGCCACAGTGTGTTTTATTTTTGTACTAGCCCAAGAGTGTGTGCCTTGGTAATGTATCCTAGCTGTCAAACGATGCACGCGAATCTATCATTTATTACATGTACGTAAAGATGCAATTAGATTACGCAATTGTAATAGACGGTTGGTTCGTACGTCGGTGTATAGGCCTGGGCACGCACAAAAATCATTATTCATTAATATCCGGCATTTAAACGACGGCTCGGTTTTTCTAAGTAATTTTTGTAATTGGTTTAATTGTTCGGCACAAACAAATTTTTAAATAATCAAGGATAAGTGTTAAGTGTGAGAATTGAGTAACATCCTATACATATTTGACGCAATTTCTAGTTCGTTTTTGTTATGATAACTAAAGGAATATTTCAATCTGGCAGTTGAACCTATAAATGGGGAGACAGATGGCAGCGTGTCTAGTCAAGAAAGGCGACTCAGCAGCGCAGTTTTATTATACCATTATACATCATAAAAAATTGGAACCACTGCAACTGAACTGAAACCTGGGACCATTTCCGAACTACAATTCAAAGTCTATTTGACATTTTAGATTAGACATGTATTAGACATTTTAGACAAAAAATTAAAAAATAATGTTTTATGTTCGTGGGCCAATATGAAATATTTAAATTTTATTTGAAAATATGAAAAAGAAAATATCCTTTGATAATGAGTTTGTCGATCTATCGCAGAAACTCCTTTAATGTTATAACCGTCGTGGTCGCGTCTCTTGAAAAGCCCTATTTTGTAACATACTAATAAATGGATGAATAAATCACTGAGGATATCAAAGATTGTGTAAAGTGGAGGAGATTGAGTAGGATGGCCTGGCTAGGCCGGGACTAGTGCCAAATAGAAAGAGAGAAAAAAAAGTAGGTACTAATAAATATTTCTCTACTAGAAGTAATGGAATCCCCTTACAAAATATCTATGTGAAAATGTTAGCCAAGCTCAAAATTGTGTTGTTTCTTTATAAATGCCAACTAAATAATTCTTAAATATATTAAGTAATTAAATTGACACATACTCATGTTTTTGATGGTGTATTATATGTATATTAGACTTAAAAATCTTGTTTAATCATTCATTAATTCATTATTAAAAAGAAAATAAATAAATGTCATTGGCTGATTATTTAAGTTTATAAGGGAAATGAGTGAAAGAAAAGAAATATTTTTTATCAATTTTATGAATTTTTAGCTCCAAAGTCGTGCTCTAAGTTGAAAATCTATGTTAAACGATTAAAAAACTACATAATATTTAGGGAAGATCAAGTTTCTGGTACAAGATGCGTTTATATGTTCAAATAAATAAAACTATGTTAAATAAGCCTATAATATGTAGAGAAGTTTATATGTAGGCCCTTCGTTCGATCGTTACTATATGGTATATGGTATTCGTCGTAGAATGCAACGTCATATATGGTAGGATATAATTGGTAATCTGTATTGATTTTGGTTTAATTAATTATTTATGAATGCCTAATTGGGCATCAATTGGCAGATATTATTTGAATGAAGTTTATGAGAAAGGCAGAATACATTTATACAGTTAAAACATGAAATATTTTAATTTACATTCTTTGTGATATATTTCAATTTCTTGAAATCTAGCATTTTCTTTCATTTACTTGGCTGTATGGTTGTTTGTCAAAGCCGTCACTAAGTCGGCTGCAATCAAATTTGGAACGCGTCCATTAGACGCGTGCCAAGATGGCGGCGCCCATGTTAGCACATCACGGTATAATACGTTAGGCAAATGTCTGCCGCTAAACTGATTGGCGGCCAATGAGTGCTATTAGCGTGGAAATGCCATATTCGGGCCACAGTGACTCAACGCGACACGAGCTTGACCAAACTGTTGTGATCTTTACAATGAACGTCAGTCTTGTATCTATCTACGAATGTAGAGCTCAAGTTATTATGGTGGATTTGATGTTGCAAAAGCGTAATTAAAATTCATTAGCGTTGTATTTTGAAGCGCGGCGGTACGGTGAATTGTACTTTGGTTTTGTTTTTTTTTAAGTGTATCTTGTCTTGTGACCCTAAAGTTATGCCGAATCGATCCAGTAAAAAGTTTTGTTTTTTTTGTTTATAAGTGTTTTTTTTGTAAGAAAACGAAATTTAGCTTATTAACTAAAGAGGAAAATCTCTTTTAATAATGCTATTTAACTATTTATTTCTTCAAACATGTTAGATTCTTTTAAGCTTCAAGTTGGTTACGGTAGCCAAGTTTATGTTTTCAATTAGGTAAAACTAGTAAATATATAAAATCATAACGCGAAAATCACATTAGTGATTTGCAATTTGGTAAAATAAACACATAGTATATCTAAATAATTGAGTTTTTAAAATTTAATTTTTATTATCACCAATTGAGACATAAGCAAAAAAATATTTACTTATCATCATTATAAAAATTATTTTAAGTCGGAATTTAGTTGTTGATAAAATTTAAGTGAGGGCAGCTAGTTACAAAAATTGGACTTTCTTATGTTATATATTAGAGATATAGAGACACGTTGCTTCCGAAGTGTTGAAAGCCTAATTTTAAGTACACAAAATGTTAGAAAAAAAATGTTCTTTTTTAAAAAAATAAATATCATTTAAACAAAGGGACACGGACCATATGCCCGATGTGTGTCAATAATAGTAGCAATAACAAAAGTCGGTGTTAAAATTCTCAGCTTGTGAATTTCAAATAACCCATTTACAGATATCTATATAGTAGGGTAGTTGACCCTACTTCTTCGACATCTTAAGATATACATCTATGATCTTTTGATTTTTATTACAAATCGTTGCAAAAGTGCGAAGTGCGCAAACTAGCAACAATACTCGTAGCATTGGACACAGCTACGTCCGATGACTCCCATCGCTTCGTAACCGCTCCTTCCTGGCCACGTGCTAATTGATAATAACTGATCTAGCGAGGGCCACCCGCGTCGTACATATTTTTAGTGAGTACAGACCACTGTTGTCGGTGTTAGGATTAGAAAGAAACGCCATAAAACGTATTGTATTTGTGCATACTTTTTCGAGTGTCTGTTCTATTTTATGCCTATAAAGTTTGATGGTTAGTTTCGTTGCGGTCAGAATTGTGCTGGTAGGTAGGTACTTTGATTTATTATACGTTTTATGAGGAGTTTAGTTGTTTTATATGGAGTAAAGGAGTCATTTTAATGTATGTTGTAAATTTTCGACTGCATTTATTGTATTAGATTTTTTCTTGTATAGGTATTTTGTTGGTATAAATTACATCAACTTCCGCCGATGAGTAGAAAAAATTGATACCGATATCGTTAATTGTCATTTTTTTTTTGTCTCAGCACTCCGCAAAAATGCATTTTATGTTTATATACTTCACTATGGTATTCTATCGGTACACACTTGTTATTTATGCTACTAAAGAACATAATATACGTAAAGTGACGTATTGCATATAAAGCTGTAATTATAATGCGGGTTTCTAGGAACTTCCTTCCACGCGCCACTCAATTGTGGAATGGCCTACCAGCGGCAGTGTTTCCAGGTCGATTCGACATGGGTACCTTCAAAAAGCGCGTCTATTTCCACCTTAAAGACCGGCAACATCCCTGTAGCTGTTCTGGTGTCACATGGGGTCGTGGGGGTGATAACTTATCCTCAGGTGAACCGAACGTTCTTTTGTCTTATCTAGAGAATAAAAAATAAAAGAAAGCAGAGAAATACTCAACCAAAGTGTGAGAGATACTTCAAGAGAAGCTCATCTGAAAAATATACCGCACTAGACTCAATCATCATCTTGGACTATTGTTTTACAAACAGATTGCCAAGTAGGATTCTACTGAGTCTACGTAAAAAAAATTGTTACTTTAAAAATTGTTACAAATTTTTATCTTCAATAACGTCTATTTAAGTAATATTATTGTGCCTTATGATTTCGGGTTTACTTAGTCAACCATCAAATACAGTTAAAAATACAGATATGGGCATAAATACAAATATATTAAAAATACCTTTTCTTCTCTTCGTATTATAATGTAGGTCGCCTGGGAAAATGTCTACATACATATAATAAAAATGAAACTGATTGCTGTCTGTACATGGTAGATATAAAATATAAATAGATTATTGTGGCAATTATCACAATGTAACAAGAAAAAACTATGATTTCTAATTTTCATTTCTGCCTATCTGGTTGTCTGTTCGTTTGTGAACGCTAATCTCAAAAACGGCTCAACTGATTTAAATGCAGTTTTTGCTATTGTATTTTGGTAAACTTCGCATACCATTTACTGTTTATTTCATTTCAATTGGTTCACAAATAAAAACTATTTAAATTATAAATTTAAGCAAAGTATGTGATTTAAGTGAGAACGCGTTCAAGCGAAATAACTACATAGTTATAGTCGTGTAGTTTACGCAGGCGAAGCCGCAAGCAGGTCGCTAGTTCACAATAAAATTAATAAACATCGAACAATAATACCTACATTACTCAGTATTCAATCACACAGCGCGCCGTCACAATACATTCTTCATCCAACAAAGCGGGTCCGCGACATCGACAGCTACACAATAACTCATGGCGTCGCCTCCCTCGTTAGTTAGTGAGTTCGAATTTTAAATTCATCGCGAGTCATTTGCTCTGCCGCTTTGCTTGTCGCTGTGCGGGACACTTGACGTCATTAGTCAATATAACGGAAACGAACGTTTTGATATTTTCGCAAATGCAATTTTTTTTTGTAATTTTTTTTTTAAGTTGTGGTATATTATGGTTGGGTATAATGGTATAATTCCAAATTAAATATCAATTAACTTTTACCTTATATATATTTTTTATAACTACAAAATATGATACATTCATATTAAATCATTATATATTTAAGCCGGGGTGAAGCAGTCTAGTAGGGAATCAAACAGTTTCTTCGTTTTACATAATTTCTGTCCGTTCTACATAATTATATAACATATTGTAGGAGTATAATATATTACAAAAGTATCAATTCGTTCACTTCGCCAGTACCTCATAGCAGCGGCGGCACAGTGTCGCGGGCGCAACGACATGACGAATGGCCGCAAAACGTTCCAAATTTAAAATCTGCCGCGTAACGCTCGCGCTAATGGCATTGTTTATGGAAGCGTTGCCGCGCAAACCTCGCCTGCTCTGCCTTGCCTGCCAGTGACTTACAAATTTGCACGTCTGAATAAACTCTCCTTTGCCTTGAGTGTTTTAAATTGACGCTGAAATATATATATATTTTAAAGTTTTATTTGTCATTGTTATTTTTTTGGGGATACATAAATTATTTACCGTTTTTTTTATTAAAAATGTTGACTATAGACACTGGAAATATATCTACTTCTCATGTGTTTTTACAGCCAATCTTCACGTACCTAAATATTCTAGGTTATTATCTATTTATGTTTCATTTACGTTAAAATAGCGTCCGATTTTTTTAACCTAAGCATACTTCATAATAATTTTTCGAAAACGTATAAAAATTTTGAACGCAGCGGGATTCTAACCCGAGCCTTGACCACTAAGCCGTGGCTTCTTGAACGGTTTCCAAGACGCAATTTCCTAAGTACAGTCCACTGTACAATGACGACTAACACTTTAAAATGTTAAACATATTAAGTACACTTATTGTGATTACAGGACTAAATTATAAAATAGTTTTTATAAATCTGTAGATACGTATTTGGATAGGATTTCTCATCTAACCTGGCTGGAATAAATATAAAATATGCACCGACATGCAAAATAAGTTTAAAATATAATATCACACATATTATAACCGCAATAACTGAGCACTTGTTTTAAATATTGCATTAACCGACCCTCTCAATGTCATTTTAAAATAGCAACAAGGTTATCTCATTCGCAGCGGGGATCGTGTTAGATACGCACCACGGACAGGCGAATTAGGAGAGATAACTAACTAGAAACTTAGATTAACTTGTAGAGAACTGTTATTTGCAATAGAATCTGGGCTTACCTCGGTTTAATTGAGACGCATATTAACACTGAGGAGCGTTTCTATTAGTTTCAAATCTTCGATATATTAAATTTGTAATATTATTTTCAAATACATCTACCTGATATTTTACATGGGCATCTAGTATCTATTCAGATAGGCACGCAGTGCATGTCCTTATTTAACTTTAAAGGTTGACTATTGACTGCGATTTATAATTGATGGTAAATAAATTATTATTTAAATATCGATATAGCAAATCGATTTCCTAAATTCATAATAAGTCGATTTATAAAACGATGTTTTATAAAACATTACCTTTATTATTTAACACATATTATATAAACTAACCAAGATTAACTAACCAAGATTTACTGAATATTGTTGGTATCTTTAGTTGTTAGTATGTACTAAAAGTTAAATATAAGCTCGGTATTACATATTTGAAATTTTCATGTCAGGTTGATGACGCGCTTCATGTAATGCCTTTAAACCACTGGTATACCTATACCAAAGGAACACAGTGGGCTTATTTCGTCTTCTGTCCCCCCACTTTCTAAAATATAAGAGATAAAATTACAAAACATTAAAAATTACAAAAAGACTAACAGACACATTGTAATTTTGTTTCATTTTAATAATATATAAATATGTCTCGTTTTAATATAGAAAATGAACATTTTTATTCGTTAATTCCAACACTCGTAAGCTGAGCTCATAACCCCAAAAAACAAACGCAACCCTTACGAAGTTAGCCCTTGGCACAATAAAAATAAAACGACAATAAAGAGAGGCATAAAAGTGTCCGGGAGTCGGAATGAAATGGAATGCAAATGTGAGTGGTAAACAAGCGGGTTCGAGTGAAGTGGGTAGTTCACCCTTACACCCTTAGAGCTTACGCTTAGGGGCTTAGGATTTGTGGCTTCAAGACACGACACCCCTTTACTTTTTACACACTTTTGTGTTATTTATTGTTTATTTGTTTTATTTGATTGTCTCTTCAAAATTTTCTACAGTAGACCTACCACTGCTTGTTTTACTTTTTTTTTATTTTCAGCTGCTTAAATAGATATACTAAATGTTGTAGGCACTGTAGAACTAAAATGATCATAAGTCATTATGGAAATGTAATATTGCTTCCAATTGAAGTTTTAACCCTACAATTATAAAATTAACACATTGACATTGATAAATTATTTTAGCTTAATTTTTATATGACACTACAAAGCAGGGTAGTAAAAACGTTTTTTAAAATGTGTAAACGTTTATCAGGTAGGTGTATGATAAAGACATATTTAGAAAACGTATAAAAATTTGAACGCAACAGGATTTGAACGCGCTCTTCTTGAAAACCGTTCAAGTTCAAATTCAAATTTTTATACGTTTTCTAAATATTATTTTTTTCAATTTCCTAAGTGTGCGATTAACACTTAAAAAAAATTGTTAAAAAGAGGTAGGTTAAAGAGGTATGATAGTTTGATGAGAAAATTGATTCTCTCTTTTACTATAAAAGTACCTAGGTACATCTAATAACAAATTCTATCTATTTAATGAATATTAAACAATACAGCTTAAGTTTCCTATCAACAAATAACAGTAAAAGCCAACATTTTATTCATATAGATACCTAAGTGTTAAAAGTAGATGTGATTTTTATTCGAGTGTAGGTACCTTTGTTTCCAAGTGAATCCACGTTTCAGTTTACAGCCGGTCGT
This sequence comes from Podotricha telesiphe, assembly GCA_038994665.1. Taxonomy (NCBI): domain Eukaryota; kingdom Metazoa; phylum Arthropoda; class Insecta; order Lepidoptera; family Nymphalidae; genus Podotricha; species Podotricha telesiphe. The sequence goes on from JAOYRR010000327.1 coordinate 1,500,896, forward strand.
TCGCTTTTATAGCGGTGGTGATTGACCTTATAAATACACCTACTGTGTGAATGTGATATTGCATACTTACGAATATACCATTGATCTCTTTATTATAGTAGATTTTTATATAGTATATTAGTCTCAGTTTTCGGTTTTTAATAATTCACAGGTTTTTGTTCTTCAAGCTTCACGCTATAGCCCGCATAGCTATAGTCGGAGAGAACCCAGTGTTAAAACAAACCCTTCTTCACTTTTTACGAGAAACGAGGGGCATTACCTATGTGTTGAGTGACACCACCACTACCAAAGGTATTTACAGTCAGACGCTGTTCCAATGTGCAACGATGGCCTCTAATATTTTATAGATATGATATTAAAAACCATAAGCACATAAGAAATTATATTGTAGGTGTTATATTCACAACCTATCTAGACACCAAAAGCCTACCTATTCTAAACTCCTTATTAAATAAAAAGAAGTATAAAATGATTCTAAACTGGTAAATATGTACAGAATTACTATAAATGATTAAGGAAATCTACGACGTGCTAGTTTTTCTATAATATGAATCTTATCTTGTTAGGAAGATTAATTGGTTCAAAGGGATGTGTTTAGCTAACACTGGTTCGTAACGTCTAATAGACAGTAAAATATCAACATTTTATTAGGGAAATGAAGTCCCACAGGTTTGTTACAGCTAAACATAAAAAAAAATTACACTCTTGAGCATGCCTTTTCTCGGTGTCTGTAGATAATCACATAAAAAAAATTTTTTTTTTAAAACAAAATTAAAATATATGCGTAGCGTTTATTGGACACACGCCTATTGAAAATCATCCATTTGCTAAAAAATGTTTTTTCTTATAGTACCTACTACGAGTATGAAAGTGTCACTTTAAAAAATTGTAAAATGTGTCAATTTAATTTTACCTACTAATAAAAGACTATAGTATAGCTAGTCTGAAGTCTATGTATATATTAGTATTACCAGAAAAAATATTGCTTCAGAAGCCGAATCGAAGAGAATCTAGTGTCAATACACTCCGTTCTCCACTTGCCGCCCTAAATCGAAACACCGTGCGTTTAGTACAAGTTCTTACAAGAGCCATAAGATAAAAATAAATAATAAGCATTTACCGGATTGGAGATCGAACCCACAACCATTGCCTTTTCAGTCAAACGATCACCAATAAAAGATACCTTTTTAAATCGTTAAATGTCTACAAATTATAAATTTAAGCGGTAATATCTCTATAAAATTCAACGTCACAAAGCATAAGGCTCTATTACTTCCATTAGATACTTAATGACATGCAATAAGTACATCAAGAAGCTTATTCAAATATTTTTGCTTTCAAATAATTGCACTTAACGAAAAGCTGTTAATAATACTTACACCTGTTAATGCGACTGCGGTCTATATGGCCGCATAAAGTTTCACATTAAGCATTATGGCTCGTGTAGATCGCATACCTTTTCCCATCAAGATTTTTTTTATTTCCATTGGTACGAGTTATTTTAAGTGTATTAGATTTTCGATATATGTTTAGTATAAAAATATAGTGAGTATGGTACCTTTTGTTTTTTCTTAGGTATATTTTTTTGTAGAACTTATTCTTCTTATGTATGTAAAGGAAATCTAGGGATATCATAGTTTCGTACTTAACACTTTTGGGGCCATTTAAAAACATTTCACCATGTTTTCTGGTTGAGGACAAGTTCTGTGTGTAGACAAATCCATTACGAAGTACCAAGAAATAAGAAACACTAACGTTCTTCATTATTATAAAAACAGCTTCACGCTTTTAACCGCATAGCAGAGTAGTTAGAGAGAACCTAATTTCAAAACACTCCGTCTTCATTTTCCGTCCGAAATCGAGACATTACGTGTTGAGTGGTGGAACGCAACGCCGTGCTTTGTCTTAGGTACCAGAGTGAAGAAATGCAAATGTGTCAAATCATACCCCCGAGTGTTAATCTACCCCATAACCAATCGCGTCACCATTCAAACGTTGTCCCACTGCGCCACGACGGTCTCTATTGTAAAAACTGCAACAAATACAAAATATGTAATATCAATGTCTATGATTAAGTGAAATAAATTCTTCTCCTATATTTTCATTTCACTTAAGTAATTTCATATAAATGTTGTTAGTAAATAGCCTATTTATAAGTGAGAATTGCATTCAGCAGAGTTAGGTACTAATGCAAGCATCATATTAAAATTATGATATTAATTCATAAACTATAATTATAGGTACCTACCAAGTGATTAAAACACAAGTACGGGTGGTTCACCTGTATCTAACAAGAGACATATTTAGAAAACGTATAAAAGTTCAAGCGTTGAACGCATGGCTAAGCGGTCTTGAAATATTTCAAGAGGTGCAGGTTCAAATACCACTGCGTTCAAATTTTAATACGTTTTCTAAATAATATATCTTTTTTGATTTCCTTAGCGTGCGAATACCACTTTAAAAAATGTTAAAAAAACGTGCAATTGAACGTGCGAAGTACCTACGTACCTGAATACTGACTATACTGTTAAACAAAAAATTATACGAAACAAGCGGATTTTGACCTTAAATATAGTTTTGTAATCCAATTAATTCCTGTATAACGAGAACCAAATATCTACGTACTAGAACACAATTTTCAGTCAGAAAAATCATAGTGAGTTCCCGGAAAGTTTCGAGTATCGATTCAACTGGAACTTTCGTAGGCTATTAATAAGCGGTGGTTTTTTGCACTTGTTCACTCAAAGTTAATGCTTGCTGGCTAATTGGAGTTGGTCGGAGTTACGACAATTTGTTCGAGCACTTCAACTGTGTAAGTACGTAATTAGATTCGAAATTCACATGAAGTGTTATTGTTACCTGTAAGTACCCTAGTTGTATGTAGGTTTTGCGCATATTTAGTATTTAGGTATTGTCCATTTATTACAAATAAGCTTCAGTAAGAGAATATTATGTATCGGTTAAAAACAATAGGTTATATTGGTATTCGAAAATACATTTTAGAAGCAGACGTTTCGAATACTTTACAGTAGTCCGTGGTCACAGGTAGCCTACGCGATTAATCCGCTTAAAATAGTTTCATTTCAAAATGTGTAATAATCGCAAAAATCGTTTTTTTAGTTAGTTTTAATTTGTAATTTAATTGTAATTTATTTTTCTGTGTTTAGCTCTCACGATTCATTTTATGCTATAGATATACTTCATATTAAATAAAGATTTTGCTTGGTTTCATTAAACATATACCTACAGTTTTTTGAAAGGTTTTATTTTCTACTATTACCCCTTCAATTACTTCCCTTGAAGTTATTTTGTATAAATCATCGATTTTATCAACAAAAGTCAATAATTTTTTTTTTTTTTCAAATTGATAAAATAACTCGAATGGCGCCACTATTATTGAGAACTACCGAAAGGTAATAATGTCCTGTTTCGGTGTGACAAAGGTATCCATGAAAAATATTTTAACAGACAGATATAGGTAGGTATCAACCTCGGTCGGTCAGTAAAGGGAGGACTTGTTATCGACTTAAATGTCAATTACAACTAACCTATATTAAAAAAGAAAATCTTCATTTATTTGTACAAATGTTTTTATTAATTCTGTTGTCAGTAAGAACCATTCAGCAAACACTTCACCTAACCTTTTTCTGACAATGTGGGTAAATACTAACAATCGCAGTCACAGACGTGAAAAAGCATTAAATTGACATTAAACCCTAACAAATATGCAGGCACATTTGTACCAAATTAATGTCAGTTATATACTCATTAGTATATGTGGGTACGACAGCAACTACCTTTCTCATATCCATACCTACACTTAGAAACTAGATTGATAAGTTTCGCGAATAATCCCAATTGTTTACTTAAATACGACTCAGGACAGGAATCAGTCTTCGTAATTAATTGAGTTCGTCCTTCATTTAAATAGTCAAGGGTTGTTGACTTTGCAAGTTCATATAACAATTATTATGTAGATAATTCACTGTCTGAAATATTATCAATTTATTCTAAATTGAAATTCTATTATTATTATCTATTATAACATACCAATATATAACTAAGTCGATTTTCATAAAAGCTATGTTGTAAAGTTTTTACACAAAATAAGCATCGTTTTACGTTTATTTACAATATCTTCCGTATCTCGACTCTGTAGGAATAATATTAGGAAGGTTTTTCTCAGTGTCGCAGTGAAACGCGCGGGGCTTGCGCGGAATTATTGATTGGGCACGCCCGGGTTGTGACAAATGTCTTGGCTAATTCACGTTATTAGGTCACCTAGCTTATGCATGTTACGAAATATGTTTGTAATAATGCTAGTTAGTTTCATTGGTTATTTATAGACGTATTCAGGGCTATATTGTAAGGCATATAGTATGTTAATCTAAAGTTTCATTTTGGGCTTCAATGTAAATGTTTTACGGAATTTATTGATATTTTAATTCGAGTTTAGATATATAATGTTAAAAACGTATAAAACAAAATATTTGTATTTCATGTTCTTTGATTTTCGAGATTATTACACATTTTGAAATGACACTATTTTCACCGTAGACAGACAGACAGTAGACAGTAGACAGTCTACCTGTGACCACGGACTACTGTAAAGTGTTCGAAACGTCGGGTTCTAAAAATGTATTTTCGAATACAAAAAATTATACGAGATTAATCCGGTTAAAATAGTTTCATTTCATATTACTCTTACATTAACATATTCTAGGTATTACAAGCTAAATTGCTACAAACATTTTCCAATGGCAAGATGTAAATTAGGTCGAGTAGGCGTGGTCGCACCAACCAGGAATGTCACTCAATGCGACACGGTGACACTTGCGACCAATCGCGTAGTGCGGTGGCGGCGACATTACCCACTAACTGTAGACGCCCGCCCACCGGAGTATTAGAATTTATTTTCATTTATTTATTTATTTATCTAGAAACAATAGTATGTGAAGATTATTTGAAATGATAATAATAAGTTTAAGTATTAGTAACAAAGTATGTCTAATTCATTTAATCAAAAAAAAATTGTTTTTACTTCTAGCTATAATCGTAATTGAAAATTTTGCAATCATATTACAGTATTTAAAAAACTATATAAAAAAAATTGAAATGAAACTATTCTAAGCGGATTAATCGCATAGGTATATTACCAAAAATATACGATATTAATCCTGTTGAGATCATTTTATTTCATACAATGTAAAAATGGTGAAAATCTTATTATATTTAAAATTAAAGATCTAAATTCTAGATCAAGATTTGATTAATGCTTAACTTGTTTCATTGCACTTCTATCTACGTTATAGAGCACATTATCTGTTATTATGAGTACTTTTTTAGATTTTTTTTATCATTAATATAATAACTAAACAACTATTATTTTTTATTTTTGGCCGGAATTTGCGAACTGAATACCTATGTAAAAAAAATCTTCCATAAACACTGACAATATTTCTAAAGCAATTCCAATGACAATTCTAACCAATGGCGACACACCACGCTATCATTGGTTAGACGCGACAAATCCGTGTCAACCGAATGTCACTGCCTGCGACATAGAAACGAGATCGAAATACTGAAATAGTATGGCGTAAAGAGGGATAGACGATATTTTTTCTAATCTACTTAAAATTAGAAAGTAGTTTTTTTTTACACATAGAGACGCAAAGATGTTAGAAGTATGAGTTCTTGTTTTGTATTTTGTGTAATAGGTACGTTTGTATGAAATTTAAATATACAAGATAATGGTTTAACGTGTGATTGGTCGAGACAGTTAAAATTAAATTTAAGTATCTATTCAAGAATGTTCTAGAACATTTTATAGAAAGAATAAAGCTAAATATAGTTATGACTATTTGTATCAAGTGTTTTTTTTTTACAATAGAAATAACTTAATTAAAGTAACGACTATCTTATTTAAGCCCAATGTAAATAGATTTTTACAAGACAGTAATCATTTGAATTTTAAGAAATTATAAAATACTTAACTCAACTTGGCTGTAACTCTACAACATTGTAACAGCCGACCTAATCAAGTAATACACGCAAAAATTCCCACACGGAAGCCGAATGGAAAATTTGAACCAATTTGATATCGATTTTAATCAGAAGCCCGTGCCTATAGTCAAATTGATCTCAATTTTATAAATTTCAGACGGCACGCTCCCTATTCACGCAATTTATATTTTTATTGGGTAAAAAAAACGAAAATTTTAAAATGGCTTGTTAAATTCAGACATTTTATGAAAGAAAGCAAACGTTCTGAGATAGCGTTTTATTAGTGAATTGTTTTTGTTTGTATATATTTTTTGTTTCTTAGCTTCACGCGTTATTTCATATAGAAATATAGTCGGAGATATCTTCGACTTCAACGTCGCGCTTTGTCTTTACCAGAACGGTAATATAAAAATAATTTATTCGTAATCATTTCTTTGAGTGGTATCGAACCCACAACCAGCAGGCTTTCAGTCAAACGCTGTCCACTACACCGCCACTATTATATTGTTTATAATAAAATTTGTTTTTTTACTATAGGTACATGTAACTAAGTGATGTTTTTCGTAATTTTTTTTCGAAAGTTTAGTTTGTAACTAAAATATGTGTGTAGTCTGATGACACTGAATTAATCCTATGAATTGATACTAGAAAGGGTTATCAATACTCAAAATTACTATTGTTTTCTCGATCTAGAGAGTATTAGGCCAACTAACACGCAAAGTTTCCTGTATTAATTTTTGCTGCAGTGTGTCGATGTTCGAATAGTTCTTGACTTGCAAAAGTTGAATCGACAAATAATTTATTATATATACTTATAATTTAAATACCTACATAAATAAATAAATAAATAATAAAGGTTACAGCTATTTGTGAATGCTAATACAGACCTAATAATATTAAGAATGATGTAGGATATTACATATAGAATACGTTACAGTTATCGTAACGAATGAAGCGGTTTAAAAATTTTAATGGTATAATATTTTTTCAACAAACACTGCATAATGGTTATTATTAAGAATCCACGAAACCCCCGAAGGGCGCGGCGTATATTTCCAAAACATGGCGCTTGTAACCTTCGATAATGTTCAATTGTCGCATTACATTTTATGTTTTTTAGTTTCTCTTATTGTAGGTAAAACAGTCAGTAAAGTTTGTACTGGTTTCAACTTAATTTGGTTAACCCGTTCAAATCTTTGAGCTAACTAAGCTAGAACCCGGAACTATGTAGAGTCAAATTTCACAAAATACTGCCTGTAGGTGTAATGTACTTTTTATACTTCTCGAATGTTCTTCATATTACAGAATAGACTCTAGAATTCCGATCAATTAGTCTTAATGCACAGGTTACTATAGAGATAATTCCTCTGATACTTCGAAGTGGGTAGGGCCGTCAGACATGCGAAATTTTGATTGAATGTTATTTTCAAATTATATATTTGTATATATTGGTATTGTAGCTATTGCATTATTTATTTATATATGAAGTGTTAATTATCATTTCACAAGGTTTTTGAATTCCACCACTCCTTATGAGAAATAAATTCGCACACTAAGGAAATTGGAAAAGACATATTTAGAAAACGTAAAAGACATACTTGAAAACCGTTCAAGAGGCGTGGGTTCAAATCCCGATGCGTTGAAATTTTTATACGTTTTCTAAATATGTATTTTTAGCCTATTCTATTCATTTTCACAATTTAACGCGTTGTCTGTCTTAGTATCCATATAAAATAACTTGTAATGATAGAAAAAGTGTCGTTTACATTTGCTTGCCTATTCCATGAGATGCAGGTGAACAAAACTAGTGACATTCCAACCGCTTCCATAAACCACGCAATCAGATTCCCACGTCGTTATTCAAATGAAACAGGCACGTTCTTAAATAATTTGGATTATTTGAATATTTTCTTTCAACTTGTATTACGTATTTTGAATATTTAATCGAATTATACCCGAGAGCCCTACTTAATAAGCAAAGTGTGCTCTTTAATTCATCTGCGAGTATATCACGCGTGCATAGACGTTGCCCAGAGACGATGAATATCTTGAATTAAGCGAATTTTAAGCCCTGAGGATAAGAAAGTTGTGAAAAACTAATAATTTGGGTACAATCATGTTATTAATACTTTGGATATTTCAAATTCGGTAGGCATTCGGAGATTGCACTAATTTCTTGAATTTTGTAGCAAAATATTCTGTCACGATATATCGTTCCCACAGTGTGTCAAGGTACAAGGTAGGTAGGTACCTAACCTACCTGTTAATAAGGAATTTGAGAAATTTTGTAATGCTTAAGTTGTGTTTTTATAATGCCACTGAATAATTTAGGATTTTTAAACGTGCCAAATAAAAATACTATAAAATATTTAATTTAAAGTTTCGAATTTCGAATAGGTAGTTATCTAAAGTAATTTGTTAACATATCTGAAAAGTTTTTTTGTAGTTTATTGTGCATTGTATTGTAGAGTAATTGTATTTTGGTTCACATAAGTTTATTTTTATAACTTTAGTTTCAGTAGTTACTACAAAATACTGGAGATGTTTATAGATAGAAAAAACTAAATATTATATAATCAATAATCATTAACTCGAGGCTATAATGGCGCAGTAGGCTTCTGATTATAAACGCGATTGTTTATGGGTTCGATCCGCACTCAGAGGAATAATTATATTTAATTATTTTCATATCTCCACAACATAAAGCGTGGCTTTGAGTTCTGCCACTCAGCTTGCAATATGTCACATCTGGCGGAAAGTGGAGAACGGAGTGTCTTGATACAAGGTTCTATCTGACTACCCTGTTATGCGGAAAAGAATGTGAAACTGCTTCATTAAGTCTTTGCGGCAAGCAAAGGTAGTTAAAGAATAGCTCAAATATGAACCTCAACCTACCTAGGTACTTACGTTAAAATCTTGGATATAATTGTTTTCGAAATAAGTGTATAATTATACAAAATTTCGTAAAGTAAATGTCCTTCTAACAATAAACAACAAAAAATATAAAATTACAACACGTCGTCATGGCGTTGCGTGCGATATGACGGCCAAATTCAAAATTCGAATGCGAATTCGATTGTTTCGCGCCTTCCCCGCGGCCAGTTATCGCGTGATCGTTCTGAAAACAATGCTTTAAAAAATGAAATGGTGCTTTATGCTCCTTATTAGGATCTCGAGTTGAAATTATTGCTGTTGGTTAAAATCTTAAAAATCATAAATATAATAGTGTTTTTTTTTCAGCTCTGCGCTTTGTCTTGTCACTGCGCTTTATTTTCCGCCCGAAATCGGGATATTACATATTGAGTGACGGGCCAATGACGCGCTTTGTTCACTAGAGCGGCGAAATTTAAATAAATACACTCGTAATTATCTATTTTCAGGGTTAATATTTATTAAATAACCTTATATCAGAAATATTTAATAGCCTACCTATTAACTACTAGTAGATCTGTCAACTCGTTGTCATAGCAACGTGTTTACCATTTAATACAATTATTATGAAAAATATTGGATTTCAGCATTTCTTCTCCACATAAAAGTTCATGTTAGTGCAATTTTTTAATAAAATATATAATTTCCGAATAAAAAATCTAATCAGAGTGTTTTAATATTTGTTTGATTTTTTTATAAATAGCTACAAAACAGAATAATTATCCATAAAATAAAATATAGGTGAGACGAAAGTAAATGTTTAATTTGACTTGTTTGAAAACAAAAACAAAATTTAAGAATTTAATAACAAGAACAAACCTATACAAAGAATAAAAAAGTTTGTATGCTAATGAACATAAAATTCAACCAAAAACTAAATTTTGGTAATAAGCTCTTAAAGCTAAGCTAAAAACGAGGTACACTATCGTTTCATTGTTGCAGGGATTAGCAATTATCTACTATTAGATGGCCAGACAGCTATCCTTTGTTAATAAAACATCTGTGGCTACAATCATAAGTGAACACTAAAGTCTAATATTATCTGCGATTCTACAAAACCAAAACCAAATTGGCTATGGAAATAACTGGCTCCCTAAGAAGCCGCACTCTTTAGCGGAACACACAAAAAAAAACATTTTAGAAAGCGCCATTTTTAACTTTTCAAATTCAAATTTCGAATTTGTTAGGTTGTGGCCACATTTGAGTTGATATTTTCGTAAATATTATTATACACTCTGTATGAAATGCAACTTCTAAGTATTGAAAAATATACCTATAACTGTTACGATAATAAAATACCTGTATACATATTATAATTACTTTGAAAAAATCATATAAGTGCTTTTATATGGATGTAAATTAATTTGGTTTGTCTTTACGTACAATTACCACTCGTAAGTAATTAATAATAAATAACAATTGACAATGTAAAAAAAAGTGTACCAAATAGTACGTATACTGAATAATGTAAAAAATAATATAAAAACATTTTAATAAACCATTCCCATTCGGTGAAACTGTATTGTCAGAATGTAATTACTCCAGTCTGGAGAACGCAATGTCTCAAATTCGGGCAGAAAGTGGAGAACGACTCCGTTCTCGACACTAGGTTGAACCTTATTAAATGAACAATACAAACTAAAATCAACAATAGTTATTTTTATTAAGAATAAAACACGCTGTAAAGTATTTGATCAAGACATATTTAGACAACGTATAAAATTTGAACGCAGCGGGATTTGAACCCGCGCCTCTTAAAAACCGTTAAAGAGTTTTCTATATGTCTTTTTCAATTTCCTAAGTGCGAGAATTTCTAATGGCTTTAAAAAATGTGAAAAAAAGTATATGACCTTTAATCCATCCTGCCAAGACCATTAAGTTCATGCTAAGAAATTTTTGTATTGCCTTCAGTTCACAAGTGCAAAGTGTATTGAGCAAATCGGACGAAATGGTGTGCGAGAATAGTTTTGCAAGATTTTCTTTTAGATAAAAATACTTCCAATATGCAATTAATCGTCTTGTCTAGGTCTTCTAGGTTCCTATGTAGGTAGGCAGGATGATGAAGATACCTACAATATTAAAGTTGTATTTTACGTAACACAGTACAACCTTAATGTAACGAGGCTCAATATAACGATTTCCTCGATTTAATGATTTTTTCGAAATACCCTAGAACTGTTCGTAAGCCCTAATATACCTTAACATTTCGAATATATTTGCCAAAAAACTATTTATAACGATTTTTCATATAAAATGTATATGTTTATATTATTATTTTTGTAATATTATTAAATTCATATTTTTCAAAACTTAATACCTTACTCAATAAACACGTCTTAACAGATCGCGTGACGGTGCGAGTACTTTTTAAACATTAGCGTTTGTGAATTAGAAGCGTTCTCTTTTCAAAATAAATTGCTGACAAGCGAGCTGCGAGACGTTCCGATTCTTATTTGCGAATTCGCTAACCGCAAATCCTGCGAGCGGTGAAATTAAGTGAATTTGATTCTTTTGAGGAAAGGTTAAGGTTCGATTTTGAATGGGTGTACGATTGGGTTTAGGGAAATTTTCAGAAATATACGAACACAACTTTGTTAAAATCTATGGTGTATGATTTTTTTATTGATGAATCTAGAATAATAGGTTAATGGGAATTCTTATGGGTTACATTCATATCAGGCAAAAATAATCCACTCGGATGTTTTGGATAATTCAATATACACAACTCACGTAGTTTATATTTAACTTTACGTTATATTAGACTTTAGTAATGGGCTATCTGTAGAATGTACCTAATATAATAATATTATACCTATAGGAAAATAATTTTTGTCTTCAAGAATAATTCTTAAAATTGTTTTTCATATTACAAATATACTAGCCTATTTATAAAAAAATATCTTCAAAGTTTAATTTGTGTTAATATTTTAATGTTTAAGCAAACTTTTAAGGACACATAGATTTAATAATTGAATTGACCGCATAGTATTTTAGTTTAGGAGTCCTTATATTGATATAAGTACCCACATCAACTTATATTGATATAAGTACCCACATCAACTTATATTGATATAAGTACCCACACAAACGAAGATTAGATCTGTTATTTAAATAAAATTAAAGGGAAAATTAAACTTGATACTTCAAACCATTTGTTTTACTTTAACCGGATTAATCGCAAATATTTTGATTGACTGACTGAAAGTCTACGTGTGACCACGGACTACTGTTCGTGTTTTCTAAAATATATTCTCGAATACCAAAATATACGCTTTTAATCCGGGTAAAATAGTGACATTTAAAATTAAAAAATCATGAAAATCTACAATAGGTATACCTAAGTACTATAATTGAATTCAGTGTCATTGTTTTAAAATAACTCATTCAATATTAGGTACTAAAGAGGTTCGCATTCTATCTTAGCTATAAGTAAGTATTGTAGTTTAAAATCATATTTAATTTGTATTTTGATTTCGACGAAAATGTGCACGATATGTCACCAAGTTTGATTTTGGAAATGAGATCTAGCGATTTTTAACATTTTGCGTACAAAGTTATGTTTTCTCAAAAAAAAATTTCAAGATCTTACGATTTTTATCATAAGCAGTCTAAGATGCACCGTTTATCGCATTGCATCCGTTATGGAGACACTGTGTATTTTGTAGTTAAACCCAACGGCTTAGTTTCATTTCCCATGCCGTTGAAATAATTTAAATAAGTATTAGTAATTCTCTCTACTACCCGTGGCTCTTGTAAACCGTTCATGTATCGCGGGTTCGAATCCCGTCACAGTCAAATTATTATACGTGTTCTCAAAATATATGAGTAAGGTGAATAACACTTAAAATATTTATTATATACTTAGTGGGACATGAACTGACAGTAAATGCGATTGGCTGTAAATTCGATTCTCACTCGGGTAAATGATTATACTTAAATACTTTTTAGTTCCCCGCTCTGGACCTAAAAGAAAGCGCGGCGGTATGTTTCGCCACCCAACAAACAACGGCAAGATTTCGGATTTTCAAAAAAAAAAAATTCCGAATACATGAAATTGTAAGTCTTAAGTCGGTCTATCTATATTAAAGATATGGAAGCTTAATATGCAAAGTCAATTTAATTATTGTTGTTACTTATTTCATGTAAGTGCCTCATATAACAAGCCAAAAGGTTAATTCAACGTAAACTGTATGCAGTAATTATACAGCGTAAATGAAACTAGAGTTATGTACTTGTGGACTTGTGTACTTGTGGAATGTTAGTAATTTACATTTAAATTATTTGAAGCTATTGTAATGCTACTCAGCTCTAATGGCCACAATTTGGGTGAAACATGGAGAGTAGAGAGCCTCGACACTCGGTTCTTTCTGCCTTCTCATGCGATACAAAACGTACAACTGCTTTTTTATAATCTTAGAAATGTTAATCATAACATTGTAACTTAATTCGACTTAAATTAATGGTCTTTCATAATTTTCGGTAAAGAGATTATATATATATTTTCATTATCATTTTTCAGTCCACGTTTTTTCCCGCATAGCAAGCATAGTTGTCAGAAAGAAACTAGTGTCAAGAAACTTCGCTTTCCACTTTCCGCCTGAATTCAAGCGCCGAGTATTGAGTGGTGAAACTCAACGCCGAATCCTGATAGTGGTAATCGAACTCACAACCAGTGTTAGAATTAAAGAACTTCTCTACTACGCAACAGTAATTAAATTCCATTTCTAAAAGTCCAGCTTTTAAATTGGTGTATTAAACTTCAATATGTCCTAGAAGTCCTAACGGATTCAATTTGTTTGTCGCTCTATAATGAGATGTTTAAATATTAAAGGCTGGTGCCACACGCGATGTCACGACGTGACACATGATATGTGGGAGAAATGTCGTCGGAAATGTCACGCTTAATACCACTAGGTGGTAATCGATATTTTGTTAGACATCGATTTTATAAAATTAATGTAGGAAAATCGCTATTAAAACAATATTGTGTTTAGTAGATATGTGTTTACTCGATTATATTTATATTAGTGTCATATTCATATGGCTTGTGTGTTTAATGATAAACGTTTCTTAATTTTAACGTCTATTTTTTTACAATTTGCAGTACAAGGAAAGTTTAGAAAAAAACAACTACTTTGTTATCTGTTTTCCTTTTGAGCTAAACGAAGGAACTATATACTACAAAGGCTTGACTTCGTTCTAATTAAACTGGGGAAACTTTGAATTTATAAGTGTTTAAAATGTAATCTGTCTTTTAGAGTAAAAATTTGATGAGTTTATTTTTTTAACGGTATTTAAAATAACTACAATGTAACTTTTGTATTTCAATAACCTTAAAACATTTAAAAAAATTATTTTAATTAAATTCAAGGTACATTGAAATCAAGTACAGCTAAGTGCCATGGCATCTGCAACTGGTTTATTTGTAATAGTAATGCATTATAACGCGTATTCTGCAGCATAGAAGTCGGAGAGAAGTATCAAAACATCATGTGTATAGCTCAAGCCTTAAAAAATATTTATTTTTAATAGTTTCCCTTTAAATAGACACAGGTGCCATAATAAATTATTATTCTGTTATTAATAATTCAGTAGGTATATTTGTAATAATTGAGCGCTTTTTTAATCATTTTGTGCCAAGACACTCCGTCCGTCAGTTTCATTAGTTGCATATAAATAAAAATAAGGGAAAAAGTAATAAAAATGTTTAATGATTTGCTTTAAATGTTTTATTTCATACTTAATAATGTTTGGCAAAAGGAAGAATAACATGCTTCTTTGAGGGCAGCGGTCACTACTCTCACCTTATATTTAATACTTTTTGGTTCTTATACGTAATTTAAATTATGTAACAAAATCACACTAATGTAATACTATTATGAATTTCAATAAGATATGATAGGATATACAAGGGAATCATAATTTTCGTTTAGCACCAAAACAGCTAGATATAGGAATTATAATAAATATTTTACAAGTGCGGTCGATTTTGAAACTTTTTTATATGTTTTTGATAACAATTTAATTATACAATTTATTTTTAAATTATAAATTATATACAAAATAAAAAATTTAAATGATTGCAAAATTTATTAAAGTATGAAGGAAGAATTATAAAAGTTTTCAGTAAAACAAAACGTTACAAAACAAGTAATTTAAATCAATGTTGTCAAAAACTTATAAAAGAGTTAGTTTAAAATATAAACTATCTCTCTTAAAACTGGTACACATATTCTCTTAAAAATCACAAAATTCTACTTTAATTGTCAGCCATAATTTTGTACAATATATAATTAATATATAATTAATATTAATATAATATACATTTTTATTGCACGTTATTACTATGGAATGTGGATATTTACGATTAATTAATAAAGGTTAATTTTTATTAAAGATAAGATTAAAAACGCACTTAAAATACGTAACTTCAGCTAACCTTAAAAGATTTCTACTGTCAAAATATTTACAAAGCTCTATAAAAAAACACATATATGTACAAAATACACATAGAACGACTCTCAAATATATTTGTACATTTATTGAGAATTAAGTAGGTACTGGGGCATTTACACAAGCTTAACTATTTGGTAATCTAAATAACATCACAAATGCACTGGAGATTCTGTACTTATCAGTCCGTAAACACTGGCTTTCAGAAATCGGGTCACGACAAATTAGACGTTTTACCGTTTTGACGGCGGCTAATATGGGCCTCCGTGTGAACGTTTCTCTTAGTCCTTGAGAAGAAGGCAGCGTTGCACCCACTCACTGAACACCGATGCAACAGTTGTGCATGAACACTTTCACAATGCAGCTTCAAGTTCGACAAGTCTTTGAAACATTCTCTGCAACCGCGACACGGGTAATAGCCATCTTTATTCGGCCGGGGCGCTTCATCTTCTACGCAGTAGTTCAGTTTTTGTGATAAGGGAGGTGAGAACGTCTGCCTTTGACAACCGAACGTATTGAGACCAGGTGGTAGAAATCCAAATGGCAATGGAGGGAAATTTGGGAGCATACCAAATGGGGTAAATAGGAAGGGATGCTGAGTGAACATGTCACGACTGTTCAAATAAGTCTCTGGCAACGGAAGAGGCGGGTACGGTGCGCCAAAAGGCATTTGACTTAGGTTTAGACTTTTCGTCTTATCGTTATCTCGAACTCGATAATATTTCTGAGAGTCAATGTAAGGTACAGCGCGTTCCTCTTCACTAAATTTAGCTAATAAATCCATTTGCTCTTTGATTTTCTCTAAGATACGAGACTCGTCAAAGATTCGCAGGTCTTCACTCAATATCCTTCTATGTAAAATTACATTTGAATTGTGACGGTCTCTACTACGTCTGGTGCTAAATGCAGCTCTACAACCCTCAGTATTACATTTGTACATAACTTTTAAATGTGCATTCTGGTAGTGAGTTTTCAATATATATACATTTTGAAACATTTTATCACACACTTTACATTTGAGAGGATTTTCCATGTCGATGGGGACATCTGTTGTTGTTACAAAAAAACCATTATCAAAATGGCCATATATTTGACATTGCGCGTCATCTGTTGCATAGTCGTAGCTCGAAACTGAAGACGATGGAGACCTATCGGAGTAATCAATGCCTTCGTTAACACTTAAATTATATGGACCTAACGTACTTTGTGAGTCGTTTTTTTTCGAAATATGAGGAAAATCACCTCGAGATAAGCTTTCTAATCTTTTTAAAGAATTCTCAGATGAGAAATGGTCATTATTCTGATGTATTTCATTTGTTTTGGCAGAATCTGCGCTTTCCAGAGGTTCATCTTTAACTCGCAAATCTTGAGCACTGTCATTGATATCAGCTGTTTCTGAGGCTAGTGGTGTAGGTTCTTGTTTAATTCTAAGACTCTCAACCTTATCGTAAGGCAGGGAATATTTAATATTACTAATAACATTTTCTTCACATTTCACACGTTTGAGGTTTAAAGCTATATCCTCATCATGGTTATGTCCGCCTTGTTGAATTTCATAATCATCACCATCTACTATATATTTATTTTTAAGTCTTGTTGGATTAAGATTTTTACGTTTTCTTTTCATTACTTCTGGACTTGCAGTATCTTTTATGGTGTCTGTGTTTTCATTGTTATCACTTACGCTTCTTACGTCGTATTCTATCTCTGAATCATCGGCGGATCCTGTAGATTTATTGAGATTAGAATAATAATCACTGGTATCAACGTGATCATTGTCGTCATCATCTTCATCGCCAGCGACAACGACAATGCCATCATCGTCATCAGATTCTCCATGGCCTTCTTGATCTTTATTTTCAACGGAACTAGATTCCCTTCGATAATGGTGAGATTGATTCAAAGTTGGAGAAAAGTTAATGTTATTTTTGTAATCTAAGTGCATATTAGACGTATAAGACCTCATATTTTGAGAGGGATTTATTAACGGATATGATCCGAAAGGGTGCATCGAACTTATTACAGGCGGTATACTGAGTCCGGCCCCTGGTGGCGGAATAAGTACCGGATGTGCTTGAGCACTCCTACCATCGTGTGGTGATATCTTTCTACGTAAGTGAGGCGAATGTAACTTTGGGTTAGGATTAGCACTATGCCTGTTTCTAGATCTGCGCGAGCTAAACATCATACTGCAGCCCTCAACTGTGCATTTATGCATTTCACGAAGATGAACAGCTGAAAAATGTATTTTTAATGCACCTTTATCACAGAATGTTTTAAGACACACGTTACATTGTACCCGCTTTTTACCTGTGGCAGGGTTAATAAAATGCGTGCCTAAATTTAAGGGCATTTGTGATGCTCCCCATTGTCTTTTCGGGGGACTCATACATTTTCCTAACATCATATCGCGAGTTTTTTGAGCTGCTTCTACATATGTATCCTTGCTTAAATTAAGAACATTTTCATCTTCAGCTCGAGAACTGTCAAGTCTTGATTTACTACCTAAGCTCATTCTACTTTCGGAAGGTTCCACAGGTTTCGTAGATATTTGCGGTAAAAGAGCTTGAAGGGAAGCCAAACCCATTGGGCTTTGACTAAGAGCGGCAACCATTGCTGCGGGATGAGAAAATGTGGATGGCATTGAAATTGGTGGAATAGGCATATTTGGAGGCAATTGAAAATTGAAAAACTGGCTTCGCATAACATCCATGGCAGCCTTTTCTGTTGACGTCATATCATAGTTGCGTTTTCTATTGTCATTACTATTGTTTTCATTAACTCTGTGCTTTCTAAAATCAAATGGTTGCATGTTTTGTAGATAATTTAAAGGAGAAGAATTCACGGGACTAGTGTTTGATACGGGACTAGATGAGGTAGATAGGTGAATACTATGGTTAGGAGAAGCTTCAGCAGATGATGTTCTTTGAGGTGAGTGCGATGTGTCTGGTGAATACCGATGGTAATTAGGAGACAATTTTTCTTTTTTAACATTTACGTCTTTGTCAAAGGAGTTATTCTTGCTTTCCCTTTCTTGTATGTCCTTTAAGTAATCGTTATTACTTTTAGATTCCATTACATGCTGAAAATATTTAAAAGACTCGTCATTACGTACGTCTTTTCCTGAATTTTCCATTAGTCTTTTGAATTCTGCCTCGAGTTTCAATTGATCTATTGCTCTGAGTTCGTCATGATTTACCATATTTTTATCCGATATTTGTTCATAAACATGGCTAGCTCTTGGCGGCGATGGAAGACCATTCTTCTTATAAATTGGAAGAAGAGATGTTTTATGAAGTGCTCTGGCTTCTTGTAATTTGAGTATCTGTTGTAGAGCTAAGTTGTGTTCGGGCCCACATCCACTCCATCTTTCCGGGCTGCCTGATTGCGTTTCCTGTAACAATAAATAAGAAAACGTTTAAAAATTATAGATCATAACAAAACTAATTTTAAAAGGACAAATAAAACCTATTTAGTTTTCAATCAATGCAAACAATATATTTATCAATGACCTTTAGGCTTCATACGATTAACTTAATTTGAATGTATCCGCCCTATTCATATAAATTTTGGTCTAGAGTGATTTTAAAGACAGGTTGATCTAATGTACCTTTAAACTAACTATCGGGTCGACACACTACCACACCTTGCGTTTTCAAAGGCTAATATCGAATTAATTCCGAGAACGGAGAGCAATTGGGTAAAATTGTGTAAAATGACGGTTTGGAGTCGACTCGAGAATAGAAAAGTGGTTTCTGTCGCGTGTTCGGAACGATTTAATCCGAAAACTAAATTACTATTCATTTGGTAAGTATTTGGGGTCGGCTTGCGTTGTCAAACTTAAGTTTCGGCTAATTCAGCCACTCCTTTAACAAAGTTTAACGGTGATTTCGGATTTAATTCAATTTATTAGGTATTAGGTACGCACCGTCCGATATACAGAATTACTGTATATGTATAATTAATACTATGAATATTTCAAAATATTTTATACTATTTACTAAATTTCCTATCATAAATATAAATTTTGCATATTTAAAAACGATATATATATAATAGACTAAAACTTAGAAATTCTCTGAATCAGCCCTATATGTAAAAAAGGGAGTTGAAAGCGATAACGCTTTTGAATTCGTTTGTCACTCGAATATGCCGTGTAAATGTTAAGCGCTAAGCGGTGGGGCTGCCATATCATTACACGTTTCTGTGGAAAATTAAATTGTCGTTTGGCGCGTCGGTAATTTTATATAATGCCAGAACTAAAAAACATTTTGAAATCTTTTCTAATGCCACAAAATGGATAAACATAGGATAATAAAGTGTCGTTTAACTTAAGTACAGCTTTCGTGTTCGAATGAAATTGTAAGCTTTTTTATATTACTATTTGGAGAAACGAAAAACTGTTTTGAAGGGTTTTTTTAGAGGTTTGATTGTTTGATCTAATATTAAAACGAGCGGGGTATATAGTTGACGATTAAGAATAATGCGTTTCGTTTTGAGTACGTATTCATTATATGGAAATTATATATTTTATACAAGATGTTTAAGGATTTAGTTTTAATAATAGCCAAATTCTACAATTATACAAGATTTAGGTAAATTATACTGATATTAAGAATAATTGGATTCCTAATTCCTAATTCATTTATAAAATGATTTAATATAATGTGAATGAACAAAATGAAATGACACAGAATTATACAACGATTTAACATTTATAGAAAAATACACATATAATTAGAGTGCCTATATTTTCACATTCGGGTTCCAGCTATACCAAAATTTAAAGCCGCCACGGCTAGCCGGGGTGAGTGACCGGCCAAATAAACACCTAGCTATTTATAACTCTCACCGCGTTCAGTTAAATATGATTTTGAAACGACGAGATCGTAATATTAAATTTGCATCGCATCTGACCCACGCCTACCGTCAGAATTGGACAAGCGGACATATTTCATGGCATTTTTTCAAGAACATACCTGTTAATAATAAACTGTAACACATACGTTTTAAGGTTGTTTTTGGTACAAATGTATGTGTTTAAGGTTTTTTTATGGTCATTTCGCGATAATCGTTTTTGGCTCGCTGTCGTGACATGCCATATTGTTCAGTGCCTGTTCATACATAAATAAGCAAACAGGTTTCATATTTTGAAGCGCAAAATGTTTTGTCATATCATAATGACTTAAAGCCTGAAGCTTTAATTTGTTGATGAAATTTAAAACATAGACGTTGATATTAATAGTTACTTATAACTGTAAATTAATATTTTTAAACGCCATTATATTAATTTAATTATTTCTTTACAGCTTCATATTGTTTCTCACAAAGCAGTGTAGTTTCAGAGAACCTACCGTCAAGACACTTAGTTTTCCACTTTCCGTCCGGATCAAAGCATTGCGTGTTCATTGCTGCAACTCAATTAATAATTTCTTGCGAGTATATGATGTGGTCCGATATTAAGGCGACTGTCTACTTAAATAGTTACTGAAGTAGTAAGGCTCGAGTAAGTAGGATGTTTTTGTAACGTAATTATTAGGGACAGATAACAAAACAAACGGTGTGACAGCTACCTTGCATAATTCCGCAACTTATCATTATATACACAAATACTTGTCCTAATATAAGGAAATATAAATATGTGATACTTTAATAGAGCAGGTGTTTTAAAGTTCGCTTAACATTATTTATTGCATATCAATTGTATTTTTCTCTTATTTAATCAGTTTTTTTTTTAATATTACAAAAGTTCTGCAAAGGTGTATATGGTGGTGGACCTTTGTAAAATATATAACAAATCTCTTTTATACAATATCTACATATATTTACATGAAAGAAATACAATGTTTTTTTTTTTAAATTACGTAAGGAAATAATAAAAACGTATCCGATTAGGTAATATACACTAATGTAGTATGTTTAATATTTTAGCAAAATTAATGTAGCGACGATGCTACCTACGGAAAAGTGTTAAAAGGGATAAGAATTTTCTCTGTTTTTTAATTACGCCATATGGACAGATCATTAAGATATTTGGTTTTAGTGATTTTTACACATTTTGAAAACAAACTACTTTAACCAAATTAGTTGTGTATATATTTTGGTATTCGAAAAAATATTTTAGAAAACCCAACGTTTCGAACACTTTACAGTAGTCCGTTGTCACAGTGACAGTCCCCTAGGGGCCGCGTCGGCTTTTCTAAAATATATTTATAAATACTAAAAATACACGCGATTAATCCGGAGCGGAGAATACTTTATTTTACCGGGTGGGTTATGTATTAATTTAATTGTTTTTCATACGGTTGATTGGTATTGGTGGTTCATCATTTTACGGTTGATATTAAACGAAATGCATAATAGAGGAATAAGTTAGCTAAGCTATTGATATCGAACAAGTACTAAACCTATAATGGAATTAGCTGACGATATTTACCGCATGGAAGGGTATACAGACACCTTAGCGTGAAGACTCTTCTTTTTTTGACTTCTTGCCCGAATCCGCTTTGTCTTACAACTGGGAATCGAACCCATAACCAATCACGCTTATAGTCAGACGTATTTGCACTGCACCACGTTGGCCGCAATAGAACTAATTTTTCAAAATACGATATTTAAAATACTTGAAGAGATATTTTTCTTGCTAAAAGCTAAAATATGTAAGTAAGCTTATAGTAAAAGCACTGGGCATTCCACGAAACCATTTGAATAAAGCTCAGTTTTCTTTACAATAATCACATGATATCAAGATGGATTATAAACAAGAATAACATGGTCTATCATTACAGAGACACCGTAATCTGTCCGCTGGTCATTATTTTTGATACAATTTAGATTTCATATAAAATGATCTCGACGCTCGTTTATGTTAATACACCTAATAATATGGCGTGGACAAGGCTTATGTTAATCTCGGCTTAAAGCACCTCATGGCGTTTATGGATATAAATAATAATAATTGGATTTCGGCCAAGGGTCAAATATCGATTCGGCCTCACGATTCGGACAAGTGTCCTCAAGTTTCGAATTACTGTGACGTTTCTTCTCGATGTTTAATGAATAAAATCGATATTATATGCTTGTTAAATGTATATTTAAAACATATTTAAAATAGATAATGAAGTAGTAGTTAATACACGTTACAGTGGATCGTTATATAAATGATTAATGATTAGGAAGATATAAAGAAATATAAATGAGAAACGCCACAGCTAATTTCGCAACACCAAGTACAAACCTTACTATAATCATCTTCCCACCACCGTTTGACGAATTGAGTTAGTTTACTCAAACTATCCTCAATATCGTCATTCATTTTGAACTAAATTCACTTAACTGATTAACTCACTTAAACACTAACTTATATTTTTGCACTCGGTTTCCGTTTAAAGTTGCACAAAATTTTGCACAAATTGCGTTTAGAACTATCTGAGTTAGATGTCCATTCAGATCAAAAGCTCAGCCGACTGTGACACGGATGTGACATTGGGAAGAGAAGACATCGACCCCCCACCCCTATGCTTGACCCCTGACTTTACCTGGTTAACAAAAGAGAACAGGTAGGCGACCTAAAATCTGTAGATAAGGAATGTAATGAATGCAAAAATGTTTTTTTTTTTCTTTATTATTTTTCGTAGAAATATTATAAAAAACTTACGTT
The DNA here is from genome assembly GCA_038994665.1 of Podotricha telesiphe. Lineage (NCBI taxonomy): Eukaryota > Metazoa > Arthropoda > Insecta > Lepidoptera > Nymphalidae > Podotricha > Podotricha telesiphe. Next base: position 1,523,943 of record JAOYRR010000327.1, read on the forward strand.
TAGCAACTTATTTTAAACACCTGGAAACTCTTGCCGTTGTCGGTCTGTGGTTAAGTACAATATGCAAGTATTGAAGTAATATATTAGTGGATTTATAAATCACATCAGTTTGTTACAATATTAGTAAATGAAATTGATTTATTATAAGGTGAAATACTTAACAATAAGAAGCATAATTTTTATTTAACATTTCCTACTGATTGAGTTTTGTAGTTGGTACCTAGTTTAGTCAACGTATTGTAATATAGAGAAAATGAGTATAACAATAAATGTCTTCTTAAGATTTATTCGAATTGTATAGTTTAAAGCTTAAATATATATTATGTATACCTAAGACAAATGTTCTTGTAGATTACTAAAGAGAGATGTATTAAGAAAAATTAAGGAAATTAATGACTCATGTGCATTTTGTTCATGGACTAAGATAAAGATTGACTTGGACACTATTTATTATATATTAATTCTTAATTGCCCACACAAATTGAGAAATTTTACGATGATACTTCAATAACATATTAAATGCACATTAAAATATTGCATCATATTTTAAAACAAGTCATTTCCGATGATAAAAAGTTGTCTTCTACAGATTCTTTTTTTTTTTCAAAATTATTCAATACATACAAAGCTTAGAAAATGTAAAATGAGGTTCGTTATTTGTCAAACTAGTTTTAGTTTTTACTTTTGAAACGAAACTGAGCTGATTCACGATCTATTATTGCAAATCTTTGTCAGTCAAGTAAAATAAGACAATAATGAGCGCCCAGTTAAAATCCGCTGTTTTTTCCGGGTTTATGGCACCTAGCTGTAAAGTTAAAGGCAAGCCGCCTTTGAAGTCACCGTATGTGAGATAACGTTGTATACAACAATAAAGTATTGATAAGGAACAATAGGCCGCACTGAATAACCTTTGCCTTACATTTGCAAAAGGTTTTGCAAATTGTACTCAATGGCATTGTTTTAGGGGAATACTCGAATGAAGAATTGTATATTTTTTACTAACAAATAGCTACAGCTGTTTTACTAATAATTATCCGTTTTAAGGATTCTAGCGAAAATTACAGATGAAGAATGTAAAAAAATGAGTGCTTATGCAGAGTCGACTCTGGGAAAGTTACTGTTACTAAGTTACTGGGAGAGTTAAAATAAAAAAAATTGTAATTTTAATCTTTTTATATATTTTGTATGTAAATTATATCGTGTAACAAAGATGTATGATAGAAAAAATATATAACTCAATTTACTTATAAAACTACGAGTACATATACCTAATTACTTCTATATTATTGTTCACCTTAAGATTTAATATTAAAAAATATATATAATTAATGAACTATATACAAATATAAACAATAAAAATAAGTTCATGGGCCGAAAGCTCTGTCCACATCGCTTAGCCTGTCACGGTCCATCAGATATAGCGTCGCGCCTGCGGCTTTACACCTCACACCTTATAATTTCAGAACCAATTATTATTTCGACCCGCCATTATAATTTTGTATGATCAAATGTGACTCATATAAGAATAATTCAAATAAATAAATGATTAAAATTCTTATTTATGGCAGCTTGTAGTAAAAATTATTTCATTAAAGCTCTTGAAGAGTTTAATAAAATTTGTCAGTACATAAAGCTCTTCCGGTACTCGCTGAGTTACAGGGGCTGAGTTACACGTTTATAAATGAAGCATGTTAGTTCTTATTTTGAATATTTGACTTTGGCTTTTACTGAAAAACAACCCACAGCTAAAACGGGGCGTATGAGCTGAAATTTGGCCATGCTTTTCATATCCTTGGAGATCCTTAGATATAAGGGAGCATAATTTATTTACAATCGAAACTACGAAAACAGAAATGGAAATAATATTGTTATAGTCATAAAATCCACGCATACGTTCGTTCGTAACGTTATTCTGTATTGTGGATAAACGTCTACAATATATCTATTCTTGATTTCCCACACAAATTGAGACATTGTACGCTTAATGGTGATGGATTTGAATCGACAACCATTGCGTCCAGGCTCGTCCTCTCATATACAGAGATGTTCGCTTTCGATCTATAGATAAATACACAGATATGATAGACATACAAAATAATTAGTCTATGACATTATATACACATAAAATAAACGTTGATGCTGAGCTTCACGTGTGTTTTGAATTTTTAAAAACATAGAGCTTGAAAATTTATTTTATACTATACGAAAATTATAAAATATCAATTTGAATATATACATTTATAAACTAATAAGCATTTGTTCTCAAAAAAAAAAATGTAACGGGTTTTTTTTTAAATATACATTGTTTTTTGATTTATAACGCATCGTATTCCTTTAGGCATTTGATAGGTCAGATTTTATATTAAAGAGGATGTATCGTTAATTATTGATCTTATTTATTATCAATCACTATTTTGGATTCATATCCCACAGAAAGCCACGTTTTCATTTATGGTATCCATACAGCTTCTAATTCATTAATGTAGGCATAAAATGCATGTTTTTGAACTTTAACTTAAGCTTTTTAATCTGAACATATGAAAAGATAACACATTCTCAGGATAAAACTGATCTAAGCCATATTTAAATTGTAATGTGTAGTAAGCTACCATATACTTTTAGAATATATTTCAAATATTTTTTTTCGCAAAATCTGAAATGATTGTTATTTTTTTTTTATTCTAAGAGTGCGACATATTTCCTTTATCTCATTCAACTAAACACAATAAAAATTTGTACAATACTATAAGAGAATAAAAATATATATAAATTAATCGCAATTATTAAATTATGTAAAACACTCTCGTAACTGACAGAAAGCGCACAACCACAACTACTGGGCGCAGAAAGCTGAAGGCAGTTCTGCGAGGAGTGTAGGGGAGCGAGAATAGAGGATATCTCGAAGTTCCTCTTTTCTACTTATTTTATTTTGCTTTTCCAAAGATTTGACAGGAGTCTGAGAAGACAAAGTTACAAATTACATCACCTATAATATATTAAGTTACTTATTGGTAAGACAGTTGTATTTATAATTTATTATTGTTAATGTTAGGTCGACGTTTCGAAACCCACTAAGTGTAGTAAGTGATAGAATCAGTAGGCGGCTTAAGTGTCACTGGCGCTATAAATAAACGAATAATGGCCATTATTTCTATTTGATAGTATTGATTCATTACTAATACGTGGTACCTGTCGGTACCTGCAAGCTTCTAACTTAAAGTATAGTTTAATATATCAGTAAATACTAGGTATATATTTCTGCATGCAATTTCTAATGATTGGCTATTTCTGTATACTTAAAAACTATAAAATTTCACTTGAAATGTATTCACTTATATTTATATATATAGCTGGTTTGTGAAATATTTGAATTATGAAACAAAAGTCTTACAAAAGGCAGTCTTCATTTTCACATTTTCCTACAATACTTGCGAATGTCATTTTGTACTGTATTAATTTCTCTTTGTGATGACTTAACTAAGTTCTATACCAATACAAAAATATATTAAAAACGAAATTAATCAATATTTCTAAACTCTATATCGTAGTATATCGAATTTCGAATACTAAACTCTATATCGTAGTATATCATCCTAAGCTTTCACAGTTCGTTTCCATAATGCAATAGTAGATGGCGCTACTAGTACTCAACTCTTTAAAATTACATTTACTTTACGTTAAGTTAAGTTTGAATTATAGCAAAGTTTCAATATAAATAAGTATTATTTTATTAATAAAATCTTTAGTTTTTGCGATTTTTAAACATTTTGATATGAAACTATTTTAAACCGGATTAATAGCGTATATTATTAAAATTCGAAATTACAATTTAGAAAAAACTACCTGTAACCAAGGAGTACTGCTAATTGTTCGAAACGTCGGGTTTTCTAAAATGTATTTTCTAATACTAATACTAAAATACGCGATTAGGCCGGTTAAAAATAGTTTCATTTCAAAATATTATTTTATATCAGACTAGACAGTCTTTCGCAGAAAAAAAGAAAAACAAACAAAAATGTCAGACCACGGGAAACACAATTTGCGTAATGGAGCGCCGTGTACACTATGCGTTAAGCTGATCACCAGCGATTTATTTCAATGAGCAATGCCTTAGCTGAGCTTCACAGGAAAAAAATACAAAGGTTTTAAAAATAAAATCTATACTTGTATAATATTTTAAAGAATACAATTTTTTCCAAATACGCTTTTGAGTTGGACGGCTTGTATCTTACTTGGGCTGACCAGATAGAACCATATATAATAATGCCATCTCATCTGGTGGTAGCTTTTCACCAAAGTACTTACAAAAGCCTGATAGAATAAAGAAAATTTTGTATTTGCATATTATCTAGTACGGATATCACGGATATCCGTTAAGAACGTCCACGTTGGCATCATCCGTCTAATAAGTATTAAAAATAAAGCTTAAAACTTCAAAGCTCTGAGATTACTATAGTTACCATAACTTATACCTAGTAAAGTGAAATAAATAACATGCTATTAAAATGTAAGCTCATGTGTCATTTATTATAATGTTTGTATATATTTTGTTGTTTAAAAGAACAAAACATTTATTTAATTATGAATGTTACTTTCATATTGGAACATATATTTAGATAAAAACTTAAAACTTCAGCCCAAAATATCGTTGTTAAGTTTATATTATTATTGAAATGAATCAGGTGCTATTGTTATTACGAAATTTGATATATGTATTATTTTATATAAAGAGTTTAAATTTGTAGCAACGCTTGAAGACGGTCGTAGATGTCAAATACGTCCATACTACTCTACATATGATCAGATATTTATTCCAGTCCTATATTTAGATAAAATCGTTTTTAGTTTAAATACTCTATAAGATATTTTATTCAGTAGAATTAAGTGCAACTCGGACAAGCTAGATCAAAAGCTTGAAGTTATAATCGATACAAATATGTGATTTAAAAAAGCAATTTTCATATAGGTGCCTAAGGCAAATACATTTGTCTCATGGCACTACACTGATACTATAAATAATTTATATAATATCTGTAAATTAATTCACTAACATGCTTTTTGTAATAAACTATTTTAGCAGCTTCATGATTTTTCCCGAATAGCCGGTTAGTCAGCGAAAACCTAGTACCAAGGCACGCCGTTCTATCTCTATTTTCAATCAAATTCAAGACTTATAAACTAAAAAAAAATTTGTATGCAAACAAAACAATATGTAAAAATATGCGTTTTGAAATGCAACTGTTTTTAACCGGATTAATCGCGTATAATATTGGTATTTGAAAATACATTTTAGAACCCGACGTTTCGAACACTTTACAATAGTCCGTTGTCACAGTTAGACTCTTATATTGATATGCACTTAGATATAGTGTTAATAGAATGCATGTTGGGTGGCAGTTCTCAATGCACCATCATATAGAGCTCTATTATACAAGATAAAAACCACGTAAACGGTTATTTTGAAATTGATGCGTTTACCGATTTATTCAATAGATAAGATATAATATCAAACATTTAGTTATCCAATAAGTTAATATAAGTTTTATTTAAGCCTTAGAGCACTTTATGTGGGTAATGAGCTAGCCGGCGGCACTCGACAGTGGATCACGATATTCTAATCATGTCATGCTCTTGCGCATCTGCTTCTGCTATGTAATATTGAGGTTGTTTTAGATAGTGAAATTTGTATATTTTTCATAATTTACATAGTTTTTATTTAATTATAATAATAAAAAACAATATAAATGACTAAACTACTACTGTATAGGCAAAGTAAGCTTAATAAGCTTGTATTATATGCAAAAGCTTAAATATTCAAACAGTTCTACCGTTTCTTACAATTTTTTTTTAAAGTAACAAGCATTATATGTGGTTTTAGATACATATAGGTATATATCTAAAAGCTTATATTTAATATTTCACGTGTCTGGTATTGAGAGCTCAGCATCTTATTCCAAAAATACATTCTGTCCAATAAACCACACTAAATCCGTATGTAAGGTAATCTACGATGACTCCGACGCGGATTTATCTGAACGATCGAACGTTTGTTTACATTTCACATCTCAATCGAGTCTAAATTCTGTTTCATTTCAAGTAAAAAAAAATTTTACCCGACAAGTTATAATTTTTTAATTTCATGTTAAATGTACGCTTATAGTACATATATTTCACGATAAATTCGGAGAAATTAGACCTGAGGCGAGTGGTATAATATCTAATTGTTATAGTGATTAGATGTGGGTTCGATTCCCAATTGATGGAATGATCATAATTTAAATTTTATCGTTTCTCCGCTTTGGTGAACAAGACTAAGCACGGCGTTGTGGTCCGCCACTTATCACGAAATGTCTTGAATTCAAGCGGAAAGTGGAGAACACAGTATCTTGACATTAGGTTCTCTTTGATTACCCGCTATGCGGGAAAAAGCGTGAAGCTATTGTTATTAGAAGTGATATAAGATTGTCCATTAGAAAATAAATATAAATATAAAGTATCGATGTACCTATATATATTTAAAACAATTTTTGGTAATTAATTACAATTTAGGGCATATTAGATATAAATTCAAGTACCTTCCAATTATGACTGTACGTTCTTGCCGTAATTGTTACAACCAAGGCCGATGTATTATAATTGTTAGTTTTACATAAATAAACAAAAATATAGTAGCTTAAACGAAAAAGTATTTCTCAAATTGAAATTGAAATTTTGCTTGAAATTTTCAAGCTTCAGTTATTTTTTATTGTTATTTTAATAGAAAAAAAAACATTATATATATTATTAGACGTAAATAATGAAAAAACTGTTGTTAAACTATTAAATTTGGATCGCGCTCAGTAAATTTGTTAGTTTTAACTACCTGTTAAATTAAATTAAAGAATTAAATATTCGATAAATTCTTCTATATAATTATGTTCTTTTGTAATTTAATTTTAAAGTTAGCTAATGTACCAAATACTATTATTTTATATTTTTTTATTTGGTATTACAAAAAAATAATATATTTATTAAATAAAATTACGTATTTTGACGGTAGCATTATAAAAAAAAATATATATAAGAAAATTTAAAAAAAATCTAATCAAAAATTTTACGTTTAAGTAAGAATTACGCGTAAGAGCTCAAAAATATAATTGAATAAGACAGGTCGCTTTTCGGCTACACTCATAAATCATGAAAATATCCTGTATACATGGGCTTATTGTTTACCACTTCGGCAACTTTAAGCTAAAATTGATAAAAAACTAGTAATTTAATTGTTTAGAACAATAGACTAATAGAAACGCAATGCCGCAATCAGCGGTAGTAAAATAATACCGATTATATACAATTTACAAACAAAGGATTAGATAGATAGCGTTAATTCGTTCGTTTCTTTTTTTTGTTTGACCGAAAATTTGCAACGTCTAATTGCCTAAAAAGGAAAATTAAAAAAAAATTATAACACTAACCTGAATCATGAATGCGTCTTTCGTTTCACGTACACAAGTTACACATCACAGTACATTTCACATATAATCCTTCTACGAACATTAATATATGAACACCTACACGACACACGTCCGTCCAGCAGTCTGATAGACCGGCCACTGGCCTGAGCGGGATGAAAGATGCGGCGCTTCGCTGAAGGATGCCAAAGGAGCCAGGCAGATGCGACAGGACGAAGAAACGAGACGACTACACTGCATGACATTTAAAAACTGTCTCTACCACCGGCACACGGACACTATTTCCCTTTCTGAGCCGAAATAGAGTCGATTTTCCCCTAGCCACTAGTTCACATACGACGTTTGGTGTAATAGAGTAGGTGTCCTCTAATGTGTCGCGCAATTTAGAGCGCTGGCTTTAAAATTATATAGCTAGAGTCGACATTCGCTTGTTTTGTCGCGCCGCAGTTTGTAGGATGTCGCTGTGGGAGTGCGAGCGGGACGCAGTGGGGAGTGTCACAGGATGAGGCGCTGCGGATTTTGCGACGTACTAATGCGAATGTTTTAGATTTAGATAACGTTGGAATTGTGCCCGGCTGGCCATTGTGTGTGAGCCTTCCGACTTGCGTATAGGATAGAATGAAAACAGATTTTACTGTTATGAAAATCGTTTAGACTTGCCACTAATGTCAAATGTAATGACCGAATTCTGTTTCAGTATTTCAGTTCAACTTAAATTATATTTAATTTGTTCATATGAGCTTAGTTTAATATGTAGGTACATATTCCCGCATAGCAGGATGTTCAGAAACAATCCAGTACTAAAACACTCCGTCCTCAATTATCCTCCCATATTAAAGACATTACGTGTAGAGTTGCGACACTCAACGCCGCGCTTTGTCTTGTACCAGAGCGAAAAAATCGAACTCATAACCTATCGTTTGCAGTAAGTCGCTGTTCCATTGCGCCACGATGGCCTCAATAGACTAGGCGTGGTGAGTAAACATACTAGACGTTGATATTAAGCAAAACATCACGCACTTGACGTATAATTGTGTTATTACTACATTATTTTTGAATGCATTTCTGATATATTTCAAACTTATTAGAATTCTTATACACACGTCCTTATAAGGATTAAGGTTATTAGCTTTTGATCAATCCAAGACGTAATTGTGTCAGGGCTGCGTATAGCGTATTTTTTACAGTATGTTAATCTGTGTAGAAACAGGAAAATGATTAAATTTTAAAGTGCTGGTCGCTATGTGCCTTGTATAGATAGACGTCTTATAATGGAAATAGCTTCTTAATTTCAAATAGTATGCGTCTATCGTTGAGATAAAAAATGAAGAACGTGTAAAAAAATTTTAGTATGATGGGAAGCTTATTTATTCAATATTAGTCTATTTTTTTTGAGGCTTTTTTTAACTAACGGTCCACTCGACTTTGTCTTTCGCTCGTCTTCGTTTGCTATATGTAGGATTTATGTATTTTTTGAGTTAATTTCTATTATAGCAATTTCATACTAAAATGGTTATATTATTACTTAGACAAATCAAATATTAATGAATTACGAAGCTGCATGACAATGATTTAGAAAATCAATTTAAGATTTTTCTTCACGTTTCATTCGGTGAAATTAGTCGATTTGAAAATTAATTATATCGAACATGTACACAGACAGACAAATACGATTAGGTGACGAGTATTTATATAAGTATATTGATTAATGTACTAAATAATTTCTTATTACGGCCATAGCCTTCGTGTAAGTTTCGCTAATGGGTATTTATTTCCTTATACCGTTTCAAATTGAATCAATTTTATTTTTAAATGTACAAAGACGTTTGGTGTATCTTACTATGGTTAAATTATAATATCGTACTTTTTTCAAAAACAGTTATTATTAATGTAAGTTGTAGAAAAAGAGAAGACATATTTATGTTGAGACATTACAGGCTGGTTGAGCGGCACAATACTGGATAAAACTGGATTTTGGCGGCGAGACGTTACTGGATAAAACTGGATTTTGGTCAGAATTTATCAATCTTCATTTTAATAGCTAATAGCTTTTTCCCGCATAGCAGAACTCTATGTTATCCATTTTCCACGAGTGGCGAAACTCAACGTCGCAGTTTCACTTACCAGAGCGGAGAGATGAAAATAATTTCAGTGTACCTCATCATTCTCGCGAGTGGGAATCGAACCTACAACTAATCGTAATTACGGTCAGACGCTGAGGAACTGCGCCAAGATAGTCACAATGATTAATATTATTTTTCTTGTGTAATATGAATTTATAATATTGGGCGCATAAGTGCCGACAATGCTTCATCTAAAGCTCCATTGCGCTATGGAGACTTTGATATGACAAAGTCTTAGTAATTCGATTATTTATACATAAATATAATAAAAATGTTACTGATCGCTGTCTGTACATGGAAATATATATGAGATAGAAGATATATGACAAAAAATATTATTGGGCGCATTTTTCAATGTAATAGAATCCAAAACAATATTTTTTTATTTTGCAGTTTCTTTTTGTCTGTGTGTCAGTTTGTCTGTGCGTTTGTGGACGCTGATTTCAGAAAAGCCTTAACCGATTTAAATGCAGTTTTGACGATTGCATTTTGATAAACTTCCCTTAATATTAAGTGTTTATTTTTTTTTATTTATACGTAAAGAGTTACAACAATTTCAATTATAAATTTATACAGTCTGTAATTTATATAACGATAGTGTAGTATACACAAGCGAAGCCGCGAGCGAGTCGCTATTTATTAAAATATTTCTATTATAAGATACGAAACAGAACAAACAAAAAAAACTTAAACCAATTCTCAATTGTCAAGATACTTCTCTTTGTCATTTTGTCATTCGAAACCGTCGAAGCTCAAAATATAATTTGGGAAGCAAAAAATGACTTTTACACTGAAACGGTTAGCCCATTCCTCGACAATGTAGTAGCGCCACCGCAAAATCACCTTACAAAGGCCGTGGTGACATTCCCTTTGTACCTGTATGATTTGCTAGAGTAAGTTTAATACAAATCCCTTTTTGCATTCATTACGTTCCGACCACCTACATAGAGGAGTCTAGTTGTAAAAGCAAAATTATATTTAGTATTTTACTCCTTTTCTATCTTCTATCTATAAGATATATAAAAAAAGTTATTATAACAATGGTTTTAATTTAAGTTAAACTAATATATAAGTAAATATAAAGTTAATAACTGTTATGGCGAATTGGGGCACACAGTAGACTGAAACCGATAGTAGCAACTTTGAATCTCGCTCAGGATTTGTTTAATTTTTATAATACTTTTTTTTTAATCATAAATAATTTTTGGATAGTGAAAAATTGTAGCAATACCCGACATGATACAGACGTGTTTAAAATTAATTTGTATCGTGTGTTAAATAGTATATAGTTTGATTAGCTAAAGCCCTTGTACGATTTACCAGAAGCGTGGGTTCGAATTCAGTTACGTTGAATTTTTTATACGTTTTTTTTTTAATACTAGACAGGTACTTCTGCACTGAAGTTCTACAAAAAATAGTAGTACTTAATATAAAGCAGGAGAGTTTTAGCTTAGTTTTATAAATAAAGGCCTAAATCTTTATAAGCACAGTTTCACAATAATTATATTAATTAGCTTTTCGTCCACTACATAGGGAGCTTTGACCTCAAATTTTGATAACATATAGATAGAAGGATAGATAAGTAATTCTCGCTAATGTCCTTTTAATAGCACCGTTGGCTTGACCCGCAACGTTTAGGGCATGTTATTTATTACAGTGATTACTATTGTTTCGATTTGACTGATGTTTCTTTAAATTACCGTGTAAATACTGTATTAAAAAATATATTATATACGAAAAAGGCATATGTCGGATGAATTTAAAATATCGTCAATCTGTAAAAATTTAGCTGCGTGAGAATTTAACCTATTGTTGAAGTTAGAGATATATACAGGTGTAAATATTATAAAACAATAATGTTCCAAGATTAGATGCCATGTAGCGCAGTGGGATATTGTCTGTTTGTGAGTACAAATTGGTGACCGGTTCAACTCCCAATCAGGGGATGATTATATTTTCATTAATTACATTTACAACTCGTTCCTTACCTCGTGAAAAATAAAATATAAAATGTTATCATATAAATAGTCATTGTGGCATCGAATTTTCTTTGAACTTTCTATTAAAACTTTATAATTTTATGAATATTAAAAAAAGCTTTTATCGCAACATCTGTGCTTAAAACTAAAACCCAGCAAATTGGCCCGCTATCATTCCATCGCTATTCTATATAGCATAGCTGACACGCAATAAAGTGTATAACGATTCTCTTCTATCCATGCATTGTATTAAACGAAATAGATAAAAAAAAGGTACATCGTCACCTGTCGTGTCATTTGGTCGCAATAAGCACGCCGCCAAAGAAAACATGGAATTGGAAAAAAATTAAAGCCGCCGAGAACTGACCGAAGTTTGCCTTACGACAGTTCGTTTTATACCGGCCCTAATACTTAATAAGCTATAATTAATTCTATTTGTATGAAAATAAGATTGTTTTTCGATAAAACAAGTGTTTATTGTTTTATAGCGTCTCAGGGACAGTTTTTTGGTATAATCGTTTTGACTGACGAGAATTTATTATGTGATACATTACTTTGGGCGAAATAAAACGTTGGTTGGACTTCATTAGCTATGTTTTTGTTATTTCGGTTTCGCATTGTGATGTAATAATAGGTTTTAAAATATCGTCCTTTGACTTTGATGATGCCTTCTGAATTTATTTTGCTGGATTGTTAAGGGTTTGTAGGGTTCCTACATGTCAATTTATAATATATGTTCGTAATTAAGTTTTCCAATGATTTATTGTTGTGGAATTGGTACGTTTAAAATTATTATTAATAGTTTTTGTTTATTCAAATAAGATACCTATATTACATAGAAGTACGAAAATCCTAAGTTCATGCATGTTTTCAATATGCAAATAGATATTATTATATTTACATATTAAGAACACGCATGGATGTCGCATTTTGAGTTTTAAATTTTCATAGTTCAATGCATAATTTATAATTCGAACCCGTACTGAAATAATATATGGCGGAGACCGATATAGAACATGCCATGGGTATTGGGTTCGATTATGACCAACCAGGTGGTAATCGTGCATTCGTTTAAAAAAAACTTAGGCGATTAAATTTTAATAACAATCAATAAGCAAAACAGATCAAAACTCTTAGCTATTAGTAGCTACCATAGTTTGTTATGAAACATTTAATAGATTCGACAACACGCTATCACAACCTATACATTACTTTATCTCAGCGAAACTTGAAGCTTTTAAAGCAATCAATAGTCATTAAGAAAAGTGTTATTTAATTGATACGTCAGGCCAATTCAATTGTACGTTTATCTCACCGTCTATTTGTGCCTTATCAGTATAGTCCGATACGAATTAAATACACTTACTTTACTTGATGTGGAATATCGATAATGTTCTATGCACCTATATATGTATGAAGGCGTTTAACACCGTAGTTTTTTTTTATTCCATAGACAAGGCAAAGGTGCGTACCCGAACGCACCTTTTCCTTGTCTATGGACCTGATGGTGGCGACCAGAGGAGCTACAGGGATGTTGCCGGCCTTTAAGGTGGGAGTAGACGCGCTTTTTGAAGGTACCCATGTAGAATCGACCAGGAAACACTGCCGCTGGTGCCATTTCACAGTTAAGTGGCACGTGGAAGGAAGTTCCTACTAGTGCCACGTTATGACAAAGATGGGTATTGAGCCCGAAAAAGGGAATTTTCGGCATTCAATATGCAATATGGTTAAAATGCTGACAACGGTCTGTAGGTCATTTTTGCCGAGGGAAAAGCTGAAAAAATTGTAATCGTCTGATGTAGAGTTTTTGGAGGTATAAAAATTGCCACTATAAAGATATTTATTATAATTTTGGGTCAGTTTCAATGCTAACATGTAAGTAAATTGATGTAATCCATACTAATATTGTAAATACGAAAGTAACTCTGCCTGTCTGTCTGTGACGTCATCACGGCAAAACCGCTTAACCGATTGCGCTGAAATTTTATATAGATATACTTAAGGATCTAAGGATGAACAAAGGCTATAGGAATATCATTGGTTAATGTAAAGGCCGTCTTAAATACGAAACATCTATAGTTCACACAAATGAAGCCGCGCGCGGGCCGCTAGTTATTAATATTTAAGTAAGTTTGAGGCCATCATGCCGAAGTGGGACAGAGTTTGACTGTAAGCATAGTGGTTGTGAGTTCGATTCCCTCTCGGTATAGTAATTACAAGTAAAAAAAAACTTTAGTAAAACAAAGCGCGGCGTTGACTGCCCGCCAGTTGAGGGGTTCTCAACACGCAATGTCTCGATGTCGGGCGGGCAGTGGAGACGAAATGTTTTGACCCTAAGTCCTCTTTATAAATTTAATAAGCGTGAAACTACTATACAACGTAAATATACCTATAGTAGATTATTTTGGAACTAAGCTCAAAACAAATCAAAGTATACTATCAAAATCAATCAAATAATTATATAGGTAGATATGTATAGGCACTTAGTAGTTTATTGACTCTGCAATGTTATTTATATATTTTTTTAAAGTACATACTTAATATAGAACAATGTAAACACAGGGCATGATCAATTCATTAATTAATATTTTGAATTATGTCGGTAAATCAAACCAGTGTCCATATTGTCGCAGTGAGCCCCTTTTCATTATTTAAGGGGGAACATTACTCAAAGCGCTACCCACTGCGAGCGGGTATTGAGATTACCGGATCGAAGATTAAAAATGTCGCTACGAGCGAAATAGTTCGTCATTGCTTTACATATACTAGTGTTAACACGGGATTTTTCTTTTGATATTACAATCGGGAGATCCTCTTTTATATTTCAATCATGAGAAATTTCGATTGTAATTTTTATTATATTTTCGTAATAACACCAAATACGCCATATCGGCGGGCACAGGAGGTTTATTGTTACAGAACTCTGGACTTCTGTTAAAACTAGTTTTTTTTTTAAAAAAAAAGGTATTAAATTGAAAAAGACATATTTAGAAAACGTATAAAAATTTGAAGCCGCGCCTCTTGAAACTGTTCAAATCCCTCTGCATTCAAATTTTTATACGTTTTCTACATGTATTTTTCAATTTACTAAGTGTGCGAATAACACTTTAAAAAATGTTAAAAAGAATATATAGTTTTTTTGCCTATACAGAAAAAAGCGTGAAAATGTAAAATAAAATTTTATTTTCCGCTATAACTGAAGCCATGTTGCTAAGAACGTTATGTAAGAGTATATTATCGGGACATATTGGTATCGTGACAAAAGGTTATAAATACGGTGTCAGTTTTATGGATAAGCGAGCTTAGCCTGTCGTCGGGATCGAGACTTAACGCAAGTACCTACTAGCGTTACAAAGTATATTATAATCCTTGTATTGATTTACTCGTCGTTTATTATAAGAAAGCACAAATAAAATTCGTATAAGTATATTTATATATTTGTGGGTTTGTTTCATATTTAGTTGATCGTTGGAAAGTATTTGTTTGAAACGCTTTGTTTATGGATTTTTTTCACTATTTGGAGGAATTTCATTATATTTTTTTTGTAATATCCGTCACTCAAAATGCAGCCACTGGACTTTGGGCGGAAAGTGACAGAAGTGTCTTGCTTGATATTAGGTTCTCACTAACTATGCTTACGCGGGGAAGAGAATGAAGCTGAAAATAAAATGAAAGCTATTAAAATCTTTAATATACACCTATATCAAGGTATTGACGAGTTAAGCTGGAGTGTCTACCTCCTAGCAAAGTAGGTAAATGCTTATTCAGCTGCCTAAAACTGAAAAAAATAATAATATGGGTCATGTTACCTTTTGTAATTGCAGACAGATTTTAAGGAATAAATTAGTGTCTATCTTATTTAAATTTACATACAAATAATGATATCTTATTAATTATAATATTGCAAATTTATTTTATGTGAGGTCATGGCTCAATGGCACTGTTTAACTTTACATGTGATAAATGTGGGTTCAATTTCCACCTAGTCAAATTGCTCAGAGCAGAGCTTTGAAATTGAAGAACAGAGAGCTTTTTCGTTCCATACCCTTCGTTAAACAAGTAATATTAATTATTAATGAAGCTTAATAAAAAATACTAAATTAATTATAATACAATACAAAATGAACAATAAAACACGTAGGCTCAAACTAGTTAATGTAACATCGGCGATCCGTAAAAGGCTGCGATGTTTCGGAGCAGTTGTCACCACGCCGTGTTCCACCCCGGGTGGTAATGATGTGATCGCCTTCAAATGGCGCCGGCTTTATATTACCGCACGAATATTATATTATTGCTGTACGAATATTGGAGGCCAGTGGCGCAGTGGGGCAACATTTGATTGTAAACGCTATTGTCTGGTTGTCGGTTCGATCTGGCTGGAATAAATTATTGTATATAAATTATTTTTATTTTCTTGTTTTGGTAAGATGATGATGTGCTTTAAAATGTTTTTTCAAGTGCAAGCTTTTCCAAGAGCTTTAAGCAAGAGAGCAATCTAGTGACAAATAACTCCGTTCCCCAGTCACAGCCCGAAAATCGAGACATTGCGTGCTGGGTGGCGGAACTCAATGTTTTAGGTACCAGAGCGGAGAAATAGAAATAATTTAAATATAATCATTAATATGAATATAGAATAGAACCCACAACCAATCGCGTTGAGCCCAGACGCTATCACATTTCGCCACAATGGCCTCTTTTAAAATATTATTATGATATAATATTAAAAGTTATTTGTTTAAAACAAAAAATCGTTAATTTCGGTTTTGACTATGTACTTTGCTAATTTTGTTGTAATTTTCATCAAGAAATCCAGTCGCGTTAAATTAAAAAGTAGGCTCAAGCTTTATAGGTATATATGTATCGAACAACTGTTATTCGAACGTAGCAACTAACAGTAAATGTAAAATAAATAGAAAAACAAATGAATTAGGTTTTCTATGAAATTTAGATCTTAAACGCATCATCTATAAATTAACCACGAGGGCGTGTTTTATAAATTGTAAATATACAAAGGCATATATGCAACTTCCGCATGTTCTAAAATTGCATATGACATAAATACAGAATAGCGACGTCGAACATTTCAGCTTGAAGCACTTATAAAGCGATTTCGTATTTCACATCTACAAGTATGTATTTCAATGGCCGCGAATACTCGACACATCCCGTGTTGGTTTAAAACCGCCGTCTCTGCCCCGCAGGGAACCTCTCCTTTTAGCCCTTTTTTATTCCCTTTTTTACGCCGACAAGCTACAAAGGCCGGCGACGTTTCTTCCCTTGTCTCGTTCGTTAATGATTTTTACGTATTATTAATTGTTTTGATAAAAACCTATTGAAAAATGATAATTGTTTTACGAACTGAGGTTATGAATTGGGCACATGTGTGTTGGATAGTATTGCAATTGCAGTTGTGGTTTTTAAATGTATTTAATTTACAATTTTATATAACCATTGACAAGTATTTATATCTATTTAGGGTTACTATGTTAACTGTCTAAAATTAGATAAATATTTAATAGTTTTTTTTTAATTATAAAGTTTTTTATTATATCTATTCAATTGAAATAGTAGATAATTAATTATTCATAGGCCTACATGAAAAATACCTGATTTACCAGAACTCAGGCGAAAAGTGGAGTGCCAAGTTTTTCTCTACCATCCCTGCTATAAATCTGTCAAAACACAAATGTTTATTATTTTGCAGGGTAGCTGTACATACTACTTTCTCTATCTAACCGAATTAAACATCACGAACCGGACCTAGCTCGTCTAATATATCTAAATAATCACCCTTGTGAGACTTGAACCTGCACCTATCAAATTAAGTTAAATCAGTTCTAATTCCTAATTGCACTGTAAAATATTATGGGTCCCGCTATATTTAGCTTTTGTTCAAACGCGTAATGCTCGCCGCAGTAATTTTGTCCGTAAGATATACGACTGCGTCGGTAATAGCTGGGCGTAACGACGACGTTAGGACGTCCCTTTTATTCTGCGGTGAAATAAATTAAATAAACTCCTGTCTAATAATTAAGTTCGGTTAGTTTTGATTAATAGCGGATGATGCTGGACGAATGTATCGTGATTGGTTTTTTTGGTACCATTTTTGTTGACGGGCGTGCGGCACTTATTTAGAAATGTCGTTGAATTTTTGTTACTTATTATTAGTTTTCATTATGTTTGTATTACAGAATACTTTGTAGTTGCAATATTGCCTTGACAAATTATAATTATGAGGATATTGCTTTGATATTGATTTCCAATTCAATTTTCCATAATTTCGACTGAAAGTTGTGAAATCACTCACTCCTCACGAAAGGCTAAATTTCGGCTTTCTAGCCAGTCCTTTTGGATGTGTGTTATCTTTTGGGTGGGTTTTATTTTTACTATTATTTAATATATGGTTCATACCCGATGGAATGAACATAAGTTGTTTTCATTAAAGTAGGTATTTATTTTTATGTTTTAGACATGATTTAATTTTGCCATATAAAATTTGGCTATTGTGGCGCAATAGGAAAACGTCTGATTGTAAATGTGATTTGTTGTGGGTTCAAACCCTAACCAGAGAAATATTTCAATTACTTTTTCTACAATCTCTACAATACAAAGTGTGGCGTTAAGTTCAGCTACTGTCCCGATTTTGGGCGTAAAGTGGAGAGAACGGAGTATTTTAACACTATGTGCTCTGAATAGGGTTGCTATGCAGGAAAAAACTCGAAGCTAAATTCTAATTACATAACCAATAATTAAATTTTGATCAACATCCTTTGTATTAAAAGATAATCCAATTTACAATATCGGCTTAAATCCACTTGCTATGTATAGTTTCATATATTAAAAGACGGCGCCGCCACATATCGCACGAGGTGAGACCGTCCGCCGAACCGTTTATCTCTCAGCATCATCTATAACACTACGAAGAGCATAGAGCAGATTTAGTTATAGCTTATCTAAAGCTACAGGTTAGCTTTTAAAGTTCTATATTATCACTAGTCATTAAGCGGGAAGCTTAAAATAATATTATAGGTTACTGTTGCTACATGAAGGTCTTTTTAGATTTTAATTAGAATAAATAAATGTTATTTGTATATTGTAAAGAAAAATTTTTTTTTTTAATATAACACCATGCCATCGTTGTACTTTCTAATATCTGGCTGGCAGTTGGAGTGAAAATTATTAAAAAAATAATTTAATTTAGACAAGAGAAAATTTTGGTCCACAATGCTTTGTTAGTAATAAAACTTATCGTATGTTAGTATTTAACTTCATTATATACTCTGTTATGTCTGTAAATGAATGTAAACTGGGATAACTTAGGACCTTGGATGTAAAAACAAAACGATACCCAAGTGAAGTTGTATTAGGTACCAAAAAGTACCTAGTAGACTGGGCATTGTAATATGCTTTTTAAAAATTTTAGAAATTTAAATACAATTCATAAATATATATATATATATATATATATATATTTATAATATATTTCTAGTCTTATTAAAATGACGCATGTGTTATCAATATTCGCCTTATCAGCAATAATGTTAAAGCAATACTCTGTATCGATTGCCTCTATGCATATATCTCGGGATAAGGATGCTGGCCGCGGCGGGCAGGGCGAGGCATCAACCATTTTAATTATGTTCGGGACACCATTAACAATAAATCTGTTGGTCGTACGCACACATACAAAAATCTACAAAATGTATCGAGAAACGATCGACGGTCGCAACGGCCGGACCGATTTATAGTCAATTATAATTTTGTTTCAGCCATTCTCTCTCCCACTCGTAAACTACCGTGTGACCAATTAGCTAATTATTACGTCAGACAGACAGACAATTTTGATGACAATTTTATATGTTTTTGTAGAGCCCTGGCCTATAGTATATTGTAGCTTTCTATATAGCTATTAGTGTCATTAGTTTAATCGTTGTATGCAGTCTTGTGAACGTATTGGCACTGAAAGGTTTATGGCTTTTCAGTTATAAACCTTTAATAATCATTTTGCTATTGTTGCAATCCAATCATTTTCCACACAGTTAATCCATACGAGTGCTCCTTTACATAACCCAGAGACGCTTTACGGCAATATACAATAATTTATACTATTCAAATTTACCGTGATGCGATCTAAAGTATTGATTTCAAGCACAGCTATTGCATAATATAGAAAGCCTTTATATTTTATAAGGGGTTATATTATAAATCTATCTTTAAATAATAGAGCAGTTACAATATTTTGTAATGTTTATTTACATAATAGATTACAGTTTTTTTAATATAGCTTTTATTACATACTGCGGTCGAACCTGTAACCCTTGGCACGGTAAGGGTATCATAGAATTTTTTAAGTAATAATTGTATCCATTTATTTTGAATCTTTGTACAGTACACTATTGCGATACATAACGAATATACTAGATGCGTACTAAATTTAACACAGCGATTGATGCCTGTTAAGATTCAAAACTCTGGATCGTAGCACTTGACACTTCGCCTCACACTGATATGTTAGAGATGCTGTGTGATGACTGACAAGATGTAATTATAGCATCTTAAATTTTATATGCTTGTGGATTCGTTTGCTTTTTATAGTACCTTATATGTAAGTGCCTATATTTACCTAATAAAACTATATAATGTGGCTAATGACAAAGGAGCTGGTCGAACTTACTAGCTTTAATATTGGAGTATTTGTATTATAATTTTTTTTTTTTAGCTTTCGCCTGTTTTCCTTATTTTCAAAAAGAATCTAATCCGTTTTCCATTTTAACCCAATTGATGGTGAAACCCAACCTTTCCTTTTGTCTAATTAGAGGATTTCAGGACACTAGGTTTATCTATATATACCCTTGCTCTTTGGAATCCAATCCCTCCCCCAAATGTCAGTTAAGTAAGTCACAATGCTGCTGGGCTCCCACAGTTATTTTACTTTACACTACGTTTTTCAAATATTTCTTACAATTTTTAACCATAAGTTGTCCTCTCGCGGGAAGGGATTTACTAGTCAAATTTTAGGTTTCTATGATCAGAAGATTCAGCCTTGCCAGCGATTATGTCACTCAGTGAGTAAAGGAAGAGTTTGATATTATATTAGTATCGAGACCTTCGTGACGCAATAGGACAGCGTAAGACTGTAAACGCAATTGATTATGGGTACGATTCCCACTCGGGAGAATGGTTTATATGTAAAATATTCTCACTTTTCCGCTCTGGTACCTAAGACAAAGTCTCGATTTCGGGAAAGTGAAGAATGGAGTGTCTGTCCATTCTTCGCTTTCCCGAAATGGAGACTCTATGGAGGTATGCGAAAATAAGTGAAAAGCTATTTTTAACATTTTTTAAAGTGTTAATCGCATTCGATCCTGCGTCTCTTGGAAACCGTCCAAGCGCTCTGACCACTACGCATGTATGGCTTAGTGCGTCCCGCTGCGTTAAATTTTTTACACGTTTTCTAAAAAATATTTATTTCAAGTGTAAAGCTGTATATTAGTATTTATTATACATATATATTAAGTGGACAAAATGCGGTGCATGCAATGTCCTATGACATATTAACTGATAACCTCATCATGTTGGTCCAGAAATGATGGCCTAGGCCCTAGAGACACACTGAGACACCGACGATAGACACATTTATCTCCATTGATTGTGCTATCGTCTTCTTAGAACTGGACATTTGTGACTTACTTACGTCATTCATTTTCGCTCGTGTCGGCTTAAAACAAACAATGTTTGCGTATTTTGGTAAAATTTTAGATAATTAACTTATTATATAATTAGTGTATAAATAAATTTCCAATTTTTTTTTAATAGTATAATTAGAGTATTTTCTATGGTTTCTTGTGCCTTGTTAATCTATTTTAAAGCAGACTGGAGTATTTGTATTAGTTAATGTATTATTCTTATTAATTTACAAGATGCTTTCAATTTTTTTTAATTAAGTATACATGATGGTCCATGGAGGCCTGACTGTGAACGCAATTGGTCGTGAGTTCGAGTCTACCCCCATGGTTACATTTAAATTATTGTAATTTCTCCGCTCTGGTACCCAAGACAATGCGGCGTTGAGTTCCGCCACTCAACACGCGATGTCTCGATTTCGGGCTGTAAAATTTCTTGATGTATCTATGATTTAAAGTCTATATTCTGCTTAATTAAAAGAAAACGTCAATTTTGAATTTGATAAACCATATACGAATATCCTATCCAGTATGTCCAAAAAAACATTTTAAACATTTTAATCCTTACATAACATATTTCAATTTATATAAAAGTTGTACAATTCTTCAATAATAGCGCTTGTAAACGTCATTTTAACCGTGTCATGATGTATATACGTATAATAGTACAAAGGACAGACAAACCAGCCCTTACTATTAGAGAAAACATGGAGTCTGTATAGAAATATAATCCACATCCGAAATATGACAAAGAACATGTAATTGGATTACCCGGCACTTAATATCTTCTTTCTAATACTTTTGCTAAAATATTAGAGCTTAAAATAACTGTGGACTTCTGGAACTTTTAACTTTAAAGCTTTTGATGTAAAGATTAATGTTCTATGGGCTTTTATTAAAATTCAGTATCCGACAGAGACGTGCGACAAAAAAATATCACCGCTCGAAGAGATGTCATATTAAGAAACATGTCAATCATATTTTTATGATGGCACACAATAGGACCCTTGTTCACTTGCGCAGTGTATTTTTTCTCCATATTTCACGCTCAGTTTGAGAAGTACGGAATTTTTGTTTGCCCTTTTTTATGCTTTATTTCGAAAATTGCATGAATTTTCATGTAAGTCCAATTATTGTTTATCGAGTGCTTCCACAAATATTAGCGTTTCCTGTTGCCATATTCTTATTTTTTTTGGATTGAAGAGATGAAAGCTGTTTTTTTGTAGAAAGTATAATTGTAATGTTACAATTAAGTATTTTGTGAAATGTGGTTATTTATAATCATAACTACAACCTACTACTTTGTGTATTATATTTAATTTTATGTTAATAGTTTGTTAAATATTTCTATACAAATATGCATAATAGGTACTACAAATGATTCCTTAATTATGCTACGAATAGGGACCCCGTAAACACTTAAAACTTTTACATATATTTTAAAATATAAGCGTTATGAAAACAAAAATCAAATTTTATTTTTTTGTTTTCATATTATAAAGTAAATTAAAAGAGATAAATGAATAATTTATGTTTCACAGGGCCTGGTTTGGCGGCAGAAACTAATGTAGCATTTTGTCTAAAAAAATCAATACATATAATTACAATAACTAAAATTTTGTGTCATTTAAGCTGTTTTATTTATTTCCCCTGTATATATATAATTTAGTAAACCACAGTCAATGTAAGAATATCATGCAACGCTGGTTTCATTCAGTTCAGAACGCTAAATTTGCTTGTAAATTGGCACAATGGATAATAATACAATATTTTTTAACATTTTTTAAATCCCACACTTAGGATATTGAAAAATACATATTTAGAAAACGTATAAAAATTTGACCTTAGCGGGATTTGAACCCGCGTTTCTTGAAATCGTTCAAGAGGCGAGGTAAACTCTTAATATGTCTTTTTAATAATACAATATTTTCACGACTTCGCCACGACGACCATTCGTGTTTTTAATGATTTTTTTTACAGTTTTTGCCTGTTCCCGCTACCGCTAGGTAGTTAAAAAGAATCTAATGGTCACACCGTCCTTCACTTTCCACCTTTGCATTTGAGAGTGGCGGAACTCAACGCAGCGCTTTGTCAAGACAAAAACTGAACTAAAAGACTGTACCAGAGTGAATAAATTAAAATTAATAATTAAAATATAAGTATTCCTCCGAGTGGTGATAGAACCTACAACAATCGCGTTTGCGTTTTAGAAATTATATATTTATTATCTTCACCCACTCATCATGTAATATGTGGATTTATAAGGAATCGTTGTCGTTACGAACTATGGTGCAAATGAATTACTAAGATGGAACTGACCTCGTTGTAACCCTTCACAATAGCGCGTCAAGTGTTCATGAGTCGCGGCGCTTTGTCTAGTAATTACGACGGTTTCACAAAATTTGGCATTGAGCAACCGACGGCTGTTTAATAAAGATCCTCCTTGTATTGTGTTTTATGTACACGTTTTTTTTTTATAGAAATATTAGCAAATGGTTACGATTTGAATTTAAAACTCTGACCTTTTGTACAAATCAAATAAACGATTTTGGTTTTTTTGGAAAGTATGAAAAGGTTTGAAATACAATAAAGGTAGCGAATATATATAAGTGTAAGTATTGAGATATATGAAAGGTTTAATAGTACGAAATATGTATGAGTCGATGTATGAGTCGGTACGATCTTGTGGAGAAATCTGACTAACCTGGTAATTACAGAACAAAACTAATTCGTTACTCGCTGTATGACTGACACAATGTATAGCCAAAACTATAGTGCGTAGAAAAATGCAATTTTATAAAATTGTAACGGGGCTAAAAAAAATTTTCCAGGATAATATACGCAAGATAGAAATAAAATATTATAGCAAGGGTCGTTTAATCGACGCTTTCTTTGTGGACAATAACACATAAATATTGCCATAGTAAGATGAAACGCGGTCTAATTAAATAAATTCAATATCTATATAAATGATACTACAATATATCTATAATAGCCATCTCTCAGGCAGCGTACGTAGTGCTTACATTTCGTAGAGACATAGCACCCTCTTCCCTCGCCCACCCGGTGTCGCTGTAAAGACCAACAATAGTATTTTAGAACATTTAAAAAAAATCAAGAATAGAAAGAAAATTAAGAATTTAACTTCTAAGAAAAACACATAAAAGTTGCATGATAACAAAAAACAAAGAATTTCAAAATGGAGTTCCAAAGAACAATTTTCACAATAAACCAGAGTTCAAGCAAAGTGGTCGTAATTGATAATTAGCATTGTCCGGAGTAATATTGCATTGCAAAGTGCCGCTAACGTATTGTACGTTTTGTTTTAGCTGGTTCTTGTAATGTAGTGTGGTGTAGGTACAAGGGGCCATTGTGAGTGAAACTTGATCGCACGCGACATTACCCTGTTTTGAGGATAATGGGGATAAGTTGGTTTATTATTATTTTCGAAATTTTATATGTCATATTTGAAATACTTATATTTATATATCTTTTTAACATTTTTTAAAGTGTTATTCCCATACTAAGGAAATTGAAAACGAAATATTTAGTAAACCTTGAACGGTTTTCAATGCGGGTTCAAATCACGCTGCGTTCAAAAAAATTTATACGTTTTCTAAATATGTCTTTTACTTATATTTATGTATGTAAAAAATAAAAGTATAAAAATCCACATTTATTTATAAATATAAAAAAAATTATGTTATGTTATCTTACTTTTTATTTATTACTCTAAAAGATTTAGGGAAAAAAAGAGAGGGCATAGAAATTAACAATTCTAAAGGATTTCATTTTAATCAATGTTGCAAAAAAATATGAATATTAAAAGTAAAATATAAAATATTGAATATAATATATATTGTACCTATATTAACTCAACAAATTTTCCTAACCTATAGGTTTTAACATTCAATGTAAAACATATATACCATACACTATAAACAATATTAATACTATATTAAAAGTAATCGTTTTTTCCCGGCTATATTCTATACTATGGCTAATTGATATGTGCAAAATACGATATTTAAATAAGCTAACCTATATTACACTTAACCCCGACGTCCTCATCGTGGTACAAGGGGCCGTTGTGCGCGACAACGCTTCTCTGTGAACTAATCACTTTCACGTGCCACTGTCCCTTGCGCTACTCGACCTGCACTTCCTCAGTATCTGATTATAGCAGTGCACTGAATGCATCTTTAATACCATCACTATATTATATACATATAAATAGAAATTGACAATAATTTCTTTATTTTTTACATATTTTAATTTTTTTTTTACTTGAACTAACCCGTGTCAGTTAAGACCATGCTCCTCTCACCAAAGGTTGTCTGGTAGAGATTGCTACCAGTGAGACCGCCTTTGCACACTCTGTAATACTCATAAAATCTTGTGTACTGTTCCTTGTATTGACTTTGTGGGCAATAAAGTATTTCCATCTGTCTATCTATCTGTCTAGGTACCTGCATTTATGTGATATAGTTTCAATACTGTTTCTGTTATGGATGGCTTTATGTTAATAAATATTATAAAAAAAATGATGTAGCTGGTCTATATATATTTTATTTTAGACCATGCATAACTTTTTGCAGGCTTTCATCATTATTTTTATAATGGACAGGGTATATTATTAAGTTTTGAACAAAAATTCTAACCGTACCTGTAGAAATTATAAATCAAAAGATATGCCATCTAGTTCATTTTGTTTTTCACGTAACTCTTATAGTATTACCAGGCTTACAGTTTATATGATATTAACGCAATACCTAAATAAAAATATGAATTCAACCGAAAATTATTACATTTAGCAAATATCATTGAGTATGAAGTTTTATAATAACTTTTCTTAAGAAATAATGTCCGAGTTGTAATAAATCTCAATACTAACAACAAATACAAGTTGTAATGAGCGTATAAGAATTTCAACGTAGCTGGATGTAGAACGCATGGCTTAGCGGACAGAGCGCTTGAACGGTTTTCAAGAGGCGCGGGTTGAAATCCCGCTGCGTTCAAATTTTTATACGTTTTCTAAATATGTCTTTTTCAATTTCCTTAGTGTGGGAATAACACTTTAAAAAAAATGTTAACCAAAATATGAATCTCAATACTTTTAATCGTTTAATTTTTTTTAAAACTATTTTGTTAGCTTTACCTTTACCGATCTATCAATCTAAAATGATTTTGAAATGCTATTTTGACTTACTTCTTGTCTTTAAATGTAATTACTTGAAAATTGGTACATGTGTCCGGATTCGATGACAATATAAAATTTACAAAACTTGAACCTTATGTTATACAAGGACGACTAGGAAAACTAGAACAAAACTGAGCGTGTTTTCAATTCAATTAACGCTTAAACTGATCTAAAAAACAATTAAGAAAACCATATTGAAATTTTTTTATAATGACATTCACTCACATAATACATGAGAAACATTTTTAGAAAACGTATAAAAATTTAAATCGAGCGGGATTCGCACCCGCGCCTCTTGGAAACCCTCCAAGCCCTCTGCGTTAATAACAAGCAATGTAATAATCGTATAAGAATTTCGACGTAGCCGGATGAAGAGCGAGATGTCTTAGCGAACTTTTATGCCTTTTCTAAAATTGTTTCTTTATTATATATCTAACAAGCTTTTATGTATTATATAGACAACTAGATTCAAGTATAATCAACATTATCTAAGACGCGTGTAAGTTGAAGAGTATGTTTAATAATTTCAAACGATACATACAAACGGCGACTGCATTCGACTGTAATGAGCTAATAGTGACGTGAGCCCAATAATTTCATACTATAAGTAGTTCCCAGCCATCCCGAGACTTAGGACTAGAAAAAATTACATAGATTATTATACAGAACTACCTTTTATTTTTAAATATTTTGTTTTGTTTATATTAAAAGATAGAGCTGTGGTTTACAAAAGAAATATAAACATTTGTAAAAAAATATATTTTTAACTTTTTTACCAGTTTTATGCTTTTTCATCTATGGCAGTCAGCCTGAAATCGAGACATTGCGTGTTAAGACAAACCTACCAAAGGGTACCAGAGCGGAGAAATGAAAATATTTTAAATATAATCATTCCCCCTGAGTGGAAACCGAACCAACAACTAATCGCGTTTAAAGTGAGATGCTGTCGCACTGTGCCACGTTGCCCACATTTGTAATTCAATAATACAAGTACCTTTTTAGGTGTTATTGTTCATAATTATATTACCTAAGTATCGTCGAAGCTCTCTCTGGTGACAAGACAAAGCGCGGTGTTGAGCTCCACCAGTCTCAACACGCAGACAAGCACCAGTCTCAATGGAGAATAGAGTGTATTAACGCTAGCTTGTCTCTGCCTATTATTGAAAAGCGTGAAACTGATAAAACGAAAATATTGAAAAATATTATTATCAGGTCCGAACAAGCTGTAACATTTTCGAGCAAAGTAGGTCGAAATAGTATTACAAGGTAAAAAATATATTATAATTAATATACCTGCTTAAGTATGACATTGATGGTTTAAATATAATAAAACAAAAGTAATATTAATTTATTATAGAAAGTAATATAGTATTTTTTAACATTTCTTTTAAAATGTTAATCACACACTTAGGAAATTGAAAAATACATTTAGAAAACGTATAAAAATTTGAACGCAGCGGGATTTGAACCCGCGCCTCTTGAAAACCGTTCAAGAGGCGCGGACAAAAATATTTTACGGCTTCCCAATAGTATAGTAACCTCAAAGTTTGTGCAATCAGTCTCATAATAAGCAAAAGCAGAAGTCAAATAAAAGCGTGAAGCTAAATAAATATAAAACTTGATCGAGGTTTCGGCATATTATTGAAATGTTTTTTTCAATTTTCCTATAAAGAATATATTAAATATTATTATTCCATATAGACATAAATAATCTTTGTCAAGACAATCGCGATATAGTAGATACGTTAATGCGGGTAGTCAAAGAGAGCACGCAAGAGAGCTGGCATAAAAAGTAGCTGGCAGGCCGGTCACGACGACGCGACGCGACGTGCGCTATGAAGTGAAGTGAATGCCAGTATCTAGTTATTATGTGATTTCAGATGCTCGTAATACCTGTGCTGAGACAATTTTAGCCGCAACTCAGACTAAAATAACTAGAAACCCAATGGATGGAGCCATTGGGATATAATTAATTTAAATTTTTAAAGCTTTAACTCGTTTTGTTTTTTTTTTGCATGTGTAAACGTAAATTAAAATATAATCTCTCTATTATTAATTATATTAATATCTCTATTATAGCAATATGTGCATTACAAGCGTCGCCTTATTATCTAAAAGCTTGGATGATTAAAAGCACGGGTGCGAATTCCGTTTCCGTTTCAAAAAGTCATATTTCAAGAGGTGTTATATTACAAAGTTAAAATTACTAATTTGTTTAAGCTATCCCTAAATTGATAAAGAAGTTCAAAGCAATTATAAGTAATTGTTTAAAAAATAATTATGTTTTGTTTTAAAAATAAGTTTATAGTCTTAAAAGTAATAAGAAATCATGTTCTAACTTATATTTACGTTTGGTGATTTTTTTTTAAATAGACTAGTGTCTATTTAAAAAAAAAAATTGGATAGTTCCAAGTAAAAGAGATATTTAAAAAACGTATAAATATTTTTGAATGCAGCGGGAAAAAAAAAAATATTTTTTTTTATATTTATTATAGTTTTTCTAAATATATCTTTTACAATTTCCTAAGTGTGCGAATAACACTTTAAAATATGTTAAAAAAAATCAAGTGCATCACTTAGAAAGCTTAATTTAAAATAGTTATTTTTTTGAAAACGTATAAAAAATTTAAATATAGTGGAGTTCGAACCCGCGCCTCTAGAAGAGCGTCTAGAGCGTCCAAGTTTTTTGAGCATGGCTCACCGGTATAAAATGTTTTTCAATTTCCTAAGTGTGTGAATAACACTTTAATTTTATTTTTAAATAGTTATGTCCAATGTAAACTCGCCTAGGCCATTGCTCCATCCGGCTCATCAAGCTGGGCATCCAGCGGCACAGGGTTCTCTACATCGAGGTTATATTACAAGTAGATGTCAGGTGGCGGGGCCGGGCCGGTCACGATTCTTTGACCGATGTCTGCTTAAAACGCTAGTTCTATTACAACTAAAATCAATGAAAATTGAACCTTAAACCTGTACAATAGACACCGTTTCCATTTGCAACTAATTATAGAAATTACTCTCACTGTTCCATTATACTGCCAAGGGAATTTTAAATCTGTTTAGTATGTATTAAAGTCGCTTTTGGAATAGATGATGGTGGAATTGGAAGACAACGCGTTAGTTAATGCACTGTCTATGATCGTAATAAGTAGATGGTGTGTTGAAAAATTATCGGTGCGATCGGAGGTGCCTCTTGGACGCGTAATTTTTTTGCCTATTTATATTAGCTTTTAAATTGTAGATGTACAATTCTAGATAGAATATTCTTATTAATATATTAAAAAACCCATTTATTTGATATCGTTGGTTATAGTATATATATTAATGATTTTATAACTGTTTATAAGGATTCTTGGTTAAGTTCTCAGCGCATTTTACCATATCATTTCACTTTGGCGTTAATAGCTGGCATCTAACAATTAAAAGATTATTTTTATGATTGTCCTTGCCTCTTTTGAAAATAAATTTAAATATATATATATATATATATATATATATATATATATATATATATATGTTCTGCAATTACGAATAATAACAGTAAAAAACCATCCAACGTTATTCACCGCTTAACATGCAATATCTTGAATTCAGGCGAGCACGCAGACAACGGACTACGGAGACACTAGGTCCTCTTTGACTTGCTATTCTAGAAAAGCGAAGCTGTTTAGTTTTATAGGTGTCTGTCTTATCCATTATATTATACATCATTGGTAAAATAGATAAAGTGACCCGCTGCGAAGTAATAAGAGTTCACAGTGAACGAATTCACATCAAAATGTCATCAATGTTTTTGGTAAATTGTAACGCGTAGACCATTACTATATTATTAGTCTGGTATATTAATAGAATTACTGATAATAACAGTTAGTGTTCTTTAAAGGAATTCGGGGCCAATAGATGCTGTTAAATTGTCAATAATTTCAAGCGTAATGCTCTTTGACTTGTCCATATATATTGTTTGTGAAATTAGATTTGCTGATTAAGTTAGTTCATTTAAAATGTAGCGTATAAACAAAAATCTTATTGTGTCTCTATGAAAATAGCCGAAGTCATAGAAAAACATTAACATTTAACATTAAATTTTTCTCCATTCAATGTCTTGTAAAGATTTCGAATGCATACTGATTTGTTAAAAGAATTTCTCGAAAAATTTTTTTACAAATTTCATTGCCAAAAAAGAATTTATGTTAAATTATTTAAAAAAAAACAATGAATATGCATTATAATACTTTATTTATAACTTTAACAATATATAACAGCTTACGTACTCTAAGACCAGTTTAAAATAACTTTACTCTATATTTTTTTTAACATTTTTTAAAGTGTTATTCCCACACTAAGGAAATTAAAAATATATATTTAGAAAACGTATAAAAATTTGAACGCCGCGGGAGTTGAACCCGCGCCTCTTGAACGGTTTTCAAGAGGCGCGGGTTCAAATCCCGCTGCTTTCAAATTTTCATACGCTTTCTAAATATGTCTTTTTCAACTTTAACGTTAGATTAAGTTTTCGAATTTCAAGTTTAATCACAAATAATACAACAGTTCTTGTAGTTGACTTAAATTTGATACTAAACTATTGCATCGTTCCATCACATTATTTAGAAGTCCAATCAATTAATCAAACGTTTCGTATATCATACACAAAGTGCAAGAAGCAAATTGTTTAATTCAATTTTAGCTTTCACTTTGCCAACTTGATAAGACTGTTATATAATTATAATGTCACCTTTAATAATCAATATTTATTAATTATGTTTAAGTAATATTTTTCTTTAATCATATGTATTTTTTCTTTTTTTTCGGGGTTAACAATTATTTTTTAATAAGTATATTGTTAGATACTATTGAATATTTTTTGTTATTTTCATTTCTCTAATGAAAATCGCGGGATTTAGTTCCGCCATTCGTCACCTAATATCTCGAATGCAGGCGGCAAGTATAGAAGGGAGTGTCACGACACTAGGTTCGTACGTTTAGAATATAATTTATAATTTTTAGAGAAAAATAAAATTGTAGAAATAAAAAGCAAGATTTTAATTAAGCTCTTATATGTACAATGTAATAGTTAATTAATGATATTATAAGGGAAGTGATAGAATCGACTTAAATAAATAGAGATTATCTATAACGGAAAGTGATAAATGATGATAGGTTTAATTTTTTATTTGTTCATTGAATTGTGTAATATGTTATATAGTTGATACGAATGATAAGTTGAGAAGGTTTTGAAGCGAAACTAAAAAAATATTATGTGTTTTAATTTTGAAGAAGGTGGCTGAAAGCGAATGTGTGAACGCTGTCCAGGACCTGGATGAATTCTGGTGTTCAGAGGAATAAACTGGAATAAACTGGTGAGAGAGCTGAGCAGTGGAAGAAGATAGGCTGAAAGAAATGAAATTTTAAAATGTCTTTTTGTACTTTTGCAGGATAACCACAGAAATAATCTAGTAATCAATAATTATTTGAAAGGTATATATTGTACTTAATAATATTTGATCTGGCACAAAATTGATTAAGAAGGTTAGTCCTTTATGACATCAGCCTGTATACACTTATTTACTAATTTAAAAATTTCATCATATAAAATTTACGTATTTGTTTTCTTAAAATTTTTAAAAGTATTATTCGCACACTAAGGCAATTGAAAAATATATATTTAGAAAACGTATAAAAATATGAACGCAGCGGGATTTGAACCCGCGCCTCTTGAAAACCGTTCAAGTTTACGTATTTGGATAGGTTCATGCATATATACAAATAGCATCAATCCATATGCATCGGGCACGCATGGCTTAAAGTATTGATATTAAAATTTAAAATTACCTACAAATTGTATATCACGGCACGTATTCTTTAACCAACTCTTGTAATGACCAAACTATGTTTGTCGTTCCAACAAATCACAGGTTCGAGCCAATCTTCTTGTAATTTTCTTGTTCAAACTCACATTTGAAATGTCCAGCAAACAAATTTGGAACGGGATTACAGGCTGCACTGTACTTATTCAAAATATAGAAGTGAATTCAGACTTTATGGACAAGAGGATATGGATCATTTTGTTGTATGTTTCATTTTTTTAAAAGTACACTTGTGTTGGTTGTTAGCTGGTCACGTATTTCTCGCCTTGTCGAACTATTAGATTGGGACGTTTTCTCAAATGACCTTTGATTGATGGTTGGTGTCGACTCCGGGTGAATAAGGTTTTAATGCTATCTAGTGCGGCGTAAACATGTTTATATATAATCATATATATATCTCTATATATATCGTATCGTATGTAAATTTGATTTAAATTTACATATGAATAAATAATCAATCATTTCATTTATTTTTTTATATCTTAGTATGAGTGAAGTTTATATTTAATTACGTCATACAAGCATTTTTTGTTTTATAGGTATTGAATGTTTTAGCCCGAACTAAATTAGGTATTGGTTATTATAATTTTGGTGTTTGATCTTTAAAATTGAAAATATAATTTACACATAATTGTCAAAGTAAATATAAACACTTTAGTGTCACATCCCCCGTTTTTTGTTTCCGTCTATTCGAAAGGCATTATTTGCTAGATAACGGACCTCGTGCTTTTTAATTTTATATGACAATTTTCATAAATAAGGACCTACAAGTATATCAAATAATAATAATTTTCTTTTATTCGCAGAATATAGATATTTTTTATAATAAAAAACCAGAGTTGCGTTAACAATAGAAAATTTAATAACCTCATACAAATTTCACTGAGACGAGAAAAAAATGTCATCAAAAAGAAAAAATTTAAACACTCGCTGCCTACAAAACAAACAATATGAAAAACTTCATATTATATAACCACGACTTCAAAAAAAAAAATAGAAAAAAAATAACTTCGAAATAAATACTAGGCATTAAATTATTCAATTCGAAGTCAAGTATATCAAAATTCCATGTCACACTTGTCTAACAGGAGAGCTGTGGGTTTCATCTGTCAAAAATAGTAAAATTTCATCTCAGCACGATATATTCAAATTTACTATGTGTCATTTGCTATAAAGTGACGGCTGACATCTTCATGACTGCTTCTATAAAACCGAAATATCACAAGAATCTGATACAAATAATTTAATAATACACCTTGTATCCTTTACATAGGGTAGGTTTTGTGTCGATATTAATTATGCGCGATAGCACAAAGGAATTCGTCGAGTGGCTATCCGTCTTACGTTTTATAAAGACCGCTAACCTGCCATTTTTAAGTTGCAGTCATATTGAAACTTATATGAAAGTTATAAAAGCTCATTTCGAATGGCTTAAAAGCTCAAACTTTGTATATCGGGGGGTCCAAAGGTTTGTAAAGTGACGGCGTCAGAACGCTCGCAGGCGGTCAAGTGTGGTGACTCCCTGTTAGTGTGTTTGTGCGTCTGTGACAAGATAATATTGCTTTAACTATTGTTGAGAGACGAAGTTTAACTTTCTAAGCGTATCATATAAAATAACTTGATTACTTATCTAAGCTCTTTTGTTTAGTATACTTTTTTTAGTTACGCCTATTTGAATTATGTCAGTCTTTATATCTATTTGTAACATAGTTTTAGAAGCACTTGGCGTGTTCTCATTTAGTACGACAGATTCAAAAGGATCAGAACTCAAAAATTGTAGTGTATTATTTACTAATAAAACATAATAATTTAAATATAAAACTTTATAGGTTAAAAGTTAAAATATACTTATATTATTAGTATTTCATTGTAAAGTTTCTCGCTTTGATAAAGAAAATTCTCGCGTAGCAGGATACCCTAATGTCGAGACACTCCGTTCTCCTGCTGAATTCAGATAATTGCGAATTCAATGGGGACATTCGAAATAAACTCAAAACTCAAAAATAATTCAAATCAATTTCCCCCGAGTGATGAACCCGCAACCACCGCGTTTCAGGTACTGTCTTACAGAGCCAACGTTATGGTACATTATTTCATATTTATTTTTCTATTATGCTTATGTGCTTTCCCAAGCAATTTCACTTAGTACGTAGCCTTAAATGGCGCGGTTACCCAACATTTGACATTCGCTGAAATTACCCGTTAGAATAGACGCTGGTGTTTTTCTCACACGATCTGAGGCAAATAACTGAGTGATGGTAGGGCCATATCGTTACCAATTGTGGTCTAATGCGTGGTACAAAGATAGATAAATTGTAATTTCTTGACAATGCAAAAACATTGTTTTTTTTCCTATAAAAAAATTAATCATGTACATTAGCGACTGGCGTGGCGCATTGGAGTGCGTCTGACTGTAAACACGATGGATCGTGGGTTCAATTCCCAGTGGGAGTATTGATTATATTTAAATTATTTTTATTTCTTGGCTCTGGTATCTAACTTACTTGCCTAAGACAAAGCGCGGCGTTGAGTTTCGTCAATCAACTCACAATGTTTCAATTTTGGGTGGAACGTGGTGAACTTAGTGTTGTACAATACTACATTTTCCTTTTTTTATTTATTACTACATTTGAATAGCTTGCCTTGTTTTAAAAAAAACGAATTGGTTAATATTGCATTTATAATGATTATATTAAGTCCAATTTAAGGAGCCAATTGCAAGTTTTATGTAGAGTACGTATTGCCTGTAAACTTTTGTCAATCTTTGTAATTTTTGATTTACACTAAATCCTCTTATTTAGGCTTAAAAGAGGTAGCACCAAAGTTACACAATCACGATTTTTATAATATCGCAGTATACGTATGTATGTCAATTTCCCCCGTGGTTTATTGTTGGAAGCTTTATAAAGCGCCTCCTTTGTAACATTCCTGTGTAGATTGGCTCATAGCGAGCGTAATCGCGGGATTGTTTCACGATTTAGATTCCTAGACTGCAGTAGTATATTATTCTGCAAATTGACCATCATTGACGCCTCGTTGCTGGTTTGGAAAAAGTATCCAAGAATGGTAAGGACTAGAAAAATGGTAGTATATGTAGCTATATATCGTCTTTCAATTTTGTATCATTGAACGCGGTGGCTGTAGCTTCATGTGAGAATCAAGGTATTTTTTTGTATTTAAACATGGTGGGTGTATTTTCCATTCGTCTTACGTTCAAAACGGAGGGGTAGGATTTGGAATTTGTCTACTTATATGTCAAAAATAATAAATTAGTATATAATATATAGTCATTACTTAAGAATAAAAAAAATACAACCATGTTATATTCTAAAAAATAATCTTACTAAGATGATTATTGACATTACCAAAGTACATTTGTTACATATAAAAAAAAATTCTACATAAGAAGGTTCAATTATTTTTATAAATGCAAACGTATACACTGACATATTGGTTTCATTTTCTCAGAAATAAATTATTGGTCCATTTACAGTAGCGTTACTACGCAATTGATTTTGTGACAATATTATAGGGTTCTCAAACTTTACATACTTATTTTTTAACATTTTAAAGTGTTTATCACACTCTAAAGAATTTAGAAACTTATTTTAGAAAACATATAAAAATTTAAAAGCATCACGGGTTTTCAATAGGCGCGGGTTAGAATCCCGCTGCGTTCAAACTTTGATACGTTTACTTAAATATGTTTTACATACCTATCTGTTTTTCAAGTGGACACCACTAAAGGATAAGAGGCGCCAGTTCTATACACATGATTTTTTGAATATATTCGATGTACAAAGCACAGACACTTATACACTTATTTACAGTTTTTATTATCTTAGAAGGTATATTAAATTACTTTATAGATGTTTATTTTCTTATAATAAGTGTATATTCCTCTATAAAGGTTGATGTCATTGTATATATTTTGTACATGCTTTATTCCTAGTGTATTTTTTTCGTATTTCATCGAGTTTTAAGCCATATTTCTAATCTAAAGATTCGAAAGAACATTAAAATTTATTGTTATATTTAACACTGAAAGTTTGACTAGCAGCGATGATATTGTCCCATCAACCGTCAGAAACTACAGGACCACATGAAAGTCAATGAAAAACGTGAGTACACTCACGCAGATATCAGCTGTATTATTTTGATAAACCTAAATAAAAACATTTTTCTGTGACAGTGTTCTGGTTCCTTTCTGATTTTTCAAACATTTTAATTAAAAAAGAATAACTATAATCTGAATCAGGCCCTTAATATAATAGTTCATTTTTTTTACATCATCATTATCAGCTAGAAGACATCCACTGCTGGACATAGGCTTTCCCCATAGCACGTATTTCGCCATATTAAATACATGAAAGAAAAAAATTAAATATTAGGGGCACTTTTTAATAAATATAATAGAATCAAAAAAATATTTTATTTATTTCTCTGTTTATCTTTTAGTATGTTTGTTTGTGCACGCATATTTCAGAAACGCCTTAATCGATACAATTTGAGCTATTTTATTGTGGAAAGTTTCCTGTATTATTTAGTGTTTATTTCATTTCAATCGGTTCATAAACAAAAAAGATATAATCATTTCAAATTATAAATTTAAGCAAAGTTTGTGATTTAAGCGAGAACGCGGGCGAGCGAAAAAGATCTTAGAACCCAATACACATTTGTTTTAAGTATATAAAAGGTTCAGAAAAGTTTTAACAAATACTTAATATATAATAAAATAATTAATTATTATAATTTAAATAAATAAGCTTTACTTTTCTTACACTTCAGTGAGGTCTAGTGCCCTTTGTAGGCTTACTTCTAGTTATACTAGGCCTAGGTCTTCTTTCCAAATGAATTCGAGACTTATCAGACCAAGACGGAGAAACCAAAATTTAGGTACTCAACGCCGCGATAATACTTACTCCAACAGCCTCTCTCCGTCCACTGCTGAACTTAGGCCTCCCTCACAGTACACCAACCATCCCTGTCCTGAGTAGCTTGTATCCATCCGCGGCCAGCAACCTAGATTAAATGGGCTGTCCATCGTCCTACACAACGCTTGCTTAATATTAAGGCTCCATCGGCTAGAGACATGACCGGCTTAATTCCACTTCAGCGTACTGAACCTAAATAAATAAATTAAGTAAGACTTTACTATAACGCGTAAAATAAAAATATATATTATACATTTATCTAAGAAGCTTTTCTCTCCACCCATACTGGCGAGCGTCGTGTCCGAAGTAATGACACTGCAATACGTGCGCAGTACACGGTACACGGTACGACACAGACGTGCGCAAACAGCCTCCGCCACTTTTCTACGCGAATTGACTTAATGACAGCGTTGATTCGCCCATACGTGAGCAAATCTGCAGGAATCATTATCTTGGACGCTACTGGATATGAAATTGGTTCTAAATTGACGCATTTCAAAAGCTCAGCGTAATATTCATCAAGATTTAAGCGATTTCTGAAGCTTATATATAAGCTTTTGATTTCTTTTTGAATCAGCTGCAATAACAGCTATATATTGAAAATAGTAATAACA
Organism: Podotricha telesiphe; assembly: GCA_038994665.1. Lineage (NCBI taxonomy): Eukaryota > Metazoa > Arthropoda > Insecta > Lepidoptera > Nymphalidae > Podotricha > Podotricha telesiphe. Next base: position 1,561,791 of record JAOYRR010000327.1, read on the forward strand.
TAATATAAGGCAAGTTAGGTATTTTTCTGATGCCGTTTATTACTTAGTCTAAGGAAAATGCCGTTGAAGAAGAACTGGTGAAACCAATATTCTTTTCTTTCATATAAACCCGTCCGTCAACAATTATCTTAAAGTTACCTTTTCATAATCAATGAGCTTGAAGACTGAATAATAAATACGGGGATATTTTATCGAAAATTACATAATTTTGAAATTTATTTAAAAATCACATATTTCTTTAGTGTTGCACTCAAAACTATTTATTACACATCTGATAAATTAACAGAAATACCATATTTTTCCCATGTTGAATGTTGGTAATAAATGCCGTGTTTTTACTTACCAGAGCTTGGATAAAATATTTCTTCCTTCGTGCTAGAATCAAACCTACAACCGTTGCGTGAGTAATGAGGACTGCCCAACTGGCCCATGTAATAACATCGATGTAATGAATCAATAAACCTTCCAAACCTACAGTTCATCAAAGCTAGATGCTTTGGTTCCATAGTTACTCAATTCACATAATAATGACAAAGTCTGTCCGCGTACGTGAATCAATCAAAAGGACGTGGACAAATAGTCGGCCATGTTGGAGTCCCGACAAATAACGCAATAAATTCGTTGTACCGTGGATTCTGTATCTTTACATTGCGGGTTTAATAATAAAAGCGCAGAATGCAAATATTTTGCATTCACGTCAAATGTTGTGATCGAAAAAAATCGTTTTAATAATCGGTTTAAATGTCATTCGGAAAACTATTTTTGGGCTTAACTGTTTTGGCTAAACTAAGCATGCTATCAAACAAGTAGTGTCTTGAGATGAATAAAATGTGAAGAGTGACCGCGTGTACTTTTTTGTTTGTTTTGTTTCATGTAGTATAGCATTATAATAATATGTTAATTATACTGTTTTAATTTAGTACAATGTCTTTAAATTAATTTATTTGTTAAGACAAAAAACAATGAAAAAGGAAAATTCTAAAAAAAAGGAGTATAGTTTCGCTAAAAAAGCGCCTTTTATCATCGAAACCGACAAGTATAGTATTACCTTAACATTATATTAAAACGTGAATGAAAAATTCTGTACCCATTTTCACGAAAATTATGCGGACAAATTAGCATGAACTTTATATCAAGAAAAGCAAAAAGCCTAAATGGCTTTTTTGTAATAATGCATAAGAAAAACAAAAAAATTGATAAATACATAAATAAAAGCATACAAGTCATATATAAGTTTTGACTGTTTAAGTGTTATTCACACACTAAGCATATAAAAAAATTTTTTTAACAAAACGCATAGAAAATTGATTTCGAATCAGTTATTTTAAACCGTATAAGGTTCCTGACCACTAAGAATCGTCACGACATCCGGCTTCTTATACGTTTATTGCAACAATTTTTTTGTAATGTAACATTTGACATTTACGTTGCTATGTCAACGCGTATTTTACGCATCAAAGAGGCAACCAGTACCTAAAAATAGGTACTAATAACTCAAGAAACACTTTAATATTAACACAAATTAGATTATATAAAAAATACCATTCCAGACCGATCGCGAAAACCGTTCAAGAGGCGCTGGTTCAAACAGCGGGGTTTGAACCAGCGTCTCTTTAACGGTTCGTTCAAATTTTTATACGTTTTCGAAATATGTCTCTTTCAATTTCCTTAGTGTGCGAATAACACTTTAAAAAATTATAAAAAAAAATACAAATTAGATTATATATAAGATAAAGCGTACTTAACGCGAAATGCCCAAAACCCATTCAAGCATCACCAATCTGCAGTGCACTGACGCGTGTATCACCCCCTTAATGCAATTGCACAGACGTCCTCAATATGCATAGCCCAAATATTTGCTAGCTGATTAAAAGTCAAAGCTGTCGTGCCCGAGGCCACCGCACGGAACCAATTCCGATCTGAATAACATTAGTCAAGCGGATTTTCTACGCGAAAGATCATAGGATGTACTTGGAGGTAGGTACTCGTAAAACACTGGGGATGCGACATTGTTGCATGTTTTGTTTTGTTATTTGAATTCCTTATTGGCTTGTTTGTTTCTAGTTATACTTGTTTACTGTTGAATGTTTTTAACATTAATTGGAGTTCGTGTATATTCAAATATAGTTTTTCCTATGACAAGAGGATTTATATAAATCTTTTTCTAGATTGGTTTACACTGTCGCATTGAGCTCACGCTACCTAACTTTCAATATCTTTGTAATGCAAGGAATGTAACAGTCAATATTAAATTACTTAAAAACTATTAAAATAGAATTTAAATTATCTTATCATTGCTTTATTTAAACCATTTTGTATGCTTGTCATGTGTTTTCTAAATAACGATATCCACTGTGAAAGTGTTTATATATCTTTACATATAAAAAAATTTGTCTCACGCTTATCTCAGAAACGGAATAATTTGTTTTTCATACGGTTGCCTTTTGTATTTTGGTAAGCTTCCCTTAACATTTGATGTATATTTAATTTCAATCGGTTCATAAATAGAAAAGTTACGAGCATTTAAATTATAAATTTAAGCAAAGTTTGTGATTTAAGTGAAACGAAACACTTTAGTCGTATAATTAACGCAGGCAAAGCCGCGAGTGGATCGCTAGTGAAATAATATAATTACTTCATCTTTTTATGCTTAGTAAAAAAGTATACATTAAAATACCCATTTATGGATTCAAACTACTAACCATCGCAGCAACAACCCATTATTTTATTTTATTTTTGTATTTTGACACGAAATATTACTTGCAATTAAAAATACTGTAATTATAAAAACACACATGATCCTATCATGTTTCAGAAGCGGCTTAAAGTCTTGACGCTGTCGTTTTAAGAAATTAATCCATAAGCCTCTTATACACCGTGCATGAAGGAAGTACTTACGTACGAAAATATGCCTTATTTCATCCAAAACCAGTTGTAATGAGCTGAAATGCCCTTACATAGTCTTTAGTATAATATTTCTGTGTGTTTTAAATTTTATTGTCATAAAAATCAATATTTAGTTTTATAAGCTTAATAATATGCTTTTTAAGTTTCACGGTTTTGCGCACATAACATTGTAGTCAGTGATAGAATACTCCGTTTTCAAAAATCATATTCAATATTGCGTGTTGAGTGGTGGATCTCACAGCCACGCTTTCTCTTGCTTAACAGAGTAAAGAAATGAAAATACGATCGTTCCTTCGACTAATAATCGAACCCACACCCAATCGCGATTAAAGCCAGACGCTGTGCCACTGCGCCACGATGGCCTAATAATATCCACTCGGGGAAACGATTATATTTAAAATGTTATCATTACTCAGCTCTGGTACTTAAGACAAAATGCGACCTTGAATTCCGCCGCTCAATACCAAATGTCTCTATTTGGGGCGGAAAGCGGAGAACGGAGTGCCTTGACACTTCTTTCTTTCTTACCTCAACCTGCTATACGGAAAAAAGTGAAGCTATATAATATAAAAAAGATTCTCGATAAAATAATTCAAATAAATATTTTACACACGTATAAAAAATCGGATCCCATATGAAAATCTATAAATGCAGTGTCCTATATATTATAAATAAAGGGAAATCTCTTTAGAATTGTTATATTTACTCAATGACAGTACTGCCATACAAACTATCACGGCGTACCCATAAAACCATTGGTAGCCGATTCAAAAGATCAAAGTGGTAACAATCGTAAAGCTACACGATACATCCCGAATCGATGTTAAATCTTTTAATGAAATCTTAATTTCCTCACAAAAATCCGTACCGAATGGCAACAATCTAAACAGTATGTAATTCCCATAAACACAATGGTTTATTATTTGATCGCGGTTTGTTTTGACGTCTCGTCGGTTATGGCGCTATTACATACATTCATATGTATGAATGTATACTTACATACATACCTACATATTTTTGAATTACTATTAGTAAATATTTTAAATTATAATTTTAATTTGGAAAAAAAAATTAAAAAATTGTTTTATAATTTTGTGTATCTAGGGTATTGTACTTTTATTTATATTAATATATTTCAGTGCATTTCGCTTGTTTTGAATATACCTTACCTATTCTATAGTAGAAATAGAATTGATGATTGAAAAAAATCAAATTACCTAACCGATATGAACTATAAGTTTCATCATACATTTTTACTACACCTCTCACAGTTACACTGAACCGACTGCCATTGAAAGCAATAAGTTTATATGAAAAAATGACTTGAGCATTTCATGCTAAAACAAATAGAATTAACTTCAATCGTTCTAGCACTTCACTAAAACAATAAAAACTAAGAAATAAAAGGACAAACAAATAAAAGGTGAATAAAATTGAGCAACCCGTAGTGTGTTCAAGTGTTCAAGTGAAACAATGAACCAATTACTATGTCCTCCAGCGTTCCCGTAATCCCGGGAACGTTGAAGGGAAGTAATAAAAAAGCGCAATCCCCCGGGATTGATACTAAAAGATTTTGAGGGGAGAAGAATTAAGCGTGTGATACTTTGTTCTTTTAAACGGCTTGCTTTGTTAATGCGATGAAAGCGATCTTTTTTCACGAGTTTCATTTTGGGTTTTTTTTTTATTGAATGTGTTTGTATGCCAGTATCCAACTATTGCCGTCTTATATAGTTTTTTAATAATATTATTAGTATTTTTCCGTTTTCCATTGAGTGGCGGAAATTATGCCTTGTGCCCGAACGAAGAAATGAAAATAATTTAAATATAACCATTCCACCGAATGGGCATCGAACCCACAATCAATCGCGTTTGCAGTCTATTTTAATTTATATTGTAGCTTTATTAGACATAGTTATAATATAAGCTCAAGGGATTATATACAAGAGCATAATTCGACTGGGTCTCTTATACGGCAGCGAATGCTGGCCAGTACTGTTAAGGCAAGCTAAGGAGCTTTACATCACGGAAATGAAGATGCTGATGTGAATGTATGGCATAACGCGGGCTGACTGCATATGTAACACATTCATTCAAAGTAGTCTTAGAACTATGTCAGAAGAATATGCCTTGATATCTGTCCTTGGAGCAAGAACCCCCGGACGCCTAAGGAAGAGATGGCTGAATGTTGCGAAGCAGGATATGAGAGCCAATGGACTAACCACTGAGGATGTCAAATATCGCGCAAAGTGGAGGAGATTGAATGGGAAGGCAGACCCTGGCTTGGCCGGGATTAGTACCAAGTAAATTTGTAACAAAATTGTCAACATCATTGAAAATTTAAAATGCAGAAGATTGAAAACCGATGAATTCAACTCATAGTAAAATATAGTTATACTTATTATGCAAATAAATATTATTATATTTGATTAATCAGAATACAGCCTTAGGTTTATTGCCATATGCAAAGTAAAATTGGAATGTTTTGTTACTTTTTTTTCATTTCTCGCTTTCCTAATTACTAATACTAATTACTTATTTTCTCTTCACATCGTAGAATGCGATCAACATTGAATTAGTATATTTGTCATAGAAAACCAACAGTTAACGAGACAATTTACAAATTAACAAGACAATCTCAAGAGAATACTTTTTATCAAAGAAATAAAGAAAAAATAAAAATAGGGGAGACGGTATTACGCTTTCGGCGTCTCAATGTGACAGATTAGCGAGTAATTTCCTCTAAATGGATATCTCAAGGGTTTTTTTTCGTTTCTCCTGGTGAAATATGGAAGTCATCGCTTGTTTATGAGATAAACGTCGAGGGGTCGAAATGTTTGACATAAATTGTTTCATAACTTTTATATTTAGGAGTAATAGATGTGAAAATTCTTTAAACAATTCAAAACTTTCTAAGATTTCTGAGATTGAGTTGGTTCAAATATCACTTGAAGGAGAATGTTTAATTTAACGATGTTTCTTGGTCAGGATGAAGAAAAGTCGGGACTTAGTTTATGCTTTTTTTCATCCTTTAGCTCTCTTTCACTCTCTTTCTCTCTCACGCTCTTTATCCCGCATAGCAGGGTAGTCAGTAAGAACCTAGTGTCAAAATGCTCCGTTCACCTCATAATAACCGATTTTGAACTTTGTATGGTAATTGGAGTGGCGGAACTCAACTCCGCGTTTTGTCTTATCAGAGCGAAGGAATATAAAAATAATGTAAATATAACCATTTCGGCGTGTGGGAATCAAACCAACTAGCAATTTCATTTCATTTCTAGTCTAACGTTGTCCTAAATTGAAAAACATATTTTTTGAAAACGTATAAAAATTTGAACGCAGCAAGATTCGAACCCGCGTCTTTGGAAACCGTCCAAGAACATTTTAAAAAATTATAAAACGAATGTAGGAACATTACCACGAAGACCTCAGATCATTTTATTCCCCAAGCCTACATTATACTGTAAGTTCGATTAGTAAGTGTTTCCTTGTTAAATCATGGAACCTGTGACCTACTTCACTATGGGAGAAGCTGACTAAAATAATCTGACAGGTATTGAATTTTTTTTTGTAATCTGTAATATTTTTCAATATCAATGGTAAAAAAGCACCAGAGCTCGTTTTGTTTCTGTAAAGTGAGTGAATAATTACAACGTAGACTTACAGAAAAATTGTTTGTATTGTAGAGCGTATTGTAATTATTAAAATTCTCATATAGGTAGCTATTTCCGTTATTTTTTACTTCGATATATTTTAGTTGCGTGTGTTTTTATTTAGAACTCAGTTTGTTTCCAGATTTAAATTGATGTCTGTCAGAGATATAAATTATAGAGAATATTTCAAATGTATTGTTATTGAAAAACAAAAGTCCTATATGAGCTATATGTATCGTCATAAATGAAGTGTACGTATGGCATGTACTTTGTAATATATATATTTTAATTAAAAAAAAACGCAGTTTTGTACGCAATATCTAAGCATAACGTTCATTAAAAAATCAATATCCTTATCAAATCATACAACGAAAAATTAAATATTTTAAATATTAATTTCTCTTCCTATCAATACGGACCATCAAGTAGAATTAGCTGCGCCCAACTGCGACACTTTACGACGTCTATTTGTCACATATTGATAAACAAACGAATACAAATTTTATGATAGAATCAAGATCAAGAGAGGACTTATTACCAAGACACTCCATTTTCCACTTTATCCTTGAGTTTACTCTAGACATTACTAACAAGAATGGTTTTATACAACGCTGCACTTTAACAGCGCATTAGCCAATAAACATAATTAAGTAATAAACATAATTACTCCGAGTAGTAATCGAACCCACAGCCATCTCATTAAAACTTAGACGCTTCAGATCACAAAACATGATGTTAATAAATTTTTTAATCACTGAACGTCCAATACCCAATAACACGTAATTGACAATCCAAGCAAGGGTTACTTCAAGTCAGTTACAAAACTCAGGATGCATTGGCCTCTCTGATAACCAGAGCGCGACAACAGTATTCTTCGTAACCGAGACGCCAATTTAACTTGAGCCTCGTCTTTACTATCTATTTATATGAAACCTCTTCTTTTCATACAGGTACATATGTAAGTATGCGAGAGACCTTGTATTAAGACATTTACCAATTTCACTTAACGGCAGATTTTGTTTTACTAAAGCAGAGTAGAAAATATTTGAAATACAAACGAAATTTATTCCACGAATCGAACCCAGAATCATCGTCTGTAATTCTTAAACACTTCTCAAATGTGCTACGGATATTACTTTAATCAATTTTATACAGAGTTATGAATATTTTAAAAGGTGAATAACACAAAATATTGCGATAGAACTTATGACGAACAGTTGATGCTGTCTTCAAAGAGGTGGTAGAAATCTGGTAGTGGTAAAGCCCTAAGTAAGGGTTTCTAAATAAATCATTAAACTTACCAACTGTAATGTTAAAAGTCCGAGCTATTTCTAACATAATGATTTTAAATAATGATGAATCGTTTCATATGAAGAAGGAATGAGACCTAATATTTAAAGATTGAATAAAAATCTAAATGAATAATAATCATAGAACAATTCACACTTTTACAGTTATAATTAGAAAATATTAGAAGTTATTGAAATTAACGTACTTCAGTATTTTATAGTATTTATAATATTGTTACATATAAAATAGCAGTTTGTTCCAAGTCAGGGTTTTCTCTGCATGGCGATGATATCTAAAAGAGAGACTTTAATAAACTGGTAGCGAGTTGCGCAAATTATTTAACAAGTGAACGTGGTATTTTATTGCCTTGTTGTACAGAGTACAAATTAATGTATAACGTAAATCTTTAATTTATATTGTAAATACGAAATTGTGTTATATGAATTTCGCTTTTAAAAGCCAACAATTAAGAGCGACTATTGGATAACATAATTTTGTGCTTCAAATGCTGATGGCTAGTGTAGTATATTTAATGAATAAATGTCGATTTGGATGATGCGAGGAATTAATTAAAATAGTTATGATTTAATGTGAAAATTATGTTATTATTTCATTTATGATAGCTATATAGCGAGTAATTTTATATTTTTTGGCTTATTCTATAAATAATTTTAATACTTTTGAAGTGTTATTGGCACACTTAACTTACTATAGGAACGTATAAAAATACGTTAGTATAACTTAGCGGTTAGAAAGATTGAACGGTTCTCAAGAGGCACCGGGTTCGAGTCCCGCTATGTTCAAATGTTGTTGCATAAATTTATCCCCTTAAATTGCGGACGTATTATATAAAAACACGGCATTAGTATTTAAATTAGAAATTTGTTTCAAAATATTTTTGAGTTGAATGGTTTCGAAAGGACGCGGGTTCAAGTCCCGCTACATTTAAATTTTTATACGTTTTTTGCAATATTTTCTTTATCCTAAGTCCTTTAATAACACTTTGAAAGGTATTTATTTCCTTTTTCAATGGTATAATAGCCTGTTTTTTTACTTCTTGCACATAAAAACCATTAGGAACATAGCCATGTGCCTAAATCTATAGCGATATATCTATACACACACACTTCAATTATTAAAGCTGTAAATTTATCATGAGTATGAAAATTATTATTTATTTATAGAGGCGCAGTGGGTAATCTGACTTTTGGTTAGACGATTGGTTGTGGGTTCGATTCCCAATAGGTGAATTAGAAAAAACGGGACGTCGTTACCCGCAACTTAACACACAATGTCTTGAATTTGTGCGGAAAATGGAGAACGGGCTCTTGCCTTGCTCTTGACACTAGGTTGTCTCTGACTATATTTGATATATACTATAATAGACTATAATAGAATCGAATCCACGACCCTTTACTCGATTATTACAAGATTGCCTTACAGCAACATATTTAAAATCCACTCCGTGACGTTTAATGGGGATAGTGTAGAACCAATCTTGTTCATACAATTATATTACGAGTATTTGCTATACAGCGATTGTCCTAAGGTAAATCTTGAGTTTTCTCTTGATTGGTATGAGTAAGGAAGTGCAGTCGCCTACACGATTACTTCTCCCCGTTGATTTATATGGACAGAAGCATAAGGCCAATTAGAAATTGTTCTTTACTGTTTATAAATGATGCATACTACCTATATTATATGAATGTTATATTCCAATTATATTTTTGTAATTTAATATTTATTAAAAGTTTTTTGCCAGTGCTTTATTTTGCACACATTTTTGGAAAAAGTTGGTGAGAAACTATATAGTAATATAGGTTTTAAACCTGAACTTTGTTATTTTTACCATCAAATTCATTTTTTAATAATTTACAAACTGATTATTATGGAAGAGCGAAAAGAATTGAATAATTCAAAAATAGTTCAATGAAAAAATCCTAGTTTCAAAATCAAAATATAATGTGTAATGGAATAATTTTGGAGTTCAAAACATAGATTAATATAGATAAATCCGTAACATATTGAAAAGTATATTGTTTAAGAAGGACAATCGAAAGTATATATATATATATTAGTTTTTTTGATTAACGAAGCAAGGTACGCTGAGTAAATATAGGTAATTATGTTATTTCATACTTCTGATTTGACCTATTATTCTAAATGGCGAATCCCTTATGTAATATTTTCAAACATGACGGGAAGTATTATAAAACTGAATAATAATATTTTAGAATTAAGAGTTTGAATTCACTACTATCGCATATATTGAGACGCTATTCTGCCATAATGGTGCAATATATTCATATAAAAGGCTAAGTTATAATCAAAATTGAAATTTCAAACAATCTAAAGCACCTAAAATTCATGTTTAACAAAACATTTAATATACCTATTACATTTGTAAATGGCTAGTCAGTTGATACAACTCGGTGACACTCGCCGCGGGCGACGCGCGAGCTTTTGATGTCCTGTCAGACGTACGAGATATTATATGTAGCAGACACTAATGGCGTGTTTGGATCTACATATATGTAATGCTTTGTGTTTGTTTGTCTGTAGCTTTGTCAGTGGAATTTTATAACGTCAACGTCAGTGAAATAATTTTATTCAAAATAAGAAGTTGCATAATATTTTTTTTAATTTTAAATAATTTACCACCGGTTCACTAAAGTTGAGATGCCTCAGGTCTGAGACGAACCGGTACAAGAAACACAGCGGGACTCACTCTTTTATAAGAAAACTAGTTGTCACCCCGCAACTTAATTTTTTTTGACCCTTGCAATACTAAGTAAATACCTTTAGTAATTTCGCTTAGTGAGTAAGATCAGATCATTGGATGACTTACACGAGTATTCTAGCTTTTTGAGGGAGCTGTGAGTATAAAAATATACAATATCGCAATTTATTAACAAACACTTGTGATATCATCACTAAGATAAATGCAAATCATTTTTTTTCTAATAACAGGAATTTACAATCATATACTAATAATGAAGGTCTTAACTTATCTATTATCTACTCATAAAAATATGTGCAGACGAGAGCAAGAAGTTTTAATGACAAATTATGACAAATAATTTGTAATATATAAAACAATTTATGGCACAGCACCATACTTACATAACCTATATTCCTAACATTATGTGTAATATATATATATATATATATATTTTATAGCTTCACAATTTTTTCTGTATAGGGTTGTGATAGAGGTTCTGCCGGAAATTTCAGACCGTGCGTTTGCTAATTTCATCGTACTTTATCATACTAAACTGAGAAAATAAAAATAGTTTAAATATAATAGTTCCACCGAGCGGGGATAGAAGCCACAACCAACCGCAGAGGCTGTCTCACTGCGCCACGATGACCGATTATATAAGTTTTGTTTGTTAAAAGCGGCAAATAAGATCCAAGTAATAAGTCTATACTTAAAAGTTTTACTGTAAATAATTATATGAAGTAAATCTTTAGCCTTTTGAGCTTATGCATTTGTATATAACAAAAACAACACATAAAATGATATAGTATATCTTTGACACAAAGACCTACTGTATCATCATCACATGTGCGATTTAAATGCGACGTTGTCTGAAACCAGTAATACCTCTTTATAATTGAACTCCTTATATTACAAACTCTACATTTCAATGTTTACAATTTTTTAACTACGAAATTTAAATATTTTACTAAAAATACTTTAATTTATAAATTTAACTTTATTATAGATGTCTTAAAGCCTAATTTTGCTTAAATATTTTCATCCTTATATCCAAAGTGATCAAACTAATTTGATCTCTATCACAAAAGGTACAAGGAATGATTTTTTTATTACAAAATAATAATATATATTTAGATGCTGCGCCTACGCATGTCAACAGGTCTGTAAGATCGTATTGCGTGCTTTATTGTGATATCCTTGCGGTTTTATACGTGGGTAATCTTTATAAGGAATTTTTATTATTGATTTTTTTTAAAAAGAAATTGCTTCCGAAATGAGTCAGTTACTGATATAGAAATTATTCTTGAATGCTGTTTTGTTATAAAATATTAGAGAAGTGTTGTTTATGATATTGCATCTTGCCTACTGACTACAATATGAACTGAGACTTCAATGACAATTAAATTTAAATTTATTAAAATGTCTATAGACTTCAATGTATATAAGTATATTTTGGGATAATGTTCAAAATTAGTGAATTGACAATTTTTTACATTTTAAAGTGCTATTCACAAACTTATAATATTGAAAAACATATTTTTAGAAAACGCATAAAAATTTGAACACAGTGAGATTTGAACCCGGTACTCTTGGAAACCGTCCAAGTTGGACGGCTAAAAATATGTTTTTAGTAATTGTCATTCGTTGTGAATTAACTTCCCCCATCTCTAAATAAAGATAATGAGAACTTAGTAAGTCCGTACACCGCCTTGCACTCATCTTAAATATTCTTTTGAATAGGAATCGAACCCACGACTAATATTCTGATACGTATCAAAATATCATTAGTCAAAATAAAACACGATAAATTACGAACGTACAGATATCACGGCCGTCAATATATACCTATTTTCATGTTATAAAGCGCTTATTAGCTACCTCGTTACGACTGTCGTCCCATTTACAATCTCTAATGACACCCGCCGTTCTGTTCTCGGAAGATGACAGGGATCGCGACTCTACCAATAAAACCGTAAAACTTATTTAATTGTTGCCATAAACGTTGATTAGCAAAGCTTTTTCTTATGAATAAACCTGGAATAGACGTTATTTCTAAGTAATAAGATACAAAATGGCCAATTTCTTTGTTACTTTAAGGCATTTAGCAGTTTGTTAAGATTTAGCTTAACAATTTAGATGGAAATTGTGTTGTATTTTATTTGAATCTTGTAATTGTTATAATAAAGTCTAATATTGTTTGCATTTAAATTGAGTATAGGATAGGCATAACATTGTGATTTGGCTCCATCTCGTTAGTGACAGTATCCTGACGAAGTTTAGGGTGTAAGAGATCTCGGTTTTTAATAATAGATTTTCAAGTGATATGCATGGTTCTCACGGCTACCAATATGGCTTTATAAAATTGTACGTTTCTATAGTTTGGAGTTTTATATGTTTATTAAATATGGAGTTCTAAGCTTAAGCACTTACTTTCATATACTTTCTAATTACTTACTTGAACACTTATGATTTTTCTATTTTTTTTAATTAAAATGTGTTTTTTTTATATTTGGACAGCAAAACTTTGTAAGCTTTTTAAAGGTTATATATAAAAACCTTTTTGTTTTTAGTATCTATAAATAAAGTTATAAATGGTAATATTTTTGCCGTAATTAATTAAGTAAACTAAAATTTAATTCTTAAACAAAATTGATTCCCTTAAATAATTACACCTATACGAATGTATACACGTATAATGTTATTGAAGGCGTTAAATATAGGTAATGTGTGAAATACTCTTACATTAATATTAGATATTATACTTTTGGTTTTGTGTGGTACCTACTAAACGATATATAATGTTGTTAGAGAAAAAGCGTGAAGTTGGAAAAATCCAACTTCACGCTTTTTCTCGCAAAGCACGGTAATCAGAGTGATCCTCGTAGTGTCAAGACACTCCGTTCTCCACTTCCCGAAAACAAGACAGTACGTGTTGAGTGGCGGAACTCCAAGTCGCAAGTCACAAGTCCAAGTCGCGAAACGAAAATAATTTAAAATAATAATTTCCCCAAGTTAGTATAGAACTCAACATTAATCGCGTTTACATTTAGATGTAGTAGTAGATGGCGAGAGGAACGCTCCCTTTTACAAAAGTTATGCGGATTAGGCTTCTTAATTATGAAATTTGGATAGATATAGTTTATATGAATATATGAATATACGAATATTGTTAAAAAAGTGCAAATGAAACCTAGTAAATATATAATAAATGTATGTCTTACATTTTTGTACAAAGGGGCATACACCTTGCGTCAAAAGGTTAGTCGTTTATGTATGCGAATAGGTGATAATTTTTTGTTTTTTTTTTGTGTTCTTCTGACAAGCAAAACCCATCTGGCAACATATGACTTCACTGGCATAATGATAACACTCAATCTATTCGGTATTGGGTTGATTGGGGTTTTTAAACAAACGCCGCAATTTCTATGACTGACTAAACCGGGAAAAAACTTTTTCTAGTGCCTAGATCTCTGACTAAAGCCTAGCCTAGCCTATTGAAGTTGCTATAAGTTCCTAAGAAGTTAAAAATTGAAATGTGCCCGCCATATTTGTTCATGTACAGACCACCCACACTGTAGAAATAAACGCGGCGTTTTATGATGATGATAATAAACGCGTGTTTACAATAGGCAAAGCGCGTTGTTTTTGTCAACCAGCGGCCAAGCAGATGGCGGCAGTTTTATGCGTTAATAGAGGATAAATATACAATTACGAGTTGTATCCCGCAACTTCGTTTGCGTGGAATAGAAAACGTAAGATCCCCTCATGCCTGCTCGAATTTTGAAAAATTCTCTCTCGCACTGTCTCATACACTGTCCAAGGCATATACATATTAAATTGAAATTTCAACTTTTTGTGCCCAGTATAGTTTCAGCTGTGCGTTATCTGTCAGTCAGTCAGTATAGCAAGAATTATATATACCTATACTTACCTATATAGACTTAATTATGTCTGCCTAATGTTTGCTTAGTGATGACGGTGCCACGCCTGCACCTCGTAACGCCCAGATTATGGGGTTTTTGATAATAACGAACTTTCCGGACTTCATCAGAGCTTAAGACTGGCCTGATCTTAATCGACTGCATTATGATCTATGGTCAGTTTTAGAGAGTAAAGCTTTCTTTAAACGATTTGGAGCTATTAAAACAATCCATACGATTGGCAGTGACAAGTTTACCCATAGAAAGAGTGCGTGCTGCTCTTAATAACTTAACGTTTAAAGGACTTTATTGCAGCCTTCGAATAAGTTGAAGACTGTAATAGTACCAAATGGCACATACAATAAAAAAATTGCATTTTTTTGTAACAATATTTATGGCAAAATTAAGTATATCAAAAATCGATTATTATAATAAAAATCGTATCGTATAGAGAGTTGGAGACGAAAACTATCATTCGCAATTATCAATACTTGAACATAGAAGTGCGTCACTAACATAGCGTTATTTTTTATTGCAACTAAATATCACAATCATTTATTCCAATCAAAGTAGTTTTATTTCATCGCGAGGTAGGTGCATTGCGTCACTGCTATCTATAATTATTATATAGCAATTAATGTCAAAACGGGCTGTTTAGAGACAAATGAACAAAGAAGTCCGCTCATTAATCATACAAATCACATTTGAAAAGATTGAAGGCGACCTCGGGTGTTGTTAGGTTTTTTACACGCGTGTCGCTTTAGAATTACATTTAACTGGCCACTGCCCACGGCTTCACCTAATTTTGATATAACCTACATATCCGCTTATATTGCAGTTATCATTATATAAATACGTGATGAGAAAACTTTGAACTTCTTTTTACGAGACTTATACGGGTGGAAGAGTATGAAATTTTACTTACATCTTATAAGTTTATATGAACAAAAATGTAAAAAGTTAATATTTTATAAAAAAAACCATTAGAAACACATTAAATTAATAGAATAGTAAACAGTACACACACTGCCGTGTGTTTCACATATACAAGTGGCATATAGTTGCTGAGGTAAAGTGTATTTTAGGCGTCAACGAATCTTTTAGGCAATTATAGTTCCACAAGTGTAGTATTCTGAATTCATAGGTAGGTATTTGTTTGTTTTACTTCATATGTCTCCTATTTTGCAGGGTTAGCTGGCAGAATCATTATTGCAAACAGAGATTTACACTCAGCTTATCTTACCTTAGGAAATATTTTTTATATTACAGTCTGATAAAATTCTAATTTACTACTTTTGTTTTATTATATTTCAACCATCAATGTCATACTTAAGCAGGTATATTAATTATAATCAATTTTTTCCTTGTAATGCTATTTCGACCTTCTTTGCTCGAAGTTGTTACCTCTTCTTCGGACCTGATAATAATATTTTTCAATATTTTTTATCAGTTTCACACTTTTCAGTAATAAGCAGAGACAAGCTAGTGTTAATACACTCTATTCTCCACTGAGACTGGTGCTTGTCTGCGTGTTGAGACTGGTGGAGCTCAACACCGCGCTTTGTCTTGTCAGCAGAGCGGATCATTTCCCCGAGCGGAGATTTCTAGGAGATGGAGATTGATGACCTCAGGTTGACAGTTAGACGCTGTCACACTGCGCTATTATAATATCGTATAATATGCTCTATAATAAGTATTTTCATAGCGCACAAAATATTTCTAATACATATTCAAAACACTGTTTCTTTAGCCTTACGCGTCTTCCGTATGTATAATCCTGATAAGCATAGAGTAGGTACGCCTAGATATGTAACATTTGATCTGAAACTTGAGTGATTGATCTCAAATTTGGGCATAAGTGGGTAACCGATTGCCTTGACACTGAATTTTCCCTGTATACCCCGGCTATGGGTAAAAATCAAACATAAAATAAAAGTATAAAAATATATTAAATATACTTCTAAGATTTTTTTAAGTTAATCTTCAAAGTTTCTATCAATATGCATTGTATAATTTTGCAACATATAAGCCGAGGAATTAATGATTTAACAATTGAATGTTATGCAATTTTGCTGTTTTTAATTTAATAGCGCCCACGTCTGGTTTCACTTACACAGACCATTTTAAATTAAACTGTCGGTTAATGTTGGACACGTGTTATGAAAAAATTGCACATGCATAAGTCCCATTGCCCACATGGCAGAAAAAGACTAGTAATATTGGTCTGATGATTTGTCTTACTGTAGCTGGGAAATAATCGTTATTTAATAAAGTCATCATTGCATGAGGATTGAACTTACATACGACGATACCGCATTTACATGCGTTCATACCAGACTACTCTGACACTCGTATTTAATATTAATAAACGCCTTTTAAAAGTTAGATGCTTATGTTATAAAAACTTTGAAGTTTTGGCTTGGGCTAGTGCATTTGGCCTATTAAGAGACAAAAATAATTTTAGGTTGAACTCTATAAATAACTGAGCTCTATAAATAAATAACCAAGAGTCACCAAAATACATATTTTGGGAAAATCAAATAATGATATTGCTTTGTTACATTGTTACTTCACTTCCAAAAGACAGAAGTGCTCCAGAGCTGGATTCAAGACGTCAATTTCAAAAGAATGGTTCTTATGGTAGAAGCGTTATTGAGTAGACTAATATAAAGTGCATGCTATTGGCTTAGAAATGCAAAACGGTTCAAAAGCTATAGGAACGTTACGTCCCATTAGCTTAAAATTTATCATTGGTCACCGGCACCGTTAAAATTCTACCTTAACGCATTCCAAATGAGTCTTCCAGATCAAAGTAATTTGCTAAGGCGGGGTAAATCCACCGAAAATTCTTGCTATATCTGTGGCGAGGCAATACGGACAGCTAAACATTTGTTGGTAGGGTGTAGGATACTCTTAAGCCCTTAAGAGAGGTGCCCTTAAGCCTACACTTGGGTCGAAAGTTCCAGGCATTGCTTCGAGCTCCTCTTACTGCAACGCGATGGAACGGACCTCTACGGTGAATCCATGAAGTAAACTGCATTACAAGCAACAATTGCTAGAAACATATTACTATAGAAAAAATAAATGTTAATAGACCGTAATGACACAATTAAGGCTGACTTGACTTGTAAGATTATGGTTTTTTGAAAATATATATATTTTTTTTATATGCGAATGACCACGAACTGAATATGCTCAGATCTAGCCCAGCTCAGTTCAACTCCAACCCAATCACTACCAACAAGTCAATGTACAAAATGCGTGAAAATAAAAATACAATATTACATTTGACTACAGAATATTTATTACATTAAACCATAGTAGGTTAAAATCGATACATTAAAATAATATAACATTTTCATATTTTGCCATACGATATTGAATATTGAACTGCTACGACACGCGTGGCTTATGTTTTGAGAGATGTCCGATTTTGTCCTCCAAGTGTGTGTAAATATATCGAATGTAAGGCCTCCCACACACGTGACATACGTTTGACTGAGTCATAGTGTCGCAATACGCGTCGGTGCAACGTGGGTGGCCGTGATAAGCATCTAATTAAAACCTTTCTTGTCTATCTTTAAGGCTTTCCATGCAAGATATCATTTGTTTGCAATAAATACTTTGCTTTGTAATAAGTGTATTAGGCAAAGAAGAAGCTTACATCTTTATACCGTCTGGGTTTTCTTTAAATAAGTTTTTCACGTGAAATGCTATTTAACTTGTATAATTATTAATATATAAGGTTTATTTATATATAAGATCAAAAAATATATATATTTTTTAATTTTGTTAATTTCTGTACAAATTGTTTTATAACTCAAAAAAAACCATATTTATATAAAATAACTAATCAAAAACAGCACCGAATATCGATTTAATTAACTATAAATACCGTATAAAGCATATAACAAACTTGAAATGATCCATATTATTACAATAATCTAAATATTCTACAAAAAATTGTGGCCATCGTGGTGTGTGGCTGCGTCTGGCTGTACACGTGATTGTTGTGGGTTAGATTCCTACTCAGTAGAATGAAATTATAAGTAAATTATTTTTATTTCGCAATAGATAAAAAACAAATCGCAGCGTTAAAGTCCAATATTCAACATTTAATTGAATTCGGGCATACACTAGATTCTCTCTAACTAACGGGCTATGCAGAAACAAGCAAAGCAAGCAAAGTTAAAAATAAAAATAGAGCCTTTTATTCCATATTGGAACATTTTAAAATATACCCTTTACATAAAATCAAAAACTCATGAGAACAATATCTGTAATCGTTTGGTACACACTTAGTTTTCAAGAGCTTTTACCAATCGCACCGTTTGTCTAACGCCTAACCGTGACAACGACATTATCCTATTCTCGATCGACAATTGTTTATTTTATAAACATTACCTCCTACATCTAATAAGAATGCTATTTAAGAAATACATTTAAACTCTTATTGCATTGTAATAAGCATCATTTTTCCATAAAAAACAGGAATGTGATGGTAAATGTAATGTGCAAGCAGCTGAGGACATGATGTTTTGAATAGAGGTCAAAGACATATCGATGGGAGAGTGCCGTGTGAGAAAATAGACTGTTTAAATTTGTAAATACGCTACATTGGCTTAGCTGGGCAGTATCGTAACAGGTGTAGGTTCAATTACCAGTAAGGAGAATATTTATATTTAAACTAGTTGATGCCCGCGACTACGCATGCATGAGCTTCATGTGTTAATGACATATTACTCCCATTTACCTTACATTTATAATATCTTCCTTTAAGATGGTAATTTTCTTGTCTCTAAGACTTCCACGTCAGATGTTCTAGTCTAGAGGATTGTAATTTTTCTTCAGCTTAACTCCTTTCTGTCACAAAACAGATAAAGACAAAGATGACCGGTAGAATTACCATAATTCAATTATTCTTGGTTCTCCTCTCTAGTGAACAAGACAACGCGTGGCGTTGAGTCCAGCCGCTCTACATGAAATGTCTTAAATTTGGTCGAACATTAGAACTGGCTAGTAGGGCTAGGTTCTCTCTCTCTACCCCGGACTAGGACTAGGTTTTCTCTGTCTACCCCGGCTTGTGGAAAAAGCGGAGAGCTGATATAATTTTTTCCCTTTCAGTCTGGTGATACAAAACGTGGCGTTAGGTTCCATCTACTACGTATTGCCTCATTGACTTCATAATAGCTTAAACTAAATGTATTAGTTCTAAATGAAATAAAAATGTACATGTTTTTTTACAAAAAACGTAGGACTCTATATAAAGTAATTTGTGTTCAATAGTGAAAAGGAATTTTCACTTTAAAAGTAATCGTGTTTATTCGTTAGATTCACAAAGCTGAAATTATATTCATTTGTAGATTCTTTTATATTAGAAATAAGCTTTAAATTTTGTTTATTGAATATATATCTATACATATAGATATAATATATCAATATTGTATCCGTATAACAGTTTTATATCTGTATAGTCATTTTTATCCATATAATTACTGTAATAAATACTATACAAATAAGTAAAATTAGAGTATATGTTTCTTATATTAGAATAACCGCTTTTTATTATGTATGTATACACAGTACCTGTATCAAAATATATTTTTTTTCAATTTTTGTCCGTTTGTCTCTCTGTTTGTTTGATCCGGCTAAACGGCAACGGCTTTACCGATCATTACGGGCCTTTCACTTTCAGATAACTGATGTAATAAGGAGTAACTTAGGTGACTTTTATTTTAGAATTCCACGCGGACAAAGCCGCGGGCAGGTTGTTACGTATATATCAACCAAGTGTTAAAATATAAAAGTGAAAAAGGAACTAAACTTTTCAATCAACATTTAAGTTCACAATAGGCACTTGTAAAGCAAAGTTAAAATATAAATAAGTTCTTAGATCTCTATCATGAAATTAGTCGTCCCACCCCTGCGTCATGGCGCTTAGCGACACGCGACCTGTGATTGCGAGAACGGATTGATAACACCGTGTTGTATGCTAAAAGTAATGTTATTTTATTTTTAATACTTTCAAAAGGCTTAAGTTATTTTGTAACACCGATTTACAATATTTTGTTGACGAGTTTATTTATTTTATTGTCTGTATTTTAACGATATTTGTGATTTAAAGTAAAAGGCGATATGAACAGTACTGAAACTACTCTTGAAATATCAATAACACAGTTTACAGGGACAAATTAACAAATTAAATTTAGATGAAACAGTGTTTTTTTCGTTTTACAACAATTTTAACACATTGAGTTATTTATCACAGATTTTTAATAGCAGTCATTGATTTAAACTTTAAAAAATATATGTGAAAATATATAATGAAAAATAAAAAAAAATAAGTTCCCATTTATGAATAACACTTTGTCTGCAACAATTTGCAGTAAAAAAATATATATATATCAAATACTTTTCTGTACATGTATCGATTTATAATTTTCAATATTAAGTTAAAACTTGTTTTAGAATTTTTATAAAATTCATATTGAAATTATTATTCATTCAAAAATCATTAGTTCGCTATTTAGATAGCTACTTATGTATTTACTTATATTTATCTATACTTAGATATAGATTTGTAGATTCTATGTGAATCACAAAAAAAATAAGTAAAATTTTATTGTTGAAGGATTCAATTAGAAGTAAATTCTCTATAGGCCGCTCCCCTAGATCGCGGTGCCAGACACGCGAACTTTGGGTCTGTGACATCAACATTGTATTACACTAATGACAGGCTTTTTTGCTTCTATAGATTACTTTATTTGTGATAGATTTATTAGCCCATCATTAAAAAGCTCGAATTTTCACGTCTTGGATATATATATTTCTACATATAGGCCTAAGCAGGAAGATAACTACATTTAAAAGTCCTAAGAATTAGACTGTAACTTTCTTATAAAACATTTTTTTCTAATGAAATACAGTATTTTCTTAACATCGATGTTCCACACGCGAAGCTTTCGCTTTGTATACAACTTCCGGCGGCGAGCCGTTTCCGGTCAATGCGACCGGAAGTAAGCCGTTCCAGCTCCATGTCACCTTAAGTACGTGTTGTGATTGGTTGGATTTATGATCCTCGTGTTTCAAATTACTGTAATTGGTGTACTTATTTACAGTGTTTTACTTTGAAAGCATTCATTACGATAAAAGAGGCGATATGAAAAATATAAGACGTGTTCTTTACATACAATTTCTGTATAATAAGTTTCACTAACATCTGCTAACGATATCTAGGGTACTTGTTACAGTTGTCTCAGGTATTCTTTAATCAAAAAGAGATATGTGAGTGGGTATTATGACCGAAACTACCGAATTAATATTACGTCTAAATATCAACCAATGAAGGCCTATCTGGCATATAAAGTTATATAGAAAAAAAAATTGTCACCAATCCACGTTATATACGCGTTATATTTTAAATACTTTAGTAAGTATTGAATGACGACAATACAAAAAAATTACACGTTCAGAGCATACATAAAAACGGCATGTGGCTGACGTGCATACGACTTTATTTACAATATAAACAAATGGTTTCCACATGACGGACAGAATGACAAGGACTTGGCCACCAAAATAACTTGGTCCCTTTTAAACGAACCAAAATATCCCCAAATGGGGTAAAATAGAGGTGTAATAAGGGCGTGGCAGGTCTAAGTATACTGGATAAGGTGAAATAACTTGTGACACAATAAACACAAGACTATTTATTTACACTAATTATATATAACAGATGTGAGAATGTAAATTATCCAGATAGAAAACAGTTGACGCCTTACAAGTGGGTATTACAAAAGTATTTACTGCGTAATTGGTTTTCATTATTTTCATATTAAATAGATGTGTTTTGTTATGGTGGAGAGGTAAGAGGTTTTACTAAAATGTATCTTGCTGTAAATCTTTTTTAAAAGTATTTTGATATTTTTAAAGTGTTATTAACACACTTAGGATATTGCAAAACATTTTTAAGAAACCTATAAAAATTTTAACACAGCGGTATTCGAACCCGCGCCTTTTCTCTGAAATGTTGCCCAAGTGCTCTGAGATTTTTACAAATTCCTGCTACTGAAAGATTATCCTACGACCAATCGTTTGGAAAGAGAGATACTATTTATTAAATATTTTAACATTTTTAAAATGTTATTCGCACACTTAGGACTTTGTAGAACATTTTTAGAAAACGTATAATTATTTGAACACAGTGGCATTAACTACAGAGATGCTAACAACAAAAATAAATTGTGACAAGCGTTTACGAATTTCGAGGTAGCCTGATGTAGAACGCATGGCATAGCAGTTAGAGCCCTTGCACGGTTTCCAAGAGGCGCGGGTTCGAATCCCGCTGCGTTCCAATTACTATATGTTTTCTAAAAATATTTTAAGTCGCGTTAAATTAAACGGTATAATCACGACTTCCCCTTGTATAACCGTCTCCTCCAGTGCCTTAAGCTTCTTTTGCTTCCACTCATACTGATAATAGATTACTTTTTTTTATCTTATTACACAAAGTGTGGTTGCTATTCATGTAAATACAAATTGTCGATTTTAGAAATTTAGATAAAATTAGAAAACGATTATTTATTTGTTAGCCACACAAAAAGACAGACCCTCTATTAAATATCACATATCACATATAAAAAAGAAAGACAGCTCCATATTAATATAGACGATGCACCGTCTAATATTCCTTATTTTCGAACATTATGGAGTATGGCAGTTTTAATTAGCCCCTCCCATTTTATGATTGACACCGACGCCGGCAAACTCGTACATCACGAGGCTATAACCTAACTAACGCTGCTAACGACTCACATCATGTGTGCACTAAGTGTCCATATTGTTTGTACAAACAAAATATTTTGACAGTCCCACGGAAATACTTGTTTGGGCATGTTTAGCGTTTCGATACCTATATCTATCTATCTTATTTGATCGACTTACCAGTGCTGTGTAACTGGTTTTTTTCGTTTGTAGAATGAGTGTGCTGACGTCATTCGGATTTTAAATGTAAATTTGACTGTGATTATTAAACATTCTTAAATTTAGATAATTTACATTTATGATAAACTGTTTAAAAATGTTTTTTTTTCAACTTGAAAGTGTTTCTCGCGTAGCAGCGTAGGTAAACCGAGCCTAGTGTCAATACACTCCGTTCTCCACTTTCTCGCCCACACCTGAAATCGAGACATTGCGTGTTGAGTGGCTGAAAATGATGTCGCGCTTTGTCTTTGGTATCAGAGCGGTAAAATAAAGATATTTTTTAAATTTACTCATTACTCCGAGTGGGAATCGAACCCAAAACCAATTGCGTATACATTCAGACTCTAACCATCGGCTTCTAATATTTTTTATGTCAATAATTATTGTGTTTACCTAAACATTGTTCTTCTGCAAGGGGAGTAAACGACAAAAACTTAGGATAGAGCATTTTTTCCCTAACTTTTTTTCCCTAACAAATTTTAACATAACGTAAGTATGCATTTAAAACCATCGTGACGCAGTGGTACAGCGTCAGGATGGTTTTAATACCCACTGGTTGTGGGTTTGATACCCACTCGGGGGAATGGTTATGGTAAGACAAAACGCGGCATGAGTTATGCCTAAACAAGTATGGAACCTACCTTTACGAAACTCGCAGACAGTAGAAATTAAAAATATATACATATTTTAAATTAAAACATTACTCCTAATGGGAATCGAATCCACAGCCTTTCTATGCATGTTGTGTATGTATGCTATCGGATTTATATGCCTGTACAGGTATGGGAGGCATATATCTATTTCGAGCGCGCCCTTACACACCATAATGGAATATTACAAGAGCAATTTTAATTTTAAAGAACTATAAAATTATTAATAATAACCTGTTGTTAAAAACGTTCACCTTGGCGAATACTTTCAGATAATCCAATGAAGTGCCGCTTTTTTTTATAGATTGCATATGCGCGTTAAAAAATCTAGTAATTCTAAAAATACACTGTGCTCTTTAATAGCTTGTTAACAAAAACAGATCCTGAATATTCTTATACCAAATAACTAATTAAAAGCAATACTGTTAAGCTTTCAATACCCCGCTAGGTAATAAAAGGTACAAGTTGTTATCGCCCAATATATTTTTATACGGTCACGAACCCAAGCTACGGCCTACACCGCTGTTATCGAACACAATCTACGAGAATAATAACAGGCAATCAACACATTTCCATGTCAACAGACAGACAGACAAAATATAACAAATGACATCAGCTTATCATTGATCTTTACTGGGACTTTAATGTAGCTGGTGTTTCTCGTTTAGAATTTGTATTAGATATGGAGCTTTTACATGGAGCTTTTTAATTGTATTATAAATCATTATTTTATTTGATTCAGGCTCAGAACCTAGTGTCGTGACACCCTGTTCTCTTTTCGCCCAGATTCCAGACCTTGCGTGTTGAGAAATAGAACTCGGCTCCGTGCTTTTGTCTTAACAAAGCGGAGATATGAAAATAATTAAAATATTATAATTACCGTGAGTGGGAATCGCACCCGCGACCAATCACGTTTACAGTCAGACAAGGCCTCTTTGCCTATATGACTAAGTTATACATTATATAATATAAAGCAATATTTATATAAGAAATAACATTTGTTTCGTTTTTCTAAAATCTTATTCAAACCTACGCCTTTAAGTAGTTCAGTGCGTGATTTTCACTATGCTATAGATCGCTTGGACTTTAACTTAATAAATATTGCTGGTAATTGAGTACAATCTAAATTTATATATTTCCTATAAAAATATATTTATAAACTTAGACATTTATTCACTTTTTTGTCTAAATTACTTTGCTTTGCATATTTATTTTATTTTTTGCATAGCGCTTTAGTCATAGAGAACCTAGTGTCAAAACATTCCGTTCCCCACGTTCCGCCCGAATCCGACACAATAATTAATATCATTCCCCCGAATGGGAATCGAACCCACAACCAATTGCTATTATAGTCAGACGGTGTCCCATTGCGCCATAATGGCCACTTACTTACTATTTAAAATTAATTATAAACAAACAATCTACTTACAAGTGTTGATTACGTTTACTATATTTTATATTAGTATTTACAAGATAAGGAAAGCTATAAAATTAATATATTCTAGTTTGAACTACGGCCGGCCTATTTAGGGGACGGAATTAGGTGCAATCTTAACGGCTATCGTCACGACAGTGTCGATTTACGAGGCGTGTTACGGCGTGAAATACGATAATAATGATACACATGGACAGTCGATACTTCGTTTTTACAAGCGAGCAAGAACTACTAGTCAGATAACTTTGTATATAGAACACTTGCGTCACTAATTGATAGACTGACAGACAACGTACAGCTAAAACTACTGAGTGTAGAAAGCTGAAATTTGGCAGAGTGTAAGGAAGCATTAGGGGAGGATTTCCGGAAACTCCAAAGGGGGATGGAAATACAGGATTTTACGTTCTGTAATGTGATCAGGTAGCGGGAATAGTACCCACCACCAATCATTTCCGGTCAGACGCTGTCCCACTGCGCCTCGACGGGCTCATTTCATATATTGAATTATCATTAACTTATATTTATATCTACTTAATATTATTGTAATTTTAGCTCTATCTTAATATATACAATTAAAATTTCATCACTTAGTAATAATACTAGGGATAAAACTGTCTGTATGGAAAATTCTATTTGTATACATTGCTGCCAGTTGATTGGTTCATAGCGTCTCTATGTCGCACATTTGTCACCAAGGTTCCAGCCAATCAGGGCGCTGCATTGACAAGTGTCTCCAAACTGTCGCCTTATGTACCCGCTATTGTTGAATCCCGTATTGTAATCCTGTAATACAAAATGGCATCCATTGTATACGCATATAAAAAATATTGGATTGTATTTTCAAAACTAGCAGTCATGTTTTGGTTTATTTTGATATAACCTGTAATTAATGTATTTAGTTTAATAAAATGGCGATAAATAAATTTTTATATATATATATTCGGTTTATTTATTCTTAACTATAATCAATATTACGGAAAGCCCTTCCCTTAATTTTACTGTAAGTTCTTGTTAAAGCAAACTTACTCAGCTTTATAAATATATTTCGTTGTATAACTACCTACCTATTTACAAATATTAAATCGTAAAATTATTTTTAAATAAAGATGACAGCCGTGGATAATTTTTGTACATTCATAGTCATTGCTGGTCACAATACATAATTGTTACACTCATCACGGAGAATGAAACAACAAAAAGGACACGATTTCGTCCTAAATCAAGCGTGACTTTCAAAGGGCGGTATGTGGGCTGCGCAATCGTTTATAACCCGACTAGATTAAAAACACTCCTGTATTCGATATAGTGTTTTAAAAATATGTATTTAGGGCTACGTTCAAATTTGAATGCATTATAGCCCAGTGTGCCAATTGCCCGGGGTCGGTGGAAATAGCATGGCTGTATCATTGTTATACAAAGTGCAGCTGTTCTCTTCCCTAAGGGTAAAAAAGACGTTTTGTATGTGTTTTTTTCGATACGCTTCGAAAGCCCTTTTAGCGGTCACCGGGACAGACGCCTCCTGCTTGATTCGTGATACATTGTACTCTGCCCTCCTGATTATATAAAGCGCCAAACGTAATGGATTGTTTACTGAATTTAATTAATAAAGAAACATGATAAATTTTATTGGACGCGTAGGTAATATTGGATCTTTGTGTGTTTAAATTACACATTTGTGTGTATAGATTAAACAAAATACAGATTTTTTTAAAATAGATACAACGAGTAATAAACTGAAACTTTCACATTTAAAACTATAGGTAGAGACGGATTGTAAAATATACTTTTATGAACAAACTATATTAAATAAAAACTTATTATACATAGCTATGTAAAATAACATTTTATTTAATAGAGGCAAATTCTTAACTCAAATGAAAAAGCTTACTCTTGACGTTCTGTTAAATATAGCTTTTATCTCACAAAGTACATAATATTAAACAAATACTTGACTAGTTAATGAGCAAATCGTAAATTTTAATAAGACATTGAAGAATATACTTTAACTACTACAAAAAGGTTTTAAGTACACTAAATATAAGAAGCTCTGATCTTCTCAAATGTAGAGCGATATTTGAAAGATAATTATGATTTGTATATCAAAGAACCATTCTATAGAACAAACAAACGCATTTCATATTAGAAGTAATAAAGGAGAGGGTATTATTATATCGAGTGTCCTCAAGCACCCAGCCGCCATTTTGTTTTTTATTATTCGCCATCTTGAATAATCTCTTTTGAGCATATATTAATCCGTTGGGAATAGCAGATGTTGTGACGTAGCCTAGGGTGCAGTGCTCCTTAAGTTATGGCTTACACGGCAGTGATTTGGTGATTGGAAACTATCGACATTTGTGATGTACATAAGTGCGTGTATAATGAATAAAATGTTTTTAAATATGTACATAATTAAAAAAAAGCTTAATTAATATGTGTTTTTATTCAGTTTTTAACTATCTTGTGATTGAAAAAGGTAAGAAAGTTTCTTTAACAGTTTGTCTGTATATGTATATACCTATGCGTATTTTTTTAAGTAGTGAGTATACGGGTTTATTCAAACTAACGATATTATTAGTATAGAGTAGCTGTTTCTATAAAAATATGCTTTTTTCTGAAGAAAAAGACGTTTCGGCTATAGAAATTTAAGTTATGTACATACTAAATCAATGTAATCATTTAATGAAATCTAATCATATATAATTTTATTTGAATTTTAAATTTTTAACAATTTTGATACTTTAATAGGTACGTAAACAGAATTTCTAAACTTCATTTACAGGTACAAAAAAATATTAAAAATAAACAACAAAAGATGGGATCCTAAACTAGTTTAAAATATAATATATAAATACTATATTATACGCAACAGTTCAGTCTATAATAAATAAAAAAATCGTTTGAAGTAATCATTTATGAATTGGGTACTCTCATTTTTTAATTAGTAGGGACTTGATGAACCCATATAATATTCATTGAAACATAACGACGCTTTATAAATAGATGGTTATGAAACATTTTAATTATAAAAATGAGCCTTTTGAATATAAAATGAGATGTTCTATTAATATAGTATAAGCTAGATTATTTTATATTTTTCTATATATGTATATGTTAGTAAATGGGTCAATTCATTGGTAGAGTGGGATATAGAGCGGTAGTTGTGTTATTTAGTTTTGTAGGAACAGTTTCACTTATCTATGTAATAAAATTTTACTACTTTATTTTGAGTCCGCAATTCAAAACCGATGACAATATTTTTATTGCATGCATCTGATGTTCTTACCGGAACGACGACTTCATAAACGCCTCTAATAATTACTGTCTAGGCTTCACATAATACGTTTTCTTAGACGAAAATTTAACTAATTTCCGTTTTGTGGCTTCTTTGATGTAATATTTGTAAAGTACAACTATTACTATGGTATGATTTTAATTGAGAAAAATATACTTTCCATTTCAATAGTTACGCAATTTTTGTATTTGCTAGAAGTAGTGTGATTTTATAACGTTCAAATAATTCTTTTTAATTTCAATGTTCATCTTATTCAATTGTTTATTTTTAATACAATAGTCTACCTAAAAGAAGAGTTTGAGAATGACAAGATGAATGTGATGCGTAAAGCACTGAATTTTATGTTCAAAAGCTATATTTCTGAGCTTTTTGTGCAAAACAAAATGGTTTCTTAAAATATTTTATACGCAGCACAATATTATGAATACTGAAGCAAATTAGTATCCAATTGCTACTTAAATTTTGTAAAATATATAACTAAATATAAAATAAATACATAAATTATATAATATACAGTTTTCTATACGTATATGTAATGGAAAGTGAAATAGGGTATTTTAATAAAACTTCTCTTGCCTGTCCTTACCCTTTGAATGGATGGACGGGCAGCTGAAACTTTGATGTGGGAGCGTTGACGCCAACCGTAATGCTCCCGGCACTATTATACATATTACATAGCTTATGATACAAGTATTTATGTAACCACTATCTTGTTTTATATATAGGTATTCTAATTTTCTATTTTCTATAGATTTGGCTGTAAATTTAAAACATGTTTTTCCTATTTTTCGGGTAAGAATTTCAGGAAATCCCTAGTAATGAACCTCTATTAGAAAAGTGCCTAAATGCCAAGTCTCAGCCTTCTATTGCCTTGCGTTGTTTGTCAAAGCCTGTGAGGGCCCCTCCCTAGGAACTTGGTGTCATTGAAATCGTCAGCATAGAGAGTTTCGCCGGTCGAAACGAAAATATTCCTCGGTAAAACTTTGACAGGCAAGGAAATGTGTAGAATAAAATGCTGTATTATTAGTTTCACTTTGTAACCCATTGTCACTTATTATAAAGAAAATAGTTAAAAATTATATCAAAGTAAAATAAAAACACCTTAGGATCTGTTGAATTGGACAATCCGTAATAGTTGTATTGCAACAAAGCTATAAAAACTTGAAATTTATACAAATTCAATTTTTATCCAAATGTCACAACACCTGTACTACTTTCCAAGCATTCAAGGCATTGCGTTTTGAGTATCGGAACTAAACGCTGCACTTTGTCGTATCAGAGCAGGGTGATGAACACAATTTAAATATAATTATTCAATTGAGTGTGGATCAAAACTACCAATCGCGGTTACAATCAGACGCTGTCAAGACCACTGAGCCACAATGGCCCAAAGCTGTTACATCTAACTTAATTTGCTGAGGGACTAGCTGACAGACAACGTACAGACGAAACTACTGGGTGCAAAAAGCTGACATTTCAAATGTTTCTTGGGGGGTGTAGAAAGTCACCTATCCTAAGTCCTCACCTAAGAGAGTATTTCCAGAAATTCCTAAAGCAAATGTAAAATGGAATTTTTCGTTTTGTAGTCTACGCAAGCGAATTTGCCGGCTATAACTTGATGTTATTTAATAAAATCTATACATATACGAGTAAAGCTGTGGGCGATACGATATAGGACAAGACTTAGTAAGGCGTAAATCTAATGATCAACAATTACAAGTGTCGGCGCGTCGTGTGTTTCTCAGCGCAATCACGACCGTACCGCCTTCTATTCGCTCCCTATCAAGATGTGTGCTTTAAGTTATAAGAAAATGTTATTTTAAATTATTATTTGTAATAATTTGAGGCCATCGTGGCCCTGTGTGACGGCGTCTTACTGAATATGTGATTGTTATGGGTTCGATTTCTACTCGATGAATGATTATATTGCAATTATTTTCATTTTTCTGCCCTGGTTGGTTACAAGACATAGTGCGGCGGTGAGTTCCGCCTCCTACACGCCACGTTTTAGATTCAGGGAGACATGGAGATTGGAGTATCGTGTCACATTGGTTATTATGCGGAAAAAAGCGTGAAGCTAAAAAATAATAATCTAAATTGAACCACAAAATAGTAAATTAGTAAAAAAGTAAAGTCCCCAGAATGTACTCTATATTATATATTTTTTACTTTAAAAAACCTATAAGGATTATATTAATAATTTAAATTATTGTAACTATTATTTATTTATAACCCAATTGAAATGAAACAAATGATTATTAAATGTTAAGGGCAGTTTATTAAATACAATAGTCTGCTGTACTTAAATCGGTTAAGCTCTTTCTGGGATTAACGTGCACAAATGCACAGACAAACAGACAAATAGGAAAGCAAACTAAAAATCCATGTGTTGGTTTCTATATATTTTATATATATTTTCCATCTACATACATACGTAATACTTTATTATATGTATAGATAAAACGGTTTACCCAGTCTCGCTAATAAAAAAAGTAATAAATGTTTGTATATCGCAACCTAACATTCAATATGTCTTAACTATATATGAAATTAACAAAGAGTCTACACCCATTAAGCGAAATGTAAAAAAAAACGCGACAGTATTAAAAAAGTGTATGTAAGGACAAAAGCTTCTCTAAAATTTTTAAACTCCAAACACAAGCTAATTAACGTAAAACTAAAATTTTCGCGTATTGTTTAAGTATCGAACCCTAACAAAATATAAAAGAATTATATCCAATATTATAATTTGGTAATGATTGCAGACTAATGTCTAATGATTAATGACAGCTTTATTGTCTTTAACAAGAGATATTGGCCACGATTTCTTAATTCTATAATTAGATGAGGCAAGGAGAGCAAATTTGGGATGAGTGATCGTTCTTTATTTAAACGAGATCGTGCCCATTATATGCACAGTGCAAAGGTGAATAAGATTGCCATAAGATTGTTAAAGCATCGATTTATTATAAAAGTAACACATCTGCCAATATTACTTAGATACATTTGATTTATGGCTTTATATAAAAAATAATTTGAATTAAAAGTGCTTCGTTATAATGTGGGTAGTATTTAAAAGTTATATAATATTTAATTTATAGATTTTTGGAAAATAGTATCAGAACTTATTAACTAGATGACGTGAAAAATTCTTGTTGCTTAAGTAATATGTTCTACATATTATATTATATAACATACGAGTGTATATGTCTCAGTTAGTAGCTTCAAAGTCCAAACTGTAATGAGTTTATATATTTCTAAATCATTTAAAACAGAGGTGCCGGGAGAAAAACAAAACAAAACTTTTTTCTATCATATTTCATTTTTGTTTCAAAGCACCGAAACATACAATTGTTATTATGATAATGAACGTAAATTGAGCTTTAAATAATACGATGCTAGTGCGTATCGCTGTAATGGCGTAACGGCGTCAAAATTACCGATTTTCGGGCATAATTTAATGTAAAACTGAGTTATAAGTGAGGAAGTAGACTTCCTTTATTTTACATAATATATATTAAGTTGTTTCTGGAAATATTGCGTTTGATATATTATGTGTATTAAATTAGAATAAAAAGACCGTCGCTTCTTTAAAAATACATCATTTGTTACGAATCGAATGTTAATTTAATTTTGTCGTCAGTCTTACAAATAAAAAATATAAGAATTTACTTATATTTATTTACTTATATAAATATATTTATTTACTATTATTATATAAATATAACTATATTTATTTACTTATATAAATATAAAAATATAAGAACTTACTATTGTAATTAAATTAAATGAATTTCAGCTAAGACCTTTTAATTGCGTACAAACCTAAAGGAATCTTAAATCTCAAATTTAAACTTTCTATGGCCAGTAGTTTCAGCTGTGTGCTGTCTGACACTCAATTAGTGAATAGCGGAATGTTTTTATATGGCTTAAATTGTTTTGAATTATATAAGTAATAATCAAAACATAATGAGACAGTCGTAGTGTATATGTATATAATAATTATGCTTGAAAATATGATTATGAGAAGAAACACAACTATTCATTTTAAAATACAAGTGTTTCCAAAGTTTATTTTATTCAAGCCTGTTGTTTTTCAAGCCTTTCCGCTATACAAAATTATCATAAAAATCCTGCTTTTGCCACACTCGCTATATCTATGCATTTTTATTATAAAAATGTAACTGATCGATTCGAAGATCGAATGTAACTGGTCTGTACATGATCGAGATATTTGAATAAACATATTATTGGAGACTTTTATCAATGCAATAGAACCCAAAACAGGTATTTTATTATGTTTTCCATTTGTCTGTTTATCTGTGCACGCTAATCTCAGAAACGGCTCTACCGATTTAAATGCAGTTTTGACTGTTGTATTTTAGTAAGCTTCCCTTAACATTTAGTATTTATTTTATTTCAATCGGTTCATAAATAATAAAGTTACAATTATTTTAATAATTATTTATAAAAATTAAAGAAAAGTTTGTCAAATTAATTGAGCCGCAGGCGGGCGAAAAAACTAAACAGTTTAGTCACGTAGTTCACGCAGGTGAAGCCGCATCCGGGTCGGTTGTATAAAATATACCTACTAACTAGTGTTAATGTCAAGAAAATGTACGAAAATCTTTAAATCTCTGTAGATTTAAAGAGCAAAGCTGTCAAATTCTACATAGTTTCTAATAAATCATACAACTGTACGTTTTCGTCTAGTAGACACGTTATGTCATCATGAAGTCTTCCGTCCCAAATAGCTACCACCGCTCGCCATAAATTACTCAATTATCTCCACCATATAATTAACTGCGTACGCAATTTTTAATAATCAATCTCTAGAAAGAAAGTACAGTTAGACCCAAAGTTACATAAAAAATAATGAGCGCATTAGAATATGTGAAGTGTTCGAAGCTTTAATGTGAGGGCAGAGCTATGAAATGAGCGGTTTAATTATTAAGGAAATATTGTTTTTTTTTTGTTTA
Organism: Podotricha telesiphe; assembly: GCA_038994665.1. Lineage (NCBI taxonomy): Eukaryota > Metazoa > Arthropoda > Insecta > Lepidoptera > Nymphalidae > Podotricha > Podotricha telesiphe. Next base: position 1,595,618 of record JAOYRR010000327.1, read on the forward strand.
CAAGAAGAATATTTATATATATTAAAAATGTTTGTGACAATTTTGCCAATTCTAACCAATAGCAATACGGTGTACTCTATCGTAGCTTAGTGAGGACACCGTTTGACTGGATACGCGGTTATTCGTGGGTTCGATTCCCAGTCTATTTTCATTTCTCCGCTCTGGTACCTAATACAAAGCGCGGCGTTGAATTGTGCCACTCAACACTAAATTCTCTCGGACTTACGTATATTTAGAAAACGTATCGAAATTTGAACGCGGCGGGATTTGAAGCCGCGCCTATTGAAAACCGTTCGACAAATAAAGAAAAACTCTCCGCCTACTTTGCTTTGCTACGGGAAAAGAATAGAACTAAAGAAAAAAAATATTATTGAATCTCCAATTTCAATGCCTCACTAAGACAAGTTGCATGATTGTATTGAAGATCGTGACAGATGTTCAGATGCGATCGTGTGAATTTGATATTGAAATATAATGTTAGACTACTGGCAGGTACTAGATACAAAATATTACATACATATGTACATATGTGTGTATATATATATATATATAATTATTTTATATATAAACGTAGTGCTTACATTTCGCAAATTATATTTTTTTATAAGATAGTTTAAGAAAATGGCGTAACCTGGATTTCGGTTGTTTTTATAACGTAGTTATATATCTATATTTCTAAACTAAGCCTAATCAAATCCATACTGTTAAATTCTTTTTCACTTGTCATTACTTATTGTATTAGCTAACTTAATTTGTATTAAGATCTAAAGGATTCAAATATAAAAAGAAAATACATGATTTGTATGTATTGCTTTAAATGTATAAAAAAAATACTATTTAAATTTACAAAGCTAGATTATAACCTAGCCTAAGTATACTTTGGTCACCAAGTCACCTTTTAGTTAAGACTACACTTTTAGACACGACACGTTTAGACTAAATAATGTTATTTAATTCTCAACCTATATCCGGGATATCCGGGATAGACTATGCTTACTTACACTAGTCTATCCCAGATCCCTAATTTGTGCATAAAAATATATGTTTTACTATTTTCTGGTTTAGTCTTGCAAAAACAAAAATGATATACCTAACTGCTTGTAACGATAAAGCAATTTTTATGCTATCTCTACAAGAGCTCCCGAAATCGTGTCGATCTTCGACAAAATAATCCTTCTTACCTGTCAAATGCAAGGTATAAGCAATGAGGGCGAAAGCGTGTAGCACATGATTTTAATTATACCAACGCCCAGTGTAACTTCTAACTACTTTCTACTCACGATTCAACTCTACATATGAATTTATATGAAAAAAAAGAACGAGAGTTATTCGTTATTTTGTTATAACAAAAGAAAAGTTCTTACAGATGGTAGACTTGTGTATATATATATAGTGTAAATGGTTGTATATTTTATTTCTTATTCTTTCTTATTTGGCGACTCACACTCTACACGCAACGTTATCTAAATAAAACTTTACACAGCAAAGCAAAGATGGTTTTCATATTTTCCCATGTGTTCCCACTTTTATACGTTATGAAATATTTTTGGCGTTAAATTGTCGGGTGCCACGTAGACTGGTAGAAGTGCAAAAACACAAATTTATAGGAGTCACTTAAAGGCTCTTAAGGTTATATATATTTTTTATTTATTAGCGGTCAGAGCGCTTGAACTGTTTTTAAAAGGCGCGGGTTCAAATCCCGCTGCGTTCAAATTTTTATACGTTTCCTAATATGTCTTTTTTAATTTCCTTAGTGTGGGCATAACTTTTAAAAAATGTTAAAAAATATATACATTTTTTTTATTCTTCAAAGGAAATGGGATTGAAATTATCTGTATGCGGAATAGTGCTGAAATTTGAATTTTTTTTTTTAATTATGACAAAATTTTAATCTTAGGAGCCTTCAATTCGTTTTTGTGTAAAGTTATGTTTTTGCACATGTTCCAGTCTACATAGACCCATCTAAATAACGTAACCCTCTCAACTTCACGTATCCGCCGAGGCGACCCTGTTTAATTAGTGGTGGGTAGAAATATTAATGAAGTATCTGATACAGACATATTTAAATGTTCCTCGACTTTTGGGACTTCGCGTCTGAAAGCATTATGTTATTTTATTTAATAAGCGAGGGTTAAACTTGTGAACGTCATCTAAATTTGATGTGAATTGAAAACTTTTGTATGTAAACATATTTTAGTCGTATATTTGTTTCTTATATATTTGATCTCCCGCATATAGGTTGGACAGAGAGCTGTTGGGTGTTAGAACGTGTTGGGTGACGGAATCTAATGCCATGCATTTTTATATAAAATTACGTAAATGATAAATGGTTTTTATTACTTATAGCTTTGCATTCCGTACGTAAGCCTTGTTTCAAAATAGAGAAAAAGTATGTTTTAACTATTACATTTTTTTACCTAGAAAGGTTAAGCGGATCAAAAAATTAGTATTCACATAATATAAGAGTATATAGCAAGAAGAAACAAAAAAAGAATAAAAAAAAATCCTCATCATCAAAATCATCAAATCAATCAAAATCATCATCAAAAATCAATGTGTCAGCTTTTCGTATATGATTCTCCTTAGTTAGTTCATTTATCTCGTGCCAGCACCACAATTTGCTTATTAATATAAGCTACAGTTTATAAAAACCTTCCAATATTAAAAAAAAATACAATTTGCAAAAAAAATTCAGTTTAAACGGCTACATTTCAAAACGTAATAAAAAAGTTCGTGTTCAATGTTGAACATTATAACTCTACACGCAATTTTGTCAAAATTCACAAGCATTAATATCAATATGTGGGGCAAAAAGGCCCTGTAATATCCTCCGGGTCCCTCCCGGCCTTATTTATCAAAGCCGACCCGTAACCCTTTCGTCGTTATGCGAATTAAATTTCTTTTGCCGTCATTTCCCGTGCATTATCTCGGTTAAAATCATAATGCGAGTCACACAATGGCGGAGCTTGTTTAGTCGGCTTCATTAATGTTGCCTGAAGAATTTTATTAAATTGTAACTTCGTGCTTAAGGGTAAAGGACGGATAAACAATGGAAAGAATAGAGATGTTCTAACCAATGGTAGGTAGAGTGATTGTTATATCAAAATGTCGTAAATGTACTCGGAGTATCAAATGAGCAATCGGCTTTGCTTTTATTTTTTAATCATTTTTTTCATGCAATGTTCTGTTTACTTAATTCTTTTTATGGAAAATATTTATATTATGTAATTTAATTGATTTTCATTTTAATAGTCGTTTCAAAGAGTGATATTTTATGTAAATATAATTTAACAAAATGCACTTCTATACAACAAAATTTGTAATAAAGCCACTAGCCACTTCTTAGTAAGATACAAACTTATCCAACTCCATACATAATGACTATATCGGACGATTAATTATAATAACTTTTAAATATTCGTGAAAGGAATATACTTATAAAGCGTCTCTTGAATTATTTATCTTCCAGGCGCTCAAAGTTCGCTAAGCTCAGCCAACTGGTGCACATTATAATAATGAGTTTTCAACAGCAGGCATTTTTTCTGAAAAAAAAGGCACATTAAACGACTTTGTGTAAATATCTAAGCGATGCTTATGTTTTGGTACATGTTTCTTATCCTGGCTTATAATCTTTGTTTATACACGAACTAGCTGTTGCCCGCGACTTCGTCCGCGTAGAGGACTTTCGTTTAGCTCGTGATAGCAAAATCCGTTCTTACGTCGTCTATTAACAATAAAGCTCCCAGCCAAATCTCATATTTGTAGGTTTCTCTTTTATATATGTAGATTTGTCAGCAGGAAAAATTGGTGGTAAAAGCTTTCGCTTCTCACCTGGAGTTTGGAGGCACTGAACTGAAACACTTGCACACAATATAATTATTACATAATATAACAAAATAGAGGAAATCGTGGCGCAGTGGAACAGCTACAGACTTTAAACGCGAATGTTTTCGATTTTTTTTTCTATTCAATAGACAAGGCAAACAGGCGTTCGGGCCACCTCATGGTAAATGATCACCGCTGCCGATGACACCAGAACAGCTACGGGGATGTTGTCGGCCTTTAAGGTGGAAATAGACGCGCTTTTTGAAGGTACCCATGTCGAATCGACCAGAAAACACTGCCGCTGGTAGGCCATTCCACAGTTGAGTGGCACGTGCAAGGAAGTTCCTACAAAACCGCACAGTAGTAAAGTGCCACTAGTCCAGATCCTCAGTCGAGTGAATTATTTGTGCTAAATTATTTTAATTTCTTTGCTCTGCTAAGATAAACCACGGCGTTACGTTTCGCTACTCAACAGGCAATGTTATGGCCTATGAGTAGAAAAAGCGTTAACTAACTGTTATATGTATATTTATTTTTATTTGTAAGAACGGTGTTATAAAACTTTTTCTTTCTGTGTATATTTTCAAAATACATGTAACAGACAGACATGGCGACTGCAATTAGTCATACCAATAAATATCATATAAATTGATACAGTTTGTGAACAATATGTGCTCTAAATAAAAACGTTCGATAAAATTTACTATTTTTAAAACAACGTTTTTTTTAGTAAACGTATAAAAATATGATCGCAGCGGGATTCGAACCCGCGCCTCTTGGAAACCGTCTAAGCGCTTCGACCGCTAAGCCATGCGTTCTACATCCAGTTGCGTAGAAATTATTATACACTTATTACAATTTATTTTTGTTGTTAGCATCTCCGTAGAGAGATTTGTACAAATTTCTGCTACCCATAGATTATTCTATGAACAATCGTTTGGCAAGAGAGAATGCTAGAAATTAAATATTTTTAACATTTTTTTTAATACGTTTTCTAAAAATATGTTTTTTCATTTCCTAAGTGTGTGATTAACACTTTATAATTTTTTTTTTATTATATTTACTGTTTTACTTTAGCAAAGTATTAGGGTAGGCTAATACTAATAAAATTGAATATTGGACATATTTTACTTATATAAATTAATTAAAGCCTTGTGATAAACAGTATCAAATCTGAAACAGTGAGGGGACCAAAAACAAACCCTTCCTAAATTCTTAAGAAAACAGCCCAGATTCCAAAGTAAACACTTGAGATGCCCCCCTAATCTCCCTCCAAATTGCCGTCTACAATATTTGCATAACTCATTACGCTGCATCCATATTTAATTACAATTCCTTCTTTCCAAAGAACTAAGTTTGTTTTATTATCAATAATTATTTAAGTTAAATTTCTCAGCCCGGTTTTTTTATTGTATTGACAGAGTTTATTTTTTAGCTTCACGCTTTTTCCCGCATAAGTGTTTGACTATATACGCGACGGTTGTGGGTTCGCTTTACACTAGGAGAACTGATTATATTTAAATTATTTTCATGCAACTGCTCTGACCGCGACCAGACAAAGTGCTGAGTTCCGCCATTCAACACAATGTAATGTCCCAAATTCGAAAATGGAGAACGGAGTGGTTTGAACCTAGGTTCTATCTGATTACCATATCATGGATGCGATAGCGATAGCGTATAGTAAAAAAAAAATTAAATAAAATTAGTCAAAAAAAAATACTAAAATTAAACATTCAAGTGTACTGAAAATAAATACAAGCTATTAAGAGTGCTTAAGTCTCCCCAAACACGGTACTCCAAATCGATTGGCATTTTCACGTTCCGAATTCTGAAGAACACGGCTAATGGTTGAGCAAATTTCATCTGTTTGATTTTAAATAGTCATTCATTTTACTGAATAAATATTAGCTACTTTATAAACCTAAGCGAAGTGGTTGCGAGTGTTTTTAATTTCAGTGTATTCTTATATTTGTCGCTTATATTTACGATGGACTTACGACAAATATTAAAATACCTTTGTTTATAGAAATGCAGTCGTTATTATTAAGTACCTATATAAATACATCTATATAGATACTTTTAAAAGGTTCATCTTCCAAAATTTTGACTTTAGAATATATACTTTAGTCGTATATTTAAAGTATGCACTTTCTATAAAGTGGATAGTTTTGATTTAAGAATCCTTTCAGTCATTAAGCTTTATATCTTAAAACTAGAGAATAATCGACATACCATTAAATACATCACACCTACAATTACGTATCTCAGTTAAACGATAGTTAGACAAGACAAAATAAAAAACATAGTTCTTTTTAAACGCCTACTTTTTAAATATTAGCGAACTATAGCTGTTTTGTAATTTCTATTTCTTTCTAAAAAATATTATCATCCCAAGTATGTGTTTATAAAATTTCATCTCAATCGGTTCAGTGGTTTGACCGTAATGACGTCACAGACAGAATTACTTTCACATTTATTATATTAATAAGTATGGGTATTGTAATAAACGAAATGTGAATTTCAGTAACGACACGGTATCTCAGTAAGCTATCTCCACAAATCCATACTTCAAACGACGCCACTTCTGCTAATGCGTGGCTCATACGCGAGCCAGCACGCGGATATCGAAACCTAAAATTACATAGGATCAAGATCTAAGCTAATATAACTCAATTCTAGGAAATGCGCGTTTTCACTTAGATTGATGTCTAAAGTTGTATGCTTCTAATAATATCTATGGCGCTTTCACTTTCAAAACACTTTTTGTAGGAAATAACGTTTTTTGGTTTTAAAATATACCGATTTTGCATTAAGATAGAAAGGGATTAGTTAGTATCTAGCGGTAACTCAATCTGTTATTTTTATTTTAAAGCATCGCTTCGTCTGCTTCTTACCAATTTTTTAAACGTGAAAATTAATAAAGATTTTATTAGTTTCTATAGCAATACTATTTCAATATATCCTGTGAAATAATGAGAAAAACTCGTTAGCATTCCGTGGATGCGCCATCCAGGTGCCGGGACCACCACTTTGCAGAGAGTGGAGCTCCTAAGCAGTGCCTGGGGCTCGCGAACCAAGTGTCGCCACTATTGTCCGAACTATCATTTGAAAATAACCTACTAATGCCGACTTCGTAAAACGCACTAGAATTGAACTGATGATATTTCAAACTTCAAGCAAAAAAGCCAACAAATTCGTATTTTGAATTGAAATAATTTTTTAACCGGATTAATCGCGTATATTATTGGTATTCGAAAATAAATTTTAAAAACCACTTTGTTGACTTTTTTGCGTTAACTTTGAAATAAACAAATAATTACTGAACATAATTAAATATTATGAAGCCCATTAAGAATGCTTAAATCTCCCCAAAAATGTGCTTCAAATCAATTGGTCCACTTTCACGTGCCGAATCCTGAAGAATTCAAAGCTTTTTCGGAATATTTCACTTATTAGATTTTAGAGTTAATTTAGTTAGATGGTATTGTTCATAAATGTAAAATGCATATCATTATATACATTGCAGGGTTTAAATATAAACACATATTGTGAAACTATTAGTATTACAGTAAATCATCAAAATAGTTTTGACCTATATACGTATACAGAACTTGCTTTACTGAGTGACTGACTGACAGACAACGCACAGCCGAAATTATAAGGCGTTGAAATCTTAAATATTCCATATAGGTTTCTCCAAAAAGTGTAGAGGAACATTGCAAAGGAAGGTTTTTTTTTTAATTCTACGTTTTACAGTCCACGCAAATAAAAATGATGAATTCTATAGAACTTATTATATTTGACGAATACATGAATTACATACACATCATTGTATTGACAAAGTGCACTTAAAGCTAGGATTACAAAATGGCATACGTCCCGCACCCGCACCCATCCTACAAACTACTTCATACAACAATATATTTTCAGTCAACTTCCTCTTTGCTAAGGCAATATCGACCCTATGGCTTTACATTATAGGTATGATAATACGGTTTTTAGTTTATGAATAGTGCAAAGGTCCAGTATTTGAATAGATTGAAAATGTATGGATATAGAACTGGAGTATTGAAAGTGCTCTCCAGATCGGATTATATGCGTTGGGTAGTGTCGCGTGAGAGTCTTATGCACTACTTACAAATATATAATGTTGAAAAAAAACATTTTCATAAATGTTTTATTATATTCATTTATTTTATTTAATCTTGACTTACCTTTTGAAACAGTTCTTAATCTGAAATTATATTTCTAAAACTTTTCAAATATCTAATAATTATGTAATAAAACAAAACTATACAAGCTTAAATTTTTTTGTTTTTTTTCCATTTCCAAGATTCCATATGTCCATAGTTTGTTAATAAAATTTAAATTAAAAAAAAACATAACTAATTTAATAATTAACTGTAATAACGATTAATTTACTTATATTTTCTTATTAGTTGTAGTAAATATAATTCATATGCAAATAATAATTTAAATATCCATAATAATACAAAATATTAAAAATCTGAATTGTTCTTTAATGCGTTAGACCGTTTCCAATGACGACACCGTGGCAATGAATTCAATTTTAGCAGGGTTGGGTGCTATGGGAACAGAGTCCCCTATTGCATTTCATACGAAACGAGACATGTATATAACTACTATGTAAATTATCTTATATATAAAAAAATATAGTTTATGGTACTTACATTTGGATTTAAACACAATGCTTGTGTATTTGACCGACACTCATCAGGGAATATTAAAATTATATACATATGCCTCTGTAGGATAGGTCTGCTGGAATAGAGCCCTACGCCAATGTAGGGCTTTATCCCAAATTCAAAATTCGCCTCGCAACACGCAAAGTCTCGAAATTTAGGCGGAAAGTATTGAAGACAGTTTTATCAGTAGCTCTATGAACGTTGCTTTTTTAAGGTACATTTTATAACCTACACAGTCAAAATCGATTAGTTTCATTAAATGTTTCCAAATACGTTTATTAAACAAAATGTAGAGATAAAAATTAAAGTTGATAAATTTTTGTTTAAACAATTAACTTTGCTCATTTGCTTTAATCATTTTCCGCACAAACCCTAAATACTGTTTGTTGAATGGCGGAACTCGACGCCACGCTGTGTCTTGTCACCCGAGTAGAGAAGTAAATAATAATTTAAATATAATCATTACCCCGAGTGGGAATCGAACCCACAATCATCGCGTCATCGATACAGTCAGATGCCACGATGACTAATTTATTATTTGCTTAGCTTTGACAGATAATAAAATTTTTATTTGTAATAATTTATGTGTATTATTCTGAAGTGAAACTATTTTAAATCGGATTAATCGCGTATATTTTTATTAGTAATAATTTCGTTTTCTCAACGTCTAATTCGTTCATTGAAATTTGAATCTTTTTAACATTTTAAAGTGTTGACGCTGTCAGCGCTCGGTGAACGCAGCGGGACTCAAACCCGCGCCTCTTGGAAACCGTCCAATCGCTCTCACCGCTAAGCCATGCGTTCTACATCCGGCTACGTCAAATCCCGCTGCGTCCAAATTTTTATGCGTTTTCTAAAAATGTTTTTCAATTTAAGATTCTAAAAATTCATCCTGTTAGGAGAGAAAAAAAATAAAATTAATAAGATAATCTAAAAAATTAGGGTAATGAATTTGAAGTTTAATAATAAAACAGTTATGAAATTAAAAAATATATTCATAAATAAAAAGATTTATAATAAAGACCTATGAAAGGAGCCTATGACAAAATAAACTAAAATTTTAAATGGACAACTTAAACAAATTCAATTAATCTGTAAAATGAATTAGTTTGAAGTGAATTTGACACATAAAGAAGTGAATTTCAATTAAAAATAGTAAATGTTCCGCTATCTCGAATTCATAAACCGTAACGCGAGTTTTTGTCTAGCCACTGTAGGTATATTTACGACTCATGACAGATCGAGCCGGTTATTAAAAAAGTCTTTCATTTCTCCACTTGTCATAAGCGCTTGTGCGAGAGTGAAATAAAACCCGACTTGGTCCCCTTATTTGCCAATTACATGTTTTTTGTTTGTGTCGAGGGTCAGCGTTTTAATTCAGCTCCGGGGAGGGTGGTTTCTGACGACGCGTCACTTTTTATTTTACATGGAGATGTTTGCACGGGGGCGGCTTGCTACATACATTGTATATATATATATATATATATATATATATATATATATATAGCTATACAGTATATAGTATAGATTTTTGTTTAATACAACTTAATTATGATTTTTGATTGATGAATACCTATTATTATATTTGTAGCTTCACGCTTTTTCCTGCAAAGGCATAGGCTGAGAAGATAGTGTCAAAATAATCCGTACCATCACTTTTTATTCAGATTCGAGACATTGCGTATTGAGTATCGGAACTTAATATCTTGTTACGAGTCACTCTTGTTACTAGTATGGAAAAATTACAAAAATTAAATAATATATTTTATATTATTATATTAATTGAAGCCATAACCAATCGCATTTATAGTCAGTGAATCAGACAACTTTTTAGTAACATTTTAGGTTAACAAGTTACTATTAGGAATAACTTGCTCTATTAAAACTATTAGTACCAATATATAATTTGGTACTTTGATTTGATGTCTTAATTATTTTGCTTTGATTTTCAATCATTTTCAGAGAAAAGCAATAATTAATATTCTTTGGACATAACATACACAGACACACACACACACACATATATATATATATATATATATATAATACATAAAAATACATTTTGGACATTTGTCCCCTACATAAAGCTTATAGAAACTAATCGAAGCCCTCCTACCTACATGAGGGTAGTTATTATTTTTAATCCCATAATGGCGTCCCAGATTTCATTACAGGGGTGCTCTGATTAAAAGGGTGAGACGATTCATTTTTTTCCATTTCGAGCTTCATTTTAATGGTGATTGATATATGTAGGTAAGTCTTATATATATATATTCATGAATACAATAAAAAGTATGTGTAAAAAGTGGTCAATTGATCAGGAAATAGACCGTCAACGACTATTTTGGGACAAAGTCGTGACAATTGATAAAATTGAAATAGGTATGAAATACGTTATGGAAGTATTCACAAGCAATGGTTTTGTGATATATTTAACTGATAACGATATATAAAACATATATTATACCAAAATATAATAAAAACAGAACGTTTTAAAAAACTTGGAACTCACTATTCTGAAAATATTTTATAATTTTAATATTAAAATTAGCAAGCACAGAGTTGAGTGAAAGATTTTTTTAACATTTTAAAGTGTTAATCGCACACTTAGGAAATTGAAAAACATATGTTCAGAAAGCGTTTAAAAAATTGAACGCAGCGGGATTCGAACTCACGCATCTTAGAAAACGGTCAAGCGCTCTGACCGCTAAGCCATGCGTTGAACGCAGCGCGGGTTCGAATCCCGCTGCGTTCAAATTTTTATACGCTCTCTAAAAATATGTTTTTAGTGACAGATTACTACCCAGTACTACTCTTTCTTTACTTTTAAGCTGACTTAAAATACCGTTTACTTCTTATAGATAATTCTTATAATCAGATTTCGGGTATTTTTTTTACATTTCACCAAATATGAATCATAAGATTATATTGATTTTTTAGTACATATATAGATATTCTTATCTGATATAAATTTATTCTAGCCCAGTAGCCACATTGGCGGGTAAGAAAGAGGCTGCTTTAGTAACGTGTGTATAATTGTATACAAAAGTGTATTTATACCAACCAACAAATATAGGTGTATTTTAGTAGCTTTATATATTTCCAATGCAATATTATAAAAAAAAAAGCATAAAAATTACACAACAAGTATCGGAACTCCCTTCACGTATTAATATATATAGGCGACTGAACCAAGACCTGAAGGATCAAAGATCAAGACTACTGTCGCGGCATTCTTTACGTCGCATTAACGCTTTTTTCTCATAAAATTTTCACAGTTGACGGTGGCGGCATCTGGTCGGGACAGCTATTAGCGGGACGCAAACTGTTTAAAAGCTACCGGGGTTCGCTCAGTCAATGTTTGCATGGGATGTGGACGTAGGTATGAAGATGGGTGGTATATGGTAATTAAAGGATGCAAAGAAAAAAAAGGATTATAGGATAATGCACTTTGTTTTGTCCTTGTGCTATGTGATTGGTTGTTTAGTTGTATATACGGTAGGTATACCTATAAAGAATTTAATAAATTGATATTAGAAAATGATATGTTAAGCCTTTCACTTTAAAGAGTTTTAAACCCATAGCAAAGATAATCTAGTGGGCAGAGAGAATCTACTGTTGAGACAATTTGTTCTCCGCTTTCTGTTTGATTTCAAAACATTGCGTGCGGCGGAACTTAACGCTGTGCTTTGTGAGTGGGAGTCGAACCTATTACTATCGAGCTAACAGTATAGTGTATAATTTTAAAGTAATACCTAAAGAAATGCCACATTAGATAATGTATAAGTACAATCGCTTGTTCCAACATTACGCAAAATACTTACTGAAGTTTATTATGAACATCTTCTATAAGTATTCTCATGTAGATTTAGATATATAATTCATTCATCTCCTTTTGTATTTGAACTTACAGTATTAAAAACTACCAATCTATATTTGTTTCTTTTGAAACGAATTAAACAAAAAGCTTTGTAGTTCCCTTCAGAAAAGCTTAGATTAATTAATAATTAACTTTAGTACCTATAGAAATTCTTAAATGAATAGTCGCATTATATGTTATTGTTAGTTACAATCACAAATAGAGTATAAAGACCTATGCACTTTACGTCTTTGCGTAGCGCCACACAGTGGAGGTCCCTCGTCACTACTAACGATTTGTGTAAAGGTACCACCTTTGCTGTGCCGACAGTACAGGTTTAGAGATAAAAATATGTACATACCATATAGGTACACGATTTTTCCCGCATAGGAGGGAAGCCAGAGGTCTTGATACTGGGTTTAGGTTATGTTAGGTGAGGTCACGTTTCGCCCGAAATCGAGACATTATTAATAATAATAATTATATATATATATATATATATATATATATCCCATTCTCGAATAAAAGCAATAAAGCTTCAATAAAAAAAACGCAATTTAAATAAATAAAATAATAAAAAATCTGAAATTGCAGAAATTTCGAGTTACATAACTTATATTATATAAAAACTAAAAAGAAATTAATAAATTTTTTATTTAATTTATAACCAAAATATAAGAAAGGCTTTGTACCACGAGTTTTAAGTGCATAAAAATGGTTATCCGTGGAATTTTAAAAAGATGGATTTGACAATTTTACTCATCACGGGTTTTGACAATTTAAAAAACAACTGACGTTGCTATTTTTTTCAATTGTGTATGTTTCTTTTTACGGTTTCAAGTCATATAAAGAAGTCAACAACAAAAATGGAGTAGCAGGAACTTATATATAGAATTTGTATACTCTAAGCCGACTGCCATCGTAACCCAGTCAGAACCCTCGGTCGTGATATAAAAATATAATTTATACATATAATTTCAATCATCATTTCTATTCACACATAAATGAAAAATAATTGGTAAATATATTATATTATATGAATAAAGTCCTTAGAATTTGTAAAACCATTAAAAATAGTTGTGTGTATATATAAATAGAGTGTTTGGGTGTCCATTACATTCTAACATCCCATCGCACCAGCATGGCTCAGCGGAACAGCTTGTAATATACCTACATTGGCTATGGGTTCAATCATCACCCGGAGCAGATTTTTTTTTTTTTCCTTTCCTCGCTCTGATAAGATAATTCACAGCGTTAAATTACGCCACTAAGCACACAATGCTTCGAATTCGAATAGAAATCGACACACTAATGACTTTAGCAACAGCCTGCCTAATTGTAACTAATCGAGAATATCGTAAACATTTAATATATCCGAGCAAAGTCGCGGTCACAGGTCGATTTAAGTCGTTCAAATAAGCTAATGCAATGTTTGTATGTGGACAGGACCACCGTCGGATGTTTACCTCTTTAGCTGCGATGGCTACTTTACAATAACAATGAGGCGTAATGTGTGAACGTAAAAGTCCTGTTGTAAAATATGATCGTAGGTGTTCCGCTTAATATATCGACTATAAATAGCGAGACAGTATAGAACTAAACCTTTTAATATATTATAATGGTTAGTACACAATATATTAATTAAAGTAATATAATATTGAAAAAGACATATTTAGAAAACGTATAAAAATTTGAACGCAGCGGGATTTTAACCCGCGCCTCTTGAAAACCGTTCTAGCGCTCTGAGCACTAAGCCATGCGTTCTACTATTACTATTTCCTTAGTGTGCGAATAACAGTTTAAAAAATGTTAAAAAAATTACATAATATTTTTAAATGAGATTATTTATACCGGATTAATCGCGTATGTTTTTGGTATTCGACGACAACACATTTTAGATTTTCCAACACTTTACAGTCGTCCGTGGATACAGGTAGACTGAGGACTTGAAGGAAATGATGCAGACATAGAACTTAAAATTTAATACAATATGTATCAAATCTAATAATTATATTCTAAATAAGAAGAACCGTTATTCATTTTCTTAACGTCAAATAACTTACCACCTTATAAAAAAAACCATAAATATATAAATATTTACTTTTATGTTTATTATTATTATTACTTTATTTGTAGACCACATAACATTGACAAAAACACATAAAATAGGAATGTATAAAATGTTTTATGGCTAAGTAGCCATATCTTCCAGGCAAACTTTAGTCCTTAAAACTATGGATAAATAAATAAATATTTTTAAGTAGGTGTTGCTTGCGGCTTTTTTAAATGACAGTAATGATTTTGCCAAACGAATGTTTAAAGGTAAGTTGTTCCTCAAATTTATCGATTAAACTTTAAAATACTGTTGAAAGATTTTTTTTGTGTACAGAAAACTAATATTTTTATAATGATATATTAGAAACACAATAAATTAATGATATAATTGTTATACGCTATATCATATGTTTGACATACACTTTTGAATAAAGCTATGCACAGGTGACAACGCGTATTTAACGCGTATTTTAGGTATCCAGTTAGGATACCTTCTTTTTCACCTTCACGCTTTTTCCCGCATAGCAACAGTCAGAGAGAACCTTGTATCAAGATACTCTGGTCTCCACTTTTCGGCCGAAATCGAGACATTGTTGTGTTGACTGGCGGAACTCAACCCGCGCTTTAACTGAACACTTGTTATGATAAAATTAATAATTATATATCTGCATAATATTTATATAATAATTATATATTTAGTTTATTAAAATGTTTTGTAAGTACAAAAATAATTTACATCTAAAATGTTTTTAAATAAAATTGGCAGTGCTATAAGAAGGATAATTGAAATTAAGATTTTTTTATATTCATTGGATGCAATAAATTCTTTTATTGCATACAGTTTTTGTCACATTTTATTGTTTTGACCCAGCAATTTTTAGGTTGCCATACAATTTTTCACCTTAAATGCTTACAATAAAACATATTATTATGAAACATACATTTAAATTTACTTGGGAAAAAGTGAAATGAATCACTTTGACGCATAAAACTTACGAATTAAAAAGGACAACAACGGACAAAGAAACCATTTTGCATTGTACTGTGACAGTCTTCCTTGAGGTGCCGCTTTAGAGACTTCTAAACATAACAGAACCGGCCATGAGTGATCTAAAATATTAAAAAAAATAATACAAACTTAACAAACGTTAGTAAACTAAATATGATATTTAAGCATTCAATAACTAAGTAGTATAATATAATATTAGGTAAGGTACTAAATTAGTTTGACTAATACATATTTAGAAAACGTATATGTAGTACTGGATGTAGAACGCATGGCTTAGCGGTCAGAGCGCATGAACGGTTTTTAAGAGGCGCGGGTTCAAGTCCCGCTGCGTTCAAATTTTTATACGTTTTCTAAATATGTATTTTTCAAATTTCCTTAGTGTGCGAATAACACTTTAAAAAATGTTTAAAAATATATAGTTTGACTAATGTTTTCTGTATAATAGGTATACATTTTATATTTTATTATCACGCTTTTATGAGCTTAACATGTATCCTACCTATAAATGTACAACATAAGAAAACTAATATACTTTAATACTTTTCTTAATATTTGACCAGTTCCAAAATTTGCCATCGTGTCCTGATCCCACAATGATATAATATTTTCATAGCATAGACCCTAATGAGTACCCAATATCCTTCTTAGCACAAGGGCATAGAGAAAATATTCTAAAGTGTGTTTTTTGTCAGTTTCTCGCAATACTTTGTGTCAAGACACTCGCTGTCCAGTTTCCGCCCAAATACGAGTATTTATATCTTAAAAAAATTATAACTTATTCTCCCCCAATTTATGATTCCTCCTTAAATACCTAAGTACTTATCTTCATACATTAACACTATATTTTATTACCAATATTATTATAGCAGTAACTGTCAATATCATTATGATACGTCAGTCAACTGTACCTATGGAACAGGCTTTACCTATCCTATTAAAATTAACATTAACATCTGTATTATATTATAACACTTTTGAGTTACAGAGTGACTGACAGACTACGCACAGCAAAAACTAATGGGAGTTGAATAGTTCCTTGAAAAGTGTAGGGAAACACTAAGGGAGAATTGGTTCAAAATGCCTTTGTACACAGGAATATTTTACGCAAACACAACGGCTACAACTAGTCGAAGTGACTAATTTAAGTTACTTTAACATTTGTAAAGTGTTATTTACACACTTAAAATATTGAAAAACATTTTTAGACAACGTGTTCAAAATTGAAAGCACCTCAATTCGAACCCGCGCGCCGCGCCAATGCGTTCATTCGTTTATAAATTTTCTAAAAATGTTATAAATTTCAGCCATTTCTGTACATTGTTAGATCTTCGAGAAACGCATCAATATTTCTTTGTACAGTATGTAAATTCGGGCTCACTGTGTCGCCGATCGTTTTAACACTGCACCGCTAATTGGACACTTAAGGGTATACTGGGTAAAGGTTTATCCGGGACATGGGACGACCGTCACGGAGACTCTGATGTTACCGAAGCCGTTAAAATTGAGTATTTTAACTTGCCAGTTGATATGAGTATTTATAATATTTTTCTTTAAAAAAGCCATGGTGGCGCAATGTTTGACAATACGAGTTAGTCGTAGACTCGATTCCTATTTGAATGAATTTTTTTAACTTCTGTCTGTCAAAACGCAGCGTTGAGTTTCGCTTGTCCAACGCCCATTGTCTCATTTTTTATATAATAGATAAATGTTAAGTGTAGCTTACTGATACTAACTTTATATAATAATAAAGAAATAAAGTAGATACAGTTTCCTTATAGTGGATGGGGGAGAGGGAGGTGTCTTGACACTAGGTGCTCTCTGGCTACTCTATCTACTACGTGAGAAAAGGCGTGAAGTTAAAAAAAATGGTAATAGATAATGTTTTGAAATTGGGCGGAAAATCGTAAAAAGAGTGTCTAAACATCAGGCTCAGGCATCAGGAGTTGTACCACTAAAAAAATATTGATTAGATTATAAAATATACAAGTACCTACCTACAAATTGATAGTAAACCGGTAACAAGGTGAAAATTTAAAACTTAACTCCATATCATTGGGATGTTAACAAGATTACTGATTAAATGTTCGTTGTTAAATATTTTCTACCGTCTAATACATTTGCTTTAAGTAATTACGTTCTTGGCATCAGTATCGAAATAAAACTTGGAAAGTTTTATGTTAGATATATAATAAAAAAAAGGGTTTATGTTAGATATATAATAAAAAAAAGGGTTTATGCAAAATGCAAATCAGGTTTTCACTAACTAGACGCAGACACAGTATCTTGACACTAGAAAACTCGTGGACCTGCTTTTAACTACAGTGTAAGTGACGTATAAGTTGTGACTGAAATCTCCATTTTTTTGTCGCCTGTTGAAAATTTTGTGGATATTATTTATACATTTTTTAGTGTTACTCGCACACTAAGGAAATTGAAAAAGACATATTTAGAAAACGTATACAAATTAACGTATATAAATAAAAAATGTTTCCGGTTATCGCCTAGTTTAAATGACAAAATTATAGTCTGTATAGTTCAAGCTTATGTTTCTTTTTAATTAAAAATCACGACATACTAGTTTCTTATAAATTGGTTGAGTTGTACGACCTTTTGTCATGCAATGTGTGAATTATAGTGACGTGTCAGGGACACTTTGATGTCTTCAATTATATTCTTCAGTTAAAATAGAGAGGTCTTAGAAGCTGTTGTAGCGTAAAAATCTATTTAAATATAATTTAAACATTTCAATAGAGCAAAATAGAATTATTACTTATTTCAAATAGTTATAGCGGTAAATAATAAAGTTAAAGCGGTATATAATATTTTAATGTGGGAACGGAGTATTTTGGCATAAAACATATATAAAAAGATTCAGATTATCCTTGTGTTAAATAAAGAAAAATAAATCACATATCAACTTTTAAAAAAATGTCAAATTAAAACTTAATACTAATTTATTTTTATATGAAAAAATATATAAAATTAGTGTATTAAATATAATTTTCGTAACATAATTACCTTATAGTATCCTATAGAACAACCCTTCCTATTTGAGTCGAGTCACCCTCAATTTGCAAAACAAATTAGCGTGCCTTGACGACGCGCCCCCACACCGAATTTGCTTAGATATACCGTTCTGAATTCTGTATTGCTTTATGAAAAGTAAGTAAATTGTTATGGAATTATGAATAATAGACAGACGTTTAAGGGCTAAGACAAAATAGGGCTTTTGTAAGAAATGTAACTACATTCGAATATATTTAGAAAATATGTAGGGTATATAAAAACTTGAAACGTATAAAAACGAGGCCACAGACGCGTAAGGAGTCACAGACTTTAAGATTGTACTTTTTTATTTTAAAATACAAATTTGACACACCTACTGTTAAGTGTTAAGAGTTCGGTTTTCTGAAATAAATTTTCGAATACCAAAGTATACGTTATACATTCTCACACTTAAGAAATTGAAAAACTTTATATATTAATATGTAAATTTGAAATTTATATAATTAATACGTAAAGCCAAAAGATTGAACCGCTTTTTACAAAAATTACGCGGATGAAGGAGTTTGAAATTTACCACAGTTATAGTTTATATAGAGATTTTTTCAAAATAATACATAAAAATACATTATATTACGCGTCAACGGTAAATCTAGTTCCCATTAAAATGTGTAAAAATCATTACCACATTTAAAAAAAATTGCTATATCCTACATATATTAAAAAAAAAAAGTTTCAGCTTAAAAGCTTCATGTTCAATATTTTATAAGCTATATGTATACAATTATCAAATTACTCCGACCGTGTATGGAGCTCGTTAGGTCTCGAACAGTGACTAATGGTCAGGGTATCAGTGACCGAGTATAAGTTACATAATATAGCTCATCTGTATATATCCATATTCCTTTATACAATCTAACTCGTATTTGTGTAAGAATATATATTATAAAATATAAAAGAAAAAAATTATAATCTAAAAAGAATTAAAAAACATCTCCTTTTTTTCTTCATTAGAGTTAACTCTTCTTTAAAGTTAAAAAGAGAAGAGCCTTAGCTTCTTTTTGGACCTAGCAATTTCTCAAACTATTGATGATACAAGAAATGAAAATGCTAGACCATCGAGCTTCATCGTCTTTCAATTTATATAAGAGAATCTTGCAATGCCATTTCATGGCGTCCGATTCAATAACAACACAATACTGCCATAGTATGGCCTCGATAACCAGGAGAATGGGACAATAATTTTGGGCAGATGTGCTTCGTTTATAAATAAATTTGTTATAAGGCCTCATAGAATATATGTAAGTCTAATATATATATATTTCTGAGGAAAATAGGTACGATACTTTATTAAAGTGTATTATATTTTAAACACATATAGAAATGTAAAGAGTACGTAAAAAAGTTTACATCTAAATTTACTTTTACTGAATTAAGGCGTAGCGTAGTGGGACACCGTTTGAATGTAATCGCGGTTGTGGGTTCGATTCCCACTCGGGCGAATGGTTATATTGAAATTATTTTCATTTCATGATGTGGTCTAACAAGTCAATGGTTTGAATTCGGGCGGAAAGTGGAGAACGGAGTGTCTTGAAACTAGGTTCTCTCTAGCGTCCTAGTTATGCTGGTAAAAGCATGAAACCATTTTAATATACCAAAACATTTTACAATATATTGGCGCGAAAATAAGAAAATTCAATGAAAAATCATAAAAAAGTGACAGATTTCAAATTCAATAGTTATATTTTGTTTATTTTTAATTATAACAAACAGTATTTATGGTAATAACACATGTGTTACACGATTAAACTGTAAACAAATGTGTATAATAGTGCCAAAATCACGAAACGGAAGAGATAAAGCACTGTGATATATTGGTGGGAACCCCCGAGGAAAGCCACAGCTGTGCATTTTGATAACTCCGTGCTAATGTCTACACAGATTATAAGTAAAAAGCCTTAATACATAGTTTTCGTCTATAAGTTTTTAGGGTATTTCAATTGCTATGCATTTCCCGTTTTTATTTAGTTTTATATATGGACTTGATACTCCATTCTAGATATTAAGTGTTGGCTGTTGCGTGATAAAGCTTAAAGCCGCACTTTTGCTAACTAGATTGACAAACGAGAGGTTTTCATTGAAACATTTAATAAAGCGATAATTTTAAATATTTTATGATTTATATGGGTCTATTTTATATATTGGAGAAACTCTACACATTAAAAAAAACCATAAATGATATATAGCCACTAAGATCTAGATTACTAAAACAAATACCAATTAAACTTTTTATAACGAGCAAAATATTAAAAAAAATCGGTATTCAAAGTAGTGTTCAGAGGGAAAATACAAAATTTAATTACATAAATTCACTAAAGTTTTAATGTATGTGGCAAAGTGCATACAATTCAATTATTAATATTTATAAATATAAAATTGAATGTAACGGGACTCGAACACGCGCCTTTTAGAAACCGTCCAAACCCTGTAGTCTATTAAGGCACGTAATTTTAATTTTAGTTTTAATATTTTTTTAACGTTTTTATACGTTTTAATATTGTTTTGTTATTCACACACTTAGGATATTAAAAACGACAAAAATAAGTTTAAATAAACGTATAAGAGGATGTAGAACGCAGAACTTGGCGGTCAAAGGGCTTAGACAGCTGCATTCAAATTTTCATACGTTGTCAAAAAAAAATATTTTACTCATATACATAGTGTGTGAGTGAGAGTGAGCTTTAAATTTTTTTCAACATAATTAGCAAAGTATCCAAGCATATAAACTTTGACTTTAAACTTTGACTTAAACTTTGACTGACTTTTGTCCATTTTCTAGGACACACCTTAAATAAAGGTAATATTATATTAGATTCCTAAGCTTAAGCTTTTGAGATTTCCGGAACTAAATTGTCTACAAGAAATATTTGATAAGGATCATAATTAAGTTGTTAGCGATCGTGGCTCACGACAAGCTTGTATATATTTCTATATATTAAACGTGCAAACTTCATAAGAACATTGACAATTTTTTACTGTAACATTACAATCGGAACGGATATATTAATTTTTATATATCTTGTTTTATCTCGTTAAATAAGTCACTACCAAGAACATTTTAAGCAAACGTTTTATTTGTTAACATTTTTTTTAAAGTGTTATTCCCACACTTAGGAAATTGAAAAAGACTTATTTAGAAAACGTATAAAAATTTGAACGCAGCGGGATTTGAACCCGCGCCTCTTGAAAACCGTTCAAGAGGCTTTTTTTTTTTTTTTTTTTTTTTTTTTTTTTTTTTTTTTTTTTTTTTTTTTTTTTTTTTTTTTTTTTTTTTTTTTTTTTTTTTTTTTTTTTTTTTTTTTTGCGCCTCTTGAAAACCGTTCAAGAGGCGCGGGTTCAAATCCCGCTGCGTTCAAATTTTTATACGTTTTCTAAATATGTCTTAAACGTTTTATTGTTTGAACGTAGCGGGATTCGAATCCACGCTTCCAGGAAATCGCCCAAGCGCTCTGAAGCTCTGAAGTTTGTATGCGCTTGTTATAACTTATTTTGGTTGTCAGCGGGGTTCGGATCCCAGCTACGTTAAAAATTTTATACTTTTTCTCTAAATGACTATCTGTTTCTATAAGTCACTATTAGTTATGTAATTCTAAGTTAACTCGAAGAGGATGGTACCAAATAAATATATGCATTTTTGATAAAACCAAAGAGAAAATTCTAATTCTTTACGTAGTTAAAAGTAGATATATATATATTTTTAGAAAGCGTACAAAAATTGGAACGCAGCAGGATTCGAACCGCGCCTTTTGGAAACCGTCCAAGTGATTGTACCGCTAAACCATGCGTTCAGCACTTTAAAAATGTTAAAGATATAAAAGTAGATATCCGAAGAATATTCTATATTTTAACATGAAAACCATCTGTAGTGTTTTTCTAGTAGGTATAGCTTCACAAAGCACATCCTTGTGCTGCGCCATATAAACGAATTATTTCATAACAGATGCAAACTAAGGACGCAATTGTACGCCCTGTAGATACTCTGCCCCGTCGCAAAGTGGGTGGTATACCTAGATATAAGTATATACTTAGACTTTAAGAATAAGGAGGCCATCAGGTCTTACTGTAAAGCTTATGGTTATGAAATCGATTACCACTCAAGTTCAGGTGAAAAACAGAGAACAGAGTGTCTTGACACTAGTTCCTCTCTGTTGCAAAAAACATCTATTTACCAAGCTATATAACCACCCTTCCAATTAAGTATAGCACATAACGGGTCACAGAGCCATATTTGCCGAGACAAAGCATGATTAACAATCACCCCAAGATTAATAAACGTTGTAATTGAGATGTTTGCATTCCATCCCCTATTTGAGCAAGGATTGAAATTTAGTCAACCAAAATGCTGAGACGCCATTTCATAATCAGTCTCGTTGAAGGATTGAAGGTGGGTGGGTACACATTATGTGAATTATTTACCCCTAAGGCAAAGGAGTAATGAAATATTTATAAGGCGTTTGAGGTTATTTGTTGTAATCATTATGTAAAGTTAAGAAAACTATGAAATTTTGTGTTGTGAGAAGATTTTGATGGTATCTTTTTAATCCGAAGGGTATCGTATTTCGAATAAAGCATGATTTATGACAGAATTTACATTGAGAATAGAGATCATTGTGGCACAGTAAAACAGCGTCTGGATACACGTAATGGTTATGAGTTCGATCTCGACTTAGGGACATGATTATATTTAACTTATTTTCATTTTCATTTCCCCGCTCTAGTTAGACAATACGCATTGAGTTTTGCCACTCAGCATATGTACAATGTCATGAATTCGGACGGAAAGTGGAGAAACCTATGTCTAGTGTCAAATTAAGTTTTAAATTTCTATCTTGTTATGCTGGAAAAAGCTTGTCGGTTTTTACTATAAAACTTACATAGATTTTAAAACTTACATAGAAATTGAAAGCCGTTTAAAGTAATAAGCCCATCAGGGTGTAATGTGTTGGCTAAAAAACTCTACTTTGTTAAATAAATGTGAGAAAAATATTACATTTTTAAATATGAACGTTCGTCTGAGGGATATTTGTACCCATAATATCGTAAGAGTTCAATCAAAACTGCGCCACGACGGTGTCTTTAATTTCAATACATTTATTACATTGAAATTAAATGCTTCTGCAAATAAATATTACACAGCTCCATCCAATAAATTCAACAATAAAATAACAAGCTTATTTTCATTGAAATAATGTGTACGGCCATAAATATAAAATACGCAATCAAGTAGGTGTGAACGCCGTCTCAGCGTGCCAGCTGGATAATAAACGTAAATTGTATTCAATTCGATTCTTGTAAATAGTAATTCAATTATATACTGTCATCGATGTTGAAATATTTGTATGTAGTGTAAAAATTTCTTTCCGCCTGGCATCGACCCGTTGCATGTTGAATGGCGGAACTCAATACCGCGCTTTCTATTACCGGAACGGTAAATTGAAAATAATTCAAATATAATCAATACGCGAAGTGGGAATCGAACATACAACCAATCGCGTTTACAGACGTTGCGACTGCGCCCACAATGGCCTCAATTCAATATTTATATGCAGATATTGTAAATTGTATATATTTTTTCGTTCTCTTTTTATTTCTATATGTGTTTTTAATATGTTGATGGAAATTGCATAGAATAAAAACCTACCTATTGTAATTCAATCAATTTTGGAACGCTATCTATAGGTATATCAAAGTGGCAACGTTATTTTAATGAATATATACATTTACTTCAAAATTTGCACACTAGTCCCGATACGAAGACAATGCAATATTTTCATAGAACAAATCCAATGTCCTTGAAGGGTCATATCTTTTAGATAACTAAAAGATAGAGAAGAGAGAAGAGAAGAAGAGAAGAAGAGAAGACTCTTCAAAGTATATACTTTAAGTACCGATTCTTTGCTTTTTAAAGTATATTTTAGACGGAACTTACCATCTATTAGGCCTTGAATCATTAGTTTTATTTATATATAATTATCTATATATCTATATCTATATATATATATATATATATATATATATATATATATATATATATATTTATTAGCTTCTAACTTTTTCCCGCATAGAAGCAAACAGAGAGAACAAAGTGTTAATACACTCTATTCTATAATTTCCGCCTGAATTCGAGACAACTTAATAACAAAGCAATCAATTAATTAAATTAATATACTAGTCTATGAATATCCGTGTAGCTATATGTATATCGTTATAAATTGTACCCGTAAAGTTAAGCTTACACACTTCGCGTGACAGTCAAGCAGCTGTCATTGGGACACGACTCGGTCTATAACGTTGCACGTCGTCCGTTCATTATTACTAAATATAAAGAATAATAGAAAATTATAATTTCGACAAATGGGTTTTGGGTTTTATGTATCCATATATATTTATGGATGATGATCGATATTTATTATTTTATAATTTCACTGTACATATAAATGTAACATGTAATCCGATAATGGATAGGAATAATATTTACAATCATTTAATTAATATATTGATGTCAACAACAAAAATAAGTAAAAAGCGTATTATAATTTCAATGAAGCTTAATAATAAGTTTATTTGGCTAGAGTAATAAGTTTATTTGGCTAGACTAATAAGTTTATTTGGCTAGACTTCTTGGGAAATTTTACGAATTGTTTAAATCGAGGACGATCCACGTACTTTATATTTTTACGTTTCTAAATAGTTTTCGATTTTTTTCTTTTCCACAGCGTAGACAGCGAAATACGTCAGTTGTCAGTCAGTCTGTATTTAAGCCCAAGAATGTTATAAAATGCCAGGGGTCATGTAAAATATAAAAATTTCGCTTTTTTTCCGTATAGCAGGGTAGTCAGGAAGAACCTAGGGTAATACCACGTTCTCGACTTTCCGTCCGAATTCTAGACATTGCGTGTTGAGTGGCGGAGCTCAATGCCGCGTTGTCTCAGATACCTGATCCGAGAAATATTTTTTTTTATATATATAATAATTCCCTCAAGGGAAGCGCACCCTCAACCACGTTGACAATCAGGCGCTGTCCCATTGAGCTACGATGGTCTCGTCATTATTGTAATTCAACATTTAACAATTTAATTAATAAATTGTTAAAGTACAGTTTCACTTATTTTCATATATAAATAATTGAAACTGTACTTTTCACTTTTACATTAAAATCTAGAAAAAATTAAGTAAAAAAACTTATTATGAATAAATAATAAAGTCTAAATGCAGTTACCAAACAATAAGCATAAAAAAACGAAAGAAAAAAGATAAAACACAAAGCACTATTAAAGTCAAATTACAAGCCACTCGTTCAAAGGGTTTTGAAATCGCTTAAAAGGCTGTCATTTTAGTTAGAACCCAGTTATTACCACTCACCACCCCTACAAATGGCATTTAAAAAAAACCAATACGCCTACTTTTAATTCTTCTAGTTGACAGTTGACACGATGGAGTACAAGGGCAGAAAGGGTTACAAGAGCGAAGGGTTAATTGTCATGCGCGCTGTATGTACATAGGTGCCTAAAGGGAAATAACGTAAAATAAAATGGCGACTGATGTCAAGTTCTATTGAAATTTATTCTTTTTGTCGATTATTCTAGGCTTAAAACCTAGGTTAGGTTTAATATTTAAAGGATCTGCTTTTTTGTTTGGTTTCGGGTTCTAATAACATTATTTTTGTTTGAACAATGTTTCAACTAAATAGCAGTTAGTAAATACGTTTCGTATTGAATGCCGGAATCCAATTCGATTTTAATATATTCTTACATAGTCGATTTTCTGAGTGGTGATCAAAATGGAAGAAAATATATTCAATTATAAATACAGGTACCCTCGGATGGGATTGAACCTGCAACCAACGTACTTTCAATCAGACACCTACAGCACTGACACTGCGCAACATCTTTGAACCTTATAGACACTAGAAATATTATAGACACTTATAGCGTGAGCTTAATACGTGAAATGTAGGCAATATCGAAAATTGACCAGTAGAAGGAGAATCCATCCACTTCAATATACATGAGTTTAGCTTTGAAGCTTTGTATTAGTAAATTAATTCAGATATAAAATATTACAATGTACGCATTCAAAGCTAATTTAGGTTGTTTTTCTTTTTTTCAGCATCACGCATTGTTCCTGCATGCAGAGTAGGCAAAGAGTACCTAGTGTCAAGACACTCCATTCTCTATTTTTTTTGCCTGAATCTGGACATAGCGTTTGAGTGGCGGAACTTAACGCCACGCTTTGTCTTGTTGCCAGAGTGGAGCAATGAAAATAATTTTATTATTTATAATTAATTTCCTGTATAAAATATAAACCTAAAACTTGGCATTTAACCTATATAAAACTTGATGGCCTTGGAGGTTATAGAGGAGCTTTCTCGAAATATGTATAAAAGTGGGAAAATACGGGTTGATCGGTTGATCCTACCTATTTCTGATTCCTGAGCTGCTGCCTCGGTCGCTGGTCTCTTAAGCCGGGTAAAGCCCTCCTCTGTGAAATGCCCGCCCTGGCGTCGACAATAGCGTCTCCCTCCACTTTTTTTAATGTCACAACCAGCCTCTCTCAGCGCGCATTCGGGCCTATGGCCCACCCCAAGGACCGGTCCATATTTATCCTGAGTCCTGAGTCGAAAGCTACGGTCAGACCTGGCACCGTTTCCCGTCTCCCGCCGGGGAGAAAAAGTCTAGTAAGTACTTAATTATTAATTAATATTTTTGAATAGTATTATACCACTCAATAAGCAATATGTCTATTTTAGGTGGAAAGTGAAGAACGGAGTGTCTTGACACTAAGTTCTCTATGACTATTGAAAAAATATTTTAATAATAAATATATAAATTTTAATAATTTTAATAGTATTTATTATATTTCCATATATAATAAATATACTATTAGCAAGCACAAAATTAATGCGACAAATTAGGCCAAATGGACGTGCAATGCGGTTTTTGGATTCTCAATTAGCGGTCAGCATTCGTTATTGAAGCGTCATTTGGTGCTCCTGCGGTTTTCCTCTCCTGAATGTCGCGTTCATAATGCTAAGTAGAGGTTCGCATATGGTGTAGGTATTAATGCTTCAAATGCTTATTTTATTACTTTAAACGAATCATTTGCTATACTTATTCAATATTATTTGAATATAAGTAATATCTTTTTTTTTTTACGAATAGTGTATATAGTGGGGTAGGCACAGAGAACTATTAGTGATTTTGCATTTTGTATGCGTAACACAACACCGTATTTTGTCTCAATGTATGTATATTTTATTAGTACGTGCATATATATATATGGAAAATATGAATTAAATATATATTTTTTAACATTTTTTAAAGACAAAGACACGCAGCACGCATGGCTTAGCGGTCAGAGAGCTTGAACGGTTTTCAAGAGGCGCGTGTTCACATCCCGCTGCGTAACAATTTTTATACGTTTTCTAAATATGTCTTTTTCAATATAAATAAAAACAGGAGTACTTTATGGGTACCTAGTGGAAATATTTCAAATTTTGCCAGTTAATATAGAATTGTTTCAGATGTTCAGTATATAAAAAACTTACGACTTTTTTTACGCGACAAATACGTAAAGTGTGCCGCTTCACGCTTTTTCCCGCATAGCAGGGTAGTCAAAGAGAACTTAACGCTGCTTCAATAAATACCGGATATAAACACGCATAAAACATTTGGCCACACATAAATAACAACAGGAATATTATACACACTAAGTGACGGTTGTATGCGAGCGAGCGCCTCATGAAACAATTACCGGCGAAAACTGTAATTTTCCGGCAAATTTGCATAATTGCCGCTGGGGGCCGTTGTCGCGTCGGGTGACAATTGGCCAACACCTTTTTATTGTTTACATTTTCAATTAATGCCGTCATGTTACTTAACTTGGGTAATAATTCATTGCATGCGTAGTTAGTTAAAAAAATAATTAATGAGAGTTTATTTATATAGATGTTTTTATTATAAATTTTCCTTATTTCGTTTGAGTGTACTTTATGACAACCTATTTCCACGTTGACATATTGTACCTGTTGACATTGAAACTTGAGTCAAAAATTATAACTTCCTTTGAAGTGAAAATTTCAGATGTTTTTTTTAACTTTTTTTTTTATAAAGTGTTATTCCTACACTAAGGAAATTGAAAAATACATATTTAGAAAACATATAAAAAATTTAACGCAGCAAAATTGCCTTAGTGTGGGAATAATGTCAGATGTGTCAGAGGATTGTCATTTTTCTGCTCAATCCTTTTCTCTCTCAGGTGACAAATAGGATCTAGTAATACTCCGTTCTCCGCTAAACTGACTGACTAATCAATATTAAATTAATTATTGTATATATTTACATAATTATTGAAGTAATTAAGTAGATATTGTAAGGTTCAAAATAATGGGTGTACTTATCACGCATATACCGTCATAAGGTGCGTTCACACGTGCCCCGTACGCGGCGACATCGCGACAAGGTGACAATTAATCAGCTGTCGCCACTCCGTCGCCGGCCGCCCTTTGTCGCGTAAATTGCTCTATTATAGAGTAAATTACTTATTATTTTGTACAAGTGAAAGTGTTTTATGTAATTTCTATGCGATTAGCTGTTAGATAAATATTTTACTATAAAAATATAATTAGAAAAAGGTATGAAAATTTGAACACAACGGCATAACAACCAAAATAAGTTGTAAAAAGCTTATAAGAATTTTGATACAGCTGGGTTTAGAACGCATGGCTTAGCGGCCAGAGCGCTTGGACGGTTTCCATGAGGCGCGGGTTCGTATGCCGCTGCGTTAAAATTTTTATACGTGTTCTAAATATGTTTTTCAATTTCCTAAATGTGTGATTAACACTTGAAAATATTATATTTTATAAGAATTTTTATAAAAATTTACGCCTTTACAGCAAGAAATCAGGAGCGTAATCAGAGACAGCCAATTTTTTTGGAATTTGGAATAGAATGTCAAGTGGAATTGAAGCGACAACTAAGAAGTTTGCAATCAAACGTTATTCTACTGGACCAACGGCCAAATAAATTATACGCGTACGTACAAAACAATGTAATTACAATTGATTAAAACAATCTACTAGTGGGTAATAAAACTAACGGCCTAGACCTATTTTAATTACAGCTAAATAAAGAAAACAGTGTGTTATCTTATATACTCGTATCTTGTATTGATTTATGAACGCTACAGTTACAATAACGTTTAAAAAATAAACAATATAAATATTTTTATTAAAATACAGCTGTTTGGAGTGGGGATCATTTGAATAGCCATAAATCGATATAATATGACCCTTCACAATAGGCCATTAACAATATCAGCAGATGCGCGCGACACCTGAGCGGAACGATGCACTAAGTCATGTTTCGGGCAATATTCTGGGCTCGATACTTAAATCTTACTTTTTACCGTTTATGTTTTCATATGCAGGTATGCTATATATGATATATTTTGCTAGTACAATTATGATTAAAAGAGACATTATTAAAAGTATTTTGATTTGAAATAAATATTTTTTTTCAAATACAGTAGATATTGTATTTAATGTTATAGTATATCCATTATGTCTAGTTATTGCACCAATATATTGACAATGTTATGGGTAACTTCTATAAGCGGTGTATTATAATAAAAACAAACATAATAGACCACTAACAAACTTTATACTATAAAAGGAGCGGAAATATCCACAACAAAGAACCTTAAATTTTAAGGACAATCCTTTTTGCTCTGTATCATCAATCGATAACACGATGACTAAGTTAATAATACGAATAAAAAACAGAAGGGACCGTTAGACGCGTTATTATTATATAACATACCCCATTTTAATTCCCTTTTTATACGCTGACAACACTGGTTTTTGATTGTCACGCCTCGTTCACTGGAAAATAAACTAGATTCGAAGATTACAGTTATAAGATTGTGATTTTAGATGTATACAAGCAGTAAATTAAAATTTCTGTTTTTAAATTATTTATTAATGGAATAATCATCATTATAAATATAATTAAGAGATTACGATTGTTAAAAACCAGGCATATGTTTTATGTATACATAACCAAGAAATCACTTAATTTTATTGTAATTTTTACTGTTGGGCAGTTGCAAGAAGGTCTCAAGTCTTTACGTAAAAAAATATTGTCATTTTATTAGGACTTTCCAAAAATTACATGTGAAAGTTTGATAATGGTAAGTTACTTTAATTAAAAAACCAATTGAATCTATTGATTTTTATATTAATTACAACTGACAAGTTTTTTACATGTGTTAGGAAACATCCCTTTACATCCTCTTTTAGGAAAAGGATCTGCGTTATATTTATTTTTTGTTTTGTTATGTCATCAAGGTCCTGAGCTAATCGAATTTTCGTCCAACAATATGGGTTGAAATTGGTTCTTTTATTGATGTTCCTTTTATGGTAGAAGGGGAATCAAATGTGTCAGCACCAAAAATGCTACGTTGTTATCATTATTGGAACACAAAAACGTTTCTATTATTAATAGAACGCACACAAACATAGCGCGACCTCAGTAAGCATTTTATATATACATACGTCAAAATTGTTCCCAAAGTTAAAAAAGTTAAAAAAAAAAAATTATGATTAAAATGATCTTAAACAAATAGACCTAGCCTTAATGTACTGGTAGAAAGCATTAGCTTGCAATAAGTTTTACAAGGACTCATCGCGCTCATTATAATTTTGTGTTGCCTATTAGAAATTATATAGAAAACGTGCTAAAAACACCCGCGCCTCTTGAAAACCGTTCAACGGTTTTGCACGGTTTTCAAAAGGCGCGGGTTCAAATCACGCTGCGTTCAAATTTTTTAATACGTTTTCTAAATATATCTATATTCAATTTCCTTAGTGTGCGAATAACACTTTCAAAAAATGTTAAAAAATATATAAAAACGTGTTATTCGATATACGCTTATCAAATAAATCCCTTAATAAAAAATCCATAAGACAAAGTATCAAAATGTAACGCAGGAGTCTAAGACCCTTGCATTCCCGACTACCGCCTGTGGCCGAAACAAGCGCATAATTACAGAGATCACATTTACGAATGTAAATGCGTCGGAGTGTGCCCCGTCATAAATCATGTTGCGGTCATCTGCCGCCCGCGGCGCTGACGACGACGGTCGAGGCGGTGACGCCGACCAGTGTATGCAGGCCTTTAGATGTGTTGCGAAGTATGTAGAAATAGTATGTTTTTTTTTATATATTTTATTTGTTTTTTGTTTTGTAGTAAAATTATGAATATTTTTTATAAATTATTCATTTCGATATGTTTAATTTATTTTGAACTAGAGACGCTCGCGGTATACCCCGCATGAACATTAGCGTTTCATATTTTCGGCGGCCTTTTCGTAAAATAATAAAACTCTTAGTTCTTTCTAACACCCTTAAGTATCTCTATATAAAACTTTGGTCTTGGTAACTTGGTCGTGATAACGTCACAGATAGACAGATTTTCGTTTATTGCGTTTTATTGATAAAACATAAAGAAACATAATTCGAGTAAAATCTATAAAAATATTTGTTAAGTAGCTAATTTAATTTAAAATAAAATATAAGAAATCTTAGTCTGTTAAGTGTTTGGGATTGAATGGTATCGATACCGGTATAGATAAGGGATACCTTATTGCGCAAGCCGAGGCCAGGAACATTTTCCGTAATTCCATCTACATTTTCGACACCTTTATCCTCTTGATACCTTAATATGAACTGTAAAAAATAAAACTGTAAATTAGTAATTAATAAAGTTAGAACTGTAATATAACAGATGAATTAAGTTATTCTTTGGTACAATTGATTTGATTGATTATTGTTTGGGATTTACATGCTTCGGATCAAATCTTTTCACAAAGTCTTGTGACTTGTTGTCAGTAGAGAACTTCAGATATTTCTATGCATATCTTCGGATCAATTTGTATCAACAAATGTGGTATTCATTGAAATTTTAGAACAGTAAACCAATTTACAGTTATAGCCTTGTTATTATATATTTAATATCTGTATTCATATTTGCAATGCACAATACCTACCTATTTAATTCCAAAGTCTACAGTACTACACGGAAAGAGTGACTTAAAACAAACACTCACCGTTTGTCACCCAAAATGTGATCGAAAAAGAAATTTAATTATAATAAAATATGAAATGACCTTATCCATACCAAGTTATACTGGGTGGAGTTTCAAATGTGTATCAACGGAGCGCTTTGTTCATTTTTTCTGAATCGCGGCGCGCCTGACAGATGTATGTAGTGTTGCCATGTGTTTTATATCCCTATAAAAGCCTATTTAAAAATTAATTTTGGGAGGAATTGTGAACAATGGCTCCTAACGGAGAGGAGATTGGGTCACGATCTGTTTGCATAAAACATGATAGTTTTATTCCATTTGTGACTGTTCATTAATCTGTTAATTAGAATTAATAAAAGATTTAACGTATCGTTACGGCGTATCTACTTGGAACCTATCTTGTTGCGCACGATGCTTCAGGATTCGAATCCTATTCGGGGTAATGTGTAGTGTCCATATTTAAAAGAAACCGTTTATTCTTCTTGGTTAAACAAAGTAGCACGCTGTAGTAGCTGTGTCTAGCACGCAGTGTGCGTGCACGCAGTATTAAGTAATAGAAAATATAAAAGGACGAAAGAGTCACTCGTCTTATTTACTTACTTACTTACAAAATGCATGATGATGCCGGTACGATAATACATAGGTGTTATAATATTACATATATTTTTCAATTCCTCATTGCCAATTTAAATACAAGTCCGTGTTTTTGTCATTCTCGTTATTTGCTTTCGAGATGTCGAATACCGTTGTAAAAATTCAATTTTAGCTCATTAAAATCGATTCTTTTTTTATACCGCTGAATCATTTTCTCGAAACTGTCAACACTGACCGCATTCAATGTGAGACCTTTTACAGGGAAAAATAAATAAAATAAAAAAAAGCTTAACGTCGGCGATACACGACGTACATTGATGTTTGAGTTCTGAGAAGGTACTTATCGTTATCGCGTATCTCGATGTGATAACAATCGATTTCTCTGACTATAATGTTTCAAAGTGGGATTGTACAATATTAGTTTAATTAAAAGTTTCTATCAGGGTACGTATATTGTTTTAAACCTATCTATATGAAGGTGATTAAATTTTTAATATTAAAATTCAGTAGTCACCTAATGTAGGTATGTATGCAGGCACCTACTAAGAGTGTGTTGTAAATGTAAATATTAAGGTATTATTTTCACATATTACTAAACATTCTTATTTAGTGGGCTTCTCCCCTTATAGAGCAACGCTTAGTATATTAAAAAATACAGCTTTACGCTTTTTCTCGCATAGCTGAATGGCCCGAGAAAACCTAGTGTCAAGGCATTCCGAATTCTCCACTTTCGGACAGAATTAGTTTAATTGCGTGCTAAGTGGAGGAACACACCACCTTATCTTACACCAGAGCGAAGAAATGAAAATATTTGAAATATAATCATGTTTTTGATTGGGAATCGAACCCACAACCGCGGTTGCAGTTTAGACGTTGCCCCATTGCGCCACGATAGTCTCAGTAGGTACTTGGTATATTAGGTCACTCTATTTTCTATTTCCCACCCATTTGGAGGCATATTAACCAACCGCAGTTCTGAGTGGACTGGTTAGGTATAGGTATAAAAAATATCAATAAATTTTCTAACTTATAATCTATGTTTCAGTCTAGACACATGCTAACTGTGTCGCGATGGCAATTTTTTTTATTTAGAATCTATTTAGCTCTTTAGATAGTTACAGCGGGTAATAATTTCACAAACTCATAAAAGAAGATTTTAGATATCTTTGTAGGTACTATTTTATTAAAAATGGGTATTAATAGACCTCCTAGAATCTCCTAGAATCCTTTTTAAATTTAATTATTTTAAATATTTTTCGCTACTTATTTTAATTAAAAATCGTATGTTACCTAAGTATTATTTAGCTGCATATACTATTACTGGAAATTTATAATTTTATATATCTTACAGGTCGACAGTCCCATAGTAACACCATGTCGTCACCTAACTCAATCTGATAACTTCAGGCAATAATTGAATTCAATTGTGGCTTATTTATTTCTTCCACACAGATACCATCTTATTTGTCCAATTTCTACAGCATTTGCCTCAATCGCAATTGAACCTTGGTACCAACAGAAAGAGTCTATTATTACGCTATACACAGTAAATACTTGTTGATATTCAATTTTAGAATATCATGTTCAAAATATGAGTTTGGTCAGGCGTGTGTTAAGTCACTCGATTCGTAACAAATTGTTAATGCATTTTTATTGTAAATTGAATTGTATGTCGTAGCTTTAAAGTTTAAATTTAATTACATAATATCGTTGATTTTATAACTTGTTAAAAGAAATGACAATCAGCTTGATGGCTGTGTCCTTTTTAGTGTTATATAGTTATTTAAGGTGTCTGATGCATCTGCCTTTAAATGGTTAGTTTTTATATAGATATAATAAGGTTAGGTAAATGTGTATGTTTATTTAAGAAGCCTTCGTGGCGCAGTGGGTCAACGGCGTCTTACTGTAAACGCGATTGGTGGTGGGTGCGATCCGGAGGAATGGTTATATTTAAAATATTTTCATTTATGCGCTCTAGTATCTATCTAAGACAAAACGCGGCGTTAAGTTCTGTAACTCAACACGCAATGTGTCGATTCCAGGCGGAAAGTGAAGAACGGAGTGAAGGTTCTTATACAATCTATACGTACCTATATGTATCTATACAGGTACGACATTAATACTAGATAGATACTATTTTTAATCTACTCTAGTTTTCTGCGATTCTTGCACTGTCTTGATAGACGCGACCAATCGGATTTATTGACGAGTTTAATGGCTCACATTGATATCGAATATGTTGTTACACCGTTTCCTTTTCGTGTTTTCTTTGTAATAAATATTGGAGTAACAGTTCAGTCTTAGGAAATATAGAGTATTAGAGCCTGTGGTTATTTCCAGTCTTTTTGGAGGCCTTGTGAACTCAGGGGCTTAGCACGGGTTCCATGTGCCTTTGGCAGAGACAAAATTATTTCATATTGATTTACAAAAACCAATGGGGTGAATTTGAACCTATTAAAGTCTCATACTAGACAATTTTCCTATCTTTAATCAACGTTATCTGTCGCTTACCTATCGTTGTTGTTACGTTGGTCAATTTGTATAAATCCTTTTAAGTAAAAGACATATTAAAACGAAAACGGATAAAAATTTGAACGCAGCGGGAAAATTTTTTTATCCGTTTTCTAAATATGTCTTTTTCAATTTCCTTAGTGTGGGAATAACACTTTAAAAAATGTTAACAAAATATCCTTTTAAGTATTTCTTATGTAAAACACTTGTAATTTTGCTGTTCAGTAATTTTTTCAATATTTAGCCCAAGCCATCGTATCTCGACTAATAATAAAAAAAATAAGTAGGTACTTGAATATTGCGAATAAATATCGAATAGAATACGATACTCGATTCTTGACGGTGTAACAATTAATCTAACCTCAAAAGCCTTTAGACTACCCTACAACACATTGTTTTACTATAATGTGCTTTATTAAAACAGATTAAAGTCCAAATTAAAACAAAAGCTTAATTGTTCAAAGTAAAAAGTAATTAGTTTTGTACGATTGTATTACTTTATGTGTTTCGATAATACAGTGAGCTGTCGTAAAATCGAAATGTTTATTAGTCGGCGGATGGACGTATCTCGATGAATCGAGTTTAATTTCATTACGCGTTAGAGCTTTTATTACGAAACAATTTAGTTGAACTTTTTGTAAAATATAATGACAATTATCTAATTTCTTTAATTTATAATTGAACAGTTTTATTTATTTTGAATATATTGTTTAAAGATAAAGAGGACATCTTGGCGCTGTTGGACAGTATCTGAATGTAAACGCGATGTGGGTTCAAGCCTCATTCGGGAGAATGATTATACCCTTTTAAAATATTTTAATTTCCTCGCTCTGGTACAATACACGCAATATCTCGATTTTTAGTAGAAAGTTGAAAACCTACCGTCTTGACACTAGGTTCTCTCTGGTTACCTGCTAAGAGGGAAAAAATATGATAAAAATGGTTTAATTATCAGTACAGAATTTATAGCCACTCATTATTTTCCCCTACTTTATAGGTACAGTATGTACTAGACACGCACATTTTAGATAAACAGGAAAGGGATTAAAGCTGAATTAAATTATACGCTGGACTTAGGAACTCGACGACGTATCTACTTTGTACGTAGGCAAAGTATTTTTATTATCATTAAGGTACCTGTAGCTTTTAGTCCGTTGAACTTGGCACTTGCAAATATTGTAAAAGTTTTTTTATAGGTATAGTATTTTTTTATATTCAATTAACAATTATAAAATATATTAATATAAATAATTACTGAATAATTTAACAAAACCACTATTTTAATCTATGTTGATTGATACAAGACAATTTCAACGTAAAATTAAACGGAATATTTATATCATTGTCAAGGGCAGCTCAAGATTTTTAATAATTATTTTTATCACCGGCTTGCCTTTACATTTTTCATTTTCAATGTAAAATACAAGAACCAGTATCACCTAATAAAAAAAGCAAATGAATTATTTCTTTAAAACATTCTTAAGCTCATAAACCTTGTTAAGCTCATTTTATTTAAATATTTTTCATACTAATAGAATAAGAATGCTTATTTTGATTAATTCGTGCATATGTCTAATATGAAACGGGGTTAGAAAAGACAATCAGAGGCAGCTGCGGCGATCGATACAGCTCCCGACCCAGGTGACTTTAATGTAGCACCCACCTACCTATGTTTTATATGTCGTTGCAATATGTAGGTATGTATTTATGTGTAGAGCTAAGCTTAGTTAGAAAATACATTTGTTTTTAAAAGATTATTATTTATAGATACTGATTTAATGATTGTTTTGAATATTAGGTATAGTCTTTTTGTTTATTTTCATAATTACAAGGAATATACTACTAGTGATAGGGATATTAGTGATAGTGAGATATTAGTAATAGTGATAGAAATATTAAACTACTAGATAATACAATTCTACTCAACTTTTGATAAAAAAATTAAAGGTTTATTCAAGTGGTGATAACTGATGCTATTTGTGGTTAATATTAATTCGGTAGGATTATTTGATACTGATGCTTACTTGTCCTTATTATCTTATTTGAAAAGATAGTGGATTCGAATTCCTTTCGAAGAGCTACCTGAGACCTATTAGGTACTTTTTACAGTTGGGTACCTTGTGTTGGCCACTTTTTATTTAGTAGATATTCGTAGCTTCTCGCTTTTTCTTGCATAGTCTGAGAATTCAGGGTAGATAGAGAACCTAGTACCTACTAAGATATTTCGTTCTCAACTGCAGAAATCGAGATAATTCGTGTTGTGATCGATTGATTAGCGTAACTCAACGCCGCGGTCTTCCCAGAGCGAAGGAAACGACATGCCTAATTGAAATATAATCATTCGTCCGAGTGCAGATCAAACCGACAACCACCACGCTTTCAGAAACAAGCGCACTGCGCCACCGTGACCTCATTAGTTTTGAAAAATTATTAAAAAGTGGCATATACAATATATCTATAACCATTCCTACAGAACTTTGAAACTATGACGACTGTAAATTTTTCCACACAAAGGAATCCTAAAAGTACGACGTGTTTCTTTAAAAGAAATGCGTAAACCCCGCCCACTCGGTGACAAAAGCCACCAATCAGCGATGTCGCATGACGCCCGCGACATCGCCGACCAATAGGAAACGTCGCACGCACCCAATGACATCGGTTGACAATAAGTAGAACGCCTTGTCACGTGGTTGGTAGCTGTTTACGGATTGAACAGCTGTTGGTTTTTGTATGATGTTGGATTTGAAACGTTTAAAATTGTAGTGCGGTTATTGCGGGTTCGATTCTAATTAAAAATTTAATGGAATTTATGAGACCATTGTGGTGCAGTAGCGCAGTTATGGGTTACACAGGTAAAATTTACCAAAATTATTTTCATTTTCCACTTTGGTAAGTTAAATTGCGACTTTGAGTTCCGCCACTTCAATCAAAATGTTTAAAATTTTGGTGGAAATTGTAGGTGGGAGTGTTTTGACACTATGCTTTACACACTGCCGACCCTGCTATGCTATCTATTTACCTATATAAATAAATACTTTTTCATGTACAATAATTATTAATTATTAGGTATATCTAAAATACATCTTTTGTTAGGTATGTTTTAATCAATTCAAATTTTTTAATCAATTCAATTTTTGTATTTATTTATTTAATTTAATAATATACGAGATTCTTGGTTGATCTTATTAGATTCTTGTTAACTTTCTGAAATAGATTTTTGCCCTACAACATTAGTATACCTACTTATAGGTAGGTAAAAATAAAAAAAGTCACTTTCTCGCTTCTTAACACTTATTTCTCCATAGCACAGTAGTTACATAGAACCTAGTGTTCAAACACTCCGTTCTCCACTTTCCTTTGTCTAATTCATCTTAAGGCGTACTAAGTGGAAACACAAGGCCGCTTATGTCTCACCAAACCGGAGAACGAACCCACAGCCTTCTTTACCTACATTCAAGCGCTGTCAAAAAATCTATTCATCCCTTAAGCTCCACCGCGCCGTCACTCGTCGCTCGATTATCTCAAAGTTATTACTTAGCGCCATCTGGTGCCAAATTGTTGGAGCATGACAGTGCATTTGACGAAAGATGCGGCTGTTACCAGCGTACAATGGTGCTATAGGTTTTTTATTATTTTCCAAGACTGTCTTTTAAATAGGTATGACATTAGACTTTAGATAAGTTTTTTCGTTTTGTTTGCCTTTCTAGTGGTGTTATTAGAAATATGTTTATTTTTGAGAGGAGATAGGGGTAGATGGGTATAGTGTTCAAAAGTTTAATAAAATTTTATTAATTTAAAACGAAGTTATTGCCTAAGAATTATAATTCATTTAATAATATTACTGATAATAGGTTCAAGATATCAAAAAATTGTAAGTATCTAATGTATCGGATTCAAATAAATCGTGTTGCAAGTGGTGAAAAAAGTAATGGCAAAGAAGTGATAAATTTATAGGTTGATATATAGTGAAAGATATATAGGTATTAGATATGTAGATACGGGTAAAGCTAATGAAATTTTATATAAAATAATATTTTCACCTAGAATATTTCAAAAATCAGTTTCAATCCTGCTTATTTCATAAAATTCCATTTCTTACAAACTGTACCTGAGCAATACTACTTATATAAATTACTCGATTAAAACTTCTTGATGAAACGTGCCTCGTTTGTGATTAAATGTATCAAAAACATATTTTATATCTCAGCTATTAACAAGTACCTAACTACCAGGTACGGACTTACTCTAAAATAACGAACTTGTACGACAATTTAAACGGCCTGGCATATTCTTGACGCGGGCATCTGAAAAGTCATTTCATGCAAAATTAAACACCGTCCCCGCGTTTTAGTGACAGCCGTATGAGGACGTGCCCTTTATTAACTTTTTTTAATGACAGTCTTTAGATTGAAGTGTATTTTAAAGTAAAACTTTGCTAAAATATATCTTATTGCAAAGGAAAAGGGCATATATAGTAGTGTATAGAATATCTTATAAGTAATAAGGGCAAAAAAGCAATGTCATCCTCTTGAAATTGATTCAGGGCGGATTTTTTGTCATTCGATATATGTATCACAGGTCCAATGGTGAAATAAAAAATGTATTA
The DNA here is from genome assembly GCA_038994665.1 of Podotricha telesiphe. NCBI lineage: Eukaryota > Metazoa > Arthropoda > Insecta > Lepidoptera > Nymphalidae > Podotricha > Podotricha telesiphe. The sequence goes on from JAOYRR010000327.1 coordinate 1,635,931, forward strand.
TGTCAGTTTGACAGTTTGATTTTTTTTTTATTACTGAGTGCAGAGCCGTAAGTCATGAGTTTGGTTCTGTGTGAAGCATTATTTACTTTGTCTTATTGGAAACTGGATACTTATAGGAATTGATTTTTGATCTATAAATATCTAATTATTGATTGTTTAACTAGTAAACAGATATATTCAGAGCATAATTATCTAAAGTGCCTGGTTTTTAAAATCAAATCAAGTTTATTTGAATAATTGTATACAAAAAAAATAATAATCACAGTTTATTTATTAATGCCAATCTATATTTAGATACAAACAGTGAAATCTAACTGCACTCTTTTTTTTAAGGAGCAATATACCTATGCATGAATTACAATGTGAAAGAACTCAATGCCGCACTGTCCATTCAAAACAGAGAAACATATAGGCAAGTCAAATATATACCTTATATCTACATATGTATAATATATAGGTACCACAAGAGGACACCCCCCACCCACTGTTTCAAATCAGGCGCGTTTAAAATCGTCCTCAATTGCGTCAATATTACACTATTTATAGGTACATTAAATAGCTAGCTGGGCATAGAATAAAATATTTTAAATATTCCTTCGGGAATTGAAACCATACTTTGTTAATATCGACAGCCATAGAAACTAAAATTTTGATTTGAAAAATTTGAACGCAACAGGATCTAACCAGCGCTCTTGGAAACCGTTTATTTAGCGTCCTCAGTTGCTAAGGGCTGGTTTGAATCCTTATATGTCCTCTAAAAATGTTTATCAGTTGCCTGAGCTGGGTCTCTTGAGACTGGGACTCACGGGTCTCACCCAGCTGGACGGACCGCCCAGGCAGCACATAGCTTTCCCTCCTCTGACAACCATTTCCCATTTCCCCCGGAACCTTCCGGATTCCCAACTCCATCTGCAGGTCAATAAGGCTTTACCCAAGGACCCACCCATATTCGTGAGTGGCGTTGATGTAAACGTTCACAGGGCCTCGCCCTGATACCGTTTCCCTCTCCCCAGCTGGGTGCAGAGAGATGACCACACCGTACTATACCGTACCGTTATCAGTTTCCTAAGTGTGTAAATTACACTTTAAAGTGTAAAAAATTAAAAAAATATCATATTCCATTTTCGTAGAATGATTATAGAAATTAATAGCTAGACAAAACACGTTGTTTCGCCACCCAACAAGCACTTTCTTAAATCAGTTAAACGAAATATCACACTATGAAAACATAGTAAGATTTAAAAAAAGACATACTTAGAAAAAGACCCTCCCTCCCTCCCTATGATATATTAAGGAGATGCGTAAACCTTGAAAAATCGTTTCAAATGAAACCAAACTCAATACGTCGTATATGCTTTTACACTGACGGTATCACAAAAAGCGTCAAACAAAGCGGCTCATCAGCGAGAATGATCCTCCAAAAGGTTTTTTATATAGATGAAGATGACACTACAGAATGTGTGGACACCAAGACTATTGTCACGTTGCAATTATTACTGTAATGAGGGCCGGTGAAGGACCGTGGCGGCCTTTGTCACACAGACATCTTGAAATTAAAAAAAATAATAATTATTTTGACACTTTTGTTTGAAATTGTTTTAGTGGGACAATGAGGTGTTGTTAAAAAAATATTAAGGAAAATTTACACATATCTAGATATTTTTGTTTTTAAGACTTACTTAAACCTATGTTTTTAAGTACCTAAGTGTTTCTACTAAGCAGAGAGAATAAAGTGACTGATCACTTAGTCCCTTTTCGATCCATTGGTTTTAGATATAATGTGTTAAAACACAGAAAAATGAGGAGAGTTTAGCCATTACTTTTATTTTCAAGGTACCTCTACATATAACCACTTTTTTCAAAGTTGTTAGAAGAATCCTATAATATCATTATTTCTTCTACTTCCTGCTTAAATACGTACCTAAGTAAATACCGATATCTCACCTGTTTGTTTTGGTTTTGCAAATCTCGTTTATATTATTTTACCTATTCAAAAACAAAATTAATGGTGAGTGTCACCATTCATAGCACACTTAACCTTACGGAGAGTAAAACGGTGAAAGATTTAAAGTTAGAAATTTTAAAACTTAAAATTATTTATTTTGATATTTAAATTATTCTCATTCAAGTAGATATGTATAATATATTATAATCATGAACTTCATATGTGAAAAACTGAATTTGAAATTTTAAAACATAATTTTCATGAGTAAAATACTAAATTTGAACTTAGGTATAGTTTACCAATACTAAATTAATAAATATTTTCTAATTATAGCTGCACATATTTTTAAAAACCTACCTATACTTAGCCTACCTACAGTAAATCGATTGATAAAAAAGGTCAGAACACCTGTCAGAAGGACCTTGTAAAGTACAAAGGCGCCGACACCCACTAAAAGCGTAATCGATTTAGTGTATCGATGTAACGTGAATCGTTTATCCGATATCTCGCCGGTGTCACCCGTAACTAATCGAGTCTCGAACAATGGAATTTCTTCATCAACGACAAAAACGCAAATATGCCGAGGCAAAATATGAGATTATAGATTGCGTGCTATTCATAATCTTGTATAGAGAGTGTTTGGTTAAGAATATATATTTTTATCAGAGACAAAATATATATTCTGAAAAAAAAACTGGAGAAATTTATCCCTTTTTTCTACTCTTAAGATTTTTTTTTTAATAACTATGAGTACAATACATCAATACATTTTTTTTAAAAAAAAACTGGTATGTTTGTAAACCAAGGCTATTGAAGATAATTAAAGCGTACATATGACTTATTTGCCAAGTAGCGCTTTGACAGTTTGACACTTTTAATATATCTTTGCATTAACTTCTTAAGCCGATACAAAATTATGAGATCATTTAATTTTTAACTAATTATTCTTATTAATAGATATATATGTATTTGTACCAATAGCTTACAAATTAATATTCTTTTTTAACTTTACGCTTTATCTAGCTACGACCCCTGCATACCACAACCTCGTGGGGTTCCACATGGTTTATACGTGACAGTACAGTTTTAACAGTCCAGTAGCGTCGATACTTTCGTCGATTCTCGAAGGTCAACTAAGACCTCCGCCTATAATCCTTACCGCTCACTTTTGCTTTAAAAATAAATATGATTGAAAAATTACGATATGTTGGCTACTAAAATAGACTGGATATATTTAAACAATCAATAGCTACTAGTGCTCATAAAAACCATGGATTTAAACCTATAGTCTTTGTTCATAATCCATATCAAACATTTTGAACTTTTATCTTGTGCATCCGCAGTATTCTTACATTATCAAAGAGGCCTAGTGATACGTCTCTCTATACTTTAATTATTCTTTATTTATACCACCCTATATACAGGTCGTGTCCAGCTAGCCAGCGGGCGAGGGCGTTTAGACTCGCTGGCCAGCGGGGCGCGGGCGCCGGCGCAACCTTTGTGTTTCATTCAACCTTTCCCTTCGTCTCATGCCTCTAGGTCCTTAGGATGAGTGATTGTGAGAAATTGTGATTAATTTTGTGATTTAGTTTTTTAAAACACCCAAATTAGTTTTCTAGTTAAGAATTATGGTAGAAATATATGTATTGTTGTTGATACTAGATTTAAAGATAGATAAATGATTGTGGTAAGTCGCGCTTGAGGACTCTCGCAGTTCTATGCATAAACGATAAGTGCATATAAATTATAACAAACCTTAAACTTATGTTTCTTGGCTATATTAAAAAAACTTATCAACATTTCGTTTTAATAATTTTAACATTTCGTTTTAACACGTAGGAAATTGAAAAACATATGTTTACAAAACGTATAAAAATTTGAACGCAGCAGGATTAGAACCCACGCCTCTTGGAAACAGTCTAACAACAAAAATAAGTTGACGGTTTCCAAGAGGCGCAGGTTCGAATCCCACTGCGTTCAAATTTTCATACGTTTTGTAAAAATATGTTTTTGTAAAATAATACCTATTGAATGTACATAATATAAACAATAATATGGTAACAATATTTAGGTTTTTTAATTACACCCCTTTTAAATTTATCCCGAAATCCGGCACTTACGAATATACCAATCACAATTAAATTACGCAAACTTCTTTAATATCTATTCGCCCCTGAAAATTGAATACACGTCTTTGATTTAACGGTTAGAGGTACTACTACTAAATAAGCCAGAGAAATTACAAAATAGATATTAGGGAGAGCAAAGTCACTCCGTCCCTGACTTTACTCTCTGCCCATGTTATGTTCATGTTAAATACCTATAGATATACCTATAGGTGTACCTATAGGTATCTAATTATAATAAATAAATGAATCCACCAGCTCAAGCTTGCATCTATTGTTTTTGCTTAAACCAGCATTTTTAGTTTATTATTTAGATAGGTACACTATTAATTCACTAAAAATATGCAAAATTTATTTACATACCTATGTCATAAGATTAAAAAGAAAAAAAATGCAATACGTTTCCTTTCTTTCAATCATCATAAAAAAAACACGGTATCTGGTCACCCAACACCGGTGAAAGCGTGCATTAAACGTGACAGCGCGACAGCGTGACATTTTGACGCGGACGTCCGTCTGAAACGGTTAATTTAGACCGTGGGTGGTTATGGATTGACGAATCGAGTTCGTTGCGCTTTATTTTGCATATGAAAAAGGATAATGCATTTTGTAGACCACTTGGCTTAAAATAAAAGTGGGTATGTTTATTTATAAGAAATATGATTAATATAAAACTTGAGGTAATATAAAACTTGAGGCAATTATTGTAGAAATATTGGTGTAATATTGGTGGTTATATGTTACATTTGTTTTTTGTTTCGGAAATTGAAAAAAATATTTAAAACACATGGCTGAGCTGTCTGAGCGCTTGGACAGTTTCCAATAGGCGCAGCTTCGAATCCTGCTGCGTCCAAAAAAATTTATACGTTTTCTAAATATGTTTTTCAAGTTGAACACTGTCATACTGAAGCATTTAGACGATCGTGGCGCTGTCGAACAGCGTATGACTGTAAAGGCAATTGGTTGTGGCAAAGCAAAGCGACGTTGAGTTTAGCCACTCTCCATGCAAATTGTCGAATTCGGGTGAAAAATCGAGAACGGAATGTTTTGGCACTAGGTTTTCTCTAACCATCCTGATATGCGGAAATAGGTTAAGCAGCTCTTTTTAATACTGTAAGTTGTATTATTTTGTACAGAAAACAATAAACACTAAGACAAGCAATCAATCTAATAGGATCGATACGACTCTAAGCAGTTACAGTGTAAGTACAATGTTAGAAACGAAATGGAAGGATGTTTATTAATAAGAAAATTATAATTTTTGAGAAGCCCGGAAACGATTAGAAAAACAAAGCGATATTGGCCCCGCCTGCTGTAGTCTGGCTTAGCTTACGCGTAGGGTTCCCACGTTTAGATGTTGGGACCATGAAGTATTGTTATCCGCTTTAAATATCATTGTTTTAATGAATTATACTGTATGCTGATTTTAGATTGTTTTTTTTGTATTGTATTGAAAAATATTTTGTTTTTATAATTGCTACCTTCATAGTAGGTACCCCACTCGTCATTTTTGTTCAATTATTATTCGACATTTGAGAATGTATCGGATTGTGAAATATGGTGTAAATTAAAAGTCTTTGAAAAAGACATATTTAGAAAACGTATATTTCCTAAGTGTGGGAATAACACTTTAAAAAAATGTTAACAAAATTAAAAGTCTTTTCTCATCTATTTATGGTCGATAATGTTTTTATTTTAGTCCATGCAAATTTATCTTACTTAGGTAAAGAGATGAAATGTATTTGAAGATTATTTAATAATTCTAGACAAATATATAGGTTTTTTTTTAAATAAAAAATAGGTTTTTTTTAAAAGAACATAAAAAAATAATAAAATGGACCTATACCTACTAACAAAAACATTTAGAAACTAGGTGTAAGTACTGTCATCATCCAGTTACCTAGTAAATTATTTCTTAGCAGGCTTCACATTTTTCTTAGAAATATAACGGTAAAAGACATATTTAGAAATCGTATAAACATTTGAACAGGAATTGAACCCGCGCCTCTTGAAAACCGTTCAAGCGCTCTGACCGCTAAGCCATACGTTCTACATCCAGCTACGTCGCCATTCTTATACGCTTATTACAACTTATATTTGTTGTTAGCATCTCTGTAGAGAGATTTTTACCAATTTCTGCTACCCATAGATTATTCTACGAACAATCGTTTGGCAAGAGCGAATACTATTTATTAAATATATATATTTTAGAAAATACACTTTAAAAAATGTGAAAAAAATATATATTACAGTAGGTTGAGAATCAAGTATCGAGACACTTCGTTCTCCGTTCTCACTGTATTTATTAATAATATATCCTATTGGTTTTGTTATCTCTAATATACAAAAACTTGCGTCACTCTAGCGCATATAAGTCGATGGGCGTCACTGAGGCTGCTCTAAAGATTATTGAGTCTTGCTTATTATAATTTAATGTTTGACGCCGGGACTGTCCGTCGTTACCGCTATAATGAGGGTTTCTAATGACTAAACGTGTAAATAAATTAGCGGGTGTGGTTGTTTCTCTTAATTGCTTTGGAAAATTCATTTATTTTTTTAATACTGAAATAGTTATCGTAATAAGTACAGTTCATACAGTACAGTACCTATTTACCTGTCAATTAATTCCTTTAATATTTTATGCAGGGCAGCTATATTTGGGGAATAGGGAACAGTCTTAACTTTTTAATTCTGATAAAAAAATATAACACCGTCATGGCGTAGTTGGCAAATACTTTATTTAACGATAGCGACTTCAAGTATTAATCGGAGGTAATCTATATTTATTAATATTGCAATATATGTCCATTTACTGTTAGTATCATGTACTTCATAGAATATTGGGACGGTTTATCAATGGCTCACCACTACACCAGCCTTTCCTGTGCCAGTCATATGATTCTCATTCGACTGCCCCTCCTCTACTGGTGCTCATGCAATCACTACAGATATATTTTACATTTTCGACCTCAACCAATCAATTCAGTCTTTTTCTGTTCATAGCTGGACGTGGACCGTGAATGTAAAAGCTTTTCATTAAGCTTTCTGGACTTTAAACGTATTAAACTAGACTAAATATAAAGTAAACAATATAAAGTTAAATTATATTAGGTTAAGCTCAGGTAGGTGTCTCCTATGACAAGAATTGGCCTGTAATTAATAATTAATTTGAAATCTTGAAATAAATAACTAAAAGACAAGCTTTTCAGTTGACTTAAAAGTTTTATTGAAGTCCGTATTATATTGTAACCCTATTGTTTACATTCTAAATATGTCAAATTCCCCGAAAATTAATGCCGACGAAGCTTTGAACGAGTGACACATTCGAGACATGTTTATAAGAAATTTCTTCTTTGAACTATTCGAAAAACTATTCCATCTGACGTTTTACTTTATGTTTAAGAAAGTGCTACAATGAAGTCTATCATAATTTGAAACCTATTATTAACCGGGCCTCAAATTCAAGCATACCTAAGGGCATCGACATGTGCATAGAGGGCGCTGACGTGCAGTGTTGAGTTCCTTCGCCTAACTAAGATGGTTAGACGGCTAGGGACAATGGACACATGAAATCAAGAATAGAACTATAATTAATTAAATGGTTTCTCTCTACCTACTTGGTTTTCTCTACATGGTACAGGAAATGAGTGCGTAAAAAGTTATAAGCGCTTAACAAGCGGAAGTCGATCATCTAAGTATATAATGTACCAAATCATAACCATCGTCAACTAAGCTTTTAATGTAAAACACTTACCGGACGTGAAATGTCTATGGCCTAATAGGTTGTTATCAAGTGCCGCCATATATAGACAACTTGTCGTACAAATTTATGGATAGAGACGCTGGAAGGGGACGCATGATAAATATATATAAAAAACTTGATATTATAGGATTGTGATTCAATTTAACATCAAATCTAGACTCAGATCTCTTACCAGGTTTTTTTTATAATACTATACAAGCGTTTATCTTATGCAGTGAAGCAAACCCTGCGTAGTTACCGACACATATCTCTCTTTAAGCCACTACATTCTACAATCATAATAAGAAATATATTTTCTCGTAACTGATCATTAAAAGTAATTCATTCAATATTATTCGAGATGTAAAAAAAACGGTCGTTCTAACAACTTTAGTTCCGTGTAATAAACAGTGCGGCCGCGGGCATATTTATTTATTTTTACCGAAATAGACCGAACGGTTGTCGAGTGCGTCCGATTTTATAGAATCTCTGAGCAATTTCACTGGAATTCGATGCGTGTTTTATGTCTTAATGTAGTCGTACATACATTTCTCAATTTACATTCAACTATAGGTGAAATGTTAAATATTTTTTAGAAAACGTATAAAAATTTAAACACAACGGGAAGCGAACCCGCGCCTCTTGGAAAGCAAAGAATGTAATTTATAAAATATTTTTTCTTGCCACGCAATTTGTAAAATAATGTTTGGGTAGCAGAGTTTTGTAAAAATCTCTCTACAGAGATGCTAACAAAAAAATTAGTTGTAATCTGTTTATAAGAACTTCGGTTTCCAAGAGGCGCGGGTTCGAAACCCGCTGAGTTCAAATTTTATACATTTTCAAAACAATGTATTTTAATTTACTAAATGTATAACACTTTAAAACACTTTAAAAATGTTAAAAATATAGATAAAATGAACCAGATAATATTGTAGTGTTTTTCCTTTGAAAAATTTTTTTTTAGCTGCACGCATTTTCCCGTATTGTAACCCTACTATATGCAGAAAAAAGGAAGTGTCACGAGACACCGTTCTCAACTTTCTCCTACCCAAATCCGAGACATTGCTTATTGTGTAGGGGAAGCCAACACCGCGATTTGTCTTGTAATCAGAGCGGAGAAATAAATTAAATAGAATGATAACCCCGAGTGGGAATTGAACCCACTACTTTATCGCTAATTCAGTCAGTCCAAATCCTGCATTGTGTTTGTTTTCAGCAGCACGCTTTGTCTCTCATAAAACTTAGTCAAGACAATCCAGACTCCAATTTCTACCTGAATTGCGCGCTGAATGCCGGGACTTAACGCTGCGTTGTCTTGCCAGCGCAAAGAAATGAAATTAATATAAGTATTATGAATTGTAACAATCAATCACGTTTACAGTAAGTCGCAATTAGAATTGTTTTTTTTTAATTATTAATATCATGTTGAGCTAATTAGTCTGTAATTGCGATGTAAAATGTAATCCTTTTATTTTCTATTAACATGTTATAATTTTTTACCACATGCCATATTGTATGTAACGTTGGCTTGCTTAATAAATTTAATATCAACTCATTTCAGTGTTTGTTTAGATCAGTACTCTAGAAATACACTTTGATATACCAAAAGAAAACCTAAATGTATACAGTTTATTTTTTTTCAGGTTTACGCTTTTTCTCGTATAGCAATCAGTTATGGTTGGAGAAATCCTGTGTGCACTTTTTCAATGCATGTGGACCTCAACACCGCCTTTGTCTTGCTCACCGAGCATAAAAATTATGATCATGAATGGAAATCGAACCCATAACTAATCGTGATTTCAGTTAGATCTTGCCTCATAACTTTAATTCCAAATTAACTTTATATCTAGACAGAATAATAAGTCACTAGTTTCTCCGTTAGCCCGAAGCTAATCATTCATCCATTTCATCGATTGATATTTGCTATAATTTCACGTGTAATTCTAAAACCGCTGAATATGATAAAGTAGGTCGCCGCAGCTTCCGCGCTAAATAAAGCCAGCTAAAAGCTCGACTCGACGGATTTACGGCCATTTAATTCGACTAGATATATAGCCCATAGAGAGCTTTATGGCTTTGCTATAGGATTTTAGTTGGCGTCTTCTAGTTTCCGATCAATTCTGAACTTTGGTTTGCTACTAGGTAATTACTTTTTTAGAGCGCGCTCAAAATAGCGTATGTTGTCATTTCTAGTGTTTATGTACGATGTGGTTGAACGTTCGCTTAAAAAATTAATAAAAATATATACAATTTTTTTAAAAAATTAAATTAAATAAGTTCGAATATAAAAAGATTAATCCTACAAAGCATCATATTAACCAATTACAGGTTTTTTTGTTCATTTTTAAAGTGTGAAAAAACCATATTTAGAAAACGTATAAAAATTTGAACGCAGCGGGATTTGAACCCGCGCTTCTTGAAATCAACAAATATAAGTCTCTTGCTAAAACAAATATAAGTTGTAATAAAGCGTGTAAGAGTTTCGAGGTAGCTGGATGTAGAACGCATGGCTTAGCGGTCAGCGGCTTAGCGGTCAGAGCGCTTGAACGGTTTTCAAGAGGCGCGGGTTCAAATCCCGTTTCGTTCAAATTTTTATACGTTTTCTAAATATGTCTTTTTCAATTACAGGTTATAAGACCTGTACTTAATTTTATATTGCGATATTATCTCGCAGATACCTACCTATATATAAGTATAAGGCTAATATCAAAGCATGTAGGTTTGGAGAACGGTCGTACTAAAGTAATTGATATACGTATACCTATATATATATAGATATATATATAGATAGATACTAGGACCACCAGTATCTGTACTAGCAGTACTGAGTTAAAAAGAGTTAGTGTACATCATAAAAAATTACATCAATTTTTTTATAAAAAAGTTATAGTTGTAAAGTAAATAAATAAATTCTCTTGTTATCAAAATATTAAATATGTATATTTTGATAACATGATATACCTTTAATTTATTTACATATGAAATTCAAATGCAGAAGATGTTAATACGTTCAGTTTTGACTCTGGAGTCTTGGATGACAAGTTCAATTAGTTACTACCAGCAAACCTATATATACTTTAAACAAATTTTTAGTACATTTAATATTTTTTTCTACAGGTAACATGCCAAAACGACATTTTTCATCTAGCACTTACAGTAATTAGTCGTAGTTCTTGTAACCTAACCGACTCGTGACTGTTAATTATTCAACTGTAATTTTGTCACACGGCAGTCTATTGTTTCATTTGCATGCAACAAACAGTAATTGTTTTATTTTATTTGTGTTACTTTATTTTAATGTAGTTAAGTATCATTTTTTTTTTGATTAAAAGTAGAATTTTGCATGTATCATAGCTTTCAAGATTTTGAAATGAATTGATCAATTATATTTTCCTCTTGTTAGTTTCCTTTCGTCCGTTGAAAATAACCTCCACTCACGATTGGTTGTGGGTTCGATTCCCACTCGAAGGAATGAACATATTTAAAATATTTTCATTTCTCCTCTCTGGTACCTAAACAAAGCGAGCGGAACAGTGCAGAGCATAGTGTCAAGACACTCTTGTCTTGACACTTGGTTCTCTCGAATACCCTTTCGGGAAAAAGCTTTACGCCGAAAAAATCACAATCAGTATCAATATATGATATATATGAAGAAAGCACTTCAATAGGTTTGTGAGAGAGATCTTGCTAAGTTCGGAATTATTATATGAAATTTAATTTAAAATCTCAATTATAAAACAAAACTTAAAACTAATACACTTTAGACAGAAAACGGTTACAAATTTATAATTTGTTATTAAAACCAAGCGCCCTAACGTCCGCCCATCACACAAGTCATAGGTAGGTAAAATATAGGTATATTTTTACAAACACTCATTTGCCATATATCACTGATAATATCGATTTTAATACGGCAATATAAAGTTCAAATTCAATAAATTTTTAGAATCGATATTTTATAAAAATGTCGAGCACCGCCCATTTGGGACTCAAATTAGGGTCTTCGTGTAGATGTCACGATGATAGAAAGTAGTTATTAATTTTGATACATAGATTGTTTTAACCAAGAAAAAAGTGCAAAGATAATTTGATTGTATTTTTTAGGATTGTTTTTATAAATATTTAAAAAAAATCAATACAAGTCATCTAACCATTATTTACAGTTTTTTTCGAAATCTTAGTACATTTTTTTCGCTGAATATTTTAATTATATTCATATTGAGATATTCAACTAATTATAACATTTTAACCTTATCTTTCAGTTTCACTCTTTTCCCCACATAGCAGGATAGTCAGAAAAAAGGGTGAAGAGACTTTTTTGCACTTTGAGAGATTGCGTGTTGAGTGGCGGAAATTCAACTGGCGGTCTTGTCACCTAAACATTCTCCCCACCGGGAATTGAACCCACAACCGTTGCGTATACAACCAAACAGTGACAGTGGTTTTACATTTGTTACCTAGATAGATAGGTAATTGTAGAGAAAAACAGACAAAATGACTTTGATTCTCACTTATTTAAATATATTAATGTACCTACCTATAAACTTTTAATTAACAAACGTCCACACAATTTTTATTCTCATATTCATAAATTTATATTATATTAGTTGCCAGGAGCTAAACTAATTGCCAGTATACTTTTTTTAAGGACAAAGGACGAATGGAGTTAGGTCCTCGATTTAATTTAGGGTCCAGACGAAAATAAAAAAGCAAGTCATAAGCAGTGTCCCGCCTATACGACGATTCAGGGAATCTATTTAATATCCGCTCCTCAATTATTAACTTTTTTGCCATCCATCCATATTTGAATATCTGTTGAGAGTTTTGGCCTCTTTAATGTAGAGTAAAGGAAAAGTGTTTTGGTAGAGTTATATAACCAGGTATTTAAATATAATTAAAAATGCGCAGAATTACGGGGTTCTATTCAGAATTTAATTATATTCATTTCTCCGCTCTGGTGATCAAGAAAAGAAGCGGTGTTGAGCTCCGTCACTAAATGAGACTAAATGTTCTCTCTGACTATCGTGCTACGAAAACATCAAATTATTCTTCTGTTTAGCCATATGTTATTGAAATAGCGCTTTTTGAAATCTAGCACCCATTGTAATATGATATCATTGTTTTATATATAAGATATAATTAGATAATTAATATTTTCTTTAATAAATTACAATTATTAATTTTTTCGATTATTATTTAAAAATGTGACAAAATAAAAATAAAGTCTTAGTTTTAGTCTATACTAATTAAACACGGTTACAAAATTAGAAAAACACTTCAAATATGGCGTCGTCACCGGAAACTGCGTCACGTCGGGGCGATTGTTTTTGAAATTCGAACGTCTCGCGATTAGTGTTTACAGCGGAAAGCACGCACTTGGCGCCAAAACTCTGTCGCCATTTGCAAATGACAATGTTGCTGCACTCCAAATAGAAGTTTTGAGAAATTTAAAGTTTCCAAGATTAAATAGGTAATATATTAATGTAATAATTTCTTTGATTTTCCCGATTTTTACACATTTTAGAAATGAAACTATATTTAACCGGATTAATCGCGTATAATATTGGTATTCGAAAATACATTTTAGAACCCGACGTTTCAAACACTTTAGTCCGTGGTCACAGGTAGACTGAAGTGGCATTTGTCTGTCACTTGATACAATTATTATATCAAACTACCGCCAACGATTTCTAAGTTGCCTCGTGTACTGCCCTGGATTCTTGCGAAATGAGCTGACTGTATCTTGCTCTCTGGTACCTGCGCCTCTTGAAAACCGTTCAAGCGCTCTGACCGCTAAGCCATGCGTTCTACATCCAGCTGCGTCAAAATTCTTTTACGCTTATTACAACTTATATATGTAGTTTTTCATAAGATCATTTTTTTCATAAGGTGCGGGTTCAAATCCCGCTGCGTTCAAATTTTTATACGTTTTCTAAATAAGTCTTTTTCAATTTCTTAAGTGTGCGAATAACACATTAAAAATGAAAAAAATATATATATATTTAATAAAATAGCATTCTCTCTTGCCAAACGATGTAGAGAGTTTTTTACAAATTACTGCTACCCAATGATTATTCTACGAACAATCGTTTGGCAAGAGTGAATGTTATTTATTTTTAACATTTTTTTAAAGTGTTATGCTTAGGAAATTGAATTTTTTTAGAAAACGTATAAAAATGTGGATGCAGCGGGACACGTTAGAACGCATACCGGTTACAGCGCTACGGTTTCCAAGAGGCGCGGGTTCGAATCCCGCAGCGTCCAAATTTTTATACGTATTCTAAAAATATGTTTCTTTTATAAACAGATGTAAGTAGGTTTTGTTCTGACAATAAATTGCCTTATTTATAAAATCATAAGTGTCATTATACATCGCGTGCTGCCTAATTACATGTAAATTAATGGGCCAATAAACATAATTATCGGCACTGTAATGACTCGTTGCGACTTTAAATAATTACTTAATTAAATATTTAAGTGCACCAAAGTGATTTTAAACACTATATGATTTTTTTTTATGTGCCATATCGGAAGCGCAGTGGGACAGCGTCTGGCTGTAATCGCGATTGGTTGTAAGTTTGATTTCTACTCGGGAGAATTATTATATTTAAAATATTTTCGTTTCTCGGCTCTGGGTAAGAGAAAGCACGGCGTTGAGTTACGCTTCTTAGAATATAATATCTCGATTTCGGGCGAAAAATTGAGAATGGAGTGTCTTGAGTAGAGTTAGGTTCTCTCTGATAAAGGATGAAGCTACCTTTTTATATATAGAGACCTATATATATTTAAAATGTATTTTTATTTTCCGCCATAGCACCTTATGCTGAGATACTTGGTTCTCGCTATACCATAATGGCCTCTGTATAATCAATGAATTATTGAAAGTAAGATAAATCAAGATAATCAGTTGAAACCTTTTCTAAAATCACAATACGGTACAAAAATGTATTTTATCACGCATAGATTGTGCTGTTCACAAATATATTCAAAAAATATATCTAAGTAGGTACTTACTGGTATACTGAATTAGTGTATCTATTTTATATCATATTTGTTTTCTAGGAAACTATTAGTCTTCTCGTCTTCGTCTTCGTCTAACTTCTGACTATAAGCACGATTGATTTTGGATTCCATTCTCATTTGGGGGAACGATGATATTAAAATTATTTTCATTCCCGCGCTCTAGCAAGGCAAGGCGCGGCGTTTAGTTCCGCCGCTCAATACGCAATATCTTGATTTCTGACACTGGAGTATAGAGTGGAGTGACTTGAAATTAATTTCTCTCTCACTAATCCTGCTGTGTGCGATAGTGAAGCAATGTATCAGTGATAAATTGACAATGATTCCCATTAGCAGCCACCTTCGCACTTAATATTACGTAACTCAATCACTTTGCATACAGTTAATTTGCATACAACCGTCGCGTCGCACCGTAAAAAATAAGGTTGCCTTCACAGCATTTTCCTGACCTATCTAATAGCTGTGCATTTAGCAATAAGAATGCAATTATGCACTCATTTGCATATAATGAGACAGATGTCAGTGGCGATATACTTTTGTTTTTATATATCGATATATCTTTTATATCTCTTGTATATTGATACAAAGGAAATTTTGAGATGCGGCATTCTATTCTACGAGATAATGCATGATGGGTAGTAGGCGCGGATCCAACCCTTAAAAAAGCCGAATTGCCAAATTGGTGACGTCACATGTAAATTTGGGTTGTGGGCACGAATCTGCGCTTGGTTGGGTGGTGGAATATTACTTAGTTCTTGTGTACTAGAGGATATGCAACCAATATAATATTAAAAAATACTTCCTCGATTTCGATTTTATACCCACGAACTCAGGCGCGTCATGTCTATATATAATATCGCTTTACATAAAAATATAACTACAAGACACTCTGTTCTATCGTTTCATTCGAATACGTGATATTGCGCGTTAAGTGGCAGGTCTCAACGCCGCGCTCTTGACTCAACTCTTGTAAGAGCGGGTTAATGAAAATAATTAAAATATGCGTCAATTGTATTTAATAAATAAAAATTAACATTTAGCTATTATATTTATAGGATTTAGGAGGAGGACTATTTATAGGATTGATTCAGCGACCTTTGTTGCACTAATATTTTATTCTATTGCAAATTGAATCATTTTTTTTTTGATATTTCACTGGCACAGGTTATGAGTTATAACTTTAAATATAGCTTTACGTTGATTCCCGCAAAGAAGAGTAGTAAGAGAGGACCTGGTTTCAAGACACTCCGTTATCCACCCTCCGCCATAATTCCAGGAATTGCGTATTGAGTGGCGGACCTCAATGTCGCGTTTTGTCTTTGATACCAGAGAGTAAAAAATGTGAAGCTGCTAATTAATAAGTGGGTAAGTGCCAGTTTATTATATTTTTGAAGTTATTAGTTTACAGCTTCATGCTTTTTACCTTATGGTAGAGCAGTCAAAGAGAACCTAGAGTAAAAACATTCTGTTCCCCAATTTGCACTCGACTAACTAACGTTATTAATATCACATACTTACATATTGATAATTAATTAATTTATAAAATATCTGTATACTTGTGATAATAAACTTATTTATGATAATAAGTTTGATGCTATATTTTACGATTTTTTAAATAAGTATGTGCATGTTCCCAAGAAGTCGTTTAAACCGAGACAAAGTCGTTAACTTGCTGAGGATTACCGAAACCCCGAATCTAATTAGCTCGAAGGGCTTTTAATTAGTCCCCATTGTAACATGACAGGAGAACCGGCAATTATGATACAGCTATAAACTTCGAAGATGTCTACAGTATAGATATAAGTGCCTAGATACTGTATAGGAAAGTATATAGAAATTTATTAATATATATGTATATATGATCGCGCGTGACGGAACGCATCATTTCACAATGCACAATTCAACACTCTTTTGGTATATCGCGTACGAAAATTGTCAGTAGTTTTATTTTAGTTATACTTCATTACTCTTTTGATACATATTGTTCGAAACTGTCATTAGTGTAAGTTTACTTATAATTTATTTAAACCAATATACATAAAAATCAAACGACGTTCGTTAGTGCCGATAAAACTCGAGAACGGTTGGACCGATTTGGCTAACTTTCGTTTTAACACATTTGTAAAAGTCCAAGGAAGGTTTAAAGGTTTAGAAAACGTAAAGAAAGAAGAAGAATTTTTTTTCCCATACAAGCTGTTCGTACCTTTGTGTGCTGTCAAATAGGATACGTTTGGAAATTAAATATTAGGAAAGGGACATAGCTTTGACTATGAAATATTAAAATACCAAGCATAACTATATTTCAGTTTAATTATTTAACGTTATATAATTTAGGCATTCAATAGTTTGGCTGGTTATTTGATCTTTAGAATAATATTTATATTTATTATATTTCTAAGATTAGGAAAACGGCACCGGGTCGCGGGATAGTTCTTTTTGTTATCATTTGGCACAGTTATAAACCATGACGTTGATGACAGGACCAAAGAGTTGTTGAATTCAGTAGAATTCCCAGATTTCAATTCACAACTTATAATTAAATGTAGTGTACTAAGAGCTAGGGACGCGGATTGTTTGAAAGCTAAAGCGGAAAGTTTGTCTGGGTATGTTCCCATTACAGGTAGGAACGATCAGAAAGTATGCAATTTAGGAGAGTTAAAACCCGTGCTAGATACCGATAAAGTGTTCGCTTACCCAAGTAATAATATTAAACAAATTAGTAAACAAATGTGGAAATCTCAAATGTCACATAGCAATTCGAACCTGCTCCTCATTTGCATTCACGCCACGAACCACTTAGCGACGATAGCGTCGGATAGACTTGACCCAATCAGTCTTGTCACGATAGATTGCGGTTATTTGTAGTACGTGTTATATGACTTGCCTAAGGAAAGGTTTTAATACTTTACAGAAGTGCATACGTGAAGCTATTTATATGCATTTTTTTTCCAACATTTCCCAGCAAGATATTAAGCGATAACCTAGTGTCAAGATTCAAAACACTACATTCTCCAGTTTCACACACACTTCTCCCGAATTCGAGCGAAACTGAACACAGCGCTTCTTTAAGTTTAATAATTCACTTTTAGTTGAATTTCATTTGAACGTTTATTTTTTTTTTATTTTCGCTTAGACTAAATACGGTTTTAAATTCCGTCACTCATACATTGTCTCATATGCAAAAAATTAATGAAAAACAAGATCTATGTAAAATATTATAGTTTTTTAAGAGTTCATACAAAATGGACCTACTTACTACAATTTGTATTATGAAATGTCATACAGCCTACCTTTTCACACCAATTAAAGTTTGAATGTATCAAGAATATGTAAAATCTAGTAAATTAAACGAGTCTCTTGTGTTAAATTTACTCAGGCGGTATCAATTCTCAGTGCAACTTACGGTAGCGTTATCAGTGTCACCCTCTTAGTGACCTTAGAACAAGTAGTTTAATGGAAGATTGTGTGATGTGAATAATTTATATCGAAAGATATCTGTTAGATAACACACCTAATACTTAGTTGCACTTTGTTCAATGAGAATTGGTATGCAAAGTGTTGACATATTTATTTATTTAATACATACCTTTTAAGCCATCGTGGCGCAGTGGAACAGCGTCAGCGATTGGTTGTGGGTTCGATTCCCACTCAATTATTTTAATTTTTTTGCTCAGATCTGATGACCTAAAACAAAGCACGCTGTCTAGTTCCACAGCTCAACACGGAATGTCTCAATGTTGAACGGAAAATGGAGAACGGGTTATCATGACAAATGAATGAAAAGGCGTGAAGCTGTTAAGAAAAGCAACCGGAGGGGTTGCTTTTTGCGGAAGTTATATGGACGAAAGAGTATCGAATAAGATATAGATATTAAACGTATTTGGAAAAGATGTGGAGTAATATAATATATGTTTATCATTAGACGGTATATATATATATTTTTTTTTTTTTTTTTTTTTTTTTTTTTTTTTTTTTTTTTTTTTTTTTTTTTTTTTTTTTTTTTTTTTTTTTTTTTTTTTTTTTTTTTTTTTTTTTTTTTGTATACAACATATCACCAGGAGTAAGACAATATATATATGTTCAATGAATAAAATAAATAATATAATAAAAATAAATTATAAAAATGTATAAAAATTTGAACGCAGCGAGATTCGAAACCGCGCCTCTGCTCCCGCTGCGTTCAAATTTTAATACGGTTTCTAAACATATGTTTTCCCTAAGTGTGTGATTAACACTTTAAAAAATGTTAAAAATATTTAATAAATAGCATTCTCTCTTGCCAAACGATTGTTCGTAGAATAATCTTTGGGTAGCAGACATTTGTAAAAATCTCTCTACAGAGATGCTAAGAACAAAAGTAAGTTGTAATAAGCGTGTAAGAGTTTGCACGTAGCCGATAGGATAGGATTAGGATGTAGGATGTAGAACGCATGGCTTAGCGGTCCGAGCGCTTGGACGCTTTCCAAGAGGCGCAGGTTTGAATCCCGCTGCGTATAATTTTTAAACGTTTTCTAAAAAAATATGTTTTTAATTGTAATTATTACAGATTTTTGTATCGTATAGTAGGCAATTGTAAACTAACAAATTAATTAAATCGATAACACTTCTATATTCCTTACATTTGTTTTAACACTTTCGTATCTCCAAGTCGACATTGACTTACTCTCAGATAGCTGTCACTTGAAGTCGTATAACTAACCTTACTGATAACGAACACGTCAACCGTTCCGCATGATCTGAATTCGGACAGCATCCCGCTGATAACACCAGTCTCATCAACATATTCTTATTTTATCAAAATTTTACCGTAGCTCATTTTTTAAATTAATGTTTTTATTTAAATATACTTTTCAAATAAGCTTTTTTCCGCTATTTATTTAGAGATAAATGAAATACGTTGAAACTTAACTAGGTGTATTTTTTTTAATTTACGTTATACTACATTTACTGCAATTTATTATTTGTATTTGAAGAAATCGTGGCGCAGTGGGACAACATCTGATTGTATATACGATGAATGTAGGGTCTATCCTCCCTTGGGGGACTTACTATTTATATATAATTTTCATTTTTATTTAATATAAACAATTTTCCTGCTTTGGCAAGGCAAAGCACGGTGCTGATTGCCGCCACTCAAGATGTAATCAATATGTAATAATATCTTGAGTTCTGGCTGAACGTAGAACAGAGTGTCACCAGTATATGGTACACTAGGTTATTTCTGCCTACTTTGCCTGCCTTGATTTCCGCCCGAAGTCGAGACATTGCGTTGAATAGCGGAACTCATCGCCGCGCGTTGTGTTAGTATAGAAATAAAAATATATACAATCGTTCCTCTGTATAGGGGTCGATCACACATCCATTGCACTTATAGTTTGTCCCATTACACCACTTGGACGAACGTCGTATTACGAAAATGGATATATATATATACATTACAGAACGTCCCAATGTATCCTTGTTATAATATACAATGCCATAAAACTATGTGTTTTATTAATAATAATAAATGAGCACATTAATAATAAGATAATTATAAAATAAAGCCGTGAGTTATTGTTTTTTAATGAATTAACGCAGCTTGAAACTGTATCACCCGTCGATTTGAAGCCAATACATCTGCTTGGGCATAAGTGATGGGTAAATATCGATATTACGTTGTATCGATTAACAATAATCGTTCTATCTTTTTTTAGCTTCACGATTTTTCTGCACATCGTTCTCGGTGTTTAGGGCGATTGCGTAGATTGATGGAATTCAATTAGGCATTTATTATATTATTATTTATAATATTTAAGACAATTATTTGGACACCCACGGCCATTTGTTAAAGAGTATTTGCAAATTTTAAAGAGGTATTTCTCTCCACTCTGTTTCCATGTACTGGACTAGTACTGTCAGTCAGTACTGAGACAGGCCTCGTTTAATTTTAATTTCATTACTAAAACCACGAAAAGGCTAAAATAGCTCAAAAAGTCCAATACTCTGATGTTTCGTTGAATTTATTTATTTTACATTTTTTGTACGTTTTCTAAATATGTCTTTTTAATAAATTCTATATTCGAATAGGAACTAAATGTGGCTGCCCATATCTCCCACATCTCCCTTATCTCTTAAAACTTTTACCATACATACATGGAACAATGATATTACACAACAGATAGTGTCGCTGTTTTACAGTTGATTATTATTTATCTGCGGACTGAAAGTATAGTAATTTAATTACATTCATTCCCCTGAGTGGGAATCGAACTCACTCACTCCCCGCTGCGCACCGATGGCCTTATTTATAATTTACTTTTACTATTTGGTTTTTAAATTCAACACATCACTAGCTCTCATCATATTTTTTATCACACATTTTACCCTTTTCCTTTGATTCGTCCAGTCCAGATGTGAGACAGGTGAGTTACACGTCAATTCATGATTCGTTTTCGTATGAAATTCGTTACTAAGTTAGAATTATATTCGGCGTTTTATCTTCTCTGTGCTTTTTCATTTCTTAGGACTAATCTATATGGTATTTTAGCATTTTAATATCTATTTTGTAATTTAACTCATACCTACAGAGCTTTGTATCATATAATTCTATGTTTGTTGTCTGTTTATCTGCTGTACTATTGTACGTCACAGTTATTAATTCGTAGTCTATTTTAAAAAAATATATATCTTGAAATGGTGGATTGAGCCTTAATGGGGCCCCGTAAGCCTACATTTCGGCTGCAAGTCCAAGATACTGCTGAGAGCTTTTATCTCTGTAACGCGATGGGCACCGGTGAATGAGTTAAGTAATTCAAAAAACAAAGAACCTTTTATAATATGAAATAAGATTAAAAAATTATGTTCAAGAAAACGTAAAGCAACAGAAGTCAGAAATATAATATTATATTAAACAAAAACTTTAACCACCAGAAGTTGCAGTAACAAAGTACAAAACTACAAAATATTTCAAGAGACGAATCTACACACAGGAATTACCATTCAAAAGCTTATTTATTTGCATACCGTACTTAAGTCCATTCTTTCGATAATTTCTTGTCATATTCTTAAAAGCTTAAAATAGTATATTTATGTGTGACGTCACTTAAAAACACGGCTTTACTACCGAACTAGTATATTATTTTCTACCATTATCCAATAAATAACTTGGAAACAACTGTCCGGTAATTGCGTACGCGTTTTGCTAATGAGTTTACCACAGTTTGTGTTTGTTTCATTAGAAACAGAAGTAAGAATGTTAAATGTGGAAATTATTATTTTTTGTCTTTACCCATTTTCTGTATTATACAGGTCAGGTTAAATTGCATTTTAAATATATTGTCTTGTAAACTATGTAGGTATATGTTTAACACTTTTTAAAGTGTTATTCACACATTTAGGAAATTAAATAACATATATTTAGAAAACGTATAAAAATGAGAACGCAGCGGAATTTGAACCCGTGCCTCTTGAAAACCGTTCAAGCGCTCTGACCGCTAAGCCATGCGTTCATGCGTTTTTTAAATGTCTTTTTCAAAATTTATTAAATTTATTTTCTTATAACAAATTCTGTTCATCATGGTAAGCTCATCAGGACTATGTTATTATATCCGGACACAGGTGCAAATAATAATTGAAAAATTTACTTGCTAATACTGTGATTGATTGAAAAAATCGACATATGTTTAAGTGTTGTAAAAAAAAAAACAAAGGCAAAATCAAGAAGGCAAAATCAAAAGACATTTCCACGTGAAACAACAGCCGTTCGTGAATAAATACCAGCCCATTTACAAGAGTGTAAGATATTAAGATATGACAAGACATAGATCTCCCAGTTCGTAATAAATAAATAAATAACAAAAGAAAAAAAATTACAGCGAATGTTACCGGAGGCGCTATATCTCGCTCGCAAACGTGGACACGACTGGTGATAAAAATATATAATAATTTAATATTAGTATTGCGAACGTTCTTGTTTTTATTATATCGTGTAGGTATAGTAATTTTGTAGTTATTGACTGAGAGGTTCAAAAGTTTATTGTGTAAGTTTGTAGGTCACTGGTTTGATTTTTTTTAATATCGATATTAATAAGTGTATTGGTTAGCTAATAGATTTTTGTGAACGATGAGCTTTTTTATATATTAATAGTAAATTGAATGGAAAATAGTTGATAAGCGCAATTTTTATTGTAATTTGTAAGTAATAGAAGTATTTACGTTATTGATGAAGGTCTTAAGCTTATTAATAAAACGACTAGCAGTTATATATGAAGATACTTATAACTTTATATATTATAAAGGAGTAACAAACAAAGCCAGTTCAGTGATACAACAAATTTATTTATCAAATAAACCTGACTGAGACACACACAACACTTAACTTTGCGAACAATAAAAAAAGATTTCTATTAAATTATTTAAAGCAATTATCACATTTGTATGTACAAAATGTTATATTTTTCATAGAACTAGAAATAATAAGTTGAATTCGATAAAGAAATGAACATTATTCTAACGGCCTTATCCATATTCTAAAAGGCGCCGGACGCGAGGGAGCGACAAGGACGGATGATTTAGAAACCCCTCGGGAGATGCGCGACGCGACCCGACATTAATATTGTGACTTTACAGTATGGGACAGATCTTAAAAAGGATCTTTTAAAATAGTGATTTTTTATATATATATATATATATATATATATATATATATATATATATATATTGTAGGAAACAAAAGAAATAAGAAAGAAAAATATTAAGAAATAACTAAATATGCCGTGAATTTTTTTATGACTACATGACATATTATAAGGTACTTTAAAAATACTTGATTGTATGTAACTAAAGACAATTATGACTTCAATACTTTACTAAAAAAAAAAAATTTTTATTTTAAACAAAAATTTTTTTTTTGTTTCTTTTTCATTATTCAATGCAATGTGGTATGAATTAAAGTGACAGTTAACCTATTATATGAAGACTTGTAAATATATAAATAAAAATACAAGTATCTTCATACATTTTCCCGCTTAAAGCAACCCAGTGGTAAAAAACAAGCCATCCTCGATTTTCCGTCGAATTTATTGAAACATTGCGTATTGAATGGTGCAACTCAACTCCAAGCTTTGTCTTATAAAAACAAGATTTGAATATAATCATCTCTCTATTATAAATCGAACCCACAACCATCGAATTTACAGTAAGCACGGTCCCACTTCGCCACGATAGCTTCTCAATCTTTCTTTAAATCCAAAACTAGAGACTCTAAAAAGTTGCTAACCAATAAATAAAAGCTGCATCTAAAATTGCCTTCCTACACTATCCGATCACTCCTTTTCACGTCCCTGTATCCGTCGCGTTGCACCTCGAATTAAATTGGTACCGAAATTCAAATTCATTCCCATCCCATGTGTGCCTCGCGGCGTCGTCCTTTAACATTGTAATTGCTCCTCGGTGATTTGATGCTAGTGGCAGTTAGCTCGCCTTTGATGTGGCTGATTGTTAACTGTTTCATTTAACTGGTACGGTATATATATTTAACTGATAGGTTATACTCGTTTACCTAACTGATACCCTATAAGTGTGATATGTTCGGGCAGGTCAGGGATAACGGTGATTGGTGTACACATTTTGTGAAAACGTAGAAATTGTTTATGGGTGCGATACTTTATCACGAGTAAAGACGAAATAAGCAAGAAAACTCTCCATTTTCCATTTTTCATTTAGAAATATACACTACATATTAGCATTCTTTCCTTTTTTTGATATGTAAAAGTCACATAGTGGTTAGTACATTATTAATACTATTTAGTTTAATTAAAATATTTGGTTTTGTATAGGAGCTATGTTTTAGAGAGGCTTTGTATTGTATCCTATCAAAATAGGCTAAATGTGAATGTAACCTCTTGTACTTATTTTTTTATGCTGATAAAGATATCATAAAAAACAAATAAAAAAAAAATACCAAATGTCAGACAAAAATTTCGTAAAAAAAATTGACCGCTCTGAGACAAGGCGCTGCGTTGAGCTCCGCCACTCCACACGCAGTGTCTTGAATGAAGTGTCCATTTAGATTAAAAATCATTATTTAATATATATGCAATAAATAGGATATCATTCAGACTTAATAGAGTTTTGTTTGTGTTCAGGCCAAAAGCTTAGTATTTATAGATTTAATAAAATAATTATAGTTTTAGCCGGCTCTCCTCTCTGTTTGAAAAGCTTTCCAGTATGAACGTCTTTCCAAAGTCGGTGACAATCTAATCTTTGTATATTAATTGATGAATCAATAGTATTTGTATACGCCTACTAGTTACAAGTTTGTTTGACCTGTCACTTTCTTTTGCATAATCTAAACATAGCTAAACGATTTCTTGATATCTCTTTTATTTATAAGTAACACATAATAATTTATTTAAATTAAAATATAAATAAAAAATTACCAAAATATATTGTGCCAATTAAGCATTAAAAGATAATTTCCAAGAAGTCCCATTTCCTTTCCGCTTACCCAACACTTACTACAAAACCAATATATAATAAAACAAACCTAATTGAAATCTGTGCCGTATTGCTTCCTTATTTCATTTAAAAACGGCCATTATTTCCCGGGGGAAAGTCGCGAATTTCATAATTTAATATTTACCGGTCGCAGAATATGGGATAATTAGATCGCGACGTGATTTGGTAGGCGAAGGCGAATTTAATATCAATGTTCCTTGTTGTATGCTTGTAGTGATGTTCCATGAAGACAATGCTTGAAAATATTCATTTAATTAATGGGGTTCAGACTCGGTAAAAAAACAGTACAATAGAAATCAAACTCCTTAGCATTTCATGAATAAAATGGGTGCCTATTGCGTCGTAGAAAGAGGACCTCGCACCCAGTGCCTGTGATTTGAGACCCAAATGGAGGCTACCGCTTCCATTGACCGAGCACCTCTCTATACTAATCAAAAATAAATATTTGTACGCTTTGATAAGACCAAGCACGGTATTGAGTTAATAATTACAAGAGTAAATGCCTTAATATATACGAAGACTGACGAGTAAGGCTACTAATTATTGTTTGTCACTAGGACTCATTGTACTAGATTTATATAATACGCGCAGATTAATTGAATTATTTTTCCACCTCGTAAATTTTCTGCCGTAACAAATCTGTTTTTTTATTATTCTTTACATAATAATGATTACATAAATCACTTTAAATAAATTCACATTCACACAAGTAATTAACAAATTTATAACAAAAAATCTTATAAATAAACAAAAGTGTTTAAATTATTTAAAGTGTTATTCGCACACTTAGGAAATTGAAAACGTATAAAAAATTGTACACAGCGGGATTTGAACCCGCGCTTCTTGAAAACCGCTACGCCATGCGTTACAACATCTATTTACGATAAAATTCTTATACGCTATTAAAACTTATATTTGTTGTTAGCATCTCTATAGACAGATTTTTACAAATTTCTGCTACCCAAAGATTTTTCTACGAATAATCGATTGGCAATAGAAAATGCTATTTATTAAATATTTTTAACATTTTTTAAAATGTTATTCGCACACTTATTTAATTAAAAAAGACATATTTCAAAAAAGTCCATTATAGTATCGATATTTTTTATTGTATCATCGATAACAGCCCTTCCCTCTAAGACTGAGTAGCAAAATGAAGACAAATGCTAAAGCGTCGCGTGGGGCCGGGATTCGATTCGGCCCGTGACAAACAATGTATGACATACATAATTTTGTAGCTTCCCTTCATTATTTAGTCATGACTTGGGGTGCAAGCAATACGTCTATGATAGACAACTTACGTATATTAAAGTTCCGTTACTCATATTGGTTTATTATAATGCTATTCTTTATTTTAAGAGATATAAATTGAATAGCAAAATTGAGAAATTATACATAATTTACGTGTATAAGTAGGGTTTTTCTTTCTGCCGTCTCATGCTTCTTCTCTCATAGCAGTGTCAGTCAGAGAAAACCTAATGTCAAAACACTCCGTTCTCCGCATTCTGCCCGACACTTTGTGACACACAAACGGAATATTGCGTATTGAGTGGCGGGACTCAAGACCGTGCTTTGATTTTAATTATTTTCATCACACCCCCTAATGAAATCGAAACCACAACCAATAGCGTTCACAGTTAGGTGTTCCATTGCTCCACGTTACTCCCTATTTGTAAATATAGTTTGATAATAACAAGTCTGTAATATTTTGTATGTATCAAATTCTTATTTCCTTTTGGTTTAGAATGTTTTATAATCCATTAGATTACATATTATTTTTATTTTTCAGTCGCACATTTCCCACAATCTCTAAGGTAAGGTTATCTCTAAGGTAAGGTTATCTCTAAGGTAAGGTTATCTCTAAGGTATATGAAAACTTATTAAAAACACACTCGATGCATCGGTGTCGTAAGTTATGGCCACGTTGATAACCAAACCAAATTTTGGAACCAAAATTTTCTTAAAATTAACTTTTATTATAAGAAAAAGATATGAGTGAGTAAAATATTTTAAATGTATATTTATTTATCTAATCTTGTCTTTTATACTTATTTATTATGTAATATTACACAAACTACTATGTGATTCACTTTCAGTTATGTATAAAGTGCCATAAATGTTGCTATGGCAACGGGTATTTTACACATAAACAAGGCTACTAGTCATAAATGTACAAAATATGATTTTAACATATCATTATTAAATTCATTAATTATCTTATATTTGTTTAAAAATAAATCTTAAGGATATGAGAAATGAAATATTTCTTCGCTTACATTTAAAACAACGGAATCAGGCTATCGCATTGCGTGACGCCGTCACTCCTGTCGCAGTGACTCGAGGATTTCACGAAAACTTTTCAATTAGACACTACATTTCGGCCAATCTTTATCATATCTTTTGATAGGGTGTAAAGTTAAAAGTGATAATTGGACGGAGCAGTGCCAGGCACGAGGATAACAGCTGTCCTTATCAGTCTATTTTGTTGAATGTTAATTTGATCTATGCATAATAGATTTTTATTTTTTCATATATTTCTTGTAGGGGAAGAAGTCAAAAATGAAACTGGGATAGCGTCTGGATAATGTGTGATTGTAGGATCGATTTGAGCTTTTGTAATATAAAGCGCGGCGTTGAGTACTGCCGCTCAACACGCAACGAATTCTGGCGAAAAGTGGAGAACGGAATGTTTTGACAGTAGCTTCTTATAAAACTGGGACAAAGCGTGAAGCTGAAAAATATAAAAAAGAACTGTAACAATTTTTTTTTAAGTCACTTTTTGGTAATACACCATTAAAACACTGTTTTCAATTACGCTTTAAAAGTGACTTTTGTGCAAATAAACAGTAGCTGGTTTCTTTATTTTTTTCTTTGGATTTGCTTAAATTATTTCTGAGTATGTTTGTTCAAAAATACTTTTAAAAAGCTTAAAACTATGAAAAGAAACGACATCAGGTCGCCCTGGCTAGGGTATCAGGTACTTGCTATGAAAATATATAATCTCATCGGACACGTGTACAAGTTTTCAAGCAAACCAGACGACAAGAAACGGGTAAAATTGTCTTACATTGATTAATTCATTGACATACATATTACATATAACAATTTACAAAATACATACCTATTTCTTAATGCTTTATAAAATATCTTAATTATAGGCTTAGATTTTAAACGTTAAATATATAAATAATAATTTTAATACAATTTTTCCCCGATTGAGAATTAAACCTAAAACCATTGCGTATACAGTCAGACGCTAACACACAGCGGCAAACTCTTAATTAGAAATAAATCTAAATAATCTAAATTACGGTGGATATAAGAAAATTTAGTTAATTTTATTTAAAAACTCATGTCTTGAGAAAAATGTGTACTTCTGTGTTAATTAAACACTAAGTGCCAGGCACGACGTGGCGCTCGCGAGCTGCGATAATCAAAGTATCGACATAACTTTGTTTAGCACTTAAGGTTTAAGGTTAGAAAGCTTTAGAGCTGGAGTCTATATAAAGGTTGCATATACGAACAGATTTGTGTACCTACTAGTATGAGAGGTAGTGTGTAAAGTTTTAATTTTTAAATTTGAAATTTGTTTCAGGCTAGTTTTTATAGGATTTTCTATTTCTTCGTTTACGTATTTTATACTTCTAGCACTGCATAGAACTTGTATTAAGAAAAAAATATATACTTAATACCTATTAATTTATTTATTTTCTGTCCAGCTAATCAACTGTAATATTAACTTACATAAATTTGGGTATATTGAAAAGTTTATTTTAGAGAACGTATAAAAATTAGAGCAGCAGCAGTATTCGAACCTGTAGCTCTTGGAAACAGTCCAAACTGCGTTAAAATATTTTTCAAAAATATGCCATTTCCTAAGTGTTTGGTTAATACTTTAAAATGTTAGATAAATCGATAATTTTTGTTAAACCAATATAAAAATATATATTAAACGCTTATTTCCTATAAATTCAACAATTTTAGTACTTCATATTCAATTATGTAGCTTTTAAAGGCGAACCGAAAACTAATTTTCATTTCTAATTTGGAAACAGCGACAATACTCGTACAGTCAATTACTTGAAACTAAGGACTGTCAAAGTTATTTATGCCTTATATGTTTCAACGGAAAACTTATAATTATCGGCCAGAGTCGAACTGCCAGTTACGACCTATAATAAGGAGGGAACTGTGTGTAAGTATAGAGCGCGCGCTATAATATTGTTTTATGTGATCCTTAAAAATAATAAATGTCATTCAACGCGGGACATCCTCTGCCTGTAATGACGGCGTGGCTTATAGATTTATTTGGTTTCGCTATGTAATTATTTATGTAATTAGATGAGAGTGCCTGGAATTCCTAGGCTTAGGTTAAGATGATGGAATGGGTATGGGGTTTTAGTTGTTATAACTTAATTTTCATATTAAATTTCTATTTCTTGTATATTTTTTATGGCGGTTTTCGCTTTTTTATATAATGAGTAGTTTAATTTTAAGAAAAATGTTGAAAAGACTTCATTATATTTATGTTAAAGTTTTTATATGAATAAATATGTTAGTGTTGTCCAGCGATGAAACGATAGTCATTCTTTTTTATATTTTGGGAAAATTCTTCGAAATGGTAATTTCTAATATCACATATTAATCAGGCATAAATTGAAAAAACCTAGTTATTGAAGGAAATTATATTAAAATATTTTTTTTACATAACATAACGTAACGTTAAAAGAAATACAACATATGCCTTTTAATATTTTTTTAGTTTATACAATTTTTCTTTTGTAATATATTTATATATTATCTAAATCGAATAAATTCATTTTGATTTACAGTTTAGTTTTAAAAGATAAAGTTGAACGGTTTACAAGAGGTGCGGGCTCAAATCCCGCTGCGTTCAAATTTTTATACGTTTCCTAAATATATATTTTTCAATTTCCTAAGTGTGCGAATACCAATATAAAAGATGTTAAAATAATCATTTTGATTTATCTAAGTATTTTAGGTAGATATTGTCATATAATAATAACTGTAGATATAAGTTTTGGTATAGCATTGCAGTAGGTTTTCATTGGCTAGCGCCGGGGTACACGGAAGATTGTAGTCCCTGTGGTCCAGGCCAGTGGTGGGTAAGGGGCAGGACCGTGAAGTTCTAGTGAGTATGCCGACGGCCTACATCTGCCATACCAGAGTACCATTAAACCGCGTCCGAGTCCCCAATCGGGCGAAACTCCGTAACGGATTTCTACACGATAAAAAAAAACACATTGGCTATTACTTGAACCGGATGTAAAAATAAAAAAAACTACCTGATATAAATACAGTATGTTCAGTTTCACGCCTTATCCCCACCATCAGTTTAGACAGAGATAACCTAGTCTCATGACACTCCATTCTTTACTTTCCGCCTGAATTGTAGACATTAGGAGATGATTAGTGTAACGCAATACCATTCTCTTTCTACGGACCAGAGCAGAGGAATTAAAATAATTTAAATACAATAAATCAGATACAGAAAATAATAATATATGTTTATATAATAAAAACAATAATAATAATGGACAGTGACGGACTTCACCTTAGACGTTAAGTAGTTTAAGTTTTACCATTGGTCTTGTGTTCTTCAAATGCCATTAAAATATTGTAAAAAAACTGTATAAAAAAAGACATTGGCACTAGTGAGCCTCGCCTTTACAGTTGCTGTGTCCTACTGCGCATCGATAACTTCATAAATAATAATACTAAATATTGAAAAAAATATATATTAAAGTTATTATTTTAATATATACGATATAAATATATTTATTTAATCGAAAACTTCTGAACGCAAGCATGTCTGTCCATCTATATGTACCACCTGTGATCTAGAGCACCCGTTCATTACGTCGCGAGTTGCGGCGCGTGATTGTCATTTGACCACGCCCTATGCGCTTACACAATTATTATAATTCGTATCATTACCCATACTAACCCCCCCTTCCCCCCTCCCATATGAGCGGAACGCGGCGTGGAAATTTTAGAGCTGTTTTTGAATGAGATTAGATCAAATACCTGTGTTATACTGTGTGTAATAAAAAATAATATGCGGTATATTTTGAATAGTGGTCGGTGTGTATTACTTATGTGTGTTATTGCTAGTGGTTGTGGGTTCAATTAAATTATCGGGAGGACATTGAAATCATTGGTAAATTTCGGTTTTGTTATTAACATTTTTAATTTTAATAATAAAACGAAATTTATTTGTGTTCGATTCGCAATGGATGGAAAAATCATAATTAAATTATTTTTATTTTCCAGACCTGATGAACAAGACAAAACGTGGCGTGGAGATTCGAATTCGGGCGGAAAGTCGGGAACGGAGTGTCTTCAAGGTTTACAAGGTTCCTCCACCCTGCTATGCGGGACAAAGTGTAAAGACAAAAAACATTTTGACCTTCTTTTTACTACGGCCATAATAATGAGAAAATTATTAATATTATATAATAATTAATACCTTTAGTATCTTTCGTTTTTAGGAACTTTTAATTTATTTTTTCAAAAGTCCTATGATATAGATTTTTTTTTGCGATTGTAATCTACAACTTAGCACTTAAGATTTAGCTCAGCTTACGTCGCAGTATATGACAAAACCGTGGAGTTATACAACAAAGATATTTATTTATATATGATATGAAGAGATAAAAAAAAAGATAAAAAAAATAGATATTCTGTCTTTTTAAAATTAATAATAGTCGCAACACTTGATATTGCAAAAACCTTACCATCACTTTATTTGGTTACAAGATCTAACCCAGAAGCCAGTACTTGAATAATTGAAAGAAAAAAGGTATTGATGTGCTTTTTAAATTGAGATAATATAATGGACTATATATACTATGCGCTTATTATAACGATGGTCAAGTTGATGACGAAGTGTCCCCATTTGTCGCAATAAAGGGCGGTGCATGTACTGTTAAAATTAAAACCACTCTTAATACAAATAGATAAAGTTGAAATCTAAAATATCTGATTTATGCCTAATCGCTGTAGTAGGCGAGAGGTAAGTGGTAGAAGCTATTTGGCCAGGCATTAGACTTGTATCATTATGAAGTTCAAACGGCGTGAATATAAAATGTTATACAATCTAATGGACTGGCATTGTTCTTTTGTATGTTGAAGTGTCATTGAATGGATGGCTCGTGGTGAAATCGGTTCCGTGAGGGTAGCTGCCGTAATTGAGGACCTGAGACTATTACAAGTCTTGTTTCTTATTAGAGAAACTTTCGAAGCTTTAAAAATATTAAATTTAAGTAATCTAACTTTATCACTCAGGAGCAACTGTGTTAAAAAAAGTCCTTTTTGTTTATTATTTGTTCAATTATCTTTAGAAATCATTTTTTAATATAGAATATGTTATTTAGGCTTTAAAATTAGACAGTCTCGAAATAAATCATTAATTTGAAATTACTTTGACATTTACTGACAAATGTTACACACTTTTACCAGAGTGTCTGAATGTTGTTCAATTTTCGAAATTACAAGATCAAATTATAGGCTCAAGTTTATTATTCGATTGCATTGAATTGACAAGTGAGTTAATTCGACATAATGTAAAAAGACAACACTTAAAATGTATTTAATGGATAATTTCCTTTTACTTTTGTAATCATAGCCTAAAAGTTATTATATATGTATAAAGACTTTGGGTATTATTATTATATTGTGAAGGCAATATTGCATCCTTTGTTATGAAAAACATACGGACGTAGGAGTATGAGATTTGGCATACTTTATGTATTTGTAGATGAAGTGCAGAAAGCCAATATTATTTATATGCATTCAAAGTACATTCAATTAATGTAATAAAATATTACATATTACCATGAATACCTTTTTTTACATAGAATATCATACAATGTTGTGATAAACTCTACAATTTTAACAAATAAAAGCTTTAAGTAATTTTAAAAATAAATTTCATATAAAAAACTTAAACTTGTCATGTAAAAATAAAATGTCAACTCATCATGTCCAAGACACAGCATAATATATACTTGTATTACATAACATAACATGTATATTACGCTAATAACCATTTAGTGCGCCGGCGGGCCTGCGCGCGCGCACCTGATTGATGCTTTTATAATTACGGCGATTTCGCGCTCGTTGCCAGGGAAATATCATTTGCAAGCTTTATGCCAACGTGAGGGAACGCCCATTAAACGGTAAAACGATAGGAAAGGACGTCACGAATAAGCTATATTGTGTTGTAAGATTTAGCCATGGATTCTGTTAATGGTGTGAAGACGGTACCTGTAACTGAGATTCGTTAACAGGTAATGTTACTGGTAAGATAGATCTCCATCTTTGCGTGGTATTTTATTTTCTATTCATTTTTATTTTAGTTGTTGTATTTTTCAAAAACAAATATTTAGTCGTTTAAAGTAGCTCAGGTGTAAAACGTTCAAGTACGAAATTGTTAGTAGCAAAAGTAAATTTCAAAACATAAAAATAATTTTCAAATAGACTTTTTATTGTCTAATATAAAGTATTTTTATTTTTTTCCACCAAGTCAGTTCGTAGGGAATGGGCATGTACTCAAGCAAGATAATTTCCAATCCTTCATATATATACAAAGTGGCGAAACTCAATACCAGTAATAGCGGAGAAACGAAAATAATTTAAATCCTCTCCCAGTGGATCGAACCCACAACCAATCGCTTTTACAGCCAGACACTGTCCCACTGTGCCACCATTACTTTTTCTCAATTACAAATAAAATAATGTTTCTTGAAATCCTAATGAACTTACTTACTTACTTAGTTACTTAATTTAACTTAGTTAAGTTAGAGCGCCTAATTTAAACAATAATAAGCCGCTTATAGAATTATTTATTGTGGCTTTTGTTTGGAAAAACACTTTATATTAAATTTATTACAGAAAAATCTGTAAAGCTGCATCATCTAGTTTTCTATGCAAACTGAACACAAACAGTTCACACGTCGAAAGCTTTATTTATTCATACTGCTATGGGGAGAGTGCTATATGGGATAGTGCCGTTTTTGTGGCTATTCAGATTCTGAATACGCATAGGTATTGGAAAGGAACGATTATCTCAAATCTATTAAACTTTTTATACAACTTTATAAAGTATTTCTTTTATAAGTCTTAAAATAAAGTTATAACTTTTGTTTTGAAATGAAACTATTTTAACCGGATTAATTGCGTATAATTTTCGTATTCGTATCCTGTGACCACGGACTACTGTAAAGTTTTCGAAACGTCGGGTTCTAAAAGTGTATTTTCGAATACCAATATTATTACACACGATTAATCCGGTTAAAAATAGTTTCATTTCAAAATGTGTAATAATCGCGAATATCAAAGAACTTATAATATAACTTTTGTTTTAGTTATCTGTTTGTCTCAACTATGTTATTTCAAAATAAATAGTAAAATATGCAAAATCCGACCGCTGGTACATTTGTGTATAAAAATACTTATTTTATAGCCGTATTTAATATTCTGTAAACAAAATAAAACAATAAATATAATAACCACATTGAACTCTTCGTTATTTTTAATATGCCAGGTGTTGAATCATAGAGACTATTCAAATTGATCGTACTAAGTACTAAATAGGCCTTGAATTCAGTCATTGCCTTTCATTGTCATATTTCTACTGCACTAGAACGGAATGATAAATTGTATATTTTTTACGAGTTTAAAGTTTTTCTATCTTTATCTTTTCTCAGTCTTTTATATCTTTTCTTCTGGAATAATAGGGTAGGCTGAGAAAACTTAATGTTTCCGCCAATATTTCAAATATTACGTGTTTTTTATATACATATACTTTTTATGTATTTTTATCAAAATAACTTACACAATATATACATAGGTTTATTATTTATTAAATCCATCACATTTGATGCGGTAACTATAATTTTAAACAGTCGTAGTTCATAACATGTTTTTATATAGCCAAATTGAGTGAAATGTCGTGTTGCGGAGATCGATTAGCTTTGGTGGCTTTAATTTTGCATATCATGTGACTGGACGTTGACACCGATCCGCATAATTTTATGATAATTCCTCCACGAGAAATATCTACTCGAGTGTTGACTTTCGAATTTTTTTCCTCTTGTGCTTATTTTGTAATGGTAGGTATATTATCTAGTTTTTAATTTAATACCGGTGTTTTTGTGATAGGCGTTATGTGATTCGAATTATACATTACCAAAATATAAAATATACTTATAATATTAGTTACAAGTGAACTTATAATGTACCTAAATAAAGACATTTTTAAATAGGTGATGATCATGATGATCCGCGAGGCTATTGAAATGCAAAAACACCAATTTTCAATAGAGATGATGGTTGGTAACTTTCTATCACCTGGGAATTAATACTGAAAACTTTGAAAAGGCTTACACCAGACCACCATGACACCAGAGAGCAAGATGCAGCTCATTCTGCAAGAATCTAAGGCAGTACGGTAGGCAACTAAGAAATCGTTAGCAGTAGTTTAATATAATAATTGTATTAACTCACAGACGAATGTCACCTCAGTGTACTTGTGACCACGGATTACTGTAAAGTGTTGGAAACGTCGGGTTCCTAAAATGTATTTACGAATACCAAAAATATACGCGGTTTTCCGTATTAATCCGGTTAAAAATAGTTTCATTTCAAACTGTGTAGTAATCGCGAAAATCAAAGAACTTATTATTTTTAAATTAAGTTTTTTTAGCGGTCACTACGGTTTTTGCAGGGTTCTGCAGAGAGAACTTGTTGTTAAGATACTGTGTTCTCCACTTTCCGTCCGAAATCGAGACATTACATATTGAGTGGCAGAACTTAGGTACCTAAATTCTTTTTTTTTTAAAGTGAAGTTTAGATTATCCGTTTTTCTCGTTTTCATTTGAACATCTTACCATTCCATACCACATTTCAGCATTCTAACGCCCAGTAGTGTCTCTGTGTTGTCTGTCAGCAACAAAAGACTTGTATATAGGTATAATGGTTATCTTTAATCACTTAATCTCACATTGACTCTCATCACTTGACACGCAAATTTCTGTACGCATTCGATCTTAACCGCAAGTTCTCTTTGAATTATAATATATTTCATAATCAGCTAGGTCGAAATTCTTATACGATTGTTACAATTTATTATTATTATTAGCAACTCTATACTGAGATTTTTCAAATTGGGCACCCCAAAGAATATTTCGAAATCTAATTATTAAATATTTTTATTCTTATTTACACACTTAAGTTAAATAGCTTTTTTAATACGTTTTCTAAAATTGTTTAAAAGTAGTTAAAACAATAATCGATTTGGTAATACATAGATATGTATAAAAATTCGGACATCTTCCACGAGGAGCGAGCCCCGCGGCGTTGAAATTTTTATACGTTTATAAATATTTTTCTTTTAAAACGTTAAAACATTGTTGATCACATCGCTGTTTTAGAATGTGAAAAAAACATGTGTTACAATTTAAAATGATCGAAGTTTGTATTAAAAGGCACTTATTTTCCACTGCCATCTCATGTATTGACATGAGACTTTCCTTACTTAGCCCGTAGCCGGCACATTTGATCGTGATGATTTGACAAAACGCTGAATTGTTTGACATTCAAAAAAAATTTCCATAAGCGAGACAAGTGAAAAAAATTTAACCACAAAAGCTAACTCAATCGTTAATCGCGAGGGTGTCGGCTACTAATGGGCAATAGGTGTGGCACAGAGAAATAGATGGAGACTAAAAATGTAGTATATAAAGATATTGATACAACAAAATTTGAACCCACGGTCTTTAGGAAACATGCCTAACTAGCTTTATTTCTTAAGCAGTGATAATGATATATATATATTATTTTAATAAACAGTCTTTTATTAGGAGACTTATTTAAAAAACTCCATCTAAATGGAATATTTTGCTGTAAGAAATCATATTGTCATTAACATATTTACATTATTATACGTAACTATATAGAAAATATAATTATTTTGTATTAAATAATAATGCTAAATTAATATGAAAATATCTTTGAATAGTGAATAGAACTAAACCAAGTATATAAGTCTAGTTTGCTCAACAATACAGTCGCCACTCTCTAGTTTTTGTTCTGTCTATCGAACGTCAGCGACTATACCCTAATGAACTTCCAAATGGAAGCTGTACGTATCAATGCCAATCAGATTTTTATTTATCGGTACCATCAAAAGATTTTAATGGTAGCTGGGGTTGGACTGATGATGCTTTCACAATACACACCTAAGAAACGTGTGAGAAGTAGCCACAGTCATTGTTGGGACCTTAAAAAATGGGTTTATTATGTTTATATTTCTTATTTTTTATAAAAAAGGACATGTCTGTATTTGAACCTGCGGTTTTTGAATTATCTGTAGATGAGTGCGTCAAATAGGATGCTATCCAAAAAAAGTTTGACATTTTATGTTGAATTTTATACTTAAAAATATAGAAATACTTTTTTGTGTTATATTAAGTTTCAATTTAAATTTATAGCAGATGTCATTGACAATCCTTACAAGTAGTAATTAAAAAAAGGCAATAAAGTTAATTTTCATATATTTATTTATTTTAATAATTATAACACTCATGAATGGAAACAAATAGTTTTCATAGTGACTTATTTAATTGTTTTTACAATGTAAAAAAAATATGTAAAAAAAATACTTAATAAAAGAATTCGACAAATTACAAATATCCTAGTTGTGACAAAGCTTACACATAGCGAAGCTTTTCCAAAACTTTACACCCATATAAACCTATATAGTGTAGGCAAGCCGCCGACAGGCCCTAGCCCTCATTACGCGCCCCACATACATCATCGTCAGACCTTCTAGCAAGTCATCGCGGATCCCAGATACGAGGACGTAGCTCACAAACTATGGAATAGATATGGATTTATCTAAAAATGTTCATTTATGGAAAGACGAATTGTAGCTCGCAACTTTATTTATGTTGAATGTAACACGCAAAATCTATTATTATCCTGTTCCTGTAGAAATTTAGAGAATACCTAGAGAGGTAGGTAGAGTAAGGGACTACACAGCACTAAGAGTAGTGCAGTGTAGTCCCCTACTCTTCAAGGTACCTACAATCAATATTTTAGCTTTCTAGTTTTATTTGAGGTTGAGGTTATGGTAGCGCAGTGGGACAGCGTCTGACTTCAAAGTGAGTTCGAACCCCACTTGGAATGACTATATTTAAATTATTTCTTCGCTCTGGTAAGAAAAGCACAGCGTTCAGTTCCATTTTTCAGTTATGGCGCTTCGAACGTGCAAACTGAGCGCTTATCATTTCGCCAAAGCCACGTTGTATGGAGAATAGACGAAGGAGATTGATTGGTAATAAAGAGATAAAATTACACTAACATAGATTATAAGTTTAAAGGAGATCCGGTAACAATACAGCAACCTTCACCTATAACAAAACAGAGAAACATTGAACATTAAGGGGACGGGGAAAACATGGCTTTAAATCAAGGCATTGTGTGGGAAAGTGGAGAACTGACGGTCCAGACTCTAGGTTCTCTCTCACTACCCTGTTATGCGGGTATCACGGGAACCATAATGCTATATAATTAAAAAAACTAAGTAAATCACTCAAGTCCCCTAGGATTTGCAACTTCACAGTGTACCTCAGTTTCACTTAACAATCTTGCCTAGTCTAGGCGAGTCTAGTCAAGAAATAAAAGAATAAATTCAAACACATTATAAGCTCTAAAAAGCCATCTCCATACAAATATTAAGTGAAATGACATAAGAAATATCTGAGCGGTAGCTTTTATATAAAATTAACATAAGTATCGCTTGAAGCGGACGTCGCGCGGACATTACTAGTATAATTAAAAATGATCTTTGATTTATAAGAAAAGGCATATCATGGGCCCGGGGGTAGTCATGAAATATGGATTTGGAAAAACAAAAATCATCGTTGTCAATTTAGTATTGGACCGAAATATGACACTGCTGTTGTAAAGGGACGATATTTCTGTATGCAATAAGATTTATTGTTAAAAGCTTACTGTTGATATTTTGAGCTTCTAGTCGTATTTCGAGTTATTAATTTTTATTTTGTATTTACAACTTATTAGGGGTAGATTTAATATTTACAACATGGTTTTATTAGAATTTACATTGATAGATTGATATTACCTATGAATCTATCACTGTAAGAAAACCTTTGAATGCCTTTTTGACTCACAATTTAATTAGTTGTTTTTAATTTGACGTGTCTATGAGTACAAAAGACGTAACAGACTACAAAGATAAAAGATAACAAAAGACGTAACCATACTACAAAGATAAAAGATAAAGATAACAAATGACGTCTTTGAACTCACATTCATAACCTGTATCAAATACGGCTTAACCATAAGTCAGATTCATAAGTAGAACGAATGGAACATTATCAATATATATAAATAAATGGATATGCTTCAGCAGAAAAAATGGTAGGTACCACTGGTGTTATTGGTAGAATTGGCATCACAGGCTACGTCGTATGTCAGAGACGAGGATCCCAAGACTTCCAATTTTGTGGTCACATTCACTACCAATGACACCAGCTAATTTATTATTTAGTTATATATATAAAACTCATTATCATTAGATAAGTATTGCACGACAAATTATACAAAAAAAACTTTCACACATATTGAATTATTCAACTACCCTCGAAAACTTTACCATAACATTGTGAGATTAAATGAAATTCAATCCCATTATACTAAATCAAGTAATTGGCAAGTCATATATAAAATTTGTACACTGTAAAATTAATCAAGATAGCTATTAGCCAGCTTTCTCTTGCCACCCAGGTTTGGTGCGACAGTATTAGATCTCGTTCATCTGATCGTAATAACGGTCCACGTCATTAGTCCAGCATCATTTGTCAAGGGCTCCATTACAGGCAAGCCGCTGTGACAAATCGTACATGTCAATAGATAGGTCATTCTAGTTGCTTGATTGGTTTTCGTTTTTAATTTTAGGTAAACTATTTTGTTAAATATACGTGTACAAAAAAAACACTTTCAGCTTAGGTGAGTATTTACGGTAAGATGTATATTTTGCTGGACTTATTTATTAAAAATAGACTTTATTCAAACAAAATTATATTATCTGTTAATTTATTTAATAACATTCGAGAACAACAATAAAAGTAGTATTTGATGGTTTTTTTTAAATAATGAATTGCTTGTTTTTTTTAATAACAATCGAATGAAATTGAGACCATCGTGACGCAGTGAGATAGAGTTTGACTGTGACTATGATATTATTAGAGATTTTTTAGTTCTATAGTCAGGGCAAAACGAGCGTTCGGGTCAAAAAGAGCTACAATGATGTTGAGGATTTTCATTTTTCCTCTCTGGTAAACAAGGCGCGGCGTTGAGATCCGCCACTCAACATGGATTGTCTCAAATTTAGGCGGAACATAGAGAGTGTCTTGACACTAGGTTATATCCGACTACCATATGAACCCCCGGCTATGACCAAGCGTGGAGTTGAAAATGATCACTCCTCCTTGCCTTGACATTTCGCTCACATCGCTCTCGGCCGGATTAAGACAACGGGTTAGACAGTCAACGTGATCGAATATTGGCAAAATTTCATTTGAACATTTAATTTCATAAAGACGTAGAAGTAGAAGAAGAAAGAGAAATTACTTAGTAATTTATTTTATGGTTAGCTCTCCGTAATAAAGCTTGACACGATTTCAAGCTTCGTTTTTATTACAAGACGTTGCGTGTTGAGATTTGCGGAAAAAGAAAATAATTGAAATACGATAATTCCCCCGAGTGGAAATGGTACCTCGACTGTCGCGTTTATTGTCAGTCGTTGTTATTGTACATTTCTATTAGTGTATTTAAACGAATATCATAAATTAATATTAAAAGTAATTACACGATATCAACTTCCTCATATTTAAAATATTTACATACATAAATGGATGTATGATGGACGCGACAGTTGTGAGTTCGACCTCTCGACATTTGTTTAGATCATATGCAGCGTTAGGTATTGAAAATGGAGACACAACGTATCTAAAACAAGTGTGAATTCAAAAAAGGAACTGTCTTTTTAACTCTAATTTCTTTAAATTCGCACACCACAAATTCCACAATTGTTTGAAATATATATATTACTAGAATATATGCTTAAATATGTCAAGTTTAAGGCCATGATCTATTAGAATTTGAGTATTAGAACATATGTGGACGATAAAAATATTGAGAAATTACACTATTTCTTTATTGGTTCGTGCGTGCGTACGTAAAATCAGGTAAATAATTTTTTTTATTAACGTGAGGAAATCCTCGACGGGTACCCGCCCGATTGGGGACTCGGTCGCGGTTATGTGGGACTCCGGACCGGCAGATATGGGCCGTCCGTTAACCCACTAAAACCTCACGGTGCTCCTCCTCCACCGCCACTGGTCAGGGCCACAGGGACTACAATCTTCCGTGAACCCTGGCGGCATGCATGCATAACCTACATGTAGGTTACACAACTAAGTGCTTTTTGAATAAAACATCTCACTCACAAGTCACATATATAGCTGATTCTTTTATTCAACAATAATTTACGATAAACATATGATTGTACCCTAAAATATTTTTATAACCAACAGTTGGGACAAAATCACATGCAGCGCTTAGTACCTTGGCCAAAATAAAATATAGAATATTACTAGCAGCTGCACTCAGAAAAACATACTATAGTATTAAGTAATATTGTATAATTATCCGATTTTGATGCACAATGCTGTTTGCTGTATTTAAATACTAAACATTTTAATTAGTTCAAAATTTCAAAGTAAATCAAGTTCACAAGTTTCAAATCTATGTTACCTAAAACATTTCTAAGACTGTGTTTCCTTCGGCTGGGCTTCCATAATATTAAAGGTAACATTCTTTTACTGAACAATAATTATTACATCACCGATCCCAATACCCTGTTACGTCATCATTTCACCAACTCCGCCGAAGCGTGGATGAATAGTGAAAAAGACATTATTCCAAATTTCAAGTGTAATTTATCAAGCCGATCCGTTCCTTTGACCCACCATGTTATGACAAGATGAAATATATCCGTCGATGATAATTCAAAATACAATCTTAGATACATTTGTGTTTCGTTTTTAAATGATTCCTTTTTTTCGGGGTTCCCGACAAAGGAAACTGTCACATTAGCGGGACCCATAGGACTGTGACATTCAGGACAATGATAGTCTATATTAATAGTTCTAGGGTCAAGTTATACTTTTTTGCTACTGTATGGCTGTAACGTATTTTATTTCCGTTTTTTAAAGAGTATAAATAAACGTTTTATAAAAAAATATATAAAAAGGATAACAATTACTGTACACTGGTGTTCCAGTACAATGTCTCACTTATTGACAATAAATTGCAGATGAGAAGTTTGTGTTAAAGTTATATTAATAGCGATTTGTAATATTTTTTTTTAACTATTTCTTTGTTAATTCTTGTGGCAGACTCTCATGAAATGGTCTCAACGTATACTCTATTTTCCACTATTTCTTATACAGTA
Source organism: Podotricha telesiphe (assembly GCA_038994665.1). NCBI lineage: Eukaryota > Metazoa > Arthropoda > Insecta > Lepidoptera > Nymphalidae > Podotricha > Podotricha telesiphe. The sequence goes on from JAOYRR010000327.1 coordinate 1,678,830, forward strand.
TTTATATATATTTTTATAATAATAGATTCTCTTAAAATAATTTCTGCTTATAATTAGTTTATTATTACGGGCTACAAATAACACTACCCGTTGACGCGTAAAACGCGTTTCCCTAGCAACGTATATGTCACTTTACTAAAGTGTTTGGTTAAACATATAGGAGTGTGTGCATTTATTAATTTACTATTTTTCCAATGCATTACTATACAAATAAGTATTGGCTCTTTACACTTTTTCTCCATTGACATAATCTTCAAAGCAAAGTTTATCATTCTCTTACTTATTAATATAATGTTTAAATTGATATTTAAAAAAAAAAAACTTCCATATTGTACGGGGCAGGTAGAAAAAGACATCAATAATTTTTTTCAAAAACTTTAAATATCTTTAGAGTTGTTCGAACAGTGTTCGATCACAATATCTTGAGAAGTTGAATCTATCAGGATACTTTGTCGAGAATTAGGAAGAAACTTTTATACAAATATCTATAAAATATATTTCACCTGAGATAAATCTATATCTTCTTATATCCGTTATTCAAAGCTATTCAATATTTAAAAAAAATCGTTGAATCATTACGATTTGGCAAAAAAATTAAAATATACATTAATTTTTCAATATATATGCATGTATCTAATATATATATTTGTATATATTATATACTACATAATATGTTATATTCGTAGTGTAAAATTTATAACCTTTTATTTATTTTACTTATTAATAATAATAAGTTCTTTTTCTTCCATCATCCTCCATCCCCTATGATGGAATTAAATGTATATGCCAAAGGTAACCGATCACTAATGAAAAGGTCGCCTTTGAATACTGCAATTATATATTGTTTTTATTCCTTTTGTTTGTTTTCTATTTTGTTGTGTGCAATAAACCATTTTTATCTATCTACTACCATAGTATACTGTCAACCACGTCACCACTGGGCCAACAGTACCTACTCATAATAGAATATACAAAGTAATTTTATATAATTAATCAGATGTTTATGAAATGATGTACATTTACATATATTATAACAATTTTAACATAATATTATTTAATTTTAACATATTATAATATTTTTTTAGGCTATCGTGGCGCAGCTGGGCAGTATTTATTTAATTTTGATTTGTTATTACATGTAAATTGCTTTCATTTCTCTGCGCTCATAAGACTATGCGCGGCGTTGAACGCCACTCAACATGCAATGTCTCGAATTCGTGCGGAATCTAGGTTTAAATTTACCTATATCGATATTTTTTTTTACTTTTATACAGTTTCTTATAACTTGCGACGTTGCATCATCGGTTAAGTACAAAGGCGACCGCGGTCGTTTGCGGCGCGGCCTTCATCGCTCACGATGACATTCACAAAAACAATACACCCAACAGTACCTATATGGTAACGCTTTTAGATCAATTCTACTATATAAATTATGTACACTATAATAAATATGCGGCGTCTTTGTGTTTTGTTTGTACGAGTATGTCGGGTGCTTGCAACAATTTTCTAATTATTTGCATTTTTTTTTAATTATTTAAAGAAATTTTGCTTTGTCGGCATCAGGTTAATGAAAATGTTATTTTTACCGTTTAAGTAATGGATCTATGACAGATTAATTGGAGTTCGAGTAGCAAATGTGAAGTGTCGGAATGTTATGTTACGAGCTTATATACAAAGTAGGCATAGAAAGCTTATATGTATCTACGAATATATACTTATATATATATATATACATATACATGGAAGATATATAAAAAAAAAAAAAATAGATTTTATTTTTGTTTATCTGTTTGTCTGTGAGTTTGTGCACGCTTATCTCAGAAACGTCTTGATATATTTATGTGCACGTTTTGACTATTGTTTTGGTAAGGTTCGTATATAAAATAGTTACAACCATTTAAATTATAAACAAATTTTATATATAATTAAGAATACTTACATTTAAGTGAGAACGCGGGCGGGACGAAAAGGACGAAACGAAAAGGAGAAATAATTTAGTTGTGTAGTTTACGCAGGCCACTGACTTACTGATTCCGTTACTGAATGACTAACAAACGACGCATAACCGAAAGTAGCCGCTAGAACACTAAAATAGGATTTCTCGTCATTCGTACGAGTAGAGGAAAGAATGTGATTTTAAATTTTATAACCTACGCTGACGAAATTACGAGCGACGACTCGAAACATACTAAATATTTTTTGCAATGCGTAATGGGTTGTACTAAAAAAAAAGCATTTAATTGCTATAAACTAAGTATATATCCTGTTTTTATATATGATTTGTTTTTATTAACAACCTCGTTATGCGATCCATATCTCAATACTGCAATTACACAAAATCCTCACGGAATAAAACTCGGAATTGTAATTTTCCAACAACGGCCGATCGAGGGACAACAATTTGCGGTTACCAAATGATTACCAATTCGAACGCTACACCGAAATATGGAGGCTATTTTACAATGAAGATAATACTTTATTTACAAGAAAATATGGTTGAATTTGTATTATTTTCATTTGTCAATTCAAGGTCCCATTAGGGTAGTTTCGTTTAGTCAAAATTCGTCACGTTCGCTGACATCTGTCGCCGGCTGTAATGGCATCGGTCTGAATCAATCCGCCGTTGCATAATTCCACGATGACAATTCGGTTTCGATATTTGGATCGTGATTACATGTTATAGGTGTATGAGAGTTGCGGTGGAACCTCAATTTGCAAGATTAGTCTGTCTTTGATGACAAGCCGATTTTGATGCAGGTAATAAGACAGTGTTTTACAAATGAACGTGTAATTTTTGATAATAAAACGACAATTTTAGTTATGTTTATATATACGTATGTTAATATATATATGTAGTAATATATATATATATATATATATATATATATATATATATATAGGTTGCAGACAAAGGTGTGTTAGGTGTAAGATAAAACGCGGCGTTTAGTTCCGCCACTAAACACGCAATGCCCAGATGGAAAGTGAAGAACGAAGTGTGTTGACTACTGCTAAGTCCTCTCTAACAACCTTGCTATGCAGTATAAGTTTTAAATATAAATTTTAATTGATAAAAGTATGGCAAAACTTTAAATTTTTTTATCATGATCCATTTTATTTTGTCATTTGTGTTCTTGGTGTATATACTGTAGGTAAGTCTATAACAGACTTGGTACTGTAAAATATCTGACGAGACTATGAAGTGTCGGCGTTCGATCGAATTAACAAATATTTGTGTTAAAAATTGTGGTAGAAATAATGAGACAATAATCTTTTTTTTTTTTTTAATTTTATTTTATTACATTTACTGGTTCTACGTCTGCTATTACATATACATGCGTACCTATCACCCCCCTATAGTATATACTATAGTACTATATAGCTATGAGCCCCCTTAAATATATACTTAATACATATTAAAATAATAATTGTACCACAATATTAAAACATCGGCCAAAGTATTTTTAAATTGTTCAAAATGACTTAAATCCACTTCATTAGGCTCATTCAGTTCATACTCCCTTAGCGTTGATTAATATGCCGCAAATTGAATAAACTTCCTTTGACAGCGTCAATTTCCCAACGGTTACACTGAACGGAACCCCTAAAAATCCACTTACAAAGTCTATTTGAAATTTTGATCGACCCCGACTTGACACCTCGCATCAATTTAAGATGTAAATTGTCAAAGTATACATTGAGCGTGGGTTACATGACGGTACCGTATTAATTCATCGCCATCATCGTCTTGGCTATCGTGGCGCAGTAGGACAGTGTCTCGAAGCGCAATAGTTGTGAGTTCGATCCCCACTCGAGGGAATTATTGTATTAAACTATCTTAATTTCCCCGCTCAGGTAAGATAAAATTTCACCTCTTAGGTGAAGTTCCACACCAATCGAGTCGAAGTACACCTAGGGAAGACAAGTAAAATGTTTTTTAAACAACAATATCCTTTATTTTTACATTTTTTAAAGTGTTATTCGCACACTGAGGAAATTGAAAAATACATATTTAGAAAACGTATAAAATTTTTAAGGCAGCGGGATTTGAACCCGCGCCTCTTGACAACCGTTCAAGCGCTCTGACCGCTAAGCCATGCGTTCTACATCTAAGAATTTCAACCTTATTACAACTTATATCCTTAAATCCTTTTATTCTTATACGCTTATTGCAACTTATATTTGTTGTTATAGTTTTGATGTTATACATTATAGAATTTCAACGTAGCCGGATGTAGAACGCATGTGGCTTAGCGGCCAGAGCGCTTTAACGGTTTTCAAGAGTCGCGGGTTCAAATCCCGCTGCGTTAAAAATTTTATACATTTTCTAAATATATCTTTAACAATATCCTTTCGAATATTATGTACCATATAAACTTAATGTAAGGGTTGACGCGCCGTTTTGCATGCGATCGATTGTCTCGTACGTCAGATTGTCACGGCCCGCCGACGTTGATCGATGGCTGCACCTGCGAGCGCGGTATGAACACTTTATAAAAACCATTTATATATCTTAGCTACATCCTTGTAGAGGTCATATTGCTGTGCCACAGCGCGGCAAGGGTGGAGAAACTGTGATTTATTTTGTCATATGTTTCTAAGGATTGGTTGTCGAAACAAAATTGGACTACTTAGTTTCATGTAGATTCTTTTACGGGGGCTTATGCTTGTGTCATTTTTAATTTACTTACATATAAATACACACACACACATATATATATATATATTTATTGGCGCATATTTGGCATTTACAAAGATATAATCTATTATTAGCATTCTCTTTATGTTATATAGACTGGTTGTTAAAGTGACGGAAATAAACGCATCACTTTGTTTTTCCATAGGTACCAAACAAATAACTATCTAAGTATAATTTTTCGTATAAGAATTGTTTGTAATGTTTTCAATAATGCTAATGTGGTGCATTGGACAAATGTTTGACAGAACAGCCATGGTTGGGGATTTAAATTTTTCTAATGCATTTCTCTTTTTTATACTCGTATTTATCGGGTTCTTACCCACTATGCGAGAATTGCTTGAATATAAAAGTCATAAACGGTATACAACGTATGTAAGATAATTAAATTTTCTTTTCTTTTTTATTTACTGAAACAGCATATGTTGCGCAGAAGCCAGAGAACCTTGAATTCTCCATTTTACGCTCATTTAAGTGCCCGTAAAATTACAGTACACAGCCACGATAGTGTTAAAGAATTATTAAAAAAAATAAACAGCTAATATATAAAATAAACACAAACGCTACGCTTTCTTCGCACAAACGTAATTAACATATCTTTGTCAATTTTTTGTGCAACGAGAAACATTTCGAAAACAAATATGGAGTCGAAAGATATATCGCCGCTCATCCAAATATTATTCTTGGTCCGATGTCATCGAAATAAATTTTCAATACAATCGCGTGCGATGACGCGACACTTCCTTTATACCTTTATACGAATATATCATAATTCAAAAGTATTTACACTTAAGGTAAAGCACGATTTTCAACTTTATAGATCTCGTAATAGAGGTTTTGTTACATGATAGAATAGATGCCATTTAATAACATTCTTGATTAAGACCACCCAAAAATTAAAATTGAATAAGTTCTTAGGCTTAATCAGCATTCGTATATTTTTGTTATAATTTTGACACCTTCTTTTTTCTGATACATTTTTATTGAGAACTCCATCGTGGCGCAGTTTATTCATATCTGACTAAACAAAATGATTGTAGGTTCAAAATAGCCATATGATAATCACAATATTTACACCTAAAGGAAAAACTTTAAGCTAATTTTTAAGAAAATTATTCGATTGGACGAGTGTGAAATTTGAGATATACATGGGGCTATTTTTATTTGAAATATATTAAGATAATATTACACACTCTACCCTGGTGTTTGACGTCGCTAAAGCAACGCGTAATTTACGCGTCAACAGGTCTACTAAGTGTTATTACTGTTTATTGAGTTTTATGACCTAATAAGATTTTTTCTATAGGTGTGGATGCCGCATAAGTTTTATGTTTAAAGATGAAAGTACTTTAAAAGAAAAGCATCTTAACACGACATTAATTAAAGTTAGGCAATTAAAACATATATCTTAATTAATTGGAAATTGAGATATTCGACACTTCGTTTTTGATCATCTATATATATATATATATATATAAATCTTGCATGACTGACTGACTGACAGTTAACGCGTAGCCGAAATTACTAGACGTAGAAAACTGAAATTTGCGTACTACAGGGCCAACAGTAGGAGAGGATTTCTTGAAATTGTTACGGGAAATTGCGGGCGACAACTAGTGTATTACCTATTATTTTCATTTCATCGCTCTGTTAAAACAAAGTTCCGCCACTTATCATGTAATGTCTCGAATTCAAGCGGGAACAAGAACGAAATATTTTAAAACAATATTTTTTTCTATTTATGCCCATTCTGCTAATGTAATAAGTAGTATGTACCATACATATATATGTATATATATACCATACATTTATATTTTATATATTTTTATTTTCACTGTTTCATATATTATTAAATTACTATTTCATCTTCTAATAATATATTTAACCTATAAAATATTTCATTATAATTAATCTAACGTTTAAAATCATTAAAAGAGGTCCACGATATATTACGATCAAGAGCTATTAATAATTAAAATCAAATCGATAATTACAGATGGATACCGATTCGTGCTCAATAATCGAAGTGACGTAGCTAGAATGGACAATAGTGAATCAACGTCAGTGTCAAATGCCCCTTGGCGTCTTATGGACCACTGTATAATGGCCTTTTCAATGACATCATTTTAAAATGGAATGAAGAGATTTTGATAAAAATTCAAAGGTAATGTACACTGGATGTTTTTTAAATTTATTAGTATTAAGTTGCTGAAATATTATTTTAACTTTATAATATTATATATAGGCCATGGTTACTCGATCTGAGACCATCGATGGCGCAGTGGGACAGTATATGGAATCGCGATTGGTTGTGAAATCGATTCCAACACTCAACACGCAACGTCTCGAATTCGAGCGTGTGAAGTGAAGTGAGGAACGGAGTGTCTTGACACTAGATTCTCTCTGACTACACTACTATGCTAGAAAAACATGAAGCTGATTTTTTTTTGTCTATAATCAAAAGCTACTAGAGCATTAAATATAAATATTACCCAATAAATTGAATCCACTACCATTACGTACAAATGAACAACTTTTAACTGTACCGCTACGGAAGTTCATCTCTCTATCAGAAAACAATAGCTAATAATGTGACAAGGGTCTAAGAGAATGGTCGGTACAATGACTAGCGGTTCTTGTGAAGCCACTTAATGCTAATGACAATATTATCTTTGAAATAATCTCTTAGGATATCACGTCCGTCTCGTGTTTTCGTTTGCAAATTATTTTAGTTCTTAACGACCAACTTGGAATTACCGTTTGTTTTTAATTATTTGACAGCCTGACGTTATTTTCGTGAGATTTTTAATTAAGTGGGTACATGTAAGTCGTTTTTTGTTTTCAAGAGTTCTTCTTATTTGGCGAGGTAACAAGGAGGGCCTTCTGTTGAAAGACTGCTCTCCATAATAGAGTTAGTATTATTGGTATTCAAATGTAGTACACATGAAACAGTTAAAATATTTTGTCTGTACATTGTATATATTTACGAAAAAGCAATTTAGGGTGTAAAACAGTAATAGAATATGTACCTATGATTTTTTAAATTATTGTCTGACTGTTTGTAGCGTACATTTTCTCAGTTACCGGACGAATTCTTCTATGATAATTTTTTGCTGTATACCTTTTAAGGCTGGTCAGGTGTTAGGATATAATTGATTCCAAAGAACATAACACCATCAGATGTTCCATTCTTTGTACAACTATAATAGATTTGCTAAACTATAAGAAACAAGTCAATGCCACATTAGTAAAAAATATTTAATGTGTGGGCAGTTTTCGTTAACAAATAAAAAATGCTGATCTTTGTGGCCATCGTGGCACTGTGGGATACATCTGACAGTAAGCTCAATGGTTGTGGATTTGATTCCCACTTCAGATAATGGTAATATATGGATAGTTTTATTTTTTTCTCTCTGGGTTGACAAAAATGGGCGTTGTGCCCAAAAAAAGAAGAGAAGTTTTGACATTCAATATTTAACGTCACAAATTCGGGTGAAATGCTAAGAACGAAGGGTCACTAGGTCCTGTTTGTGAAGTGAGAAAGACGAGCAGGTGAAAAAAAATACAGTCATGTCTTTTTAGTGTGCGATTAACACTTTAACAAATGTTTTTTTTTTTTTTTTTTTTTTTTTTTTTTTTTTTTTTTTTTTTTTTTTTTTTTTTTTTTTTTTTTTTTTTTTTTTTTTTTTTTTTTTTTTTTTTTTTTTATAAATAGCATTCTCTCCTGCCAAACGATTGTTCGTAGAATAATCTTTGGGTAGCAGAAATCTCTCTACAGAGATGCTAACAACAATTATAAGTTGAATGAAGCGTATAAGAATTTCGAACTAGCTGGATGTAGAACGCATGGCTTAGCGGTGAGAGTGCTTGAATGGTTTTTAAGAGGCGCGGGTTCAAATCCTGATGCGTTAAAATTTTTATACGTTTTCTAAATATGTCTTTTTCAATTTCTTTAGTGTGCGATTAACACTTTAAAAAATGTTAAAAAGTATTATTTACATTTTAGCTGTATTAATTACATTATAACTTTCGTTATTTATACTGTTTTAATTTTTCAAAACACACAACATTCACTTTTAACTTATACTGTTACTTTCTTTAAATTACTACCAAACTACGTAGAGTTCGAAATATATATAAACAATACCACTTAAATTGCAAATTACAACGTTTGAAGTTGAAAAATATCAAAATTTCAAAGGTTTTAACATCCATAAGGGACTATTTAAAATAAAATGCGTGCAAAATGAAATAAATAAAATAACCTTTTACCATAATTTTAGCCCATATAGGTACGAGTTTTGTACAATATATTCGAAGACCCGATCTAGTCCAATATCCTCCCCCGAGATGATACCGATGTAATGCAACACACGAGCTAAACTCTAACATTGGCAAGAATATTGAGACATAAATTTTTCATTTCGCCCGTGGCCACTTGTGATAACCTACTTGACCAGCGAATCCCGCGGGATGCATAAAAGACTTCTACTGTATAAGAAATCACATATTTCATAAACGCTCGCCCGTTAAATAGGCATGTGCATCACCTTTATCGATATTTGTTATTGTCATAATATATATGTGTATATGTTATTTCACAGAGTTACAGGTTCGAATTCATAATAGGACCTGTGTGTAAAGGTGTAATAATTGACTTGGTGAGTATTTTACCCAGATTTAAAGGCACCGAATCACTTTTATCGATATTTATTATTGTATCGGTATTGTCTAAATATGAATATTACTAAGCAATTATTAATATACCTCATTAATTAAATATTGAAATCGAATGTTTAACTAATTCGATATAAAATGATGGCTGGAAACCGATTAAAAGTTTAATGACAATTTATTATAGTATTTGTTCATTTGTGACCATTTTATCGTAAAAATAATACTTATATAATTAATCAGTTAGATGCTTCTTGTTTCAATTTATGTAAATAGTAAGTATGTAATTAATGGCTGTCGCTTACCAATATTAATATTTAAATCTCGCTAAGCTCCTCGTACTGTTACTTAATAAACGAATTTATGGATTCACACTTGAAACATGACTATCATAGACTTGAAATTGTATATGTTTTGTCGGTTTTATGCGAATCATTTTATTATTAAATATCATGGAGGGAATTGTAAACACCTTGACAACAGCTTAATAAAAAAAAAATGTAAATATATATTTTTTTCATATATTTATTTGGTTTATTTGTAGCACAAGGATTTTAACATATAATAATAAAAAGAAAATAAAAATTTATTCATGCAAGTGTAATTTTTTAAGACAAACAGAGGGAGCTTCAATTAGTTTTGATAAAGCTCATATTCTCGCAAGGGAAATTAGATATATCCCTGTGATGATCCGCGAGACTATTGAAATACAAAAACATCCTAAATTCAAAAGAGAAGACGGTTATTATATACATTGATGGGCTTCTTTTTTTATTATCTATTTGGTTCACTACGGACAGTTGGTCTGTAACTTTGAGTGTTCATTCAATTATCTTTCTCTCTATTTCTAGCTATCATTCGACATTTCTTCCACACTTCGCTCGGGCCAGGAAGTCTTTGTCGGTTACTTTGCACACCTACCTATTCCTCAGCACTATATATTTCTACTATGTCTCTTAATCTTGATTTGACTGAGAATGTCAGGTGTCAAATTTCCAATGAAGTCAGGTCCCCACTTTATATAGCCGTAGCGTCGCAGCCTATTCTCTAGCATCTTGCCGGTGAAATCACATACATAATTTACTACTCGTATATATTTATTCCATTATTAATTACTATAATTGTTTTTTATTTACTTTAAAGATAGAAATATTTTAAATCTCTTTAATTTAGCACTTATCAATAAAACTACCATATTACTCTTATTTTATATTTATTATTGTATATACAGTTATATTATATATGTATTCCAATAATGTATACATATATTTCATATTAGCAATATGTTTCGTTTAAAATTTAATGGTGTTTATTTATTGCACAGTTCACCAACTTCCACAGGTTGGCTGGAAGAAATATATTTTAGAGACAAGTCCACCGTTGCTAAATTAACTTCTGTAATGTGAATTGTTATATAATTTAGCAAATAGTGTTATATTAAGAGAAATCAATTAAAACATATATATGGGTCTTTAAATATTTTACCGATACTTTAACCAAGACGTTACTAGTCCAAGGTACTCTTCACACCCCGATTTTTTTTGTCCGTCGCACAAAGGGCAGAAGGGCTACTGGACCGACACAATAATAAATATTTTGACGATAGCACATAAATATTCTTCCTTTATGAATAACAAACGGCTATATGCCACAGTAAGGGTGGTAATTTCTTTCGTTTTTACGGTCACTCCTTTTTCTTATAAATCGTCGCTATTTATTAGGGAAGGGGTCTTGCGATTTCTCATGCCTTTAAAAATACATGGCCTCTTCAGGGAATATTTTCAAATGAATCATAATTTTGGTTTAATAAAGTGCATAGTAAGGTGTTTGGTTTACGAAATGATACTACATTCAAATTGACAGAATGAAATGATACAATTATCAATTACCGCTTTGACTAACAATTGTGTACTTTTTATATAAAATAATTTTGAATCTAATGCAAAATTTTATCAACTTCAATTTTATCACCAGTACTTATCAACACATCTGTTAGTGAACTGATCGTATATTTAATAATTTTCAACAATCGACGTTAGCTCTAATCATGCCTTGGATCATGGTTAATTAGAAAAAATATAAATGTTTTTGATAATAAGAAAACAATAACAAACAAAGTTATATAAAAGTGCAAACAAAAGTAAAACATTGAAATAAATTTTAAAATGTATATTTTATGTATTAATCTTTTATAGATTGCATTAAATTACAAGATGTACTTACTTAAGTACATATTTATTCTGCGCCATTTAAGTGGAATTTAACTGCATAGAAGTCGCGGTAACGTCGCGTGTTCGTCAACGACTAGAGGTAATTTCCGGCATTGTCACTAACGCCTTTGATAAGACCTGCCCTCTCAACTTTAAATACGGTAACCATAAAATACACTTTGCTGTATCAAAACACTTTGTGCTGGCACAATATATTGAGATTATAGAAGCAATTAATTAGTTGCCGCTTGTATGCATTCAGATCAAGGACCGATGGTAGGTCAAATTTTATAACATGCAAGGTTTCAGTTATTTTTCTTACTCATTGTGGTAAGTTCTTACCTAAGTTCAAAGTTTAAATAACTACTTTTTAACAAAAAAATTAAACCAATAAGTAGATAAATACGTAATCATCCGTTAGAATTTTTGTTTAAATTTTTTTTTATGGGACCAACTTCAGAGTATAGCCTAACCTTTAAACAGAGAATTATCAAATTTGTTTCTTACTTTTCTATCACATGCTTATTACGAAAATTGCTACATTTGTTTAGGTCACTATTTTTTTGATTTTGACACACAGTATCTGCTAGGATGTCTTAAAGTAACAATTTGCATAATAGTTTGAAATAAAATCTCAAAATATCAAATATTTTTAAATTGTTATTACAGACTTAAGATATGAAATATATTAGTATTCGATCCCGCGCCTCATAGAAGCTATCCAAGCGCTGTGACCGCTAGTCTAGTCTTACGTTCTAAGTCCGGCTACTCGTAATTATTATACGCTTATTACGACTTATTTTTGTTGTTAGTTTGTTGTATATAAGTATGCACTTCCAGTCTGGAAAAGATGAAAAACCATACGAGTTCTGCTAGAGTTATGTCTATTTAAAAAAAAACTTAAAAATAAAAGAGTAATATATATATATATATATTAGACAAAATACTACTCGAACCCCATCTAATAAGTTAAATAATAATTTCAAGATCAAAGAAAAAATAAATGAAAACACATTTGGACGATTGACCTTTTTGCATAGCGCCTAAAAGGGCTACTTAGAGATATTGGTCCTTTCATGTCCTGCCCTTTGTATAGTCTACGGGTTTACAGGCTCAGTGTTTTATACGCTATATATTTCTTATAAAAGATTAAAAATATATTATGTATTCCTTAGCATTATTTCTGAATATAATAAGATGAAAGGATCAAATTTTTCAATGATGGAGAGAATTTTAACTTGGAACTACTGTTTTGGTAGTAGCCAGTAGTTTTTAATGTAAACGTCATACGTCTTATGACTTATTTTTTTAATACACTACTGAGATTTCCGGAAGAATTTCAAATTTTTTTCTCACAAAAAATCTAACTTAGCAATACTTTGATGCATACAACGAGTATATGTTATTATAACCATACATTATGGTCGAATAAACCAGTAACCAGCTAACTAGTACGGCTACTGCAATTTGTGTACGTACCTGCCCTGTAATCCCCAAATTGCCCTAAATAAAAATCGAGTCCCGGACCGCACGCATCGTAGATAATAAAATCAATATTATATATCTGCAATAAGATACTATTTACTAATCGACGCGTCCTACGCAGACTAGTACAAGTGCAAAAATGGAGCTTTAGAATCCTCTTAAAGTTCAATTTTTGCACTTGTACCAGTACCAGCTATTTGAAATTTAATAAAGTTATAATTTTGTCATTATTTAAAGGAAATTATTAAAAATTTCACCTATTTTCTTTGAAAATTACAAACTTACAACCTTAGGAAGCTTCATATCGCTCTCATGTGAAATTGTGTTTTTGCACTTGTTGGAACAAGTGCAAAAACCTACCTAGGAACCAGCTCGTTATTATATTATTATAAAATAGCAAAATTATTAATTATTACAATATACAGTATAATTTGTTACATCTACAAAGAAACCCTTACATTGCCGACTCATAAAACTTTTGAGACTGATTAAAATTTTTAACGAACATTCCAATTATGACCTTTGACCAGTTTACCAAGACTCTCGTTTCTATTATGCTTTTATGGTGGACTGGACTATGGTTCCTCCCCTTAGGGTCCAAGTATGACTGGTAATTTTTTTTACTGAAGCCATTTCAAAAGGCAGGGCGTGGTTGAAATAAAAATGTAAAGCTCTGGATACACACGTGATTAGGATGTATTGTGGAGTATTTTTTTTAAATTATCTTTAATGTTATAAATTGATAATGATATTACGTTGGGTGATGGATTTCAGCGTCTCTACAATCATTTTCACAAGCTTCACCATATACATTTTAATATGACAAATTTTGATACTTCCCTGTTCACGTAATTTTCTGAATAACGGTTGATATATATATATATAATATAATAAATTAAGAAAGTATCTATAGGGATTTCACTTTCCCCTATTTTGTAAATTGCAAAACACTGAACATGAACTGACTGACAAAACAATCTATTTGCAGTTAGAACCCTTTAGGTTAATCTGAACGCATATTGATGAGGCACTTTGTCCCATCAGTTTTCTGGTGGCCATATCTCTAAAATTGGTAATTATCTATACGAAACAGAAACCAATACAATTATTTATATGGAAACTATTAAATATTTCCATGTATTTATATATACCTACCCAAATATTCAAAATATACGTCAAGTCCCCAAAAAATACGCTATGACAATAGACTAGACTATTTGATTAATCTATTTATAGAAACATGTTTTTATTACAAACATTAACATCTTAATATTTTATAATTCTGACTTCTGGGCATCGTTAATAAAGTGCGCGGGGTGTGCGGCGATGCGTGCGCGCTCCATAGTTGAAATGTTCTATGAAAATTAAGAAAAAATTGCCATTACTTAGGGTTATCAGTTTTTGATTTCTATATTAATATATAAAATTCGTATAAAATACTAAACGTTTGTGTTTGTGTTAATTTCAAGTCAAAGTTTTTCAGCATTTTTTTCTTTACACTATTTTCAAATAGCTTTTTATATATTCCCATTCAGAGAGAATGTAATGCGAAGACACTCCGTTCTCCACTTCCCACTTTTGTAGTAACAGCTTTGGTATCCAAGACCAGACACATGTCTGTGTGTGATGTCGACACCTCAGATATTTAAGTATTGTGAATAATAAGATATATTGAGAGTTGGTAATTGTAAAAATAATCAAAAGGAGGAAACAATAACGAAATGTAAAACTGAAATCCACACATTTTAAATAAAAAAATCCTTTTATTTTAGGTAAATTTGTATGAACATTAAGTCATATCCAATACAAATCATCGCAAATTGGTGAACGAGGTGATTCGCCATTAAGGCAAATATACAGCAGACTTATAGGCATTGGTAAACTCATATATATATACCTTACGAAAATTTTAAAAGAATTAGTTATTTTAAAAATTTGTTGTTTATAAAAATATTTATTTCTTACTTATGTCTTTAATATAGCTTCGAGAAAACCCTATGTCAACATTAATATAACAGAATATTTTACCATTAATTTAAATTGTACAGCTACTAGCTAGTGATTTAAAGTCAGCTACCATGGTTCTAAAAACATAAAATGAATGAAAAACATGTCGGTGGCGTACACCGTCGAAAGATATACATAAATTTGGAATATATTATAAAATGTATATCCATATCAGATAAGTTTACAAAGTATACAAATGCCATATTAGTAGTGCTTAGGTTATAAATAAATTATAGAGCAAACCAATATGTTTTAATTATGGTACTCTATTCAAAAAACATTTCACTAGACGATTTGTTTTTATTTTGTTATGTCAGAGGTCATTGGAGCACGGTGGCGTATGATTATAAATGCAGTTTTCGTGGGTTCTATCCTTGTACGGGGGAGTGATTACATTCATATTTTTTTCTGCTATGGCAAGTTAAACAGCGGTGTTGAGGTCCGCCACTCAACACGCAATGTCTCGATTTCGGGTAAAAAGAGATCAGAGTGTCTCGACACCAGGTTCTATTTGACTAACCTGCTATGAATCCCTCAAATTGAACTCCTAACTTTGAATAGGTACCTAACAAGTATAAAGGTCCCTACTAAAATAATTTTCTTACCTTGAGAATTATTATGGCCGTAAGTGTATAATAATCTTTTAGCTAACAAACATAAGTCATTTGGACGTTAAAAACACTAAATTACATGTTGCCATCTCAACGAGCATTGACACAAAAAACATGTTAAATATGACGTTTCCAAGTACCAACATTACGGCGTAAAATCAAATTAATTTTGAAATTAAGTCGTCAAGGCTTTTATTTTTTTTTCCTTATTAGTATCTAACCTTGGGAGCCATTATTAATGTCTCATTATAATTATTATGTAAGTAATTAGTAGTAAAATTAGTAAATTGTTTTAATTTTATTATATACGTACATATATAGTTAATAATGCCATTTAATACTACTAAGAAAAAAAAAATTTTTTAGGTTAATTTAAAAAAATGGATACTCAGTCGAATGATAATGGAAATTTTTAGCTGAACGAAACCAAAAGGCATGGCTATACCAAACGAGTTGAAGCTTACAAAAAAATGGATATACACAGTATAGTCGAATGATGTTGGAAATTTTTAGCTAGACCAAACCAAAAGGCATAGTTTACTAAACGAATTGAAGCTTGCAACTTCATTTGAATGTACTTTATGAATATACGAAACATTTTCATTTTCATTTTTAATTAGTGTACCTAACAGGTAATATGTAGGTATTGAGGTATATTGATATGACAATATTTTGAAATATATACATACTTAAAAGTCGTCAACTAATTATTTCCTTTATTACAATAATATATATCTGTATATAATATTGCATGTGTGTATATTTATACTCTGTTGTTTCATTGTATCTTTATTTATAATGTTATGCTTTTTTACAATATTTTTTATCATATATATATTTATGGATATTTGTATAATTATTTAAATATTTATATATTTAATTTGTTACAATTACTATATTAGTGAGGTTAGCATAGAAATCGTTATAGCAATATTATTATTTATTTTCAAAACTTTTATTTTTCTTAATTTGCACTAACCCGCATTTGTTAAGACCAAGCTCCTCTCACCAACGGTTGTCTGGCAGAGATTGCTACCAGCAATGAGACCGCTTTTGCACACTCTGTACTACTTATAACATCTTGTATACTGTTCCTTGTATAGGCTTTGTGTGCAATAAAGTTTTCTATCCTACATATATTTATTTTCATCGTTTTTCTTCAAATAAGAATTCATATAACGATCAAGATCAGGTTCATATTTATATAAGAATTTGTAATTCATAATTTTAACTAACACAGAACAATGAACGCGAATCTCGACGAGACAAAAAAGTTAAAAATAATAATTTTATAAATCATTAAATTCGTATTTTCATTACATACAATGAGAAATGTAATTTTGGTCCTTACACATTCGATTTAAGGCTTAAAATGGCATAATTAGCATTTAAAATTATTTTAATGAACCTTGTGTTATAATAAAAGGCTTTGACAGTTCACGGTAAGATCGGTAAAACGGTAGGTTGGACAATTTCGATGTCGGGAGATATTGTAAATCGTTTTTGTCAAATGTCAACTTCTGTGGTCGCCTCCACTCATTTTCGGGCAAGGGATACGCAAATGGCAGGACCCTTGGAATATATAGTATAAATTTATTCATTTATTCATACATCTATATATATGAATTATTATTATTAAAAAATATTTTTGTTTTTCCGCGCTTGTGACGAGACAAAGCGAGGCCTTCACCGTCACTCAATACACAAAATCTCTGGTACCTAAAACAAAACGCGGCGTTGAGCTCCGCCACTCAACACATCTCAACGTCTGATGTCGTGGAGCACGGAGTGTCATGACGTTAGGTTTTCTTAGCATACCCTGCTTTGTGGGAAAAAGAGTAAAGCTATAATAAAAAAAAAATCATTTCATTATACGATCAGTATTACAAATCGTATACGCAGTTTTTTTTAAGGTTTTAGTTTTCATTCACTACGGACACGTGGACCGTATCTACTATTTAACTATTGTTATATCGACATGCATGTATGACTACATAAAAGTCACACTTTATATCTAACTATATCCATACATATAATAAAAATGTAACTGATCACTGTCTGTACATGGATAAAAATATTATTGGGGCCATTTATATATAGGCTTAACTGACATAAACGTAGTTTTGACTGTTGTATTTTGCTAAGTTTTCCTTAACATTTATTGTTTATTTTATTAATGGTTAAAAATGGTTTATTTTATTAATGGTTTATTTTATTAATGGTTAATTAGTAAAAAAGTTTGCTGACATTAAATATTTTAAATTTTTAATGTAAGCAAAGTTGCTTAAATCACATTTAAGTGAGAACGCAGGCGGGAGAAAGGATCAAATAGTCGTATAGTTTACGCAGGCGAAGCCGCGAGCGGGTTGCTAGTTTAAAACATCAAGCATTAACATTAGTCTAATCTGTAGAGCATTGTGTGAAATGTGATAAATAATTTCTACTTTTTACCTAACAGAAAGTGAGGAACGGTGTGTCTTCAAACCAGGTTCTATCAGCCTAACATGCTATACAATAAAGCGTGAAACTATAAAAAAATTGTATAGGTATTTTACAAGGAATATGGGTGTTTAATAGTAGTATTATTTTTTAAATATTTTACTAATGCTATATTTTTATTACATCTTTTATTCTAATTATAACTTACTTAATTTTTCATAGCTTATTTTAATTAATTCGTAGCCTAATAGAACCCTTTGACCCAAAAATCAATTATTTACAGAAAATGAGTTTTTGCGACTCCTTATTAGACGCCACACCGGTTGTTTACTCTCTACTGCGTTTGTTCAAGGACGAGCAAATTTGAAAAAAAATACATTTGCATCTACACTTTAACAGATTTTGCCGCTATTTCGTATTTTCTCAATTAAATTTGCTATAAATTATAATAAATATTTTAAGTGTTAATCATATAATTAGGCAAATATATAAAAATTGAAAATGTATGTATATAAATACTATGGTTTTAATATAGATAGAATTGAACCAATGTGTGATTTAAAATTAAGTTACTTGTGTACTCATATGCTTACATTACGCACGCCTGTGTTTCTGATGAAATCACATATGTATTTATAAATTCACCCTTTTTGTATTTAATTTTGCTTTCTTATATACATTTATTCTAGTCTTATAATATATACACAGATACAACAATAAAAAAATACTTAAAGACGTTTTTGTTGCCAAAACCGTAAGTTCTACAATAGTTTATTTTATCTCTTTTTTAGAACACCCTAGCGGGGTAGTCAGAGAGGACTGATCACCAAACGCGACGGTCTCAGCTTACTTGTTTCGCCTCGTCCACTGTCAGTACCCTCTGCACATGCCCTCCGGAGGGCCTCATGCTTTTTACGTGACTTTCCGCCCGTTTCATCGATACTATGTTCTCAAAGAATAATAGAGGTTTCTCATCTATCATCGCTCACCTTTGCGTCGTATGTGTATATTTCTTACCATATTCGGAAAACGTATGAAAATTTGAACGCAGCAGGATTTGAACCTGAGCCTCTTAAAAACCGTTCAAGCGCTCTGACCGCTAAGCCATGCGTTCTACGTCCAGCTACGTTGAAATTCTTATACGCATATTACAACTTATATTTGTTGTTAGCATCTCTGTAGAGATCTGATCAACGTAGTTGGATGTAGAACGCATGGCTTAGCGGTCAGAGCGCTTAAACGATTTTCAAGAGGCGCGGGTTCAAATCCTGATGCGTTAAAATTTTTATACGTTTTCTTAATATGTCTTTTCAATTTCCTAAGTGTGCAATTAACATTTTAAAAAATGTTAAATAAATATTTCTTACCATTTTTTAGTCAGTTTTCCTTTCGACGTGCCCAAACCACTTGAGCACGTTCTTCTTCATTCTTAGTATAAAATCTTCAGTTACACCTGCCATTCTGAATATCTGTTCAATGCAAATTCGATCAGCTAAGTTGACCCCACATATTCTACGAAGAAACGACATCTCTACATCGTTTACCTTTCTTTCGTTCTTCTTGATATACCCACATTATGATATACCCACATTATGATATACCCACATTATGATAAACCCACATTTCGCTGCCGTAGAACAGTGTCGGTACTAGCACTGCATTGGGTACAGCCATACGTGCAGCTATGCTGAAGTTCTGAAGTTACATCTGAAGCAGACAGAGCACCGTTAATTCTGAAATTAAACTATTTCATGTGTTCGAAACGTCGGATTTCTAAAATGTATTTTGTGAAATACCAAAACTATACGCGATAAATCCGGTTAAAAATAGTTTCATATCAAAATGTTTAGTAATCGCGAAAATCAAAGATCTTAATACCGTTAATTCTGTTACTGACAGCAATACTCGTCTCTATATCTTTAAAGTAGAAAAATACACTTTCTAAATACACTTTAAAGTAAAGTACTAAATACACTTTCCAGATATTTTTCTTTTGTCCTGTTATTTTATTTTATTAAATTAAAACATAATAGTCATAAAGGCCGGCAACATCCCTGTAGCTCTTCTGGTGTTAACGAGGTCGTGGGCGGCGGCGCTCACTTACCATCAGGTGACCCGGACGCTCGTTTGCCTTGTCTATGGACTAAAAAAAAGTGAACAAAGCTTTCAAATTCAAAACTTCACACACACAAACATCTAACAGAGGTATAACTAGCATGTCTTAGAATAAAAATTCTCATAAGTCACATTACAGTTTGGACTTCAAAGACATTAAAACAGTGTTTACCATACGTTTACATAAAGGTCTCAAAAGGATAGACGGGAATGTTAATTGGACGATTCTCTGAAACAATTTTAAACAAGGGGAGATCTTTTTAATTTGGTGTCGACTTTAATAAAAAAACTTAAGATGTAAGTGTAATGTTGTTTTAAAAGGCACTGGCTTATTCTATATTACTATATAAAGTATATAGCGTGTTCTAAAATTTAAAAATGAAATTAAATGCAAATATTCATGTGTATAATGCCATTTTGGTAAATTCGATACTGAAAATAATAAATTTAATAAATAGTATTGGGTTTTACAGTAAGTTAAGCATAATAAAAAAATGAGAGTTCTTGATAGTTTCTTTTTTAATAAGTTCTTTGATTTTCGCGATTATGGTAGACTAAGTCACTCTACTTGTGACCACGGACTACTGTAAAGCGTTTGAAACGTCGAGTTCTAAAATTATTTTCGAATACCAATATTATACGCGATCCGGTTAAAAATAGTTTCATTTTCTTTTTTTATATTATCATTAAAAACATGGCAAGGACGAGTTATGTTTGAATGATTGAGACTTCGACAAAGAAATAGAAGCGACATTTGAGCGGCACACATCTGCTAGTGATATATCTCATCGTTCTTTATATTTTATGAATTTTATAGAAATTATACGGTGCAATTGCACACAAGTGACAATTGAACTCGTGACCATCACCCTCAGTGGTGCACCTTGCGCATAGTGTAGATTGTAGATGTAGATAATAATTTGTATCAATTTGCAAGCGTCAAATGCGTTTGTTTAGAAAAATTCCCAAAGAAATTTTTACCATACAATGCAACGGTGTCAGGTTACTTTTAGTGGGAAACATAACATTTTGTAGCGTGTACATTTAATTAGCTTTATTTAGCTATTTGAATAATATCATATATATATGTTTTCTTTTAAGTTTAATAAAACAAGTATATTCAAGTGTGGAGAAATGGAGATTTGTAATTAAAAGTACATACCTTAATTATATAATTTAATATTTTTTGACAAATAGTTAAGTGTGACATTTACTTTTGTCGCACATAATATGCAAAGTTTGAAATTAACTGCTAAGTATATAAGGTACTGCTAAGTATATTATTTTTTATTATAATATCTACATACATAGATAATTTGTAATATTGTTTTTTTGTATTCGGACAATTCAACACATTATATGGGCAGATATGTCATGATAGGCGCGGCGTTAAGTGCCGCCGCACTTAACGCCGCGCTTATTCATAGTATTTATTGCATATTCCATCGCATTTATTGCCAGACGTTGTCCCACGGCGAGCCGATGGTCTGTAATATACGAAATATTTTTCATATTATATCATATAATATAATATTTGTATTCAGTTTTATAAATATGAATAAAAATATTATATGTCCATTTGGGCAAATATGCAATGTTAGTTAGTACAAAATTCCATCCAATCGCACCCACAGGTGCATCCCCACACGGAGATAACTTAAATTATTTTCATTACTTCGTTTTAATAAAGCGCGGCGTTGAGTCGCTTCATTAATCACTAAATGTCTCCAATTCGAGCGGAAAATGGAGATCGGAGTGTCGTCACACTAGGTTCACCTTGACTACCATGCTAAGTCTGGAGCTGCTATAAATACGTACAATAATTTCCAACCTAAATGCCTAATTTTATAACAATCCCAGGTACATTACTGTCAATTTACTGCCTGACTATTCTAAATTAATAGTAATCCATTTGCGACCCTTTCATAAGTAATACAAACATAGCAATGGTTGGCACGTGTAAGTCCAGAGTTCGATGTCCGGGCTAAATTTATTCTTCCTGCAGTACACCGTAGTTATTTTCGATTACGATTACACCTAAGATCACTCTATTGAGAAGCCATACATTAAAGGGGATTCAAAGATTGACGTATGTAAAAGAGTTAGATGGGTAATTGCTTTTTTTAGTGGGACGATAGTTCTATGTTTATATTTGTTTTATTGTATTATAATATGCTTTTAAGATATAACACCTAATAAAACAGATTTATTTTTGATTCCATTGTGGCGCAGTCTGTCTATATAAACGACGGTTGTGCGTTCGATTCCCACTCTGGGCAATGATGTTTGAATTATTTTAAAATCTCCGAACACCAGAAGCGGCAAGTTATAGCGCGGCGTTGAGGTCCGACCCTCAATATGCAATGTCTCGAATTTGGGCGAAATGTGGAAACCGGAAAATTTGTAGGTTCTCTCTGCATACCCTCATATGCAGAAAAAAACATGAAGCTGGCCAAATCGATATTATAATTTATAATTTTCAATAAAATTAATTTTCTTTACTATTATTATTTTTTTATTGGAATAATTTAATTTATAATTGAAAATGAAATAATTTATAATTATAAAAAAACTAATTAATAATGATAATGATAATAACCAATTAATAGGTATTATTTGAGGAATAAAAAAATATTAATAGTAAGAATTTCGTTACACCTATCCTAACTATACCTATACCTATCTATCTAGCAATGCAAGAAATTTTTACAATGTTATTTTTTCTTATAATCCAATAGCTTGAAAATTGGCACTCGTGCCCGAATCCGCTGGCTATACAATATTTTTTTAGCTAGAACCTGATTCCCTTTCCAGGACGAAAGAAATGACAATATAATATATTTTTTTCTTTTACAAAAAGACTTATGAGGTAAGGCCACAGTGGCGCAGTGGGACAGTGTGTCCGATCCCCACTCAGGAGAGTAATTATTTAGAAATGATTTTCATTTCTCCGCACTAGTACTTAGAGGTACTAGTGCGGAGAAATGCCGCCGAAAAAAAACTCAACGCCGCGTTTTGTCTTAGGACAAAACGCGGCGTTGAGCTTCACCACTCAAATAGCAATGTCTTGTTTCTCGTTTGTTTAGAGAATGGAGTGTCTTGATACTAGATTCTCGACTACCTAATCTACACGAAAAAAAATAGCAGCTAAAAAAGCTGTTATTATATAAAAACAAATGCAGCAATTTGATTAAGGTTTGAGTTAAGCATATAACATTGTAACGTAAATTAACTTGCAATCAAAAACTCTCAAACTTTTATCAATCATAAAATTGCTATGTGATAATTCATTTTAGTTTACAATTATGAAAATATAACACGTGCAAAACCAATGTGTACTTTAAAGAAACCTAAAACCTTTTACATATATAACCAGTCTTGGAAATTTTTTATATATCGATATATCGATATCGATATATAAAAATTAAACTACGCCACAATGGAGGACGAAATAAGAATTATTCCGAATTGACGTTTTTTGTTGCTTAATTTCCAATGATTAATTCATATACAAGTCATGTAAGTTTAATATAAAATTTTAATCACATGAAGTTATGTTTCATATTTACACTTAATAAGGTGTGGCGCTAATGCATTTTATATTATTCTCTTACACTTACATGACTACCGCTTTATTTCTGAAAGAAATTAACAGTGACTTCACCAAGGCGCAGTGTCATCCGACTGAAAACGCGATTGGTTGTGGGTTCAATTCACATTAATTCAGGGGAATGATTATTTAAATTATTTCCATTTGTCTTCTCTAGTAAAACGCAGCGCGGCGTCGAGTTCCGCCACTCAATGCACAATGTTTCGAATTAGGCCGAAAACGGAGATCGAAATGTCTTCCATGCTATGCGGGAAAAGTGTGAAGTTGAAGAGCTGTCAGTAATTAGTAATTACATATTGAATTTTAAATTTAATAAAATCCACAACGCATGGCTGACTCAACTCGACCCAACCATAAACTTTACGAGTGGACCACCCAACTTCAATTGCCGTATCGTTAAAATATCTATAACAAGCTATGAGCGGTTTTCGGTAATAACGTACACTCGCTGGAATTGGCCTTATTTTAGCTATTTATTTTTGGGCCTATACATGGGAGTCATGGTCAAAAGGAACAAAATCTATAAATCTGTATAGTTAGATTATAGAACTCTGAAGATTGAGAGTATAAAATTTTTATATCTTTGTTGTGGTTGAGAAGGGCTTCAATAATTCTGGGTATAGCTAACGATGGCTTTGGTTTCAAACATAACAACTGGTAGGTTATTGTTTTTCTAGTAAACATATTAAATACAGTATACAAATAAAATAATAAAAAAATGACGTTAGATTTTGTTACCAAATAACCACTGTCCCTTCTATTTTTTTTACATTTTAAAGTGTTAATCACACACTTAGGAAGTTGAAGACCATATATAGAAAACGTATAAAAATTTGAACGCAGCAGGATTCGAACCCGCACCTCTTGGAAACCGTCCAAACGCTCTGACCGGTAAGCCAAGCGTTCTACATCCAGTTGTTCGAAATTTCGAAATTTTTATACGTTTATTACAACTTATTATTGTTTTAAAAAAATGTATACGTTTTCTAAATATGTTTTGTTGATTTCCTAAGTGTGTGAATAAATAACACTTTAAAAATGTTAAAAATATGTAGTGAATAGCCTTCTCTCTTGCCAAACCATTGTTTGTTGAATAATCTTTGGGTAGCAGAAATTTGTAAAAATCTCTCTACAGTGATGCTAACAACAAAAATAAGTTGTAATAAGCGTTGCGTTCAAGTTCTTATACGTTTTCTTAATATATTTTTAACTGTCCCTTCTAGTTATCCCTAGTGTTAGCGACATACTATACCTTACACTTTGCAGAAAAGGAGAGTGTTTTGTCTCTTAATCCGTCAATATAGTGAATATTTAAGTGAGACAGCGAAGACTAGCAGCGGATAGAAGCCAGCTACCCAGGCCCCAGCGTGGTTGACCTTTTCATCCTGACAAAAAGTAAGCTTTTGTCCAATACAGTGCCTTTTTGGACTTGTATTAATTTAAATTTTAATGAAGAATAAAATTAAATTGTAAAATCCGCCTATCAACATGCAATGTCACGTTTTAGGGTGGTTACAATTCAATATTCTGCTATACACGAAAAAACCAAATGCTTTCTTTTTTTGTAACATATACTATATCCTCTTCTATATCTTGTTAAATAAAGCTCATCTAAACATGAATGTATAAGGCTTGTAACTATAAAGTAAGAGTACTTAATGTTGACCAAGAATCTTTACTTCAGTCGACTATATCTGCGACAGAAATATAAAAAAATATATAAAGCTTTAAGTGGTCCAATAAAACGCACTTATCATGAACGAATTTTAATAATCTTAAATAACTAATAAATTATTCATAGTAATCTAACTTATACAATAACCGCAATAAAAGCTATTAGAGAACCGATGAAAAATGAGCTCTTGGCATAAGTTCTGGATGAAAATCTAAATTTGTCATATGTATAATGTCCCGGTTGTTCGGAATGACTGCGTCAACAAACACTATCTTTTGAGATATTTCAGTCCGTCCGTCCGTCGGTCTGTATACATTACGACCTCACAGAGACATCTGACGACAGCCTATCAATCTTTTAATAAATACCAGAACAGTAAAACAAATGTTGATCTACAGTTCAGCAATGTCAGAATAACTAATTATAAGGAAAGAAGGCACACTTTCGTATAGCATGCGTATATTAGCGGGAAATTTACGCCTTTTTATATTATATGTGACTTTAGTACAGCGCAACATTTTACGATCGGCACCAATAATTTTTTCACACTTTTTTTTTTTTTGACACATATGCTACATTTGGTCCATGACACATAGTTTTGATGTTTGTTATGACATTATTCGACACGAAAAGTATCATTTTTAATATGAACGACAGCTAAATAGGTGTTGGCAGTTAAAAAATGTTTCGCTTTGACAAAAAGTTTAACTGCCGTAATAAAATTTAAACGAGCTTTGTCACAGCGTCGAGCGAAAATAAGAAAAAAATACATAAAAGAAGTCATAATTCGAGGGCTCAGTGCTCTTTCGCTACCGTCTGCCCGCTGTTTTAAATAGAAATAAAAACAGACGAAGTACATTACAGTTTTTATGCGACAGATATGCTACGAACGCATAAAACTTATTCAGATTTACGATGACATGGAATTAGAACTCTCATCATGCTGTACGAATATTGTCGTGTATTAAAAAGAACATAAACGTTATATAAATTAAAGCTGGCGTTAAAATTGATGAATACATGGCGCAATATTAATCTTAGTATCTTCAACATGTGAATTTTGTTTTTTTAATGAGGTATTAAAAAGTAAATCATTATTGCGTGTTTATTGTAAAATAGAACAGAAATGTAGTGTTTTTTTTTCAAATAAAAAAGTTAAATTTTCTGAATTATTATATTAGTTTAAGAAAAATCAGAAAGCCAAGACGAACAAAAATACCCTAGTTTTAGAACATTCCATTCCGCTATTTAACTGATTACAATGTAATGTTCAATACTTAATAGGCGAGGGCTTCAATTCTTCTTTAGTTCTTGCTTTTTTTTACTATTTTACTATCGACTTGTAACATATACATATATACCTTAAAAAAAAAAAGATGTCTTTGAATAACACTTTAAAAGTGTTAAAAATATTTATCCCTCTAAATGTATGACTAACAAAAAAAGAGTTTCACAGTTTTTTCCGCATAGCCGATGAGGCAGTGCGAACCTAGCAACGTTGTGTTCTCCACTTTCCGCCTGAATTCAAGACATCGCGTGTTGAGTGTCAAAATTAAAGCCACCCTTTAAAATATTAATAAGCCAGCTTTAAAATATTACTTTAGAATATTATTAAAAGTATCTATTACATATTACATATCAATATTATTATTTATATCAAGAATTTTGGAGAGCCATGCTTACAAGTTAGGTATCAAGATCAACAGCGTTCCTATTTTTGTCAGTTATACCCATAATTTATGGTGCAATAAAGTCTCTCTTGTCACTCACCCGGGGATTTATGCTCCGCCCGTCCTAAATGCGGTGTCTTCCGCTGACGAGTTTCCTCATGTCAACGTTTAAACAATATACGCGTAGGCGACAGAGGCGACGCTGGGCCATTTGAACTAGTCCATCTGTGACGGACCGCCAAATGGAACAAAGGAGTTTGTCTTCTGGCGTACCGTAAACAAAGTCTTGTTTCCTGGTCGTGTCTTCGAATGACAGTCACAGCGGTAAGGTCGTAAGTCTCGAACTCAATCTAACAATAGCTGCTTTGCAGTGTTGAGTTAAAATTTGTTTTAGAATGTGTTATCGGTAATAGTTGTATTTGTATGTGTTAAATATTGTGGGCGTAGAACGCGCGCGGCGCCAGCGACGTCGTCGGACACCACCACCCGTCCAAACAGTCGATGCGTATCGAGGAAGGATGCTTAACACCTCTAATAATATCCAGGGAATGTGCTCTGCTAACAAATAATTATAACCGTTAGGTTTCGTCATTCGTCATGTATAGATATTAGAATATATCCTACTTCAAAAACCATATGTTTCTTATATATAATTTTTAATAGCAAGTTTATTTTCTGATAAAGCTTCATCTTCATATATTATTTGACTGATTACTTTTTTTTTTATTAATCTAGGCAGAGTGAATCAAGTGTCATGATACTCCGTTTCCCCACTTTTGGCCAGAATTCAGGACATTGCGTGTTGAGTGGTGGAACTAAACGCCACGCTTCTTGTTAGGAACCAGAGCGGAGAAATTAACATATATTTTTTAATATAATTTCCCCGAATCCCCCGAATGGGAAACGAACCCACATCCAATCGCGCTTATAGTCAGACGTTGTTTTACTGCGCTACCACAATTGCCCCAGCAAGAGAAGCTTTTCCTAAATTCTTCCTTCCTCCTTCTCCTCCTTCTTTTTCATAGTAGGTATATGTAAACAAAGTAACGGTATAACGGGCTACAACTCATATTTTAATATTTAGACTAGTCAATGAATGTATTTAAAAACCGGTAATATAAAACGTTAAAGTAACGCTATATATACTGTTTCAGGAGAGCATGACAAAAAGCTTGAAACAGCTTAAAAGTTTCGAGGAAAGGGATCGAGGGCAGGTTTGTTCAACACTGTGCAAGCGCAATACAGATGTCACTCGATGTTGATGAGTTCTAAGAGATCAGTACTAAAATAGATATAACATTTTTTTCATTGGAACTTATAAATGCAAAAAAAGTATATATATATATATATATATATATATATATATATATATTTTTTTTTTTTTTTTTTTTTTTTTTTTTTTTTTTTTTTTTTTTTTTTTTTTTTTTTTTTTTTTTTTTTTTTTTTTTTTTTTTTTTTTTTTTTTTTTTTTTTTTTTTTTGGTATTTTAGTAAGATGTGTATTAGTTTTTTTAATTATAAAAAATTGTTTTTTTTTTTGTTCAAAGAAGACAAATTCTAGAAGATGTACTGCTGTATATAATCATCACATATCATAATATAAAAAGTTTTATTATAGTAGTACAATAATAAAGGTAATCTAAGCTACGAAAGCGTTAAAAAATACTCTTTTATTTTCGTCAAACTCATACTCGTATATTACACAAAAATAATTTCAGTAAGAGTTTCTTATTATTACATTTCGATGCGTGGTTTAGGAAAAGTGAGGACAAGAGCCGTGACATTGTTTTAAAGAAATTATTTAAAGCTACCAACCAAGCAATAGTCAGATATTGAATTAATCTAACATATACAATCTATTTATAAAGAAGTGTTCCGAAATACAATTCTCACATCCGATCAAACTATAACAATTATAGATCTCCTTCGATTCATTAAACTTTGATAGTAGTTCAATACAAACTTTCTAACTTCCTGTTTTTGACTGGACTTGACGTCAGAGAATAAGTGCCAAGCCGCTAATTTCTGTAAGAAATATACCCACTAAAAACTAATTTGTCTTTCCTAGTGTAAACATCCAATAAACATCAAACGGCTTTAAATTGAAAGGGGCGATTCCATTGACATAATCCATTAATACTGACTTGGATCAGGCAATTAGTAAACAAATGAGCCGAGTGACAGAACGAAATAATTGGCACCGTGACAACGCGACCGTTTGGGTTATTCTAAGGGGATTATAGAATTGTTGCATAGATTTGATAATGAAAAGGAGTTATTTAAAATGTTGATTTTTCAAAATATTTTTTAAATATTTAAATGTATTTTGATTTAAGTATTATATGTAAATAGAAAGAGCTGAATGCTATGCCCTTATATTGTAATATAAAATTGTTAGATTAGACTGATTGATTGATGTGAAATTTGTTCTTTTTTTCTCTAAATTTGTAAAGAGTTACGCAAAAAAAGTAATAAAAATCACACTTAACAATAATTCTTTTTTTATTATAATTTTTAAGGCGTTTTTAACTGTGAGTATCGCTCAGGTGGAATTATTTTAAATTCTCCCAAGAAAAAGCGCGGCATTAAGTGACCCAAAGTGGATAACGGAGTGTCTTAAAGGTTCTCTTTGACTAACCTGCAGTGGGACAAAAAAACATGACATTAAAATATTTATTTGAAATCTTTATTTTATTAGAATTACTTTATTTTATTATTTAATAGAATTACTGCTTAACATATATTTAATTAAAAATTGTTTCCCTAAACAAAATATATAAAACATTTAAACAATACCATTTCAAACCATATAGAAGTTTTAATATACCTGAATAAAATCTAACCGTTCAGTGTGAAATCTCTTAACAATCACACCTACAATACAAGCGGTGACAGTGTTAGCGCGACCGTAAAAACACCAGCGCCGAGGCTATTTTGGTTTAATGGCAATGCAAGAATGAATCGTTCCCGGTACATCCATCATTCGTCAATATATTTGTCGTCATTCCGTTTTATGAGTTCCAGAGGTACAGCTGTCTCAATAAAGATGAGTAAAAGTGTTGCTTAAAATAAGTATAGTTTTTAGATTAACTGCAGCTTTTTCTGCTAGCAGCTAGTCAGAGAGAACCTAGTGTCAAGATACTCCATTCTCCATTTTCGGGCCGAATTCCGAGACATCGCGTGTTGAGTGTCGGAACTTATGCCGCGCTTTGTGTATATATCAGAGCGAAGAAATAAAAATAATTTGAATATAATCATTCCTTCTAGCAGGGATCGAACCCACAACCAGTCGTGTTTACAGTCAGACACTGTCACACTGCATCACAATGGCCTCTAGATAAATGAATGTCATTTAATATAATAAATTATGTTTTTTTTTAATTTGAAGCCATATTGGCATAGTGGAAGAACGTCTAACTGACTCGATGGTTATAGATTTGCTTCTAGCTTGGGAAAATATTATACATAATTATTTTCATTTCTCCGTATCTTTATTATTGTACAAAATAAACTATGATTCAGATTAGATATATCTTTATAGAGAAAGCACAATATTGATGAGGAACAAATATCTCATTTAACATTATTTTTATTAGTACCTTTGATAGTATCAATGATAATATCGACTTTGATAATATCAAAACAATAAATAATAACAGAAGCTACTGTGAAGATACACCGTACTCTGATTTACATTTGAATTCGAGTCATTGCGTGTTGAGTTGCGGAACTGAATGTGAACGCTTTGGCGAAGGAAACCAAAACATCTTAAATATAAAAGATATCCGGGCGGGATTCGAACCCACAACTAATCTATTTGCTACTGAAATCTACCACAATTACCAATAATATCTATTTTAAGATATATTACACACAACTCGAAAGCAATAAAATATGTCGCATCCGTAAACGAATCGTGCTTCAGCTTTTTTTGTTTTTGTCATCTGTTTTGTGTCTTGTTTGTCTCCGAAACGGGAGTCAATTAGTGGCTTTTAGGATGGAATCCACCGCATCGCACACAAACTATGGTTTTCAAATCCAAATATAATTTAATAAATATTTGTTATTTTATTTACTAAAATAAAAACTGTACACTATCATGGTATAGTAGTGGCATTAATCGCTGAAAATGGTAGTTTTGGAGTCATACCTTAGTCGAATTCGAAAAAAAACGTTTATATTTATACTAAAACGTTTCCACAGTCTGGTGCGATATATCAGTCAATGTCTCTAAAGAAATAGTAACTGGGAAACGAAGTAACCTACCACTAAAATTTATTTGTTTCTCTTCGAAAAATACGGTATATGATTTCAAATATGAACATCTTAACCGTTGGTTAACAGAATGTGCTAGTGCTGTAGGGAGTCTTGTAAATCCACAGTTAACTCGACGTTTGGCTGTAAACGGATGTTATACAAGATTCCACGCACCGATTATCTACAGTGACATTTTCCTTACTTTATCTTATAGTAAATTAGTTTAATGGATCGTTCAATTAGTTAGAGTAATATTTTAAATGGCATTCCCCTTCGTCAATTTAGTTTTTGAGTAAATGCACCTATTATATGCTGTTAGTAATTTTTAAAGGTATTTGTACTTTATAATAGCTTTAATACTATAGGATATTTATATTTGATAGGAACTTTTGTGACTCAACCCATCGTTTGATAAGTTGTAAAAAATTTATATTATTAATTTTTATAAATTCATCACTCTTCATTGTAAAACGATTAGAACTTTTGTGGCTCAACTCATCGTTTGATAAGTTGTAAAATTTATGTTTAAAATAAATAAAATATAATTAAAATTGATCCTTCTGTGGGCATACAAAAAATTCTAGCTTTTAGCTTATCTAGCAATATAATATCTCCTAGATATGTATTAGGAAAGAAAAGAATGGAGAGAATATGAAAAATTATTATATGTAACTTATGACAAAATGTGATAATTAGGTCAAATTAATAAAAAGTTAAAAAATATGCCATAGCGATATACTATTATTTTTTTACTGTAATTCAGGCCCTCGTGGTGCAGTGGAACAACATTTGACTGTGAACGCGATTGGTTGTGGGTTTGATTCACCACCCCAGAGAAAAAAATATTTAAATTATTTTCATTTCTCCACTCTGGAAAAACGAAGCGCGGCGTTGAATAAGCAATTCAGGTGGAATACGGAAAACGAAGTGTCTTGAGACTAAATTCTTTAATGCTGAAGTTGAGAAAATATAGCAACTTGGATAAAAAGAAGGAAACAAGGCAAGGCACTAGAGATTCATAACATTTCTTATGAAACATTGATCGGCAGTTTAAATTATGTTCATAACATGAGGCGTTTTTGCCATGAATGCTACAATTAATCAAAATTAATAATTACAAAATTACACAGGCCAAGTGTCGTAACTTGTAATACACTTTCCTGGCGGTCATAGCGTGTGAACGGCGCATTCTGCCTGAATTAATCGCTAGTTATCGCTACACTAACGCACTGACACTTCCGTTTTCAACTCGGATATTTCGTACTTTGGCACTGTCCAGACAAATTACTAATTGTTACAAATAATGTCTTATATTGTATTAACACAGTAAAGGCGAAAGGAATTTTTTCCTTCAGAGTAGGAATTGTGAAAATCAACTTAAAATTGTATTACATTTCTTTTGCAGCTTCACGCTTTTTCATGTAAAGCAAGTAGCGTAGTCAAAAACTAGTGTCAAGACACTGTTCTCTGGTTTCGGCACTGTTGAGTGTCGGAACTTAATTCTGCGTCTTGTCTTAGGTACCAGAGCGAAGACGTCAAAATATTTTAAATATAGACATTCCCCCAAGTGAGAATCGAACCCACAAACAATCGCGTTTACACTCAGGCGCAGTCCACAGCGCCACGATGGCCTCATAAATCTTTTCGCTTTATGTAATAATTTTACAAATATAACCCCAAAACATGGAGAGCTCTATTTTAATTATATTAACAAATATTTCTGTACTAGTTTTGCTGTCTTTTATCATAAAGTTTGTATATTCCATGAAAAATATAAATATTTTTCATAACCTTTTCTAGTACAATAATTCTATTGGACACCAGGAAGTTGAAATGTTTTTTGTAAACAGATGTTCTTAACTGTAAGCTATTTGTTTTCCCTCCTAATACCGTTATTTTTGTTTCCTCACTTGATTCGACAAGTAAAAGTCAAAAATCCGACGAATTGACCTCCCGAATTGCTCGCTTCAAAAACGCACAGTTCTCAGCACTTAAAACTAAAACATTAGCCGTACAAAAAAATATTAATAATTTTGTTTATAGACATGACATGATTAACATTGTTTACAGTTCGTTCGCAGCTGATACATTTTACCCCCGCAAGCAAGAGACCAAATGACAAATTTCAGTTACAACAATACATGGCAACCCAGCCGATTTGCATTAGCTATTGTCAATATGGAGCGCCGTTTTAACGGAGCGCCACGTAAGTTAGCCAGGTTGCCAGCCCACCCGGGCGTGAGAGCATATTTGTTTACGTAAATTTTTACTGCGGCCACGACAGAAGCCAGAACAAGAGTTGGATAATTATAGAAACATTTTTTTTACTTTAACACATGAGGTCAGTGACGTGTAAGTCTTAGATAACAAAATTTGGCGACTTTTTACACTCGCAAATGAATATTTTGAATATAAAATAATATTCAACATACTGAAAAGCTTTTCATTATTGTTTTTTTAAGTTGTGTATATATTTGTTGAATACTTTACTATTTGAACACATCATTCGTATTTAAAAGCTAGGTTGACAGGTGACAGGACAGGTGTTAAAACTCGTCCATGTCACGTTTTGGAGGGCGGAACTAAACGCCGCCCTTTGTCAGATAATAGAAAATCATCTAGATATGATAAATACATATAGGTATATTACACAAAAAAAAAGAAAAACATATAAAAATTAAAGTTATTGATGTAGTATTTTTAACATTATTTTATTTTTAAAGTGTTATTGACACACTTAGGAAATTGAAAAACATATATTTAGAAAACGTATAAAAATTTGAGGTGCCGGTTAAAATCTCGCTGCGTTCAAATTTTAATTCGTTTTCTAAATATATGTTATTGATTAAGTAGTTCTTTACTTAATTTTTGTTATTTCAGCTTCATGCTTTTTCCCGTATACCAGAGAAACCTACTGTCAAGTTACTCCGTTCTCCGCTTTCTACCCAAAATCAAGTTAATTGCGTGTTGAGTGGCGGAACTCAATGCAGCGCCTTAACTAAATGACCAAAGCGGGGTAATGATAATTATTTAAGCATAATTCTTCCAAGTGAGAATCGAACCCGCAATCGTGTTTACAGTCGGGCGCAGTCACACACTACACCATGATAACCTTCCTGACTTTAAGTACCTAAGCTTTGGAATATCGAAATGTGAATATATTACTGAATAATATCTAATTGAAAACTATGTTATGCAAACTTCTAGCTTCTAGCAATTAAATTTACGAACTTCCGACTGGTGTCTACAGCGTGATCTGAAAAATTAATTAATCTCGACAAAATTAGTACCTATTAAAAAACCTTATACATCTATATATGTATTGGTTTATAACTGTTTTAAATTTTACTTTTGATTTGACTAATTTTAATTTTAGCTTTTGTTTCTTTTTCTGTAAGAACATACAAAACCAAAATTTTGCTTTGGCAAACTTTTATTTATTATTTACTTAATACAGTTTAACTTTAACTGGCTCTATGTACCAGGCCAGAAATTGCGGTTCCCACTTTAGAACGATAAAGGAACTTTAATAAAGTAGCGTCTATATATTATAATAATAAGTATCAAAATAAATTATCAATTTATTATATTAAAATAAATAGCTGTTATTAATAAATCAATGATAAGTAAATATTAAAAAGACGGCTTATAGTACTTTTAGTTTATATTTTGCAGTTTACACTTTTCCCACATGCCATGGCAGGCTCGGAGACCTCTGAGACCTAGAGACAAGGCAGTCCATTCCCACTTTCAGCCCGGTCAGAATCCAACATCACACTTTGTCTTACATAATTCAAATATAATTATTCCTCCGTAATTCACTAATACAAATGTTTTTAATATTTTTTTTAAAGTGTTATTCACACACTTAGGATTTCAAAGCGCTGCGTTCAAACTTTTATACGTTTACTAAATATATTTAATACCAATGTATATATAAATAAAACAAAAACTCAGAGATGGAGGTCACCTCTAGACTAGCATAAATTACAATGGTTCTGTACTCTTAATCATAAACGCCAATTAATAGTATTGATGTATTTGATGTATTAATACAGGAATCTATGGAGCCTGTGGTTATTGTTTTCCTAATAATAATAAAAAAAAATATTCCTCCAAATGAGAATCGAACCCACAACCATTGTGATAACGCTACCCAACTTATCCATGACAAATTTGTCATAATATTTTTTTACGCAAATTAGTATAAAAGGGAAAATTCATTATTTATACTTCCTCTATACAAAAAGACATACACATTGACATTATTCTTAGTATTCGATTTTAGCGTTCACCCGAATTACACGAGTTCTCTAAAACCGTTGTCCCGTTTAAAGAGACGCGTGTGGCCACCGGATGTACGGACATGCGTGACAATTGTCTATTGCATTTGACTACCGACACGCCAGCTGTAAATCTGAATAACTGTTTATTTTCAGAATTATGTACGATATCATATATAATATTATATATGTACTTTACATTATATTATATGCGAATGTAACTCGGTCTGTCTGTGACGTCATCTCGGCCAAATCGCGGAACCGATTGTGATGAAATTTTGTATAAAGATGCTTGAGGATGATAGGATACCTGGGATGAACATAACAGGCTACTATTTCTCACGACTTTTAGTTTATAGGTACTTATAAGTACTCTTATAAAATAAAATATAATAGGAAAGCCAGTGACAGGTACTTGTGGCGCAGTAGGGCAGCATCGGACTGTAATCGCAATAGTTGTTAGTTCGATTGCCATGGGCCAATTTAATTTATTGTCAATGTCTCGTTTAGTTCCGAATTGAAGTGGTTAGTGTGAGTCTCCATGCTATACGTTTTTTTAATAGAAACTCAAGTTGACGTTTTACAAACTTTCGACCATCTTATTTTTTAAAAAGAATAAAATTGCAAATAAAACTACAAGTCTACATTTGATTTATAAAAAACAATTGTAAAACTCAATATAAAAATAGAATACTAATCCGTATATAACAAGTAGATAGAATATAAAAACGATGTTAGCCAATAAATTATATGAAAAGAATATCTCATTCATTAACATACAATAAATGAATCAGTTAACTCTGATTAATTCTTCCTGTTACGAGTTCTC
The DNA here is from genome assembly GCA_038994665.1 of Podotricha telesiphe. Classification (NCBI taxonomy): domain Eukaryota; kingdom Metazoa; phylum Arthropoda; class Insecta; order Lepidoptera; family Nymphalidae; genus Podotricha; species Podotricha telesiphe. Next base: position 1,715,387 of record JAOYRR010000327.1, read on the forward strand.
TATAACTTACTAAAGTAGATGTCGTGATTTTTAGTATCTATCTTAGTTTAATTACGTCATTTCTATTTGTCACTATTGTAGTTGAGAAATGCTGTGGTTGTGGGATCGGTTTCCACTATCAAAATTTTAAATAAAACCTATTTTTAGCTGCACACTTTTCCGTTGGCACACGTTGTTAGAGAACCTAGTGTCAATACACTTGGTTTTCCATATTTCGGCCGAATTCTAGACATTGCGAGTCGAGTCTTACACGACCCATATATAAAAATAATTTTAATATAATCGTTCCCCTGATTGCGAATCGAACCCACAACCAATCGCTTTTACAGTAAGACTCTGTCCACGATGGCCTCATTATTTAAATATTAACAAATCATTTGTTTTATTCAAATGAATTAGTATCATCTATTGTTATTACGTATTAAGTAGTAATATGTCCACATGAATATATCTGCGGCCACCCACAATCAAATATTGCAATGAAACAAATGTCGCTTTCAAAACGATAATGGTAGAACATCACTAAATGCAATCCAAATGGGGTCAATTTATAGGGCTGCCATATGTTAAAATATTAAATTTAATATTATATTACATATAGCGCTTGAAGCTAAAAGGAGCTAATTTTTTTTCAACTAATCGTCAAATAATACCAAGTGCTTAAAATAAATATAAACTACTTGATATAAATATATTTTCGTACATGTTGTTAAATACGACAAGCATATAAAGTACTATCGTGACCAAAACTCTCATTATTAAATTATTCAGTACAAAGCTAAATAACTTATGCCACAATAAATAGCCTTAATATGCCATTAACTCGAAGCACCGGCCGGTTATTGCTATCATAATCAACTTATTCGATTTCCAATTACACCATAAAAGTATAAAGGTTCCGCTTTTAATAAAAACTGTATCATCACACGCTAGACAACTGTCACATAACAGTACGTATGAATTTAATTGTGGCGGCACCCTTTGTAAGGACGATGCAAGCAAGCAAGATGGCGGCTGACATCAAAAACACCGGCTAGTGATGACGCGGGGAAATGTCACCACGCTCAGTCAATTAAGTCTACAGCCTTAACAATCAACGTAATTCGATGTTTAGCTCAGGTCACTCGGTATCGTTAATGAACTGTAAACGATGATTCGAATAATTCATATACTTAGTTGTATAGTGTGGAACAAAATCGATATTTTGTTGCATTTCGCGAAGTAGGCGAATAACAAAGCTAATTCGTTATTGATGACGCTAGCGATTGCCTCAGTCATGCCCGAGACGACTTATCTTAACGGCTTTAATTACAAATACCGTTTATATATCACGATGTACGATTTGTGAATCACTTTAACAGTTTTAAAGTGTTATTCTCACACTTAGAGTCCGAGTGCTCTGAACGCTAAGTCATACGCGCTTGGACGGGCTTCACGAGGCGCAGATTCGAATCCTGCTACATTCATTTTTTTCTGTCATTTCTATAAATATTTTGTGAATCCTAAACATTTTATATATTAACATTCATTTTATATATTAAATATAAAATTTTATATTAAAAGAGAATAAAAGCAAAACAAAATACAGTCAAACCTATGATTGGTTGGTTATTATTAATTTTACTTTTAATTTCATTTATTCCTTACTGAAACGCAATCTTCTATTGCTTTCGCATCGGACATCAGCTCATCCAACATCAGCTTTTATAATTTTTTATATATTATAATTGAACGAAGGCCTCCTTCATAAAAGTGTAATACTACAAATTAATTCAGATTCGATTTCATTATTTTTGGCTCAACTCTCAAGTGTCAACCGACAATTATAATAAATGTCGTATCGATCGTATCGCATCCGTCTCGTGTACAAAAATATATTTATTCCACTCGGCAGGCAGGTACGAATGTTCCCCATTTACACAGTCCAGTTATAGGTGCCGCTACACAATACACACTGTATACTGTATAGTGGTTGGACATCGTATCGCGTCGTGGAGTAACAGAGCGGCACAGTTTAATGAGCGACTTGGACATGTTACGAATATGGCGAAGACACCGTTTCGTCACTGCACGGATATGAACCCACTTACTTTATGTTCTGATTTTATTTCTCTACTAATTCATGATTTATATAAGATTATGTTAAACTATCGTATAGTTTAACATATACCTTCAAATTAAGCTAGTGACTCTATATTCGTCTATATAGAAAACAAAAATATTATTTTTTTTATTGTAATTTCAAAGTAAATCCTTCTTTCAATTCGCTACTGTTATGACTACATAAATATCATCAATTCATTACTATAGTTGGCGTTGTTGTGTTCCGCTACTAAAAGGCGTAATTAGAACGTGCTGAAATGCTGATTTTTATAAAACTGGATCTCAATATCGGTGTAATATCGTCCAATTTCTTCCATTCTTTAAGATGATTATTATTATATATTTCCATATTTCATGTTAATTATTGGATACGCATTTCTATTTAATGTAGAGCTAGATAGACAAGTGTAAAAAAAAATCCAGCACTTTGTTTAATAAGGCTGAATGAACCTAAATGTATATTTAGGTTTCAATCGTCATCGGGATCAATCGTCAAGCGGGATTTGAACGCACATAGGTATATAGTATGCTCTAGATAGTGTAAATCATATTTGTTTCAATTGCATCAGCCCGTGTCAATTATTATAACTGGCAGTTTCAAAAAGATCACATAATCTATGCTATAATTTGAAATAACGCGTATTGTAAGGCGAGGTTTCGACGTATTTGATACAATCTAGTTCTCAGATAATAAAAAAGTGTAGAACGCATGAGAAAGTCCAGCGCAACAAGACATATTTTATATTACCAATTTGTACATCAATCACCACTTGCGCTAATCTCGTTTTAATTTAATAAAACCGCTATGACTCAGTGGGAAACGATGTTTTCAGGCAACTACTATTATTTCGTTTTTTGGGTTGCGGATACAAATTCTACACAGCTATATACATTTCCTATGTAGAGTTTATATTAATTGATTGATTTGTCTTCGTTAATAATAATTAAAGCAATTGACAAAAAATAAGTTAAAGATAAAAAAAAATGGTTAATTACGAAATGGAGTAGGCATTGGACCATACATTTGTTTTGATAATAAAAAAATCGAGAACTGTACAACTAAATATTCTAATCTTAAACGCATTGGACGCATGGTTTAGCAGTCAGAGCGCTTGGACGGTTTCCAAGAGGTGCGGTTTCTAATCTCGATGTGTTTAGCAAATTTTTATACGTTTTCTTAAATTGTTTTTCAATTACCTAAGTGTGTGAATAACAATTTAAAATGTTTAAAAAAATTTACAACTATATATTTTCATTTCGGAGATGTTATATTATATTAGTAGAGTAATTTAAAAAGTTTGAGATTTGTAGTTCCGGACAAGGTCTCAGTAAAATTAACAAGTTTAAGATATTTATTTTATTAGGTACATCTCTCGCCGTCCATTGCTAAAGGCTCATATTAATATTAAAAAAAAATGCAAATAACATTGCTGTTTTTTTTAACATTTTTTTTAAAGTGTTATTCGCACACTTGGGAAATTGAAAAAGACATCTTTAGAAAACGTATAAAAATCACTGAACCCGCTGCGTTCAAATTTTCATACGTTTTCTAAATATGCCTTTTGACATTGCCGTTCGCTTTGTTTCTTTTAAAAATGACATACAAAATTACTCAAGACCGAAACTATGTACTTTAAAAACTCTTTCTACTAATAAAACAATACAATACGCGTTATCTAAACACAGATCTGGAGCAACATTGAAGACATTGGCCGTTTGAAGGGAAACGTAAATCGAAAGTAGAATTTCTAAGGTGTAGCGTTATATATATTTGTATATATATAGTATATACTGTATTTAGATATATATTTGGTATTCCGCCTGCGTATACAAGTAAGTTTTTATAATTTACATATAACATTTTTTAGATGCCATTGTGGTTCAGCAGTTTGACTGCAAACGCGATTGGTTGTGGGTTTGATTCTCGAAGGAACGAGCAGAGAAATGAAAATAATTTAAATACAATCATTTGAATTATTTTCATTTCTCTGGTCTGGTGACAAAACAAAGTGTGGTGCTAAATTCCACCACTCAAATGCAGTGTCTCGGATTAGGGCGGAAAGTGGAGAACGGAGTGTATTGACACTAGGTGCCCTTTGCCTAGACTGACTGAGATATGGGAAAAAGTGTGAAGCTAAAAAAAAATAATAAGCTTACTGGCCCCACTTGTATTGAATTCTACTTTTAATCAATCAATTTACGAAAATTTAGCAACGCTATTTTGACTAAATTTTTCTTTCAGGATTAGCTTGAAAATATTGTACATGTGTCCGGATTCATACAAGACTGACCAGGACAATATTCTAAATATGTTGATTTGAATTTACTATACTATTTATAGACTAATATTTATTTTTATTTTCTAACCAGATACTATAAGTATACATTTTTCGTGATGTAGATTTCCGTTGTGGTGTATTGTGACAGCAATGAGATATTAACGCGATGATTGTGGGTTCGATTCCCACTCGGAAGAATGATTAAATTTAAATTATTTAGTTTTTCCACTTTGGTACCTAAGATACAACGCGGCGTTGAGTTCCATCATCCAACACGCAATATCTCCAATTTGAGCGGAATGTCTGTATCTTAATATACATTATTTATATGCTATTTAAAACGATTTAACAATCTAACAACCAACGACCAATACAATTGACAATACAATTGTCAGGGCGACCACAAAACAATTGAAAGCTTTTAGTTTCTTAATAAACTAATATTTTATTATTTTAAATCAAAAAAAAAAACTATATAAATTCCCATCCGCTATCACCCAACACTTGTACCAAATGCAAGTACACACAAGGTGCTATTATGTAAATGATGAGAGCCTGGTTTCGGCTGAGTCAATACGCTGGGTAATTGGCGACACGTCTCTCGCCACTAACTTGACCTCCATCGATGTCACGATTGTTTCGAATGATACAAAAATACAAAGATCTCACGTTTTTTTTTATTATAGATATGATTTTAGCGTTAGATAATAATGGAAAATGATTGTCTTGTCGATGTTATTGTAGGAATTTGTTGGTGAATTTTATATGTGTATTACTTAGTGGCTCCATTATCATGTAAAATACGTAAATAAACAAAAAGCTTTAAATTATAGGAGGAAATGTTTGTCAAGTCCATATATATAACTATGTGTGTGTCTAACGCATTTGTCTAGCGTATACAAAAATATTGGCATCCTGCACCCTTTCGATACAAAAACTACAAGTATGCCAAATATGCGGAGGTGTGTCATACCTCCGTCCGCATCATTTCCTAACAAGAAGTGTCAATCCCACTAAAATTATATTTATAATGAAAGCTAACTAAAAATAATTGATGAAATAGTTAAAAATAGAAGCCAATGGTGATAGTATCTGACTGGTGGTTGTGGGTTCGATTAACACTCGGGGGATTGATTATATTTTCATGTCTTCGCTCTGGCGACAAGACAAATGTCTCGAATTCAATTGGAAAGTGGAGAACGGATTGTCTCCACACTAGGCTCTTTGGCCTACCGATATAATTATCTGATATGTGGGAAAGGTAAAGCTAAAAAAAAAATCTAAATTCTCATCAAGAATCATCTTAATACAATCTAACCAATATATCAGAACGCTTTACGCCAAAAATTGCAAGTATTATAATTTCTAAATCAGAATATCTATGTAAGTAAGACGTCAATTATAATTCTCAAAATATATTGCCTTCAACGAGAACTCTCAAAAACTTAAGTATTTTTTACTGTGTTATTCTTGTATCTAAACTACAAGTGTTTTCAAGATGCTGACTAAGAACTCATGTCGTTAAATCAAATATTTGCTTTAGTAGCCTACCTATATAATATTATGTGTTCAAATTTCTTATATATGTTACTGTAAAAGTCCGAATTACGGTAAACCCTAAGGTTTTCCAACACATTTTAAAATTTCATACATTTCGAACTTATTCCATAGTCAAATTTCGCGGTTAATGTCGATTTGAGTGGATTAGAAACCTAATGTAATTATCATTTAAAGCGGACTTTTAGCACGAAAGTTGGAAAATCTTAGAATTTAACGTTGTTTGGGCTTTTGCAGTAACATATATATTTGTTTATCAATATACGATCTTGCTTGACATAGCGTCACGACTTCTGATTTAATTAGTATTAAGAGTAGCGACAGTCGTTTTGCTATTTGCCGTATTTATAAATCAATTACTGACAACAACTTCTAGATTAGTAGACAAGTTAATAGGTTTAGATATGATGGTTACAGCTTCAAAATCATTTAAAATCAAATTTCTATTAACAATATTTGACATGTCGATAAAATATTATTTACTTTGGACTGAAAAAAGAGATATGGAAATTTAATAGAGATAAGAACTATGATTCTTGATTTTTGGTGATAAATAAAGACCAATATATATCTTATTAACATTTTTTTTACCCATATATATTTTTAATGTGAGTATTACTTATTGACCTTAGAAAAAAACATATGATTCGAATGACACGTATATTTTTTGTATGTTAGACCACGCATATATTTTTAAAGAATAGATCATTTTTTTTAATTCATTTATTGATGGATCGCATATACTCCGTAGTTGCTCCAATCAAAAAAAAAATTTAAAACTTTATTAAAAATAGGTGATGCGAATTTATTTACTGATTTCATTGATTTATCATTATTTTTTTTTTTTTGTCAAAATTTTATTGTAACAATTACGAGTACTATGAAGCCTTACAATAAAGGAAGTCGAGTAAACTATATAAATAAATAAAATTAGAGTGCCTGTAATATTAAAAAAATCGCATAAACGGTACATATATCAAAATATTTTTTTTTTACAATATTTGTCTGTCTGTCTGTCTGTTTGTTCCGACTTATTTCTGTAACGGGTGGACCTACTTTGGCGGGACTTTCATTGGCGAAAAGGTTGATATAATATAGAGTAACTTCTTACTCTTTTATTTTAGAATTCCACGTAGACAAAGTAGCGGACACATCTAGTATAAATAAAAGTGCAAAACTCAATATTCATTTATTCTTATAGAAATAAATACGCTCTTAATTAGAATTAAGAATTTCTATTAAGCTATGGATACGCTATGGATCAATTTAGAGTATTTCTCTCTAGACCCACCTAGTACGGTAAAGGTATTTAATAAATATATATTGTGTGAACAAGTGTTATACAGATTTAAATTATCCAATCGTGGTCACGAACGTCAATGATTTCTAAGATTTCTTGGATTACTTTAACAAAGACCAACACACAAATTTCCTGCACTGCTACAATTTTTACATAGGGTTTATCCATATAACGTAAAAACTTGGGCTAAGTGATCTGTTCTGAGAAAATTGCTAGTCATCAATAACTTTTAATAATCCATACATTACAGTATGAAGTTCAAAGTTCTGGCTGAGTTAATGTGAAGTAGTACAAGCTGATTCATATACTTACGAGTGTCTTAAGTCAGACCAGAGCCCATAGTGGCTCAGTGAGCTATCTGACTCTAAACGCGATTGGGTGTCCATTCGATTTTCACTTAGGCATCATTATATTTGAAATATTTTTTATTTCTCGACTCTGATACCTAGGACAAAGCACAGCGTTGTTCCGCAACTGGACACGCAATGTCCCGATTTCGTGCTGAAAATGGGAAACGGAGTGTCTTGGCACTAGGTTCTCTATGACTATGATATGCTATACGGAAAAAAGGGTGAAGCTGAAAAAATAATGTTTAAGCTAATACAGCGATAAACAAAAAAAAGAGAGAACTAAGATACGACACACAAATATACTCTTTAATTAACTCAATTATTTTAAATTCATACACGAAGAATTTTATTATAGCAGATTCACGCTTTCCTGAGAACTTAGCGTCTTGACACTCCGTTCGCCATTTTTTTATTAATGCATTATATTTTGTAATATAATACTTTGATTATATTATATTACAAAATATACCCATTACGCTGGTTTGATGGGGCAAAATTAAGCGGGGGGCTGTGGTGGTAGTGCCAATTAATTTCTGCAGCAAGGCATAAAGTGGAGACGGAATGATTTGACGCTAAGTTCTTTCTATTTGTTCTACATTATATATTTAAGTATTTATATGTATATTTATTCAAATATTTATATGTTTGATATGTTACATTTACTGTATTATGTATTATTATTTATTTTTTTTACTTCTGTAAGTGATATCTAGTTCAATAAGCATAGAAATAGTCAAAAACTTGATTTTTTTTTAATCTATAATTATTTTTTAAATTTCCACTAACCCGTATCAGTTAAGACCATGCTCCTCTCACCAAAGGTTGGCTGGTAGCAACCAGCAATAAGACCGCCTTTACACACTCTGTAATACTCATTAAATCATGTGTACTGTTTCTTGTATTGACTTTGTGGGCAGTAAATTTTATTCTGTATTCTGTATCTATTGCAGTACAACGTGTGTCATTAAAAGAAAGAATAAATGAACCCCTAATCTAAGCTTAAGTTTTAATAGACCAAAATGTTACTTAAAAATAGCAATATTCACAATATATACTATTTTGCGTGTTTATTAAAAACAATTTGCAAATAAAATATTTATTTAAACTGAGAATCGTACCAAAGAATATTCTCTCAGTCATACATAGTAACAACTAGAGAAGCAATTAATATTATTTTCAATCTCAAAACATATTGGTCATAACACTTACCGTAAATCAATGATTGCAATCATTCAATAATATTTAGTGTTATAAAACACCTGTTTAATTCCATTTGAAGTATTCATTTGAGCTTTATGTATTCGAAAATAGAGCTTTTATTGCAAAATCAATATTATACAAGTCTAAGTACAAATATGCGTGATTAAGCTTCCCTGGACCCATGACATCACCGTGACCCCAAAGTCAAGGTGATTTAAAAAAGCTTAGCAATTACAATAATTAATTTCCTATTTAAAGTAGTCTGTAATTAAACGTGTTTTGATGATTTTTTATAATTGTTTTAATAGTACGTTACAATTTAAACATGTCACTTCTAGAACTTGCTTTGTAAATATAGAATATACATTTTGGAATAGGATATAAATGTGTTGAGTTATTAAGCTAAATTTATTAATACCAAGCACAATTAAGTCGGTATACAGACACTGTAATAAATAAGTTAAAATTCAATTTCAATACGGAGGTACCTAGCATTCCTACATACATTTGGGGAGCCAAATTATATAAAATTTTGTTTTTCACATTGAATTTCCTAATATCTATTATAAATGATACAACATTATTATACATTTAATTTATAATCAAACTAGCCGACCCGGTAAACTTTGCAGCGCCTCAGGACCAAATAATAGGTTCAAGTGCAAGAAAAAATTACAGTTTTAACTGATTTATATCTGTGTCAACTGATAATGAAAATAACTATCCCGGGATCCGGTGTAATTTCGCTAATCGTTGCAAATTTGTTCAAAAAGGAATAACCGATTACTTATGTCCAGTAGTGGGCTTCGAAAGGCCGAAACGACGAATGACATATGGTCTTCAACTTATAAACCTTCGATTATTATATATCGACTTTTAAACCTTTCTAGCATTCCTACAAATATTTTGAAATCATAATTAGCCAAATAGGTACTAGCTGTTGTCGAGTTTTAGCGAGACTAGCAAACGTTATTTAATTTTTTTTATACAGATTTTAAACCTTTTTTGAGAGCTAAATGACATTGAACTTAAACAATTTATTTTTTACTGATGCGACAATTAACTGACTAATGATTAACGAAAGATAACAAGGACAGATGGACAGCGTTTATCGGAATTTTTGCCAATCTTTCTTGATCTATGCTTCGTCATTGTACGATTCAAATTCTTTTAAGTGTTTAATATTAAGACCTTGCGACAGTATTATTTATATTAAAATAAGTGTGTTGAGTATTCGTACAGAAATTACGATTTTAGTCAATGGTATTTTATTAACCCCTTAAATTGAGGGAGATAGGGGTGGGTCTTAAATGCCACTTTGTTTTTTTTTTGAGATTTAAAAGCAGTACATATTTTAGGCAATTTACGTCTTATTAATATAAAGTAGAAGTAATAATATGTGGAGTTAATACGAATAGCAGTTCATAATAATAAAAAAATCAACGAAATGAACATTGAAGAATCCAATAAAATTAAACGCTATTGTGATAAAAAATTATTGTTCAAGCAAAATTATTGGAAGCTTATAATAAAAGCTTTTATAGAAGCCTTAACCAACTAAGTGTCAAAGAAAATAAGAATCACATAACGACCTAGGCCATCGTGCCTCAGTGGGAAAAGTCTGATTGTAAACACAATTGGTTGTGGATTCAATCTCCACTAGGGGAGTTAGATTACATTTACACTATATTAATTATTTCACTCAGGTAAAACAAAGCGCGGCATTTAGCTTCGCCACTATATGCAAAGTCTCGATTTTGGACAGAGAGTGGAGAGCAGAGTGTCTTGACACTAAGTTCTCTTAAACTACCCCGTTATGCGAAAATGCTTCAAGCTGAAAAAATAAATAAATAACTAAATGAAGGAAAGTATCCCTACAAAACATATGGCGGCGTCTTTTTGTCGCAGATACCATCAGCAAGCACAATAGGCACGTAATTGACAAACCATGACTGGATAAAGTCAAGGCGAAGTCAATCTCATTTTTACGTTTAATATTATTTTGCTAGCTGTTCATATATTTTATAGTACAAGTTCGGCTTCCAAATTTTTCCTGCGGAGAGATTAGGCTCAACCTATTGTCAAGACACTCCGTTTTCAACAGACAATATTCTCCTCACTCTGAATCGAACTCGCTACCACCGCGATTACAGTCATACGCTGTGCTTCTGCGCTATGATGCTGGTATATATGAGTGCTTTAACTTAATATTAATCTGTATATGGATTAAAACGTGCAACAACATGTACCTATAATAATTAGAATTGGCTAAGAGTAGATAGAAAATATTGGATTTTTTAATATTTGTTTTATTACTATTTTCTTTATGTTACTATATATTCCATTACAATGTCAATGAATATTTTCTAAATAAAAAATAATGAAAATGACGGAACGAATATTAATTAGTTTAGAAGTCATGAGTTCACTCAGAGGCCAGGAATTATATTTACTTGTTACGCATAATTTGTTCTGTATCTAGATCGGAATAATCGTTTACTTTAAAAAATGTAGCTATAGTACTAGTTAATTTTTTTTCAGGGTATGTGGATAGAATCTTCTTTCCGATACTTTTATAGTACATGTGGTCAGCGGCGGAACTCAACACCGCGTTCTGATACATATCTAGTCTATGATATGCACTGCGTCTTTACTTATTTTAATCATCATTAACCATTTCATCAGATATCCAAGTATGAGTTGTCCATATATTTATAATACCTAAAGATATAAAAATATAATGTATAGAAAAAAGTAAGAAAAATTTTAAAAATGTTTTCACTAAAAGCCATGTACTAGTCATTTTTATCAAAACACTTCCGTCATTGATTGCGGCCTCTATTAGCTTAGATGTCACGACTTTTGTACCACGATCAAAAAGGTCATTGTTAATCATTGCACCAGGGCTGTCTAAACTGATGTCCGCAATGCTATCACAAAATTATTTTTACATGTTTATCTTTTATAACTAGTAAATTGTCACCATCTGTATATAATATAATTATGAAAAAAATATCGAAAAGTAAAAAGAAAATGTTTATCCAATAGTGTCCCAAATAAACAAACCAATAAATAACAATTATAAATTTTCTATAATAGCTTAAGCAAAGTAGGGTAGGGAAAAAGAGAACCTAGTGTTCAGACACTCCGTTCTCCATCTTCCGTCCGAATCCGGACCTCAACACAGCTGCGGAGCGGAGAAAATAAAATAATTAAATTATGATAATTTCTACGAGTGGGAATTGAACCCACAACCAACGTGATAACAGACGCTGTCCCGCTACGCCAAACTGGCCTCTATTTATTAATATATGAAATTCATAATATAGTTTTTTTTGGTAATTATTTGGATTTTTAAAAATCATGACCAGTTGAAATTATTGTTGAAAAAGAATACTTGATAAATTAACTAGCACACTTTTATATGTACTTATTAATGATAGATTGCAACTTTTAGGCTCATAATTTAAACGTGATTTATTGGAATTGACACCCACTGATGAAGAAACATTGGAAGTGGTAGCGAGCGATACTTAAAAGAATAAGCGAAGTAAAGGTCTTAACCTTCAAAATATTAATTAATCAATTATAACTTATTATAATTGATTATTTAATAATTTACACGTCATTTCGCACTGCGATGTTACTTTTATATATATGATTTTTGAGTCAAATTCAATTCCCGCATAGCAGGCAGCTCTCCTAACTTATTGCCCTAATTTGATTCGTTGCGTGTTGTGAGGCGGAAGCTAATGTTACGTAAATAATTTAGATCATTACCCCGAGTGGGAATCGAATCCACAGCAAATCGCGTTTACAGGCAGAGGTCCCTAGGCCCTGCTGCGCACACACCTTCCACCACAGTAGCCTTCTATGAATATAAGAAATTTTGAATGAAGTTAACGAATTAAATTAAGCTTATTTTACAAATGAAGTTATTGTAACGCAGCGATAACGTACTCTACAACACAATGGATAAGGATTCAAATCCCACTTAGAGAAATATTTATATATCAAAAAAATACGCATATTAACTACTTTTACTGTTCTGGTTTGACGAAGAAACATTAAAGATGTAATGTTTTTTGCACAGAAATTGTTTTAGCAGAGCCAGCCTACTATTTTATAAACGGTAAATGCGTAAAGATTAAAATATTTAAACACCGGATATCCTTAACGAGACAAATTAAATTAAATTAAAATAAATAAATAATAAAACAACTGTAACAATAAAAATTTCAAACCAAATGAAGATGAAAACATCCGATGCAATGTCAGTTGTCTTGTGACCGTCGCCACGAGGGCCATTAATCACGGTTTTTGTCACCTTCTGTGCTAACACGACGAAATTATATTCTTTGTGGTTGGGTTGTATAAAAGGGTGCCTTGGCCATCAGCGACTAGTCGCCGCTGACTTGTAATTAGTTTTTAAATTGGATGCCCCAACAAAAAATAACCAAAGTCCCCGCGAACATCACCGTTATTATGATTCTACGAACGAAATTTTATTATGGAATTCGTGATTTAGATTTGACAAATTACTTTGGACGGGAATCGATTTGTTTGGTCATTAAGCGTCGTTGTCCATCTCAGCTTATTTTGAATGTCCGAAAAAAATCATCGACATTTTCCTTGTACAATTAATCTAAAAATTGCTGGTGTATCATTAATAGCTTATTATATACGTTTGCGTGTTCGGAATTTGAACGAAGCTTACATACTAACTAAATATACAAAAACGCTACTTGAGTACTCGCTAAACTTGTGTCGTCTCATTCAGTTATATACGTGAAAATTTAATCTTAATTCAATTCAAATTCAACGAAAACGTAATGCGATACAATTGTATACAGCCTTCTCTGATCCATTCAACATTAAATACTGCCTCATTCCAGACCAGAACGTCGAAGTTCGTCAAAGTAAAATCAATAAGTATTTTTTACATTCTTGTAAAGTGTCATTCACACACTTGGGAAATTGCACCTTAAACTGTTTTCAAGAGGCGTGGGTTCAAATCCCGCTGCGTTCAATTTTTTATACGTTTTCTAAATATTTTTTTTTCAAAATCAATAAGTATTCCTGATATATAGTAATAAGAGAAATTTAAAACTAGATTTGAAAATAAAAATACAATAATTAATTGGCTAGATAAATAACATATGATCAATATGTCTGTCTGTCTGTTGAATATCACAGTAACCATATAAAACGTCAAATAATCACCATCTATTGTAAATATTCTTAGACAAGTCAAGTTCAGGAAAGAACCTTCCTGCGCAGCGTCTAAAGGCGATACTGCTGCTTAGACACTTTGACGTCATATATTATAATCGTGTTAATAAATTGACTTAAAAACTTGAATAATATTTCTTACGCGGAAATTTGAATATGTTTTTAATACTGTAAAATATTATACAGCAAAGATAATACAACTGGTAATACAATAATATTTTAGAATAGAAACCTCAAATCTCACGTAATAAACATTATATTTTCATATAGCAGAATAATCAGAGAAAACCGTTCGCGGTTTTACGCCCGAAATCCGAAACCCACATTGGTCGACCTCAACGGTGCGCTTTGTTTTACTAGAGCGGGGAAATGCTAATTATTTAAATAAAACCATTTATCTGAGTGGAGAACCCACCACCAATCGCATTTACAGTCAACCACTGTCCCACTACACCACAATAGCTTCACATTAAAAATAATAACTCATATTTTATCGACGTCAAGGATCGTCATTCATTCGTAAAGGTTATTTGACCTATCGGGGTGACTGAGAGCTGTCGATCAATTGTACCAATTTTATATACAGAGACACCTTCAAAGGCGCTATTATTTTAAAGCTGAACAAGACGTCAAGGCGATTTAAATATTCTTCCTTGGGCTCGACGCCATGAAAACTACGTTAATGTTATTTGTTTTCGTATTTTTTTTTTATGATGATAGTAGGTTCAAATAAAGCTATAAGCTTAGATATGATTTATATATATATATATATATATATATATATATATATATATATATATATAATTCCTTTTTATCTGAGTGACTAAAGAGAACGCATAACAGAAAGTATTGACCGTACAAAACTGACATGCCAAGCATGTAGGTAGTTAGAGTGTAAAGTCCTAAATTTAAAATAGTTTGTTAAAATGTTACAGCGTCTGAATGTAAACACAATTGTGGGTTCGATTTAAAGCGCAGTGTTGAGCTCCGCCACCCAACACGCAATGTCCCTGATTCCGGCGGAAAGTGGGCACCAGAGTGTCTTGACACTAAACACTAAATTCTTTCGGACTACAATGTTAATGGAAAAAACCAAGACCAACAAAACCAACCTTTTTTATGTTAGGCTAAATAAATAATCGAACAAATCAATTAATATATACGTGGCATATTTTAAAAAATAATGCTTCAAATATTGTTTTAATACTAACTGTAGCTACATTTTTTGTTTTGACATTAATATGAATTTTAAAAGAACTTAATTGCTATACAATATACATACTTCTATAAGTATGTCGTAACTAAAGGCTAGAAATTTAGTTATGTCGATTAAAATACACCTGCGTCGCTACTCCACTGGCTTCTGCATTTCAAATCGGAAACAATCGGGCAGTTGACGTCGCAAGCCCACAGTACTGCCAATCTCTTTGCCGCTGATAGCCACATATCAAGTTATTAAGGCCTACGTGAGACACATTCGAGATGAGTTTTGCATTCGTCGTTAAGTGGATTGATGGGAAATGGAAATGGCTTCACGGGACTTTTAGACCCCTTGGAGTGTCAATTAAGTATTTTATGATATAGCTATAGGGTGCAGGTGCAGTGCATTATAATGTATAGTTACCTGAATTTAACACTAAGTAAAACATTTAAGCTTATATTGGATATTAAAAAATATATTAGAAATTTCCTATTTACGGATTTTTCTTAAGGAAAAAAATAAACTAATTTTTACTTAATTTATTTATATATACCATTTGATTTTAAATGATTATTCGGTAAAGGGTAGTATGTTTTAGAAATAACTAAAATAGTTTCAATTCAACATTTATAATATAATTTGAAATTTAGAAATAGTATAAAAAATTGACCGCATCGTGATGCGTTCATATAACACGTGGCATAGCGGTCACAGCACTTGAACGGTATTCAAGAGGCGCGGGTTTAAATCCCGCTGCGTTCAATTTTTTATACTATTTCTAATATGTTTTTAAATTTCCTAACTATTAATAATAAATGTTAAACAAAAAAAATTGAAATAATAAATTAACTGATTTTTAGAATTTTCTTTTTTATCATTATCAGTCACAAATATGAGTAAATCAACTGGTATTATATTATATTATATTATTTTTTGCATAACAAGTAACTACTATTATCACTTGCCAAGTGTTTAGATACATTGCGTGTTCAGAACCATTTATAGCGAATACTATTATAGTATTAAAAAATGCAAATTACCATAAATACAACAAGCTATATGTATTGTAATACATAATAAAGATACCTAATCAATATCATCTCGCATCCAAAAAAAAACAGTCCCACGTTCCTTCAGTCTATCAACGTATGACGAGCGTGATTATTAATTTGCTTCTACAAGACCAATTGTTACGGGAAAATAGTTTTTATTTCAATCAAATAAGGTACAGTTCTTTGTTTATTGTGTGCGTGGAAAGTAATGTTTGTATACGTCGGGATGTCAAAGCGTCGCGAGCGAGCGCCGACGCAGGACAGTCTCGTGCTGAGAGCAATCTCATCCGACCTCGGATAGTGATGTACTTGGTTATGGCTGCATTGTATATTGACTACAGATTTGTTTTCTCGCTTAACAGGGTGTTAGAAAAAACCTAGTGCCAAGTACCAAGACACTCCGTTTTACTTTCCGTTACAGAGATATTGCGTGTAGAGTGGCACTTTGTTTTAGTTACCACAGCGGAGAAATGAATCGAACACATCCGAATCTACAACCATCGCGCACTGTCACACTGCAATACAAAGAAAAATTTAGATTTAAAAAATAACTGTTCATATTTGTTATATAATTATTGTAGAATTGATAATTCAACATACTATTATGTAAATCATTAATGATAAGCTCAATATGAAATATGTTCGCAGTAGATGAGAAGTGTTGAGAATGGAGCCACTTTCTTTTACCTAATTAACAAATTATATTTTGATATCGATGTCGATATCGATATTGGCCAGCCGGAGCCTCATTCGCGTCGCCGCGGGATACTCGGGTCACAGAGTAGAGACAATCTGTCAAATGGAAAGAATCACACACGAACAGCGTAGTACACCGCCGCCCTATTAATCATATTTTGGCTTTTTTTTTACCATTTCCGAATGTGTGTTCTCTCGTATAATAGCTACTATTCTAACGCCATTATACTAAATTTCATATACACGTATTGCATTGACATAGAGCTTAGAATCGATTGATATTTCAACGTATGTGGCAAAGTCAGCCGCTCTGGCTAACGTTACGTTTAGACAATACTTGTCGCTTGATTCGAAATGTCATGTTTGTAACGATAAAATCTTGACGAATTTTTTTTCTTTGACAGGGTCAAACAGGTACAAGCTCTTCAATTACATTTCAGGCCACAATGCGAAAGTGGCGTAAGATAATTTTTCATATTGTAAATACCGATATGTATATTGTATATGAAAAACATATTTAGAAAAAGTATAAAATTTTTAACGCATAACGATTCCAAACCGCACCTCTTGTAAACTGTCCAAGAGGCGCGGGTTTGAATCCCGCTGCGTTCAATTTTTTTTACGTTTTCTAAATATGTTTTTCAATTTCCTAAGTAAGTGTGTAATTAACACTTTAAAATGTAAAAAATATATACCTAAGAATTTTCTATTAATCTAATTTCATCATTCGACAAGATTTATCAATACTTTACTTATACGTATATATGGTTAGCTTTTTTTGCAGCTTCACGCTTATTCCCGCGTCAGTCCCGAGTAGTCAGAGAGAACCTGGTGTCAAGACACTCCGCTCTCCTCTTTCCCGATTTTGGGACGTTGTGTATTGAGTGGTGGGAGTCAACGCCGCGCTTTGTCTTATTCATCAGAGAGAAGAAAGTATAAAATTATGATAATTCCTAGAGAGGAAATCGAACCCATAATCAATCACGATTATAGACACTGTCCCATTGCACCCACGGTGCCCTCATGTATAGGCTGGAGATAACACACATAGTTTTTCCATATATTAATATTCATAAGCTATAACAGTGTTACATTGCTTCAATATATTGCAATCGGTGAGGTCGTTGTGGCGCATCGGGTCATCGTTGCGTATACGCATTTGGTTGTAGCTTCAATCTCCACTCAGGGATTTTTTTATATCTTATTTATTTTTATTTCTCAACTGTGTCACAATTTTTTTCTTAAGTCACAACGCGGTGTTGTTTTCCGTTTCGGTCATGTCTCGGTTTTGGGAGGAAAGTGTTTGGACACTAGGATCTCTCTGACTTTCGGTATATATTCATACCGTCGTAATTATATAAAGTTCTCCACTTTCCGCCCTTATCTTATTATATTCTATTTTAATAATGTTTTAAGGTTATCTTGAAGAAATTATAATGAAAACCTGTTTTATATCTCTCATAGAGGATTTTATGTTAACTTTTATTGCAAATTAATTGTTTTTAAGATATATAATAATAAATGTATATATAAACAATAAAATATATTCACATATCCATATATGGGTATAAAAGTGAAAAGATAAATACGCTCCTTTTACGGAATGGAAATTTGCATCGATATTTATGTAAGCGGTCAAGTTGAAGAAGACCATCTTTAGTAATATACTTATATATTTTTTTTATAAATCCTAACACTTTTACGCTATTAGAGGCTAAGTGTACCTAATACTTATTTCGTCCTCCACTTTCTGCCTGACTCATAGACAGTTAAGTAGCGTAATTCCTTACAAAATTATCTATACAAATAAATAAAATGTGAGTGTCTGTTTGTAATATTTTAAAGTAACATCTTTTTACTAAATGCCTACACGGTACATGTACCGAAATATATTATTTATAAAATTTTGTCTGCCTGTCTATCTGCTTGTCTGCTTGTTCCAGCTAATCTATGGAACGGCAGGAGCGATTTTAAAGGGACTTTCTTAGCAGATAGCTGATGTAATAAAAAGTAACTTAGGCTAATTTTGTTTTAGAATTCCACATGGACGAAGTCGCGGGCACAGCTAGTGTATTATAATTTTTTTCCCACAAGTTTAGATTGAATCTGATACATTTGTTAGACCACTACCACGATCATAATAATGATAGCTGAACTTTTCTAACAAACTATATAATTCGTTTGTTTCCTTAAAATAAGAGTTAGCGCACTTCAAATCTAACCGTCATATTTGACACAGTTTTCTTGATTTGTAAGACCAATAAATTGTTCCGAAACGTGAATTAAGAACATGTATCGTTATAATTTGATTTGCATTTGGCAGGGAGTTTGCGTAAATATTGATTTGTATGAGAGCCAATCATAGTAACTGTACAGGGCAATGTAAATTGTTATCATATATCGAAAACCTTTATATTCTTATGTTCAGTCATTAGTAGTTTACATAACTAAGAGATAAACATTTTTAGTTGTATGTATCAAATTGTTTGTTAAGGCCATCATGGCGGAATGACAGTAGTTGTAGGTTCAATACCCAGTTGGTGCAATGATAAATTTCTCCGCTCTGGTAATCCGAAGCGTTTAGTTCCATCATTCAACACGTAATGTCTCGAATTTGAGAGGAAAATAGAGGACAGTGTCTTGAAATCAAGTTTTGTCATCCTACCTGCTATGCGTGGAGACGAGAAGCTATGTAGTTATATATATACTATTTTTAACATTTGTTTCTTTTTTAAAAGTATTGTTCACATACTTAGGAAATTGAAATACATATATTTGGAAAATGTATAAAAATTTTAACGCAGCGGAATTTGTACCCGCGCACTTTGAACGGTTTTCAAAAGGCGCAGTTTTAAATCCCGCTGTGTTTTTATACATACTACATATAGACTATAATAATTTGAGTAGCAAGTACATATATAAGAAATAGCAACATAATAAACTTACGTTGACAATCCATCATGTCTTTAAAAGGATGGAAACCGATAACAGAGTGAATTCTCACTAAACTCTCTTATTTCTCTCCATAATGAAAGAAATGTTAAACAAATAATCAAGATCACCATTACGATCATATATAATATTTCTATTTACAAATTAAATAATCGCCTAGAAATATATGTTAAACAAATTTTATCACCCTAATTCTAAGGTAATAAGGTTTAAAGTAACAAAATTTTTTTTAAACATGAACTTGACGCATTTTTTTATTTTTCATTACAGCAGGTAGCCCGCGGCTGCGTTTATTATATCGCATTTGACTCCAACGATAAATATAACTAACTTACGTAATTGATATAAATAGTACTATATAAATTATCAGTTCTTTTTATATATGTAGTTGACGCCATGATATAAATTAAAAGATCAAAAAGCAGGTTTGATTTACTTTAATTTTAATTATATTTTTATTATAGAAATGATTTACTAGTTTCACCATTGGTATTGGTAGGCATAGAAGTCCACCCGAATTTGAACGCAGCGGGATTTGAACCCGAGCCTCTTGAAAACCGTTCAAGTGTTGTGTGTTCATACCCTTGTGTGTTCAGTGACGGAACTCAATGCCGCATTTCTTACCAGAACGGTGGAAAGTAAATAATTTAAATATAATCATTTCCCCGAATGAGAATCCAACCAATCGCGTTTACATTCAGACGCTGGACAGACCTAAAATCTGTGTAAGGTACAATCAAAAAAAAATTGGGGATATTATAGTATTTTAGTATATATATTATATATTTTAGCGAAAAGATTGTCTTTTGTACTTTTTTATATTCGTTTTTATTTTATATTTAATATTAATTAAAATATAAATAAATAAAAACATCTGTCCAACATAAGATGAAATCAGAATCTTTGGATATAGCACCAATGCACCAATAGGCTAGTTTTAATGTAAAGCGTTTTAGAAAAATTTTTGAACGTACTTTGAAATTCATATATACTTCTATATTATGTAATCGACGCTTCCAAAGTGCGTAATAGCTTACTTGAATAAATCACAAGCAATAAGTGTAGTTTATAAATGGTAAGTTTATAAAAATTGTAAAAGTAAAATTGTAAACTAAGTTAATCCGTAAGCCTTATTATATAAATAGAAAAAAAAACTGGTAAACATGTAAAAAAAATATTTTGCGTGACTAAGTCTGTGAATTACACTTTTAAAATATTCAATAAATAGCATTCTATTTTTAGACGATTGATCTTAGAAATAAAAATAGAATAGAAGAATTGTATAGAAGAAATTCGTACAAATCTCTATTTAAAGAGTAAAATTAAGTTGTAACAAACTTTTAAGACTTTCGACGTAGCTGGATAGAACTAAGCCTAATGCTTAGTGGTCAGTTCACTTAGACGGTTACCAAGAGGCGCGAGTTTGAATTCCGTTACATCAACAAAATTGGTCAAACAAAGAGGAGTATCGTTATAAGGGTGAAGG
This sequence comes from Podotricha telesiphe, assembly GCA_038994665.1. Classification (NCBI taxonomy): domain Eukaryota; kingdom Metazoa; phylum Arthropoda; class Insecta; order Lepidoptera; family Nymphalidae; genus Podotricha; species Podotricha telesiphe. The sequence goes on from JAOYRR010000327.1 coordinate 1,736,795, forward strand.
AACACATCTCCGATATCAAGAATTGGCGTGTATCGAAGTCAGCTGTGTGTGAGAATACAACGGATACACCCAACCATTACATCAGGCTTGATAAACCTCATATTCTCGCTAGGGAAAACAGATATATCCCAAGGATGATCCGCGAGGCTGTTGAAAAACAAAAACACCCTAATTTCAATAGAGAAGACGGTTGAAAACTTTCTACCACCTGGGACCCAATACTGAAAACTTTGAAGTCTCAATCCCATCACACCAGAGATAAAGATACAGTCAGCTCATTTTGCAAGAATCCAGGGCAGTACGCGAGGCAACTAAGAAATCGTTGGCGGTAGTTTGAGATAATAACCTCAGTCTACCTGTGACCACGGACTACTTTAAAGTGTTCGAAACGTCGGGTTCTAAAAATGTATTTTCGAATACCAAAATTATACGCAATTAATCCGGTTAAAATAGTCTCGTTTCAAAACTTTATAATATATCTAAAACAAAAAGTTATTTGGTCATATGCCTTGCTTACTGTAATTCATAGTCTATGTTTGATGTAACTAATAATACTAAGATAGCCATCGACATGGCAACACTTTGGCTCGAACCGAAAGCTTCACCAAAAGTTCATCAATGCAGATAAGATCTCGCAGAGTTTGCGATTGTATAATTTTAATAAAACTCGTCTAATTGTGACATCATTGTTCGTTTCAATTCATCATTTGGATTTTTTGACGCAACCTTCGAACGTCACGTTGTGCGATTCGAGGTAATTGTTTTTTTTTTGTTTTTTCTTAAGCGAATACAAGTGATTTCATTAATATAGAAATATAATATTTATAATTAATATTAACATATTGGATATGTTAAATATTTTCTTGAACATAAAATTGATTCATATGTAAAATAAGAGACATACGTTAAACTACTTGTTAGGTGGATGTTAGGTGGTGGACCTAAGACCACTATCACTAAACTCAAAAAAGCACACAAAGCTTGAAAAAGCTTTTAAACTTATGCAATAATTGGACAGCCAAGCAGGTCCTAGGTCCATCACGTTACAAAAAGTGTCCTTGAAGATTATAAGGATTTCAAGAAATTCCTATCGGAAAGGATTTCTTACGTCACCATCGACAACACAAACGAAGTTGAGTGTGACAACTAGTTTGAAATAAAACTACATTATTATTGATTACTTCATACGAGGAAGGGCGTGCTATAAGCAATATTATTTTGAAACAGGTGTCAATCTTATCTTGTTATCGGCGGAATCGTTTATTACATTAGTTACAGGTGTAAATAAAAATCTACAAAACAAATGTTGGATTGTGAGAATTTTGTAAGATAATACAATTACCTAAATAATTATGCATGTCTAATATAATGCTGTTTACGTCATCGAAATATACATTTTCGTGTATATAATGTCATCAAAAAAATATATATAATGTTTATTTTGTTAACATTTTTTTAAAGTGTTATTGCCACACTAAGGAAATTGAAAACCAACCAACGTAGCTGGATGTAGAACGCATGGCTTAGCGGTCAGAGCGCTTGAACGGTTTTCAAGTGGCGCGGGTTCAAATCCTGCTGCGTTCAAATTTTTATACGTTTTCTAAATATGTCTTTTTCAATGTATGTATAATGTTTCTATGTTGAAATAAAATCCGTACTAATATTATAAATTTGAAAGTAAATCTGTCTGTCTGTGACGGCATCATGGCCAAACTGCTGAACCGATTCCGATGAAATTTTATAAAGAGAAACTTGAGTTTCTTGAGATAAACATGGGTTATAGTTTTTCCAGGAATTTTGTTCTTTTTGATAAATCTGATACAGATTCCCCAATTGGGATTCGCGCCCACAATCATCGTTTAGCTACGCCTATTTCACTTTACGTATTAAACATATCAGTGTTACCTCACAAAATAACGTAACTAAATATTATTATGTAAAAAACTAATATTACCTAATTTGCATATCGAAGTTATAAAGACAATGCCGCATTAAAACGAGTACAAAACCCTTTCTTATCTCCACTTTGTCGACATCTACGAAATCTAAGTGTCGCAAGAAGGCCGTGTGAATCCGCCGTATTGTTTCACAATGAAAAAATACTGACTGATGAACAAATTACATTTTTGTATCATAAGTTCCGTATGAATATTTTAAAATATTTTAATATCTATGTTTTGCATTGTAGAGTGGATACAGGAAATCTTTTGTTTTGTTAGTTTGTTCTACATTTCACACGACGACCTCAATTAACCTTTTCTAATCAATAAATATATTTTACGATTTGCATTTGGACCCAGAATCATCTGAACATTACACGAAGTTAAATGTGTGTATAAAACTATATAAATAAATTAAAAAAAAAATCATATTACAATTTTGTTAAATAACCAGATTTTTTTTAAATATAATCATTCCCCGAGTGGGAATTGAACCCACAATGAACCGAGTTTATGCTGTCCTACTGCACCATGATGGCCTAATAAATACTTGGGAAAAATATATGAAATTTAGTGATAATAATAACAAATAAATTAAAAAATAAACTAAAAGAAACACTCTGAACATTTTTTTCGCTATCCATGTCCTATAATATTGCATGGTCTGGATCAGGAAACGTAAATATTTTCAATCAAGTCTGAAACGTTGATAAAAAGCTGTGTTAGATTTTTTAGTGTAGATTGAAAGATGTATAGTCTGATATATGTGCAGCCAATAAAATCCTGTAAGCAGTATACCAATTTCTAGTTATAATAAAAAATATAATTATACCTTAAACAGATAAAAAAGCAGCTTCACACTTTTTCCCGCATATCAGGGTTAGTCAGAGAAAACCTAGTGTCCAGACACTCCAAACATTGTTTGTTAAAACTATATAAACTAAACTAGCTAAATGATTATGCACATGAACAAATTCACAAACAAATATATTAAACATTTTTTTTGTATAGAATTCACCATCCAACATATTAATATAATTTTCTTTGACCCCTAAATGTAACCGATAATTCACTTTGCTCTTATTAAGCGACGGATCGGTCATTTGTAAAATTGTCTGGCTTACGGCAATCCGTACAGTTATGAGACATTAGGCAACTTTGGTCACATCGTTTTTATTTGACTTTTAAATCAGGAGTCCTCAAAAATATACACTTATGGCCCGCATAAACTTTATTTCTAGTTTAAAACACTTAATAGTATAGATAAAAATATATTGAATGAAAATAAAATCAAATAATGTTATGCATTAAATAATAGAAAATAAAAAATAAAGTAAACATAACGGACCTAATCATTATTTTTATAGAAAGCCTTGAACATTTACGATTCTACTAATGCATTCATTCACTTAGTTTTTAAAGTATAATTTAGCTTAAGCTACAAATTGTATAACACATATAATATTAGTATAGTCCATACAGCGGATAGTGTTAGGTAACATGCGCATGCGCATCTTTTTAGGCCAAATGAGACTTAAAATAATTTATTTAAATACCTAACAAATATTAATATATAGAAAGATCAATAAAGAATTATGTTAATATAACTGTGTAATTGTCGGTTTGTTACGGAAGTGTTGACGGCAGCGTATATGCAAGGCACAAATCACGACTTATTATATATTTATTTACAGCGTATTTAAATGAGAGTCGATCGGAATAGCATTAATGTTAAATTATATATTTTTGATCATGATCGATGATTTATACATTGTGTAGTCTATGTGGCAGTTGTTAGTTTTTATTGGCCGTTTAATTTTATTGTTAGATTATTTCAACTATATTTGAAAGTTAAAAGTAAATGTTTTAATTGACCTAATAATAGTTGTCGTTGTAATAACTTAGGGACAAAAAGATTCCTCGTTTGTCCTGTTTGAAATTGAACCCGTACCTTCTTATAATATATTGACGCACTCAAAATTAAACTGAATATAATTTAGTACCAAGTAAGTAGTATTTATAATTTATTTTGTCTTCACTTTTTGAACTTTACACAGTTTTTTCCACATAACAGGATAGACCTAGTGTCAAAACACTCCATTCTCAATTTTCCGCCCGAATCTGAGACATTGCGTATTGACAGTGGGTCATTAACGCTGCGCTTTCTCTTATCACTAGAGCGGAGGAATGAATATATTTTAAATACAATCATTTTCATGAATAGGAATCGAACCTACAACTATCGCGCGTCACGGTCTTTATTTTCATTATAAGTACTTTATTTCAAAATACCGACTCATTTGACGTGTAAAGGAGTTGATTGTTATACATACGGAGGTTTTAGTACAATTCGCATATGTCCCACAAAGCAAAGTTATAGTGAATTTAAATTTAATTTACGGGGATATTATATACGTAAAATATATATTTCTTCGTCAGTGTAGAGCACAAAAAGACCGGCTTTAAGTTCCACCATACGCATTTAATACGAAAAACCAAATTGGTACTACATACAACACTAGAACGCTTAGTTTATACGAATTTACATTTGCTATATAGCAAGACGATCGGTGTTTAGTTACGTTTTAGGTATATATATATATATATATATATTTTTTTTTTTTTTTTTTTTTTTTTTTTTTTTTTTTTTTTTTTTTTTTTTTTTTTTTTTTTTTTTTTTTTTTTTTTTTTTTTTTTTTTTTTTTTTTTTTTATATATACCTAAAACGTAACTAAACACCGATTGTCTTTCCTTTCATTCAATATAATACATATCGAGGACGGAAACAGACATTGTATGGGATAATATTGTGGCGGCGGTCCCACAAAGCGTCCACTGTGTATTCTGTTACTCCAGACCATACCTCGCTTGCGGTCACAGAAATTGCTTTGCATGTAAGTTATTTTCTAAGTCGGTCCCGCGACCAATTTGAAAAGGATGGCTCGATGGAGATTCTGGAACACTAGAAGTGGTTTTGTATACTTTGTAATGTTATTTTTAACGTCACATGTGTTTAATGATTTAAAATATAAAGCGTATTGTCCACTCTCCTTTAAACGAGACAATATATATTCGTAACTGGACGTTCAAAAGGACTACCATAATAAATTTAATAGGAGCTTTGCATTGTTTTGTGACAAATCGATAGATACGTTAGTTCCGGTGAAACTAAAATTTTACCTAACTGTAACGATGAAATAGAAAGTATGTTTTAAATATTAATATATGTATATTATGAATGGTATTAGAATCCACTACTTAATGGCGTACCTAAATAGGTATGTAATCATCTTCACACTTTTTCCTGTATAGCAGACAGAACCTAGTGTCGAGAAACTCCGTTCTCCACTTTGCGCCCTAAATCAAAAATCTAAATTAAAAAAAAAATTACAGTAAGACGCTGTCTCAATGCGCCAATAAAAAAATATGAATTGTGTTTAATTGTGCCTTTCCTAGTAACAAATATATTAATAACCGATGAAAAACAAAGGAGTTCTACGTTTACATTTTTTTTTTATGTTACAACAAAAAAAAATATATAAGCTTAGAACTCACTTTATAATAACATTTTTCTAAAAACAAAAATAGGGGATTATCGCATATACTCGTTCGTCTGTTTAACTTTTTTGTGAAAAGTTCTAATTAGTATAAAATATTTATCAAGCATATCAATCATTTTTTTCAAGCAGTATGAAATAAACCGTGACAAAAAGTAAACGAAGAGCGACTACTCTTTTTTGAAATGAGTTAAAATAAAAAAAATGGCTTAGCGGCTTAGTGGTGCTATTCATATATTCATATTCATAGTAAAAATGAGTTTCATTTTGAAAAAGTGAAAACACATTGAAAACCGTTCAACGCACGAGAGGCGCGGGTTCAAATCCCGCTGCGTTCAAATTTTTATACGTTTTCTAAATATGTATTTTTCAATTTCCTAAGTGTGCGAATAACACTAAAAAATGTTAAAAAGAAACATATGGGATAGCGTCCGACTGTAGACGCGATTGGTTGTGGGTCCGATTCCCAGTTGGGGAAATGATTAGATTTAAAATATATTCATTTCTCCGCTTTGGTACCTAATCCAAGCGCGGTAGGGAGTTCCACCACTCAACATGCAATGTCTGGATTTCGAGCGGAAAGTGGAAAACAAAGTGTATTTATTTACATTAGGTTCTTTCTGGAAAATCGTGAAGCTGCACTAAAATAAGTAAGATTTATCTAATTTTATCATTTTTGTATATACTTAATTATATATTTTTGTGTTACCGAGACAATTATCTATACAGCGCTATATTAAAAAGCTTATCACATCATAAAGTTGAAGTGTCGGCATTTGTCACTTAATAACGTTGATATCAGTATCAATAATCACAGCTAGAAGTGTCGCATGTGTTTTTTCCCAAAGAGATTTTTTTTAATAAATGATTAAATAGATAATTATTGGCTACAACCACAATACATAGGTTTATAAGATCTTTTTTTATTTCCAGGCAGAAAAGTCCTAGTAATAAAAAATATTAAATTCTGTCTGTCATAAGTTTTATCCATAGATATTATAAATGCGAAAGTATGCTGTTTTTCTCTGACGTCATCATGGCGAAGCCGCTGAACCGATTGTGACGAAATTGTATATAGATGAAATTGAAGGTCTTGGAATGAACATAGTTACTTATATCTCCATTTTTTTTTAGTTTTTCTAGGAATTTTATTGTTTTACAAGAAGGCCGCCGAAAACGCGGAACAGATATAGTTCACGCGAGCGAAACCGTAAGTGGGTTGCTAGTCTCGATCTATAAATATGACAGACGCCTATTTTAATACAATTGTTTTTCGAATAGAAAAAGGGTTTACACATTTGTAAACCCTTTTTCTATTCGAAAAAAAATTATTGAATTTATTGAAAAATTAATTGAAGAATATTATTATATTCTTCAATGGTGTCAATACTGAGACCCGACCATATTAATCGAATAAAGGAAACTTAGGTTTTGTATAATAAAAAGTGACATAATGTGGTCGCACGGCCAGTGATGGTATATTTTTATAAAAAAAGAAAACGTGTAGTTTCAGTATAGGCCAGATAAAAAGTTTCTATTATTTTCAAAAATCTAATATTATTTTCAAAAAATATTTATCATACTTCATTATTCTTCTGGAAGAAGGCTATTGTGGCGCATTGAGATAGCATCTGACAGTAAGCGCGATTAGTTATGTGTTCGATGCCTATTCGGAGACATGGCAAAAACTGAATTCGAAGAAATGAACATTATTTAAATTTAATTGTTTGCATTTCTCCACTCTGGTACCTAAGACGGAAGACAGCGCGGCGCTGAGTTCCACCACTCAACACGTAATATCTCGATTACGGGTGAAAATTGGAGAACGGAGTGTCTTGACATTAGGTTCTCTCTGACTACCTGCTATGCAGGAAAAAGCGCGAATCTAAAGCTTCACCATATTATTATGTAATTTCTTATTTCTTTAGTTTAATATATTTTCATCAAGAACGTACATACGTTCAGCTTTAATATAGGCACTTGTTACAAACATTGTTACTCTCCAGCCATTTACCAATCTAATATCATAAGAATGTATGATTGATCCGTTGTTCACACAGCCAGACGACAGTTAATAATCGCTTCTATAGTCAACTAAAGGGCCAAGTGACAAGCGACAAGTATAATTAAAAACCCTATTAACCCTTATATAGTAAAAATATCATACAAATTTAGGAAATGGAAAAATTAAGACGAATTTGTGTATTGAAATAGTAATTTATGACAAAACAAGTAATAACGGTAATAACGGTATTACGGTTTTAAATTTAATCCATTTAATTTTAAAGGAATCTAATTGAAGTTCTCCAGGACAGGTCAAATGTTAAATCTGTCAGGGAAACACATCTCAATCGCAGTTATCATATTTGCATGTATATGTACCCCATTACTTCGATCGGCTAAAATCTTATTCCGTCAGAATACATTTTTCTTCGTAAATTCCTTTAAGCACTATAACGATTATATAAAAATATTCGTTTAAATATACGTTAAAATTAAATTTAACGAAATTGAGAGTAATATACAAAAAAAAAATTATTAAATGTAATAATGATCGGTAATGTTCAAACGCCAAAGCTTATGTATTACACCAAATAAAATTTTCTCCTTCCGCCTCTGGAAGTGTTTGTTGACATATGAAGTTAATATAACAAATGAAATGAGGGGAGATCAAAATATATGGTTTAAGAAAACAAGATATTTCTCATGAAATAGCAGCCTTTTGCTTAACTTTATTTAATATTTATTAGACTATTTGAAGTGTAAATTAAACTGTATACACTTAATTTAAAATATCAAAGGTGACTGTATAATATACTTCAAAATTGCCAACACCTTTGTGAGATATTATTTATTACTAATCTACTATGTTGTGTATATATTGTAAATATTTGTTTGTAACGTTAAAGGTGAAGGCTGTACAAATTGTACAATTGAAAGTGGAAAACGGAGGGTCTTGCCACTATATTCTGACTGAATGAAGCGTGAAACTGAAAAAAAAGATATTGGGCGGATGAGGCAGCGGCTGACGAGATGGTTGTGAGTTCCATCCTCACTCGGAGTAATGATACATTTTTAATTACTTTTATTCCCCAAGATTATTATTTTTCAAGATATAGTGTGTTGTTGATTTCCCCCACTAATAACACAATGTCTCGAATACAGATGGCAAGCGAAGGACTATCTTGGCACTATGTGCATTCTCCTGCTGCCGTGAAATTAAAAATAAAATGTTATATTGTAACTATTCTTTAGTCTCATAAAGATACAGATACACGTTTTCTGAGTAAGTTTACGTGTTAAGCTTCATATGGTCTAATTAGACGAGGATCTCTTGTCAAGTGCCAGTCTATGTGGACATTAATTGCGGTCTTAGCACTGGAGCTTACAGCAAAATGGTATACGTAAAATAAAATAGATTTTGACACATCTCCTTGATGAATAGTTTTTTCAATATATATAAAGAATAAATAAGGTGTAATTTAAAAATAATACAGACATCAGGTATGTATAATTGGTATATAACATAGTCTTTACTAAACGGAGTGTCTTGACACTAGCGTGAAAATGCTTTCTTTTTCTACTAATATGGTGTTTGTAATTTTATTTCGCCTTGAGTTTATTTCGCCGTTAAGTGTTGAATGTTTTAATTAAAGCGTTTCTCCATTTTGATAAAAATATTCAACTAATAAAAAGTACAGATATGTCGTTTGAGTGACAGTAACAGTGTGTGTCATTTGTTTTATAAAATGGAAAATATATTTGAGGCTGATTTAGTTTTTAAGATTCAATTCACATTAATCAATTGATGGAATAATTTTCCTAAATATATAAAATTCAGTTGTAATTTTGAATATACCATATTATAATTGAATTTTAATAAGGTATTATTATTATTAACTAGGTAGTTAGATATTAACAAAAAAACCATTGTATGGATAAATATAAAAATGATGTATATTATAACACTAAATCAATTAGTTATTATAGCATCTGTAATTAAATGTTATCAATATATTTAAAATAAATAACTTATATAATGAATACTACTTACGCCTGTTTATATAGTGCTGTGTAAGACGACCTCGTGTTCGCCCTTGCCCTTTGTATCAAAGAGAAATTCCCTTGACATTCCTGCTAGATTAACTTTAGATATACATCAAGATTTAGTGTCATGGAAAATACCTATACTAAGAAACGTAGGCTTTGGCCACATTACTTTTTCACATTAATTTGTATATTTGGCTTAATATATCTTGATCTCTATATCTAGTAGTGGCGAAGTGTCTTAATAATACAATTCCCACCGGGTTACCTTTTGTAAGTTATAATAAATAAATAAGTTGTTAGTAAATATAATAATTTAATAATTTAGCAAAATCACTACAAAAATATATTATAATAGATACAAGACGATTTCAACGTAAAACTAAACCGAATATTTAAATAATCGTCCAGCGCGACCCTCACCTTACCTCTACAAAAATTTTACACTTCCCCAGTGATATCTAGTATATATAATAATATATAATAATATATAACCGTATATAAATAGCAATTTATCAATTAAGATATTGATTGTTAGGTAGGCTTATCAGAATCCGTCGTGGCGCAGTAGGGCTTTGCATGCTTGCCTGACAACAATGGTCCTGTATTCAAATGCAAGTAGTTTTATCAGCTTACACAAATTGCAGTGTTTGTTAATCCAGTCTAAAGTAAAAATAAATGGATGGTTTTAATATATCACTATACTTGCCTCCCCCTACATTTTCACTGGAAATAAAGGGCTATATAACAATATTTCCTAATTACTTATTGATTGTATCATGCATTAACTGGATTCGTCTCGTATAGAAGGTATAGTTAAAGTCACTCTATTTGAAAGTCACTCTATTTTTCATTTGAGTCAACGTATTCAGTGGCAAAACTTACTCGACCGGACTCGACTCGACTAGACACCTAATTTCGACTTTCAATCAATAATGCAAAAAATATGAAAATTACAGATAATGAATTTTATGACATTATAAGTAATTTCTCGTATTAGACCTCAAGCGACCCCGTATACAGTAATGTTAACTGACGCACCCCATCAGCAAAAAGTAACGTCGATTGACAGTGCTATTATCACGAGTTACACGTAAAGCCCGTTGTACTGACGACAAAAAAAGAAAATATTGTTCTTTTTTTTAACTTCACGCTTTATTCAATAAAAAAATAAATTGAGTTTTTTTTTCAACTTCACACTTTTTCCCGCATAGTAAGTTAATCAAGGAGAATCTAGTGACAAGACACTCTGCTCTTCAAATTTCACTCTAATAAGAAAATTATACTCACTATAAAACAAATGTATATATTTTTATGTTTATACAAATTATTATGTATTTAAAATACCTTTAGAATCCCTTATAAAGTATAAGTATATTCAATTTTTATTAATATATCACAACATTTTATACTAGAAAAACAAGCAAATTTTATATTTCTTATTTCCCTTAAGAGTGGCAGTTACATTGTAAAATACAGTAAGACGTTAACGTATTAAATGTAATATTCAAGGATATTAAAAAAAAAACAGTAATGAAATGCGCATTATAATATATATAATATAAAATATTAAGAAAATAAAGTAAATTGTCATACTTTATACTTCTTTACACATATTGATAATTAAAAGTAACTGGAGTAGGTAAGAATTGAAACCATTGTGGAGAAGTGGGACAGTGACAGAAAACGCGATTGTTGTAGGTTCAAGTTACTCGGGGATCTTTATTTTGACTTTGTCAAAACACCACAGCGTTTAATACTGCACACTCAACACAGAATGCGTCAAAATGAAAAGTGTATCTAACATATATGAAGGAGATATATAAACAAAATTTTTTTTACAAAATAAACTATATTTTCATACTTTTAAATGAACAATTCAACAATTCGAAATAAAGTGGTAATATATAATATTATATACAACAAGTTATAACAATTTGCAGTTATCCGTGGTCACGGATCGTTACGACTTACGGTTAGTACAGATAAGTGAAGTTAATTACTTAAAATTCGTTTAATTTTTGGGTATAATAAAAATAATTATTATGTGAAATAATTATCTTACAACTAGACATAGCCTTAGAATGAATGGTTGTGAATGAATGTGTGTTAATGAGACATAATTAATTATAAACTGACTACGACTTACAACGTATGCCTGTACGCAATTGGTCGTGGGTTTAGTTCCCATTCGGCGGAATGATTATATTTAAATAGTTTTCGTCATTTCCGCTCTGGTGCTGGTGCTTGCAGCAACACGCAATGTTTCGATTTCGGCTGGAAATTGGAGAAAAGAATATTATAACACTAGGTTATCTTTAACTATACTGGGTATGCGTGGAAAAGCTTGAACCGAAAACAGACTGTACAAGCAGACAGGTTTCAGTGATATAATAAAGTAGTTGTTTTAAAAATACGGTCAATTAATACTTATTTTTCTTTCAACAATAAAGAAAATAAATAAAAAATGGTAAACAAAAGTCGAATTTCACTAAAATATTAATATTCTAAATAAAAAAAGCAAGGTTAATATGACTTCCTTTTTAAAATTTGATTGCTTTATAATATTTTAAATCTACACGCATTCTTGAAACCCGCACATTGTAGACAAGCGACTCGCTCCCGTCTTAGCGTGCGTATAATACATGACTATAGTTAACTCTTTTAAATCATAAACTTTAACTTCAATTTATAAATGAAAAGGTTGAAACTTTTTATTTATGAACCGATTGTAATAAAACAAACACTAGATATTAAAGGCAGCTTACCACAATACAATAGTCAAAACTGCATTCAAATCGGTTAAGCCGTTTCTGAGATAAGCGTGCACAGGCGCACAGACAGACAAACAGATACACAGAAAAGGACATTAAAAATCAATGTTTACGGTTCTGTTATATTGATAAACGCCCTCAATAATAATTTTTCTCATACATCTTCCATGTACAGACAGCGATCAATTGCATTTTTATTATATGTATAGAATAGATTGATTTGTATAAAAACATTTACCAAAAGACGCTGGTTTAAATTTTGAAACATTAATTTTTTTGTCATAATCATTTAGCTATTCATAGTTACAATTAGCGGTTAATTGGTCGGGAAGAATTAAATTGGGAAAAAAAGGTCAAAGTATATTATTTTAACAAGTCTATCCGTACTTACCCGTATAATCTGGGATTACTTAGACACTGACCGGTGTCAAGGGTTCTCGATTGCTCTTTAATTACCCACGCCTATACACGGACTGTTGGTTTTGCTACTTCATATTACATAGGAATAAAAAATATTAATGAATGCTGTTTTTTTTTCATATAAATAACGTATAATTAAGTATCTAAGATCAACATGAGATGAATTGTAAATTACTATTTTTAATGTTTGATTTTATAATTAATTAATAGATTTTTTTAGATACCTCAATTTTAAGTAAGCCAAAACTCGCAAAATGCCTTCATTTGTTGTTCTTTCTTTTTTAAAATATTGATTCGCGATTTTGTATTACTTAAGGTTATTTTAATCTATGATGATATATATACAATTGATGTCGATTCAAATCCTGTAGGTATGTACTTTAAATTACATATTTTTATTGTGGCGTGCAGTTGTAGTACGTAAGTTGTCACAAACATCAGTTTAAACAAGCAATTAAAAGTAAATAAATATATTCGAAAATGACATATTTAGAAAATGTATAAAAATTTGAACGCAGCGGGATTTGAACCCGCGCCTCTTGAATACCGTTCAATTTCCTTAGTGTGCGAATAACAGTTTAAAAAATCTTAAATATATATATATATATATATATATATATATATATATGAATATATATATTCGTCAATTTAAATGATATTTAAAAAAAAACATTTCTAAAAGTCAAAGATTTGTATATTAGTTTTCGTGGACAATACAATACAAATAAGTATTTTGTTTCTTTTATTATTATGAATCCCGTCCCTAATGAGTATATGAGGTAGGTACTTACACTTGGGTAATTAATAACGATTAAAATTGTCCTTTTAAATACTTACTTAAAATGATATATTAGAATTAAAATAACGAGCTACCAAAAAACAAAAGTCGTTTTTTCCTGAATGTGTATCTACTTATTATTTTCATACATTTCTTGTATTTGAGAAACTACCTAGAGACTGACATATTTAGAAAACATATAAAAATTTGAACGCAGCGGAATTTGAACCCACGCCTTTTAAAAAACCGTTTTCAAGTTAAAATCTCATTGCGTTCAAATTTTTATACGTTTTCTAAATATGTCTTTTTCAATTTCCGTAGTGTCCGAATAACACTTTAAAAAAATGTTAAAATAAAAACCTAGACTGCTCAAATTTCTGCAGAAATTAGCTGTTAATTAGAGGAAACTGTTGCAATATTTTAAGCTTATAATCTTTAAGTGCGATTCAAACCCACGACCATCTTAAATAAAGTTTATTACCGAACGCATGGCTTAGCATGGCATGGCATGGCTCAGAGCGCTTGAACGGCTTCCAAGAGGCGCGGTTTCAAATCCCGCTGCGGTCAAATGTTTATACGTTTCCAAAATACGTTTTTCAATTTCTCAAATGTGTGAATAACACTTTAAAAACAAATGTTAAAAAATGTTTATTATCAACAATAATTAATATATATAACCAACTCATAAAAAAACTGTAAGTCCATATCGTATATATAAAATATAACTAATAAACTAGCTCTTTATAGCAGCCCTGGCGTGAATGTTAGCCAGCCACGTTAAGTAACTAACTTCCTTCCGTAGTGTGATATACACGGATATTGCATTCTTCCTTGTTGCGAAACTGAGCGTGACCTGATTTTGTATAACACCCCTATTATGAAATAATGCACAATAAGCAGGGGTTTTGTATTATTTTTAAACGGCATAAGGATCAACTAAGCTGGCGTGGAGCAGTGGGACAGTTGGGCCTATAAATGGGTTGTGGGTTCGATCCCCAATCAGAGGAACTTTATATCCAAATTATTTTAATTCTCATGTCTTGGTAAGATGACCCGTCATTCCCGTCACTCAACACACACTGCCATGAATTCTAACAGCAACACACACAACCAGCCCATTTCCTTCCTTTTCACTTCCTCTGCCATAAGGTTGCCTGGGGAGATCACTCTTTTAACGATAAGGTCGCATACTCTCCTGCCGTTCTTATTTTTGTTGTAAAGTGTGTTTTATAGATGTACAATGTACATTATAATTATTGTATGAAGTATCATATTGAATTCCTTCAATTAGCTAATTAGTCTTTGAAAGTTGGTGAATATGAGAGAATAAAACTAACCACAGCTGACTTATGCCTACGCAAATAACAAATAGTGTAAGATAATTAAAAAAAAAAGGTTATTTACATCAGCTACAGCAAAATTTACAAACGTTTGTTATTTCTGTTTGTTTCAGAGTATGTTAGGTACTCTATAAAGTTGATCACAGTCGTAGACAACACTATTAATTATTTATCACTATTAGTTAGTTAGTCAAGGTTCTAAGGCAACTTTTCTTCATTACGACCTCAATACTCTGCACAACTCTGTCTGACCACACACAGTGACATTTCTTTATTCAAAGACTTGGGGCTTCTAAGTACATTTTTTATCAAATTCCTCATACGATTATAAATTTTATTGTAAGAAATATAAATGTTAAAATACAATACAATGGTTTCCTCAGTTCAGTGAGCTGATAAGAATGTATTTGTGCGGTGTGCCGCGTATCACTTTATCTATTATCTGTACCTTAGAGCCACAGAACAGGTGTTAGGTGGAGTCGTGAAATGCGAAATATTGTTTATCTGATTATTTCTATGAGTCTTATAAGATTTTTACCATGGTTCTGTTCATTTTGTTGTGCTTATATGTAAATATAATAAAACATTAAAAACGTTGTGTCTGTACATTGCATATGTTTACGATAAAACTATTAATATGAATCTATGATTTTTAAATTATTTTGTCTGTCGTCTTAGTTGCTGGACGTTTTTGAAATAAACTTTAAATTCTTATTACATTTTAACCCTAGCTTAGAGTGACATTTACTTTATTTATAAACTTTTTTAAGTAAAATATGTCTAAACACCACGTAATTACAATTATTATTATTTTTTATCAATTTGCTATTATTTTTTTCTCTAATGAAACATTATTTTGTAGATATTAAATATTACCTGACGATTTATATTATATATACTCTATATTCACTCTCTATACTATACGCCGTATTCGCAAGTATACGCCGCTTATCTACATAAGACAAGGCGCGGCGTTGAGTTCCGCCACTGAAAACACAAATTACTCGATTTCGGGTGGAATGTAAAAAACGGGACGGTCAGTCTGTTTACGCTAAGATTTTAATAAATAAATATTTTTTTCAAAATTGTATCAGACCAAATCATAGCCAAAAAATCACGCTTTTTAAAATTTAAAAATATAATATAAAAAGTAAACGTTTTGAATTTACAAGTGACATGTACATGTATTTACACGTCTTAGTCTGAACAAATTATTGAAATCCAATAAAGAGAATATATGCAATATAAGTATTGTATATTCATATTGTATTTGCTTGCATTTAGTATTATTAATTTTATTTACACTTTAGTGTGACATTTAAAAATTGAAGAAATTCCAACCATTATTTATATCCGCCATCCATCACGCTATATTTCCTAATAAAAAGCGCAAAGTAGAGTTACAAGACAATAAACAATATGTTTTCATTTACAACACTTACAACAGTTATTATACATACTTTTTTAAAGTAGATACTTTACATACACTATGAGTACACAGCCTACTACTGTAATCGCTTACATCTCAAAGACATTTTCTGATAGAAGGTTAGGCTAACAGAGTTTGATGACCTGATATGGCATGTCAATTAATTTCAAGACTCTGCAAGTACAATCTGCGTATTAATAAATTATATTTACCACAACTTCGTATCTTTCTTTGTCCAACAGCGGGGCCATCCGTACGGGAGATTGTGCAACGTTTTGTGTGACCACAGAGCGAGACGTATACATATTTATGAGTTGACTTTAATATACAATTTCTATGTATTATCTTCATGTAATGCAGGAAGTGGGAGCACTTGATTGTTTTAACGGTCACCTGCGTCGCCAGTGGATCCGACGATATCACATAATTGCCATACAATTATTACCATCGCAATACAGTACTGTGTTGAAACTTTAAAGGCATTTACATTTTAAGATTCTTATATCTTAAGATTTTTGGTTAGGTAATTACAATTTGTAATAAGCGATACTTTGTCTTGTTTTTGATTAAGAAAATGGATGGTCTTAAGTTATAATATAGCGTTGAATTATAATTTTAAGCTACACTTTTTTATGATTGACGGTATTATGGTCACATGTACGTGCTTACGTCATCTGCCAGATCTAAGCATGAAAAACATATACCTAATATATATACGATTCCATACAAAATAAGGAAAACAGACATCAAAATATTATATATTGCTTTAAATATTAATATTTAGATATGGCTGTTAAATGACTTGCAACTGATATGTTAAGATTTTTACTTTTAAAACTTTGCCGTCCCATTAACTTGAGTGTTGAGGAATCATCGTCTATTAGTGGAACTGATGGCACTAGCGCCGACAAAGTCCAACATTTGACAGCTCGATGTACCCTCGAAAGCTAATTAATAAGCAGATACAACCACTTAAGATAAGTAAAAATATTTTCATCCCAAATGGCACCGGATACAGATTATATCGGCATGACAAAGCGTGGCGCCAAGAAGTGCCAAATACCGGTATTGAAAAATAAACCATATATATACAATGATAAAGTCTTTTTTTCTTTGCTGTGCTTCTATTATTTTCAGGATAAACAAAGGTAAAATGATTCTGAACCAAATGACAATGGTTATAAGATATATATTGCCATATCATTGCTTTGTGAATGACTCTATACATTTCGTCAGCGTACAACACGGCACTGTTACAATTTCGACTCTTTAATATGAGTTTTAAAGTATATTTTTAAATATTTGAATATATTTAAGTATAATGTAAGTCGAATCAATGGTAACAACACTAAAAGCTTCATCCAGAGTCTGAAGTGCAGGTACGGCTTCTGTCTCCTAAAATAAACAAATTGGTCATTTCGAGATTACCGACACACTTCTGTAGATGATTTCTTATTTTTTTATTTTTAGAAATGACAAAGATTTTGCGCTCGCGACGTGATTCAATGGCTTCCCATTATGGTAAGAGATTTTAAACTTTAAATTTCATCTTTAGAATGCTTATATTCATATTTTTTCGGCTAAAAACTCATATATTTTCTCCGGAATAGACAGAATATATCTACAACCAGCACGTAAATTTAGAGACGTTTCTAACTTGGCCACTATGACGTTAGAACGGCGTTATCGTTTGACACGCGCTTTAGCTGCACCTAATTTGCACAGGTGTCCGGATGCTTGTAAGATTTGGCATTTAGCAAGATTCAAATGCCTGCTTATTTAAATAGAATGCATTATTTTAGAAATAACATAAATCTAAAAACGCAAATATATTGTAAATTTTTTTATCATCGATTTATATAATTCACTTGAATTTAGAAGTAGTTGTGTACTTTTTGAAAGAATAAATTTCACTATCATTATTTCTTCTATAAATTTCTCTCACGCAAATGTTTTGCATGAGGCGTTACTATATTTTACTATACACGTATTCAAAGCTCCATTCTGAATCTTAATATTATAACTGAACTTTTGTAATAAAACAATAAATAAATAATATTAAATCGTGAAGCAAAATCTTTGTACTGCTTTTTACGAAAATAACGAGGGCGATCGAAATTCAAATTTAGCACAGGCATAGTTTATAGACAGAAAAAGTTATTATAATTCATCAATAATACCTTAAATTAATAAAATAAATGTTAGTTAGTTTGTAATATGTTTATTGTATAAAGTGACATACACGTTGCTATGGCAACGCGTAATTTTCGCGTCAACGACAGCTGCTAGTCGATAGAAAATAACAAATAATTACATCCATTAAATAACATCTCAGATTATAAATCTATTGGCATAAACAAAAACAAATTTGGGACTTCTTCACGAGAAATAAAAATACAGTAGTAAAATTTTAATTAATAACTAATGACGATATACTGTAAAACGATAATGAGCAGTTAAATTTGATGAGAACTTTAGAGTTTATATTAATATTGTTTTAATATCTATTATAATTATTATAAAATTTATAATCCAATTAATAAATAAACATAGGTTATTGTATATTATTGAATAGATAAAATCTATAATATGCTACATATTTCTTAGCCGCAATGATAGCACAGTATGCCAGTGCTCGACTCCCGTACGGCGAAATGATTGTATTTGAATTATTTTCATTTTTCTACTCTTTCGATAAGACAAAGCGCGGCGTTGAGTCCGCCACTCACCACACAATGTCTCGGACTCGGACGGCAAGTGTATAAGGGGAGTGTCTTGGCATTATGCTCTCTGCTTACCAAGCTTGTACAGCTAAAAAAATATTCATTTGAAAAAGACATTTAGAAAACTCATAAAAAATTTAAATTTGAAACTACATTGAACTTAGCGCTCAGAGCGCTTGAACGGTTTTGAAGAGACGCGGGTTCGAAGCCCGCTGCGTTAAATTTTTATACGTTTTCCAAATATGTCTTTTTCAATTTCCTAAGTGTGCGTATAACACTTTAAAACAATGTTAAACACATTAATTTGTATTTGGTAGGACCTTACTTGATTTCTTGGACATCTAATAAAGAAAATATGTGAACAAATATAAAAACAAAATAACACTGTATTAAAATTATTTAATAACGATAAGAAAATTAAACAGAAGAATAGATTATTTGGAGAAGTAATGTCAGAAGGCAATATTTACAATAATGCATTGGAAGTACATAAAAATTACACGTACACACAATAGACACAATATTATGTATTTGACACACACTTTTGTATAAAGTGACGTAGAACGTAACGCATATACCGATTAGGTAATAGTATGTGCGTCTACTTTTTTTTTTCTATTAATTCTATTAATAATTTAAATTCTATTTACTTTTAGTCTTGTTTATGAATGGATATGGCTATATTCGATATTTTTTTTACAATGCAAATAAGCTTAAGTGATTTATTAAAGGTTTATTTTAATATGAATTTCATGATATTATTGTAGAATATTTTATAACTATATTAAAATTCGAGTCAGGAAATTTCGTAATTAATGAAAGCAATTAAATAAAATTTATTTCCAAAATCTGTTTTTCTTTTAAATGAAACTATTTTTAGCTGAATTAATCGCGTATATTTTGAGTATTCTAAAATACACCGTTATATCCAAAACACTTAACAGTAGTCCGTGGTCACAGGTAGACCAAAGAGCTTATATCAGTTTTTCTCTTACTTTCTATTCCATAGTCCACAGACACGGTAGGAACATATTACAAGTCAAAATTCTCATTAGCTCATCAGCGTATTCGACGTCGTTTAATAGTAAGTGTTTTAGTGAAAAAACTTATAGGCTATAAATTGTTTGTACTGAGATCGTTGGGGATCAGAAAGCTCATATCGTAAAAAAGACGACAGTCGCTAACGATAGCTTGTAGTTGGTAAAAAAATACTATGCACTTAGGTTGAGTACACAAAGTGACGTACATTTACACTAATATTGTAATATTTTGCCAGAAAAAATTGTAATTTAATAGATTCTAAAGGGTTCAAGCCTGTAGAATCTATTTAGAGCTTTTTGCTATTTATCATAGTAGTGTGAGAGAACCTAATGGACAAGACATTCCGTTCTCCACATTCCACCCGAAATCGAGACATTGCGTGTCCAGTGTTGAAACTCAACGCCGCGCTTTGTTAACCAAAGGTTAACCAAAGCGGAGAAATGAAAATATATTAAATGGAAATTAATAAAAAAAATATTAATTTATTAATTATGGATTTTTTTCTCCTTCAAGTGGATATTGAACCCATAACCGATCGCGTTTACAGTCAAACCCTGTCGCATTGCGCCATGATGGCATCTACGCCTTAACTCATTATTTACAAATAGAAGTAATTTTTTTTTGTAATTAAATTTTTTATATAGGTTAAATATTGTTGGCAATCAATGTATATTATTACAATGATATGTAATGAGAAATCTTTGGATGGCTTTTAATGTACGGAAGGAGGTATTGATGTAGTAAAGTTTAATTTGAAAAGTAGTGCAAATGTCAATATATAATCAATAATATATTAAAGACGCATTAATTAATTAAAGTGTTATATTTGTGTGTATTATATTTTTAACATTAGTTTAAACTAATTTACAAGTCTACTAGACAATCTAATAATTCCTTCTAATTTGCATTGATTTCGAGTATTTCGAAAAATAATTAGTTTTTAATTAGAAAACTCTTTTAAATCATCAATGTGTAATTCCGTCAACCACGTCTTAATGAACGCTGAAAGTGTCGTTTTCTAAATAGGCATCTGGAATATATAGAGAATAGAAAGTCAACGAAAACGATGAAAAACTTAGATAAATCAATCACGATATTAAAAATATATATATTAAACTCTATCCATGACCTTACCTTTAGTCTCCAAAGGCTATCACATCCTTAAGGTTCCCATACATTGTTAATCCTTTGCCCGCGCCGCCAATAGTAGGGCAGTAATGAACTTGCCAAGTTATTATAGACGCTATTAAATATATTATTATTGTACGCTGGTGATATTATGTTAAAGTTGTAAAATTGAAGCACACATTTTTTCAAAGATAGTTTGTTATGTATGGATTTTTTAACTGCGACTTGTCTTTTGCAAGTGTTTTGACAAATACTAGAGGAACCATTCAAAATACACGTAGCTACAAAAGTAGGTCCTATACAACGGTATATACCATATATACCGTTAAGTATAAATATTAATTTGTTTTTAATGCAAGTATTAATTTGTTTCTAATGCATTAAAAATAATGGATTTGTCGGGTCTTCTCCACATACATTTTAACTGTACCAAATTTTATACTCAACCGTCAGCAAAACTTTCGTAAAACAGAGTCGAATGAATTATTTATATTAGCCAAAATATAAAATATTGTGTAAATCTTATTGAATCTATCATTTGACTAAATATACAGAGTAGCGTGTTTTATTATCCAACATCGAATTGTAATATATATTACAGACATAAAAAGCTACTTCTATAAACTCAAATACCTATTCATACATTATCTTGTTTATTTTCGTGTACATAAAAAAACAAATGTTTAAATACTAAAAAAAAAACAAAAAAATACAGTTTCACGCTGTATGTCGTATGTCAGGGTAAGCAAAGAGAACCTAGTGTCAAAACACTCCGTTCGCAACTTATTTCCCGAACTCGAGGCATTGCGTGTTGAATCGTGGAACTCAACGCCACGCTTTGTCTTGTCCCCAGAGCGGAGAAAGTAAAATCATTTGAATCGAACCCATATCACCAACCATTGCTTACAGAGCCAGACGCTGTCCCACTGCACCATTATTTAAACACCACAAACATTATATATATATATATATATATATTTATGTATATATATATATATATATTTATATAAATATATATTAATAATAAAAATATATTTTTTCCTGTATTCTAGTATAATAGTAAAAAAATTAAACTATATATATAGATATAGTTAAGTATACTAACATATTTAAATACCAAAAGTATTCAAAGCAATACGTCCTTCAGTGCACGGGCACGTCAATGTTCACACGGGAGTCGACCTTTGACCGGCTTCGAACCCGGGCCCGTCATGATTAAGTGACGCGTTGCTGTAAAGCCACTATGACATGACATTTGTTGATGATAATGACACGTGAAACATTACTGAGATATGAGAGGTCTGACATACGTGACAGGCAGATAGACTGAATTCCTAGCGTTTGATTATGTAATAGAGTAGTTAATTTTTGTATTAGTATATACCAGGTAATAATGTTTGGGACAGCGTCTGGACTTTAAGCATTTTTTTAAAGTGTTATTCACACACTTAGGAAATTGAATAACATATATTTATAAAACGTATAAAAATTTGAACGCATTTGAAACGATGGTTGTCGATTCGATCGCCACTCGAGAGAATGGTTATATTAAAACTATTTTTGTTTCCTTATTCCGTATAAAACAAAGCCCGGTGTTGAGTTCTGCCACTCAATACGCAATGTCCGAAATACGAGCGGCAATTTAAATATATTTTAAACATAACATACTAATTGTATATACTATGGGATAAAACTGTCAAAAGAGCGAATATACTCACTTATTGACATGGCTACCATATTTTTGAGAGTTGAGAATGTGCGCATTTTTTTTAAATATGAGCAAATTCTCGAGTGGCAATCAAATCTAAAACCATGACACCCTTCTGCCTGCTGCGCTATAATGGTGTTATAATAGTAGTAATGTATCAACCTAAAATCTAATTTGGTGGCATCTAGTATTTTGAGTCGGGCCTTTTCTTTATATTAACCGACTATTAAAATCATACACCGTAAGTTATATTATTTTTAAACCATAATAAATGACTTTTAATGTATATTATTTTAAAAGTACATATTTGTTGAAATAATTTTTCTTACACTTATTTAATTCAGATTAACGCTTTGTTGTGTAGGCAGAAATAATTTAGTATTTTAAAACACTCTGTACTAAACGTCCAAAAAAATGAAGAGTTGAGAAGTTGGAATTGTTTTAAATTTTTGAGATTTTCAAACAAAATTTAATACAATTCCAAAGTATAGTAAAAATAAAATTACCTAAATTTTAAATAAATATCGATACTTAAATATATTACATAACATAAATCATTTGTAGTGTGCCTAACTAATAACGATAGGCTAAGGAGATAAGGAGTTAAAGGTCAAATTGGCTTAATATCTTCTACCCATATAACACTTCCGTTACTGACTGACA
This sequence comes from Podotricha telesiphe, assembly GCA_038994665.1. Lineage (NCBI taxonomy): Eukaryota > Metazoa > Arthropoda > Insecta > Lepidoptera > Nymphalidae > Podotricha > Podotricha telesiphe. The sequence continues at coordinate 1,760,343 of JAOYRR010000327.1, forward strand.
GAAAACGCTAACACCAAAACTTATGAGTGTATAAAGCTGAAATATTCCACGCAGGTTTATCAGCCAGTGTAGTCTCGCTACGTAAGGCTACGAAAGAATTCCCCGAAATTCCTAGCAGAGAAGGGACTGAACGAGATTTTCATTTAATAGTATAAGCTGTAAAAATATCTATAGAAACGCACGGAAACAAACGGGCGATCGTTACGGGCGACAACTTAAGTCGTGTTAGATGGATAATATTCATTTAAACGATATCTTCTATTTTTTAAGAACTTTACAAAAATGTGGTGATAAGCTACTCCGTTCTCCACCTGTTTCCCTTTTTTTACAGGTCCAAAACTCAACCATGAGAACTTAAATGTTTTATATAAAACCGTTAGTTTTACCGGAATGCTAAGTTTTTTTTAACATTTGTTTTTAAAGTGTTATTCACACACTTAGGAAATGAAAAACATATATTTGGAAAACGTATAAAAATTTGAACGCAGCGGGAATTGAACCCGCGCCAGTTGAAAATTGTTCAAGCGTCAAGGTCACAGACCGCTAAGCCATGTGTTTCTCATCCGGCTGCGTCGAAATACGCTTATTACAACTTATATTTGCTCTTAGCATCTGTGTAGAGAGATTTTTACAAATTTGTGATACCCAAATATTATTCTACGAACAATCGTTTGACAAGAGAGAATGCTATTTATTAAATATATATTTTCTAACATTTGTTTTGAAAGTGTTATTCACACACTTAGAAAACGTAGAAAAATAAAAAAAAGAATTATACGTTTTCTAAATATTTGAAATGCTAAGTTACACACGTCCACTTGACCCCGGCCAAGTAGCAACAAGTTGTTAAAAACAAATTAATGTGAAATAAAAACTATTTAATATAACTTTACAGGCACCAAGCACGACAGGAAGACGTTATATTAGCATTAAAACGGTCACACAATTACATCGTGAATGTGATTAGTGTGTCGCCGACGACTGAATACATTAGTTCAGCTCACCTGATTTTATTTAATTAAAAACTAAACGCCTGTTACCATTGTTGCTTAAACTTGGTTTAACTTTGAAGTTTATTTGCGGTTTAAATTAAGGATGTATACTGTATATATATTAAACTAAAGTAAGAAAATGCTTTTGATTTTTGCAGCTTGCCGCTTTTTCTCGTATCGCAGATAAGAATCTAGTGTCAAGGCAGTCCATTATATACTTTCTGACCGAAATCGAAATATTGCGTGTTGATTGGTGGAATTCAATGTTTTGTCTTAGGTACCAGAGCGAAGAAATTTGAATCGTTTACGAAATTTGAAAAGTTTGAATCGAATTCACTACCGTTCGTGCTTACAGTCAGACGTCCACTGTGCCACGATGGACTCGTTGTTCGGAAAAATTATTAGATCGTGTAACTTACTAATATATTATGTAAACCTATTATATATATTATAAGATCTATTCAGCCCATACTATATGTTAGTGCAGCAACATATAATTTTAAAAATGTAGAACACAAAGTTAGTCACCTATTCTGCCAATATTTATATATTTTTTAAATATTATTCTAACACTTAGTATATGAAAAACATTTTAAGAAAACGTTCTTTAAAAAACCCGAACACGCGCCTCTTTTACCATCGAATCTAGAAAGAAAACAGACTTTAGACATGCCTACATACCTATCTATTACTATAAAAAACATCTTAAAATATCAATCACATTTAACATTTATAGTAGCAGCAGTCAGTTTTTAAAATTTATATACAATAAAACTGACTACAATTAAAACAAACAAACAGTGGCACTAACTAAAAGACAATATGTTAAATGTAGTGAAATGTCTCATCCTGGTCAACGGAGCGTGCTGTGTGCGGGAACCCTTGCTTCATAATTAACCTGATACGATTGTTACCTGTAAGATACTATCTCACTTGCGGCAAATTAAATTGAAGACTTCAAATTTTGTGATTCTCTATGCAGAGATTTTTTTATATTTCTAATCTTTATTATTCAATGTTATTGTAAGATTACTTTCAAAATATAATATTACAGTGTTTTTAACTATTTACTTGTTTCGAGTTACTAGTTTTTTATCCGACTGCGAACGAACGAAACAGAGTAATGTGTTAATTTTAGTTTTGGTCCTTGCAATTTCATATAATTGACATTAGATATATGTACATCAATCTTATATATAAAATAGCTTCTCATTCACTGACTAACTGATTCATCAACGCCGGACGGAAACTATTAAACTTAGACCCATGATTTTTGGTCAGTATGGTTGTTTTACGGAGTAGACACTCACTATGAAATAATTTTTGGACATTCAACCCCTAAAGGGGTGAAATCAGGGTTCCAAGTTTGTATGAATATCCGTCAATTTTTATATTCGTCAAATTCTATATGCAAAGTATAGCTGAGTGGGAAATAGAGGTTGCAAGTTTGTTCAAAAGACCATCATTTTTGATGTTAGAAGTATGAAATTGAATTTTTGGGCTACAAATAAAAAATAAGTAAATTGCTGTTGCAGCGTTTTTATAGTTCGCGCGTGCGAAGCCGCCTGCTGGCCGCTAGTAGCGTATAAAATATGTAAAAAGTAAACTAAAGTAGTTCTTTCTCACCCTTACGTTTTCATCCGCAACAGATTTTCACAAATATAGTATAGATGTGATAGTAACTGTATCTGTCGTTTGTGTCGTCATTACCGACAGCCAAACCGCTGAAAAGATTGTGATGAAATTTTATATAGAGATCCTTGAAGGTCTTGGGATAAACGGAGGCACTTTTCTTCGATTTTTATTAGATTATCCAGGAAGGAGCGGGTCACTAGTTCTACTAGTTATATATATTTTGGTGAAATTATATAATATCTAAGTGTACCTACACTAAATGGATGGCGATTTGATTCTCAAGCGGTTGAATAGCTTTTGCCGAAAAAAAGTAACTCATCACTAAAAAAGAAAATCTAAGAACTTCTCTCATAATCGAAAAATAAACAATTTTTCTTAATCATAAATCGGCCTATTACTTATATTTGGCGGTGCTATGATAAATACAGTCCAAGCATTATTTATAGCGTATTCGATCAGATAGGAATGCTGTCCACTACGGGAACTTGGGGGCCAAATTGACCTCGTAAATCATAACTGATAGAGGGATGTGTGTTTTAGAGGTAATTATATTTCCCAAAGTCATGAAACAATTTTGTGTAGACAAAGATTCTATCAGATGCCATCGTAGCGCTGTCCGTGTTTTGTTATGAGAATAGTAGGATCAATTACGTTTTGTGGAATTAATAAATATATAGAAAATCAGATAAAGACAAGAAATAAAGTATATTTTCGAAAATATATACTTTTTTAAACTAAATTTACATGTCTTTGTACACATCGATACAATTCAAGAAGTATATTAAAAATATTATATAGAACTACAGCTGAATACATTTTTTTTTGTAAAATTAAATGATTTATAGTTCCAACCTACTATATATAAAATAAAAATTGTCAATGCAAAATACGCTGATCAAAGTCACAATAGAAAACAAGCGGAGTTTAAGTAACCGAAAGTATTATTTTGACCTATTTAGTTCTAAGATGATGAATATATTACATTTATGAGATACAAATGTATACTTATTAGTCTACAATCCACACGGTACCTGCTAACTAAAGTTGTATCACCATATAATTTTGTATTGCAACAAGATTATATACTTTAAAGCATTAATATATTCTCCAGTTCAAGCATTAGAATAGCATTATAAGTTATTAATCAGACATTTTAGATTTTTTTTATTTATATAAGAACCGTTCTTATTTCAATGTTTCTGCAACTGCGCAGATCAAACTTTTAACAATAAGGAAATACATTTAAACAATCAGCAAAAAAGAAAACAAAACTATAGGAACAAAGGCACGGACAAAATTGTCTGTGGTTATCTATACAAAAACACAACACAAGTAGGTAAAGTTAATTGCTAAACTGTAGATTTGAAAATATATTAATCTCCAATCTCCATAATATATATAAATCCAATTTCTACTGTTTGTCTGATTTTTTATATACTTCCTTTCAGATTAACATTTATTATATTATTTATCTACGTATATTTTAAATACTTTAGCTGTTATAACACATATCTCTATACAACTTTTTAAACACTATTGAGTGTTTAATAATTATTTGTATGGTACTAGAACCGTTGCCAGGAAAATATTATGTTCTATATTTACATTTTAAATTTAATCTGTTTGTAATGAATTGTTATTAAAAAACATAGTTTTTGCACTCTGTCTCCCTATACATTTCAAATTCCACAAAATTCATCGAAATTAGATTAGAAAGTAGATGGATAGTTTATCTGATAAGAGTACGGGACAAGTGTACTTGATAAAAATATTTCAATTAAGAAACGGCGATGACACTATCACAATCTCTCAATTCTTAACTGTACTTAAGTTTAATTTAAGTTAATCTAAGTTTAAAGTACATAGATACATTATTCTCAGTTAACGAAACCACAAGTACAGCCGTTTTAGAAAACGTATAAAAATTTGAACGCAGCGAGATTGGAACCCGCACCTCTTGAAAACCGCTCAAACGCTCGTACGCTAAGCCATGCGTTCAACGCATGCGTAAATTTTTTTACGTTTTCTAAATATGTCTTTTTCAATTTCCTATGTGTGCGAATAACACTTTAAAAAAAATATTACAAGTACAGCGTGTACAAGCTGTACTTGTTGTATTATACAATAGCAATATATTACCAAGTATTAGCGAGTGTCGTGCTCTAAGCAATATTGACGTGTTCATTAGTGAAATTGTGTTTGTAGGTAGGGTGTTATTGAGTAGAGCGTTTCTAGCTGATTGGTGAGATTATTAAAGGATATCTGTTTTATCGATGTTTTATATGTACATATATATATTAAATTATAAGGGTATTGGAGCCATAATGGTCGTGAGTTCGATGCTTACTCGGAGGAAATAATTATATTTAAATTATTTTTATTTCTTCGTTCTCATGAGACAAAGCTCGGTTGAGTTCTGCCACTTAAAAAATCACGTCCTGTCTCAATTTCACAGAAAAAAAAAAAAATTGAGAGAGAATAAAGTGTCTTTATAATAATTAATTAATTAAATTTAATTTCAAAGAGCAGAACGCCTGGTGTAGTATGATTTATATTTGTTATAATTAATAGATCAACAATAAGGAAGGAATCTTTAACATAACTTGTCTTAAATATGAAATATGTATAGTATGCTATCTCAAGTCTATCTAAAAAACGTGATTTCATTATAAATTAAAATATATAACAATATTATAGAACTCCAAAACAGTTATGTATTTCTCACAAGCTCACCTTTTTAAACTATCGGACTTTCCACACATTATATTACATATTCAACAAAACAATATTTATTTTTAAAGAAACCAAAACATATTACATACAAATGACTTGTGACCCAATACAACGTTTGTGATGCAAAGGGATCTCATTTATACTGGCAAGGGAGTGGAGACTGAACAATGCGCCTAATTTTCGTACAACTTTTGATTGATAGCCGAACCTATATCTTGGTTGACGCGACTTTGACGGCTGTTATTACTAGATTTATAAGTTCTGTACAATTGACCATACTAATCTAAATAGTCAGTGGAGCGTAATTGCTTTATACTATTGTATTATCTAATTTGATGTAGACGGACGCTACTGTGATAAATGCGAGGCGATTTTTTGGAATAGCTGAATATGAATCATTTAAATGTTCAAAATATTTTTATTTGCCTATTTTCTGTGCTATGAGAGTGGGTATCTATAGATAAGTCACTTTTTTCCATCTTCAGCTCATTTCACATCTATTGACAAAAGCGAACGTCGAAGTTTACATAGCCGTTCCTAGAAAACATCTATACTACGAATATCCCATTAAAGCAGCTTTGAATCCACAATCATAGCATTAAGTCAAATCAAAAAATTGCCTTAGTAGAACCAATATGGTATAAACAAAATAATAAATACATAATGTTACATACTCAGCTTTTATTACAGGTATTACTCAATATTCTAGCGACTCCTTGTACCCTCTAAGGTCGCAAATAACAGTACAGCTCGTAAACTACTTGCCGCATTAACCATAACGAATAAAGGCACTAAAAGCACGTCTCGATCCCTAAGGGCCGTTTCGGCTGTCAATGCGAAAATTTAAGCTCGCCACACCCATGCACTCCAAAGGGTCAACCTTTTTGCCCTTTGTCTCAATTGTTGCTGTTATATTCCCCAACTCCTTTGTCTGATTACTACAGATTAAATATAACAATGACAGAAGAAAAACTTCTCAAGTCGCATTTCTTTTTTCAGATAATATTGTTATGTGGCGCAATAAGTATGTTTGTGACTGGACGCAATAGTTGTAAGCTCTGAAAAGGATATAGTGTGACTAATTATACTAAAATGAAGTATGGGATGGGAATATACGATACACGAGGATACGTCTGCCGTCCTATAAGCCTAAGATAATAAATGAATTAGTACAAAAATATATAGTGTACAATAAATATTATATTGTAAGACCAAATCACGTAAGCCCACGGAATGCTAAAAGTTTCTTCTCTTGAATTGTATCAATAATATATATATATATATATATATATATATATATATATATATATATATAACTTACCTATATTATATATGTATTTTCTATTATTATAATCTAGTTACAATACTATTTGATATCCAAATGATTAATATCCATATGATACAATAACAACTGAACTTAATTTCCTAACACATTTTAGCCGCCTGTATACAAAACGCTCGTCAGTTTTAATCTTGTTCTTCAAAAGAATGTGTTACCGACATTGGTGGCCATTTATCTTGTTATAACGACAATGTCTTGATGTATTTTATCACATTTAGCTCAGTAAAAATATTTACTATCATTGACCAATACTGCAAGACCTCTCAATTCGACGTTTAGTTTGTCTAACTTCATATGATTCTAAGATTGTCATAGATATGGGTAGACCAGGGTTAAATGGTCGCGATGGTGTCGTGACCGTGGTGTTAACGGTCATATTTGTCATCTGTCAATTTGCCTTCTATTTTGGTTGGGGCTATGAAAGCTTTTTGGTAACCGCGTGGAGCTTTCATTTTGTCATTATTATTTTTAGATGTTTTATAATCGCTATTGACAGCCCGAAGCAATTAGTATCGGTTTTTTATGTGTATGGCTGTAAAATATAATTTTAGGTTAGATAATTTTTTGAAATATATTTTTAAATAGTCTTGTCAAAACATTCAGTCTTATTTTAGTTAATAATATAATAATATTTAAAATAAATGTTTTCATTAAATATGAAGTATAGAAACTGTCATCAAAAGTAAAATGTTAATTTGTTCTTTATTTTTCTAACTGTTTATTTTATTAAAATGTCACTTTATATTATTTTCATTTAACGCATTTTCACGCATTTCCCAAAAAATATTAGTACCTAATTAGATATACATCAGCTTCAGCGTATATTACCAGTTATTTTTTTATATCGCTAGCATTATCATTACGATAACATAGCAAAAGCAACAGTAGTTAAATTATGAACCATACTTAAAATATGAAAAGTTTGATTTTTTGTTTGAAAGCTATATTAAAAATTAATCTGTATTACTAGTCTGGAGTAAGTTGCAGTTTAGAGTTCCATCTTGCACCAATATGTAGTGAAAAACAAAGTACACCGATAATTATTTTTATCGTGACTTAATCCTTTACGGATACCAGCCCAATTAGGGACTCGGACATGATAATGTGGGACCCCGGACAGGTAATTAGGCCGTCCGTATACCTATGGTGCTCCTCCCTGACAGCCACTATCCGGGCCACGGGAACCCCAATTGTCCGTGAATCCCGGCCGCCGGAGCCGACAAGGCACGTCGCGTGGGTCACCCTAGATGGCCTGCTCAGAGCGCGCGGGAGCGACCAGCACGCGCCTGCTCGGGCCCGGTGACTAGACGATCAGCTTCCCCAAGCTGACCGTCCTCTGGCCGATTAAAGCGGAAGGGGGTGGTCTTGTGCCGCCCTTCGGAAAATCGTCTGCAGCGGATGGCGAGATTAGAAGAAAAGTACGTGATACAACCTAGTTCACCTAGCTTCCACTACTTCATGCAGAAAAAAAATTTAAAAAAGACTGACTGTAAAGTAATGTAAATTGGTGTTGGGTTCGATTTCTACTCGGGGGAATGTATATAATTAAGTTATTTTTTATGAAATTCCTATATTTATTATTTCTATTCCTATGACAAAGCGGCGTTATGCCAATTTGACTCAACAACTTGACAACAAGTTGACTCAACACACAATAACTCGATTACGCGCTGATAAAGGAAAACAGAGTGTCATGACACTAAGTCCTCTCTGACTACCGTGCTATGCGGAAAAAAACATGAAGCTGATAAAAAATGTATATACTCACAAAATACGATATTCTCAATATACCTATATGTGTAAGGATACGTTTAAAATTGAATTTAATTTGAAGGTTGAAATTCCGTTGATGATAGACAGCGCTAAGGGCTTAGGGGATTCGTAAAATTACGTTTAATTATCGAACTGCCGTCAAGACGTAAACATAGTGCTGCTAAATAACAGCTCTCCTTCTGATTTTTATGCTTTTGGACTTATAAATTGCATTGAATCTTTAGAAAGTTCTTTATTTATGTTTTTCAGTTTCACGTATTATTTCGCATAGCAGGGTCGTCAGAGAAAACTTAGTTTCAAAATATTCCGTTCTCCACCTTCCGCGAGGATTAAGCGAGAATTTGAGAGGCACAGACGATGCGCTTTGTTTTATTTACCAGAGCGGAGAAATGAAAATAATTAAAATATCAACATTACCCCGAATGGGGATCGAACCCACAACCAATCGCGATTACAGTCAAACGCTATTTTAATTTGCTTATAGATTAAATACAATTTTAAACGTAACAAAATAGAGTACCTGAGGCGACTATTTTTTATAAATTACAAGAACTAATTACAAAACGCGATCGATTAAAAAGTCCTCAATTTTAACGGAATAGTCCCATACCGATCTATTAAAGAGGCTGGTGGAGGCCATTACCTGGACCCGAGGTACCTTTAATCCCTATAATTAGAGCCATCCCACACCGCGTGATTAATAGTCCAATAATTCCAGCAACAAAATAATGAGATACCGATCGTCAATAATTTAATGAAAAGATTATGAAAAGTCCGATTTGTCTCTTTCGTCACACGGATGTTTGACGGAACTCTTTATGTAATTTTTGGGCAAGGAAAACGCTAAAACGCTCATCTTACAAAATAATTGGAATGAATAAGCAGTTTTTGAAATGGTGCGTAATTTATTGGTTCACTCACAAAATTGTAGTAAATTTAGAGATTTAGAAAACGTATGAAACGCAGCGGGATTCGAACGCGCGCCTTGAAAACCGTTAAAGAAAACCGTTCAAGTGGCTCGAAAGTTTTCTAAATGTGTATTTTTCAATTTTCTTAGTGTGCGAAAAACACTTTAAAAAATGTTAAAAAATATAAATTAAGAGATATTTAGATATTGCGCGTTGAATGGCGGAACCCACCGCCGCGCTTTGTCTTAGTTACCAAAGCGGACTAATGGAAGTATTTTAAATCGGGAATCGTATCGACAACCAATCGTGCTTACACAATATTCTCCACAATATCCACTGTGATAACTTTAATGGCTACCTACCTACTACGTTAAGTATAACTTTAACAGTATATTATATTGTAGAATACTTTTTTAAATATTTTTTTTTTATTTGTACTCTTTAACATTGTGGTAGCTTACTAATTATTATTATCTTCCCTTGTGGTTGAGCGTCAAACCCCTAAATTGAGCGCGTATTAGGAACGCCTATTGTTGCATAGTAAAACATTAAGACCATGTAATTTTCCAAAATGGATCACAATTTATCTATGAAATTAGATCAACCTTTTGGAGATTAGGGAAGAGTTCTAAATCGTTTTAGACCTCAATGTGATTTAGTATTTACTAGACGCTGCCACTGCACATGTTGTAACTGATATTAACAAATTAATATTAACTTATTTTCCATTTTTTTTATTATTTTATTGGTATATAAGATTAAATTGTCTTACGCATTAAAAAAATACATGCCTTTTAATAATAATTTCTCTGAGCTTCTGTAATCGAAATTACAATAAATAGGCTAAAGGTTCACTTGTTCTTCAGAACAGAATGACTAGTCACTATCTGTCTAGTTACTACATCTACAACGATAAAAATAAGTATAAGTATTAACTAGCAAATAACTAGCAAATATAGCAAACAGCGTCTGATTGTAAATGTGGTTGATTGTGGGTTCGATTTCCAATCGGAGGAACGATTGTAAATTATTGAATGGTTTTATTTCAGCAATGCGGGCACGTGGCTTGTACGTTTTGTTAACGAAGTCAGAATTTTTGTATTATTATTTTTTTCTAAGAACTAATATAATTGTTTATTAAACGAGTAGTTCCTATAGAAGTTGATTATCATAGGGAACACAGAAGGAAAGATGCCTAAAAGTCGTGTGCGCAGCAGATGGTCTGTACAAACTAAAGAGTTCAGAATTCACAAAAATTCTACACGGTTGCTAGTATTGCGATTGACAGGTCCCTTTAGGTGTGTTAATCCTTTCCAGACTCATCCCACCGTGGCTATGATTTTCAGAAATGAAGGACCGACCACAGATGTTATAATAAAATTTCTCAATTTACTACCAATCTTATATTAATATTATATTATTACATGTTATTATTATTTAAATTTCGTCGCTCTGGTAAGAGAAAACGCGGCGTTGAGTTCGACGCCATTCGACGCACAATATCTCGTATTCAGATGGAAAGTGGAGAACGGAGTGTCTTTAAACAAGGTTCTCTCTGCCTTTACAAGTATTCGTAAGGCTGAATATTACAATATAATAACACAATATACTACAATAATTTAAACCAGAAAGTAGCATATAACAGGAAAAATTGGAATTTATCAAATTGGCCTTTAACTGGGATTAAAAAAAATCTCTAAGTCCATTTAATTCTTTGTGAAAAATATAAGGGCATAATTACGGTCACAATCCCGTGGTTAGCGAGGCAGGACAATTAGATTTTGACGGGCGGGTGATAAATGGTTTGCTTGGTTACATTCGAGACTAAAAAACTAGGAGTCGCTCTTTTATGTTTGTGCTTGTATGTTTTTTATAATATTAGTTAATTATTTTGTTTTTTGTTTTTATATAAATTATTTTTTTCTTCTATACATTTTATTGAAAATTATACCTTTACTCTTAGACAAATTCGCGTTGGTATGTAATTTATTTATTTTTTAATAACTATAAATAATTTCATATGAGTTTTCGACCCAAAACTCTCTAACAAATCTGTGTTCCTTCAATAATTTATAAACTTTACCATCGAGGTTATTATTAAAACGGTCGTTTTCCTAACCGCGAATTATCAAATTTCTTGCACTCGCCCTAGAATTATCACATAAGTCCAAATGTCTTGAGGTATCTAACAGCAACCAGGTCGAAAAGATCCCATACGCTCCCTTATAGGCCTACAATTGTATTTAGTGAATATAAAGAAAATAAAGCGATAGGGGTCTTATTAAGTTGGCACCAAACCTTGAACGATTAAACGAAAATTGCAAAAGATTACAGGTTCCAAAGTAATTCGCAGATCAGTTATAATTACAAGACTTCTAACTTTTTAAATGCAGCCATTAATACTATAATTGTATAATTTTGAGTTCACCTAAGGCTCAGTGTTGCCGAAGAATACCAAATGGTGTTGGCAGATAAAATAAAAAAACATGGGTACCTAATATAAATGACATATAAAATTTTGTTATAAATCACTATTATTATTATTTACAATAAGAAACCTTAAATCAATTAGTAAGAAATCGATTGATTTGATCGATCAAAATCGATTTTAGTAATAAATACCTAATAAGGTACATATTTTTTTAAATTATGTGATAAAACCATTATGGCTGTTTTCTTTAAGTATTATATTTAACTAGTGATTATATTATAATTCAACACTCCCTTATAATTACGTTTAAAAAGTAGATTTGCTGATAGTTTCCCGCCTGAGCGCTTCGAGTGACGATTGGCATAATGTCGAACCTGTCGAGTTAACCTGTCACAGGGAAGATCGTACTTTAAATACTTCTTGAAACAATTCCCGTGGGAAACTACGCAGTTGTACTATTTTTACTTTTGTATTAACTCCTTTTTTTTAAAACAAATATGAAAAAACACATAAATATATTTTAATAAACTTCTTATTCTTACAATTTTTTTATTTAATGAATTATTAGGGTTATTTTATTATATATAGACAAATTATCGCTCATATACAGTAGATGCTCTTTAAACATAAGACACCTGTATGGAAATCAAACTTCAAACCTTCATCCTCTAGTCAACTAACTCAACTAGTTCTGTTAAAATTGTATTAAAATAACTGCAATTAAAAAGTCAAATGTTGATATAAAGGCAAATTAGAACATTTTTTTAAAGTGTTATTCACACACTTAGGTAATTGAAAAAGACATATTTAGATAACGTATAAAAATTTGAACGCAGCAGGATTTGAACCCGCGCCTCTTGGAAAAGGTTCTTGGTTTTCAAAAGGTCTCAAAGGTTTTCAAAACTTAGTCTCAGTACACTCTGTTCTCCAATTTCCGTCCGAATTTAACCCAGTGCGTATTAAGTTTAATATAACCATAACCACATATATATTTCACCGAGTGGGAATCGAACCCACGGCCAGATCGCCTTTACAGTCGAATGTTATCCCACTGCGCCACGAAAGACTAGTTATTAAATTATATACTAAACGAATTATGATTGAGAATTTCAACGTTTATTATATATTGAAACTCACAAACAAAACAACAATTTTCTATGTTGAAGCAGCAAAAAAAATTAATTAGATAGGAAATATCGCCTGTACTTGACATTTAGATAACTCACGTGCAATGCATTTACGTCGGCCAAGTAATTATAGCGCATGTGTGCTTATTCTTTCTAGAACTTTTTTTTGCTATTTAAGCACTAAACTAACTGTGAGAACCTAAAAAACGATGTATCTCATACATATAAAAATATATCTATATACTTTGTAATTAATGGGCCAACTCAACGCCAATTTGTCTTGCTAAATCAGGGAAATATAATATTTTGTATATAACTATACTAACCATACCAAATATAATCGCTTGTACTGTCAACACATTTCGATATTAAAAATCTATATACTTATACAAAGATAAAATTTGGCAGCGAGATAGTTTATAGTTATCAGACGACGCTAAAAAGGGCTATTTCGACAGGGTCGGATTAAGGATATCTAAAGATTCTCAAATTCGCAAGTTCATAAGTAAGTCCTTAATATTTCTGCTGCACACTTAGAATTTGGCCGAGAGGTTCTCATTAACGCGCCCGAAGTCGCTGGCTACAGCTAGTATAATATAATGTCACAATAAATTCGACATGCACTTTTATAATAACCTTCAGTTTATTGCCATTACGATATCCCACAGGAAGGTGTCAGCGCTTTTTACACTATAAGACATTTAATTACGTACGCCGAATGAATAATTCAGATGCGCGCGCGCCGGAACGGTCACAGCGCGTAGCGACTAGCGGTCGTCCAAGATTTGAAATTATGTGGCCATTTTTATTAGACACAAGTATTACCCTTCTCTGGTCTGTTGCGTGCATTGTTTCTGAATTAGAAAGTAGGGTTTTAAATGTAATCTTTGTAATAATCTCGTTTGTCGTAACTGGGTATTCTAGATTGGTGACTAACAGATTTAATGGTATTATCCGTTAGAAATGTGTATATAGAGAAAAATTTTGGTTTTCGCAGATTTTTTCTTATATTTTTTCGTGGTTTTAGGTTCTAAATCCATTCTAGAATAATGTTAAATATATTATATTCATAACGTGATCCACACTCATAAAGTATTTTGTAATTGAATAAAATATAATTAATCAAAAGCTCCTTTAAATTTACATACATATTTATAAAACGACAAATTGGTGGTATTTTGTTTCAAAGAAACCCATGTATTTAATTTGCACGAAACTAAAAATAAATATCTGATAGTTTTTCTTAAAGTCATTATAATTATGTTTTTAGGTAAGCATTAAAGGAAATATAAAAACTTGTTTTTCAACTGTCGTCTAATATATACAAGCATATAAAAAAACTTAACGTTGACGTGTCAATATACGCGTTGCCATAGCAACGTGATTATGGGTTACTTTACACAAAAGTACAAGCTAAAGTGTAACATTTATCTCATTCATTCAATGTATTTGTAATGCATTATTGTATAAAAAAATTGGTAATCTATGACTATTCACAATTTTCGTAAAAACGGGATTGAAAGCTTATCTAAAGATAAAAATTGATAGCGATCTTTAATTGTTATTACTTTTACTTTTTTTACTCATATATTTGTAGGCATACAATGTTATGTCGCAAGTAACAAATTATTTAAAAAACAAATAACTCGTTTTTAAATTTTTGACGTTTGATTGATTTTACGTAATTAAAAATTTATTTAGGCGTGTCTTATGTGGCCTACGAGCTACCAGTGCCCACAAAGTATTAAGTATAGCCCACATTGTATATACCTTGAAGGGTGTATGGGCGCATTGAGGGTCTCACGAAATTTCCAAGGAAATGTGAATAAACGGCATTTTACATGTTATACTCCACGCAAACAAAGTTGCGGACGAAAATTCGTTAGAAAATAAAAATTATAAACTTGTTGGAATGAAATATATATAAATTTAGCACTACAATAAACAAAAAGAAATTCCAAATCGGTACATCTCCTCGGGCGCTCATCAGTTCGGTCGTATAATTTAGTTTTCTTTCGTCTCTACACTAGTCACATCGTGGAGCAAAATATTTGACATACTTCACCGCCCTCAAAAATAAATTATAGGGTTAGGGTCCATGGCGAATGCATCTGACACATATTAAAAATGCAACAATCGTTTCTGTATTATTATGAAATTATATAAAAATTTGTAACAAAAAATTTGAAAAGATAGAGCAGCGAATTATGTTTTGAAATTTTTATTGGCAGATTTGCTACTGCCAGGAGGCTTAACTTGAATATTTTTTTGTACGAATAAATTAAAATATAATAAATTCAACGGAGAACGGAGTGTCTCGACATTAGGTTCTCTCTGACTGCCCTGTAATGCGGTCTAAAAAGCGTGATGCTGGAAAAATTAAATACATGCCTTTATATACCCACTTTACTCGCATTTAATGTGCTAAGTAAAAAGTAGTAGTTTAGTACCGTTTCATTCCATAATATTGCACGCAAACTTGGTATTATTTTTACCTTTAGTAGACTAACAGCTACAGACGATATAAAACTTCAATCAACAACAAATTTTTAATAGCATTACAATGGTGTTAAAACTATGTGATATTAATCGAAACAAGTTATTATATCGGAATATTTTATTAAAGAAAATTAGCTTTGGCTATTTGGCCAGTAGGAAATTATGCTGTCAGAATGTAGATTTAAATATTACTTATTATTATATATATATATATATATATATATATATATATATATATATATATATTATTATTATTATTATACATGTACATTTAATATAGTTTTTGTTTGTTCATTTTACATATAAAAACTTAAACCTAATGCAAGAACACTTCAATTTTAAAATAAGATTACGTAACTTAAATATAAAACTGATAATTTATAATAATATATTCATTTGTAAAAATTAAAAAAGTCTTAATAACCCCGTCTTGGCACATGAACTTGGCATATTCCCATATCTCAAGTCGGTCCCCTCGGCGACGACGATAGATTTGCATAATAACTGCCTACACTCGTCCGCCCTAGGGAGATTTGTCCACTTTTTTCGACAAATTCCATTCTTTGAACAAGATTACTCAAATACTTGGTGGATTTACACAGGAATGTTTGATTGGATTTAAAATTAGCCGCGACATTTTCAAAGGGGAGATGACACGGTAGTGGCCAAAACAACGGTCGAGCTTTCATATTTCCATATTGACATTATAATCATTTCAAATTTTATAAAGCCATAAAAATTTTAAAATATTCGAAATAATAATGTTATTTTGAACATCAACATATCGCTTTTCTTGATTTCAGGTATTACGCAGCAATAAAGCGCTTAGAAGAAATAAAGAGTATAACCTAGTGGTTACAGAACCATACCGCGTAAATACAGTTTCAAATTCTTATTATTCTATAGTTGTAATTTCTTCTTGATAAAAGACATATTTAGGAAACGTATAAAAGTTTGAACGCAGTGGGTTTTGATCCCGCGCCACTTGAAAACCGTTCAAGATCGAGAGGCGCGGGTTCAAATACTGCTGCGTTCAAATTTTTATACGTTTTCTAAAGATGGTTTTTTTCAATTTCCTAAGTGTGCGAACACTTTAAACAATTTAAAATTTAAAAAATATATATTCTTCTAGATATTCTGATTTTAGCAGTGCCGTAGAAGAAAAATAACGTAGTGTCAAGGCACTTCGTCCTCCGATTTTCACCTGAAATAAATATGTTGAGTGCGTTTTGTCTTAGGTACCAGAGACGGAGAAATGAAAATATTTTTAATATCATTCGCCACGATGGCCGTGTATTATATATATTGCTGTTTTAACCTGAACTTATATAATTTGCTGAAATTAGAAATTGCTGACCTAGTTGTTACTTTTGAATCGCACACGAGAATTTTGAATCACATATATTATTTTTATTTCCTAATAAGTGTTTTGTTATTTCTTAATACCTGAAATCAAGAAAATCGGTATGTAGGTTCTCAAAATAACATTTATATTCCGAATAAATTTAATATGGAATTTATAAAATTTAAAATAATTATAACGTCAACCGTTGCTAACTTAATTTTTGTAATATAAATTGTGTAGTTTTAAGTGCTATAAAGAAAAAGACATATTTAGAAAACGTATAAAAATTTGAACGCAGCGGGATTTAAACCCGCGCCTCTTGAAAACCGTTCAAGCTATCTGACCGCTAAGCCATGCGTTCTACATCCACGTTGAAATTCTTATACGCTTATTACAACTTATATTTGTTGTAAAATATATATATATATATATATATATATATATGCTATAAAGAATATATATAAGTTTCTACCCACGCATGGATTTCCGTAAAGTAAACGAAGTCCCTTTAAAGTAATTTAATTTGAAAGCTCTATAAACTACATATACTCATATAATTATCATGCAGCTTTACGTATTGCATTCGTGTTTTTTATCTTGATTATGAATCTAAAACGCATTAGATAATATAAAATGAGCGTAGACACAAGTATTGACAAAAATGGCCGGTGCCGTGTAATGACTTAATAACGCAACAAAAACACTCTTCCCGTCACGAGACGATGCCGTTACATCTAAATAAAGTATGAGCATTCTAATCGTATGTTCTTGAAGATTTTAGATTAGTTAAAGTTTTGTTTTATTTTATTTCGATTTATTATACTTTCTGAGGTTTTACTGTAAACGCAATGGTTGTTGGTTCGATATCAAGTACGGCAAATCTATACATATATAAAAATGTAACTGCTCGCTGTCTGTACATGGAAGATATATATGATAAATTATTATTAGGGGCATTTAACAATGTAATGGAACCCGAAATAATGACTTTATTATTTTTTTCTGTTTGTCTGTGCGTTTATGCACGCTAATTTTAGAACTAGCTAAACCGATTTAAATGCAGTTTTGACTTTTATATTTTCGTAAACCTTGGTTACCATTTAGTGTTTGATTTATTTCAATCGGTTCATAAATAAAGAAGTTACAACAGTTTAAATTATAAATCTTAGTAAAGATAAGATGTAAGTTGGAACGCGGGCGGGTGGACAGTCAAAATAGATATAATCGTATAATTTAGGCAGGCAAAGTCGCTGTCCGGTCGCTTATACAGCTTGAGACTAAAATTGCAAAAATGAACATCAATCTAATTAAACATAAAAAGTTAAACAAATCATCTGATTTATTTTTTTAAAGTGTTATTCGCACACCAAGGAAATTGAAAAAGACATATTTAGAAAACGTATAAAATTTTTAACGCAGCGGGATTTGAACTCGTGCCTCTTGAAAACCGTTCATACGCTCTGACCGCTAAGCCATGCGTTCTACAGTAGGCGCGAGTTCAAATCCCGCTGCGTTCAAATGTTTATACGTTTTCTTAAAAAATCATCTGATTATGTAAATATCAAATAGAAGAGGCTAATTTCGTAACCGTACCCAGTTTTAGTGAGAGCTTTGCCTAATTGCCACACGAATGCAACACATTTTGCAATCTCCTAGAGCGTTGAGGCGCGCGACTAACAAACCGTAACACTTACATGAAACTAAATACTTTACAAAACACTTATAAACAAGTAAACCACTTCTATCTATACACAATAAAGTCGAAAACACTTTAACACACAAATGTTAAACAGTAAAGAAGACCTTGCTAAAACTGTCAGCTCTATCGCAAGTAATATACAGAGTGTTGATATACCTGACAATTTGAACGTACATTTTTCGGAGTACTGCCTATGTAAGTGTGATTTCGCTACTCTGGTGCCCATTACATACATACGGATGTCACGCTCGCTGATTTTGTCGTTTACGCTGGCCAATAGGCAGTGCAATCCAGTCATTACAAGAGACAATGGAAGCTGGGTATATAAAGTATATACGTCTATATAGAGGTTTTCTTTGTAATTTTCCGGTAGGTGGACACAACAATAGGCGCGTGGAAATAAACAACTGCGCACGCATTGTCTAAAAGATGAAGAGATAGGTACAATTACGTTCGCATCTGTACATTGATATGTTACACAGCTTGGAATAGATTTTACACTAAATGTAATAATTATTTTCAATTTCAATGTTCTACTAAACCCTTGTTCTTATTTTGTCTAGAAGTTCTGGAAACCAATAAACTTGATTTTAAGATTCTAAGGATGGTTTTGAAAATTACTTTAATAGTCAAATATAATAATGAATAAGTTTAGTCTTCTTATTATATACTAGCGATCCATTCGCGGCTTTGCCCTGCGTATACTACTTGAGACTAAACTATTTCGTTCTTTCGCCCGCCCACGTTCTCACTCAAGTCCTAAAGTTTAATTTATAAATTAAACGACTGTAACTGCTTTATTTATCAAACGATTGAAATGAAATAAACACTAAATGTTAAGGAAAGCTTACCATAATACAATAATTAAAGTTGCATTGAAATTGGTTAGGCTTTTTCTGAGATTGCGAGTCCACAAACAAACAGACAAACATAAAAGAAAATTAAAAATCATTGTTTTTGTTTCTATTACATTGACAAATGCCCCTAATAATAGTTTTTATCATATCTTTCATGTACAGACAGC
This sequence comes from Podotricha telesiphe, assembly GCA_038994665.1. NCBI lineage: Eukaryota > Metazoa > Arthropoda > Insecta > Lepidoptera > Nymphalidae > Podotricha > Podotricha telesiphe. The sequence goes on from JAOYRR010000327.1 coordinate 1,779,851, forward strand.
GATCAGTTATATTTTTATTATATGTAATAGATTGGAATAGTACGCATTACTCTGTAAAATATGGAAATTGGTGGGAATATTTACGTATCATCACCGTTGTGATAAATACAACCATATTAAAATATGAAAAATAATAAAAACTAAGTCATTCTAACTAAAAATTTTTTTTGCAATTATATAATCTAATTAATTTTATCAAACAATAATATTTAATTGTGTTGTGGGTTCTATCTCGAAGGATTTTTTTTTCATTTCTCAGCTCTAGTACCTAAGACAGCGTGGGGTTGAGGTCAAAGCACAGTTCCGGGTGAAAAGTCAGAATGGAGTGTCAAGTAGAAAAATAATATATTCAATTAATAATGTATTAATTGTACATTGGCTGTGCATTTTCAACTTTTCAAACAACTAGGTTGTCATATAAACGAAGGATGTACCGCGTGCCATCAAATTATCTCTTACAAATAAAACTGTAATTAAATTGGCATACAATGAGGTCAAATTTCATTCCAACCTTTCAAGATTTTAGGAACAGCTATGAAATAAATATTAATGGCTCAGCCAATAAAACCTTTATTCACGCACAATTTGTAGTCTCTTTCGATTGACGTCTACGAATATTTTAATTGCATCGATTCGAGTCATATTGTGTTAAAGAATTAAATCGATTTATTTTAAGCTGTAGGCAATAGAAAGTGTGAGCTTTTGCAATAATTAAAAAAAAAATGAATTAATTGCATGTTTCAAATAATAAAATGTTATTTTCATATGTTATATAATATTTTTTTTTTTCATAATAATGATGCCTACACTAAAACCATGATCTTCACCAAAATATAATTTGAAATTTAGGAACCAGTTAAAAGCAATTCAAATTAATGGATTTGTCATCGTTATTAATTTTATAGGAATTAATACGCGAGCGGCGAACGCAAAGAGGTATTTTTTGAACAAAATTGACATTTAATAGACTACAGACGAGTGACGACGTATAAAGCGGTGACGGTAAATTGATTGACAAATTGCGTGACGAATCCGAAATGGGTGGATTTCTTGTCTGTGTATCTCTTAAAGTTGCGCTTTTGTATGGGGCCAGAAAGAGCTGGTAACCCTCGATTTCGATAGTAAAGACTACTAATTTAAGCTTTTTTTTATAAATTAACTTGCGTATTAAATTTAAAAGTATAAAGAGCCATTTTTAACATTATTTTAAAGTATGTAAATAATTACATACTTAGGAAATTAGAAGCGGGTGTTCAAATCTCGCTGCGTTCAAATTTTTATACGTTTTCTAAATATATGTTTTTCAATAAGAAAGTCATATGGCCTGTACAAGAAAATTAAACGGAACGAAATACTTGATAACGAATTTTCATAACTAATTAATTGATTCGTAACATTTGTATAAACTTGAATAATATGCAATTAACATAAAGATTAAGAAAGAGATAAATATATTCAGAGAACTAATTGCTAATTAGTGTGGTTAGAAGAAAAAAATGTAAACACTTTTTTTTGTATATTTTTTTCTATACACTCCATACAAAACAAATAATAAAATTATTACTGTTTATTACAATTGTATTTTATTTATAATTATTAAATATATTTAATTCAACTATTCGCTGTTTTAGCAGCCACAATGGAAGTTGTAAAAGTTGTATTTAACAGCTTGAAGTTCTCACGACAGATCGCTCAGATAGCTGACTTGTTCATTATTAGTAAATCGGTTTTATTGAAATATTTCAATCGGATGCCGCCTTTGATCTCGTTGTGTCAATTTCTTTTAATCGATATATCGCCGTTTACTAGTAGAAAAAGAGACTATATCGAGTAATTAGTACTGTCCATTCGATTCGATAATCGATCTTTTTTTAGAACTGAAACGAATCGTCTGTCATATTTGAAAGTTATGCTAGGCTGAACAGTCGCTAATTTGACGTATATAATGAAATTGTATTATTTAAATTAATAGAATCATGTATTTTAACCAGACTCAGAAATAAATAGCCTTTTAGCTCATCTTAGCTAAACATAAAAACTAGTTCAGACTCGTATATTTAATATATTTTCATTTCTCCGCTCTGAAAAACGCCAAGCTAAGGCACACAATGCCTCGATTCTGGTCAGAAAGTGCAGAACGGAGTGTCCTGGCACTAGTTTCTCTCTGAATATCCTGCTAAGCGGGAAAGAGCGTCAAAATAATTCAGGCTCTTACATCTGTACGGCTAATTATCATAATTCAATTATATTTCAATGTTATAATGTAAAATGTAATAAATAGAATGGCAATCTTGGCCAAGTCAAGACAAACGTGTCGTTAGAATTCGCTATCTCAATTTAAATATCAATAAAAGTTACCATATCACCTTTCTATTACTATATATAAGGAAAAAACCTATCCTAGAAGATAAATTACAGAAAAAAAAATTATCGTATTATTCCTTTTAAAGCGTTTTAGCTTGGTTCTGTAATCGAAAGAAGCAATCTGTGCACCATAATTTGTTCTCTAATATTAACGCAGCCTTATATTAAACACCGATACCTGTAATGCATGACAATTTTGACATTGACACACCAACATCCGCTACCAAAATCTGCCTTTTAATTTATTTAATACGCGTCTCTAATTATAGACAATCATCAAAGAACGTGATGCCTCTGACATACGAGGTAATCTTTTGTACTCCCATCAAGAATTGTCAGACATGTTTTGCTTTAGCTAACCTTTCAATAACTAATATAATAAGACCCTTAGCTTATACAGAAATTTTCAATCTTTAACTAGTATTGAACTAGACTACAGAGGCCCACGTACAGTGGTCTCGTGCACAATTACCGAAGAACTGTAATCAGTCGTAATAACAGAACTGATAATCATGATTTTCGTCATTATTTTTTTGTTAATATATTTTCGGAGTTTTTTCGACCAAAGTCAAAGATGTCTGATATTGACATTATATAGAAATAATCGTTTAGTCCTTCATTAAAAAAAAAATTCCGATTAAGCGAATCCTGTTTGTATTTTTATTACTTTGAGATTACATATAATTAAATTGTGACAAATTATTTCTACGCGGATCTTAGTTTTTTTCGCTTGTTAATCTGTTCATATAATAAAAATTTAAGTGATCGCTGTCTGTACATGGAAGATATATGAAAAAATATATATATTTAAAAAACGTATAATAATTTGAACGCAGCGGGATTTGAACCCGCGCCTCTTGAAAACCGTTCAATTTTCTTAGTGTACGAATAACACTTTAAAAAATGTTAAAATATATATATATATATATATATATATATATATATATATATATATTAGAGCATGTAATAGAACCCAAAACAATGATTTTTAATTTTCTTTTCTGTTTGTCCGTGTGTCTGTTTGTTTGTGCATGCTAATCTCAGAAACGGCTGAACCGAATTAAATGCATTTTGACTATTGTATCGGTTCATAACAAGAAAAATATAGACATATGAATAATAAATTTAAGCAACGCTTATGATTTAAGTGAGAACGCGGGCGGGAGAAAAAAGTATAGTCGCTAGTTCATAATATTTTCTAACAATTAATTGCCGCTAATAATATATCTTCATTTATGAAATCGGTTTTGACTTGTGTATTTATCATATTATATGTATAGAAAACGTGACAGACATCATCAAGAGACATCATTTATGCCATTTGAAGGATTTAGTTATTTGTAAATAGGTACATGTATAAGATATTATTACAAATATTTAAATATTAAATTTACAATAGTTTCTTGCACAAATTTTATTAAAATAAGGTTTTTCTTTAGAAATCCGTAAGAGTTTCCTTCTTAAGTTTGCAACGTCTGTTTCTAAACCACTCAAAGTATTTATTTTTTCAGATTCGCTCTCTGTACTTTTTGCCCGAAATCGAGGAATTGCGTGTTAAGTGGCAAAACTAAACGCTTGCGTTCTTAGTGAAGTATGGTTTTTTTATATGTATATTTCAAATATAGTCATTTCCCCGAGAGGGAATCGAACCTACTACCGAGTGCGTTTTGATTATTATTATTTTTATACCGCCTAAGAGGAGCAACTATACAAGTAGTATATATAATATGACTATTGGGATTTCGATTGTCAAACAATGTTCGCATTTTCGATATTTTGGTACGTACATAAAGATTGACCATTGACCAAAAAACAGAGATATGACTAGATTATCTTATACATATAACTACTAGAAAAGGCACCCAAATCTTGGTAACAATATGCGAAGGAAAACCTTGCTACCAACGGAGAAGTATGAAAATGAGCATAGTTAAAGTTATTGTTTTTAATAATATTTCGATATATTAAAATAATAAAAATAATGTTACACACGCTACAATGTATTTCACAAACACCTTTGTATAAAGTAACATGCAAGTTGCTAGGCAACGCTTTACGCGTCAATGTGTCGTCTCATATGTAAACTTTCCGGTTACATCAAGAAGGAGAGATGGTCACTGCGTGTGAAAGAAATAAATAATTTGCTATTATACTCTTGGTTTGCAGCTGACGGCGCTCTGTCACTGGGTGGCATCAATTTCTGTATAGTAGTCATAGTTAAAAATAAGAATTGTAGCTAATTTGTTTTTATTTCTTATTCTAAAGGGATATTATATATATATTTTAAACTTAACATGAAATACACAAACATATTTGTTACAACTACATCTGATTATCAATAAAGTATTCAAATAAAAGCTCAATTGACAAATAAAAGCTCAATTGAGAATTTGAAACGAACTGAAATGGGTTTTTAATAGAAAAGAAATACTTTTTTAACAGAGATAACGAAAACAGTAAAACTCGCTGTAAGTAATTTAGTAGTAATCTTAGCATATACTATAGTATATGCATTTTCACTCTTTTTCCCGATAGAGAGAGAGTTCCCGAATGTACCCGAGTTCGAGACATTGCGTGTTATTTGGTGAATCTCAACACCATACTTTGTCTTGTCACCATAGCGAAGAAATGAATATAATTTAAATAAAATCATTTCCACGTGTGGAAATCGAACCTACAACCATTGTGTATACCCACTGCGTCACACTGGCCCCTTTTACCTACATATTTCCATATGAAACTTTAATATCAAAACAAAATGACCATTAGAACTCAACACACGATATTTATCTAAGCTTTATAATAGAACATATCCATGGCATGTAATTGTTGCTTATAAATAACAAGACTTTGTAAGAAGGAGGAGGCTATCGCGTATGGAACAATCGCTATTGTGGTCCGCTGCCGGCGGCAAGTGCTGCTTCGATGCCCGGCTAAGTTACGAGGATTCCAAGCTAAGTATATGTAATGACAATGTGATTATATTGCTTGTATGATTTTTTCCTAACATATATTTTTTTATATATGGTTTAAATAAAGGAGAATTCAGCAATAACATCTATATTTGGATATGCTTTGGATTTATTTATTGATAAGTAATAAACACAGCTTCTGACTGTAAACGCAATGGCTTGGGTTGTAAAACTTGGTACCGTTGGTTCTTCACGGAAGGTTAGGGTTCTCGTGGCCTCGGCTAGTGGCGGTCAAGGAGGCACCGAGCACCGAGAGGTTTTAGTGGGTATACGGACGGCCAGTCCGGAGTTCCACATAACTACGTCGGAGTTCCTAATCGGGCTGGTATCCGTAAAGGATTTCCTCACGCAAAAAAAGAACTTGGTTCTCTCTAATAACAGGGTAGGCCTGTTATGCAAGATAAAGATTATTATTATTTTTTTTTTAATCTAAATATATTTAATATTAAATGAGATTTATGTCATTAAAAGATTGTTATACATTTTTATTGCATGCAATAAATAAAATTAATAATAGTTATTTATGAATAAAAATTTCTGATTTATAACATTTTCATAAATTACTTTTAAATAGTATTAACGAGATGTAATATCTATGAACTTTGGCTAAGTTGCAAATAAATCCAAGCCTATCTAAAGCCCTAAGCACATGGTGAAAGTTCGTATTCGCACTCGCCTCGAGGCTACGACCTACGCTGGTCGACTTATTCTGTATTCTGTATTGATCATACATATATATAAAATATTTAAAAATAAAAAAAATGCTAACAAAAGCTAAAAAATATGCTTTATTTCTTTTTTTTTTTAATTTTATATTAAGTTTCATATTTTGTCGTTATATGTGGGCAAAAGAAAAATATATTCATACTTTAATGACTTTAGCTCTGATATCTTAGCTTATCTTGTCAGAATGTAAAAAAGTTCAAATTAAGATTTCTAAAATAAAATTCTCAATTACTACATGCAACAAAAACATTTATTGGATTTCTTATAAAATTTCATACTGATCCAGGTAGGCTTTTTATACAATACTGGCCACCTACTATGGCTTTGTATGGGCAGACAGAAACAGACAGGAACACTCAGAAAAGTAGAACAACTAATTAAATTAATTCTTCTCCAGTTTCTCTTTGTATTACTAAATTTTAATATTATGATTCAAATATATATTTGTTTTTGACGGTTTTTGTATTGTACCTATTTATCTATTGCGTCACAATAATTTCCATACTGTACCAATACGAAATAATAAATGTATGGCCATCTTTCTGAAAATCTTGGACTTTGGGCAATTTTCATTAAGATCTCTTAACTTTATTAGAAAATAAAACAGCCAATATTTCTCAATCTTAACATAGCTTTCACACAATTTTATTATCATTTCCGTTTATCCACTCAGAATAAGTACACAAAGTGCATCACCCACAAGCGCAGTGGACAAGCGATAGGCCATTAACGATTTATTGCCAACAGATTGCTATCATTACGTCTGCCTTTGGATTATGTTGTTTGAATACGTTATTAGGACTCTTGCTGGTTTAAATAATTATATTATTTTAACTAGAAACCAATATTCTAGACTTCATTTAGTTAGACACCGCCGTTGACTGTCATCGTGAGCAATAGCGAAACAAGTTTAAAGGCTTGGGACGAAAAATCTTTTCATATAACGAGCTTCTCACTTTATTTTAAAAAACGTGATCGATTATTCTTCATTTAATATAATGTGTTCCCATAAAACTTTGTGAAGCAAATATTAAAAAAATATTATATGCATGATGTACATGCATATAATATTTTTTTAATATTTGCAACTTCTGCAGAATGCAAGGCTGAGAGAACTTAGTGGTTGATTAGTCAATTCTACACTTTTTTCTCTATCCATTTCAACCATAGCTTTTTGGATCTGAAAACTCTTGCCTAGCCCAAAACGTCGAAAAACTTACCTAACAGAAAAAAAGAATATATTTGATGCATACATTATAAGGTGCACAGATATTGAACCTTCTACTTGGTTGAAAACTTTCAATCTGCGCAAGGACAGCCTTTTTTCTTATGAACAAATATTAATTGACAAACAGAAAACTCAATAAGCCGACCTGATCCTCACCAACTTGATATCAGCACTTTTAATTGCGGTCCGATGAAGCGGGACTAATGCCGCCCTAAAACTTGGCCTGCTGGGGTCGATCAATAAAAGTTAAGTGACTGTCGTACTTTGCCGGATTTTCCTCCATCTATACCCTCCATGTAATTGTTCTTGATTATTTTTATTTTGTTTGTGGTTATTATATATAAACAAAAGGAAAAAAAACAAATGTTATTTATATCAAACTGAATGTAAACATTTTATAAATTTTGTTACAACTAAATTCCTTGAAATTAAGTCTTAGCGTTGTTTTAGCAAGTGACATTCACTCCAAAGCCATACATGAGGTTTCGAAGTAAGTATACATTTAAATTAAGCTTTTTTATCTGCTTGGCCTGCCTGGTCATCAAAAAAATAAATAATGGGCGAAACAAGTGCCAAGCTAACTTCGCCTCAACGTCGTCAATATCCAGATCCGCCATCGTGGTGCAGCGGAGTAGTGTCTGATTACAAACCAATTGGCTGTGGATGCAATAGCCACGCGCAGGTAATATTGTACTTAAATTTATATTTATTTCGCCACTTTAATACAACAAACTCCGACGGTAAGTTCAGCTACTTTTTTCTTTTAAAGTCGAGATATTACGTATTGAGTGATGGACCTCAACACCACGATTTGTCTTGTTCGGAATTGAACCCTCAACACATAGCGATTGCAGTCAGAAACAGTTCCACAGGGCCACGATGGCATCAGCTATTAAACATGGAATTTCTCAAAAATGTAGAACTGGGTGTTTTAAAACTAGAATAATATGTATAATAATAATAATAATAAATAATAATAATAAATAATAAATAATAAAAATAATAATAATAATAAAAAAAATAAATAATAACTTATAGAAATAATTGATTGATTGATTCATATCATTTTTCCCACGCTTTTCTATCAGCTTGTTCTATTATCAATTTTTGTTACACACTTTGTGATAAGGTCAATACAGTTCGTGATATATTTACTGCTTTATGTTTCTTTTTATGTACATATTTATAATGTACTCGACCGTGACAGAATATGTAAATGCTAACAATTCTTTTTGTTATACTTATGATTGTTTTTATATATTTACTCAAGAAATATATATTTAATAATAGTATTTTTTACAATGCATATTTTAATAGGCTAGTTCAAAAAAATTTGCCAATTTTCATGCTAAATTTTAAAGGATTTGTTATCATTTTAAATTTCTTATCAATAATCATATTATATATATGCCATCAAAATTTATTATATCTTATATATATGAACTTTAAAACTTACAATATATGTAAGTGCAAATAAAAATAATAATAAATATTTTTTATAATTTAATTTTTGTTTTATATACTATAATTTATTTGGTTCATCCTATTGGAAATGGCAATAGTACCAGCCGTATACTTATAAAAGCGTACCCTGAATCTGTAAATAATTTAAGCTATTTGACTTAAAACATCTAATATTACCAATAAATCGTATTAAAGTAAAAATAGAATTCCTACAAATGGGACATCCAGTGACAGACGAGTATGTCACAACGAATAGCTGTACTGAATACTAGAAAATACAGACTGTTCCAGACAATCATGACTAAAGGGGCCTAACTCATTTACTTCTTTATGCTTTTATAGCGTTTTTTCGTTAAAGACGATACAATATTTTAAATTATTTGATTTTATAACAAATTAATACTTTTTTTATCTAACACGTATATTGTTATATATTATCACAAGTTACTATACTCAAAAAAAGCGTCATAGAGTTGCATTTACATATAACATTTGATGTACCTAACAAAATATATTATATCATATAACATTTTTAAAAATATTTAAGTACGTTTCAGATTTTTAAAAGTAAAGGTAAGGTAAGGTAAAGGTAAAAAAAATAAAGGTTTTATGCGATTTTAAAACGAGTAACCGAAATAAAAACAACTAATTTACAGGTTATACCATTTTGGTCATAGATATCCTCAGTTACAAGTTGGACAAACATCAAATGTTAGCTGTAATGAAATCTCGGAACTCCACAGGAAGATTGCAAGTGTCCGGTATTTAGAGTACTTCCGCCCGGATCGCATTCCTGTCACGTCACTCCCCTCTTGGAATGAGCAGATATGTCTATATCTGACATAGCTAAGTAAGCTAAGTATTAATCTTTTTATTTATAATTGTTTTAACTTTATGGTATGTAAAGATTGCGGCTTATTTTCCAAAAAAGCTAAAAAATTATTAAATTAGCTAGAAATTTCACCAAGTTTGTAAGAGCTAAATTCACCTTTTGTCTAGTGTTTTACATCCACCTAGATACATTATGTACAGTTGTCTTAGTTCAATATAAATACCCTCTACAAGTAAAGAATGTCGTAGTTTCATTGCTTAGCAATGGTAACAAATTGCAAGTTATCTGCATGTGTATGTGCATATTTGCTCTAAAATGAATACTGATCAATATCTCGAAAACTATTTTTATATGCATAATTTTCTGTTTTCCGCTTAATATCTCAAAATTTTGCGAACAGCGCAAAGTAGAGTGTTTTTACATGAAGCCTACCTACCTGTTCAAAATAGAAATCTACAAAATTAAACAAAATGTCTTAAATTTAAAGTTAAAATTATATAAAAAAATATGGCCGTAGACTACAGTACTAGTAAGTACAGGATTATAGTACTATAAAATTTAGTTAGGATGGCTTCAATAAATAAAACTACACACAATAATAATATAAATCTATCTCTATATGCAATCAGTAGTAGTACAAACGTGAGAGCTTCCATACAATTTAGCACGATACAAGGAAAGCGCAAGAAAAACTCGACATTCGCTGTCGCTGAGTAAATCCAGTCAGGTGGAAATGGTCCGCTGTAGAAATAAGCCTGTTCATATATAAGAGCGGAGAGCGATTAAATATAATTACATTCATATTTAAATTAATAGTATGTATTATTGAATTAAATATATTATATTAACTTTGTATGTGTTGTTTAAACTTTGATGAAAAATATATACGTGATATTGTGCCATTGTTTTATGTTTGTTTCATTATGAATCCTAATTCGTCCCTAATTCGTTTTGAAAAAAGATTACTTTTATATAGCCTCAAAGGTTCTCAGTCCACAACTCACATGGGCAGTATAATTAGTTAACTAATTCTGTCAAAGAGAGATATAAAAAAGTAGAAACTATATTTCAGTCATTTAGTACCTACTGTTGCAACAAATAGTATACTAGAGGTCTACAAATAGTATATATATATATATATGTATATATAGTGATTGTCATGAAATCTCGAAATTTGTGTCCCATTAAGTTTAAACAAAAAGGTGGTGCAATAACATTAATTTCCATGCAAAATATATTACTTTATCTAGATAAATATTTACCTTGATCATTTATAAAACGTAAGTGTAAAAAATAATTATTAAATTGTGCAAATCATTCCCTCACCATGTCCCAAATTCTAGAATTAAGAATTATTAATAATTCTAGAATTAACATATTTTATGAGAACTACCTATATATTTCTGTTTTACTCATCCGTCGGCATAATTTTATTCACAAACTTAGGGAACTTACTTACTAACTTAACTTAACAAGGACGCTTGGACGATTTTGAAGAGGCGCGGGTTCAAATCCAAATTTTGGTACGTTTTCTAAAATGTTTTTCAATTTATATTTATTACAATAAATATTTTTGCACTAAAACCTCACCGTAAATAAACTCAAGACATGTCCTTCAGACATTAAGCGATGGGGTGGAGAGGACATGCCAGGGCCGGATTGCGATGACGTATTACTATATAAATTACCATCATATATTCGTTACGTACGTGACGTAGTTTGACACTGGCATAGATTTTTTGTTGTCTCAGGTGAAAGGACTAAGGATAGAGCTTATATTTTATTATGTTTTTCTTTATAAGACGGCAACATTTTTTTATTTTTCATTCAAAATAAATTAATAGCGCATAGCTAAAACCTAAAAATTTTTGATTTGGCTAATTTAGTTATTGGCTATTAGATGGTAAAACCTATCACCACTTGTATTATAAATAAAAATTCATTGATATTACATATGAACCCATAGCCATCGTATCCATTTCAGCTTTAATTCAAATATCTACAAAGATTTTCTGAGCCAAACAATTTCCTCCAAACAATCATAACTTACTAACAACTCAATACAATATTTGGCAAAGTTTCCACAAAGCTGGCAAAACGCAAAGAAAACATAGCCATTAGTTAAGTTATAATTACAGTACGTCCCGCTTGGGACATATGGCGTGACATCGGGAATTCACCGCGTGCGCTGAGAAAGGTAATTACAGGCGCTTGATAGACGGACCGACCCTTTTCTTGTGTATACTTGCTTTTATATATGTACATGTAGTCGATTGATGATTTTCCGTTCAAGATTATCAACAAATTGCGCTTATCGGTGTAACAGAGAAGGCTGAAAGCTCCTGGTGTCATGGCACTCCGTTTCTTCAATTTCCACCTGATTTAGAAGCATTGTGTGTGATTTGTTCCGTTGAGTGGCGGAACTTAACGCTGCGCTTTGTCTTACTAGAGTGGAAAAAATAAATAATTTAATAATAATCATTTTCCCGAGTGGGAAACGAACTCACAACCGCCGAGCTTACAGTCAAGCGCTGTTCCTTTGAGTCTTTACGAGATATGTTTTATTGAGGTTTATAATTTGTAACAAGTATCCTAGATTACTTACTGGGAAGACTCAGCTATTTGTTAAAAAACTTTAGGTTAATAACTTCTTTTTTAATTTAATAATATTTATTTTTAACTTACCCTATACCTTTTAAGGTATATTGAGGTATGGTCTAGAACTTTGTGTTACTAATTACGTCTATTGAAATTATATTGCGTATTTTGTAGTGGAAATTTACGTTAGTTAGTAGATCTAGACCAAACATCTAATATATTTTATATTAATAAAAAGAAATATTCATATATGGAATCATATGGAATTGTCTTTTAGTTTCAACTGTCGAATATAATGTATTATTATGCTTGTCATATCTGCCCGTCAATTATTTGTTAGACTATATCATATCTGTAGGTATCTCAAAAACAACCAGCAGCCCTTCAAATCTGCGTCTCTAATAACCTGTTAAATAAAACATAAAATTTAATAAAACGTTTTAAAGGTAAATAAATGGTCGATCGTGTAGATATTACAGATAATAAAATTAAATTTATAATCAATACAATTGTAAGTTATTCGAAGAGGCTAAGATGGGCAGTGAGTCTATGCCGTATAGTTTCGCAAGCGCTCGTGACGATTTAGCCAAGATACCAGCAGTTAATAGCTTAAAGGGTTTTAAATAACAATATGGCCACGCCCACCGCTTGAAACGCATATCTGAGTAATCTTTCTCAGGGATGCTTAATGGTTAAATGTTTCGATTAATTGAAGTTAGACTAAGTTAGTTAGTCCTTTCAAGGTTTTTTAGAGATTTTATTGTTTTTCGTCGTAACTTATTGTGGAGAAGACATTCTCTTTTGATTGAAGGCTCAAGTGTTTAAATGATGTAAATAGAACTTTACAAGTTCAAGTTTTTTCTTAATTTATTTATATACTAGACATATTTAGAAAACATATAAAAATTTGAACGCAGCGGGATTTGAACCCGCGCCTATTGAAAACCGTTCAAGCGCTCTGACCGCTAAGCCATGCGTTCTACATCCAGCTACGTTGAAGTTCTTATACGCTTATTACAACTTATATTTGTTGTTAGCATCTCTGTAGAGAGATTTTTACAGATTTCTGCTACCCAAAGATTATTCTACGAACAATCGTTTGGCAAAAGAGAATGCTATTTATTAAATATATATATATATATTTGTAACATTTTTTATAGTGTTATTCACACACTAAGGACGTAATGTATAAAAATTTATAAAAACTTAAAAAAAACAAAATATTATGTACTTTATAAAAAATATGTAGAAACAAAAATATAAGAAAATTGTGTACAAAGGAGGTTTTAGTATGCCAATTTTATGTAGCATCTTATATTGTAAGTGGTAGCGTGGAAATAGGGTGGAATGGTAACAGCTTTTCACCTCCTCGACCAAGGCCTACCAGAGTGGGAACGACTTTCAGCAATTAAGAACACGATTAAGAAGAGATTAAAGAAGTAAAAGTTTTTAAAATACACCAAAATCTCTATATCTGTACTTATTCGACATTATATGTTCCTATACTAAAATATATTTATACTAAGAGATATTTTTCAATCAAATAAATAATTTTCAACTAAAAAATATTTTTCATTATATAATAATAAATTTCAAACTATTAATAAAATTATTGATTAACTTGTATTAAATAACAGTATTTAAAATCCCTTCCAATTTGAAATTATACAGACTATTACAAACTTACACCCCAGATAGTATAAATATATCATTCATCACCTACATTATATGAAGAGTACTAAACAATACACTTCATACTCTCATATATATCTAGAATTATTTGACGTATATTTTCAATATGTCTCGAATTCTAATTAATTGTATCTCATGTGTAATAAACACTCAGACTGAGCTCGAGGCCTCGCCCACGTGCGGATGCGTTATAAGTCGCATGTCTAACGGAGCTTTTAACTTCAGAAATAGATCTGGAAAGCTTTTCATTGTAATTTTCTTGTTTAATATATTAAAAGTTATTTTATATATTGTAAATTTTATGTAACAAAGTATTTATTGCGATATTAAATATATTTTATACCAATAAAGAAAAATTACTATAACGTAGGTAATTATATTATTATTTGAATGCTTCTTCAGATCTGAATCCATGTTTTTAAATTTAGTGTTTAAGCATTTTTAAACAAAATGTACACTTTTTAATTTGAATTTGTATTATTTTTTATATTATTAAATGCGATTCGGTAATTATAACTGCACCTCAGCAACGATGATCTCGTAACGTCACAAAAAGGCTTTTGAGAGTTTATTAAACAGTTTTAAAGAGGACACTTGTTTCACATTCAAAAAAATAAAGGCAATATGCCAAAACTCAGGTTCAATGAAAAGGTTTTTGACTTTTTTTATCAATATTTTACATACTTTCTGTAATAGTATTTTTAAAATATTTAATTTAACGTAATGGCTCGTCTAATACTGTCAGGTTAGTATAAATTTTGTCAGTAAATAGATTAGAATCTATATCACCGTAATAAACGTACAATATGCCTGAATACCTTAAGCAGTACGAGTGCCATAAATAGGAACGACACGGGACATTTAGAATCGAAAGCAAATTAATGGCATATGGAGTGTAATTTAATACCTACTATATAAGTGCATTATATACCTACTATAAAATTATATGCGCGTAATTTCTACCTTTAATTTTTTTTTTTCGTTCTAGTAAGAAAGATAAAGACCGGCGTTGAGTACCACCACCCTCAAACCCACCACCAGGAACTCTGGCGGAAAATGGAGAACGGAGTGTCTTTATACTGGGATCTCTCTGCCTGGGTAGCAGGAAAAATCGTGAAGTTGAAAAAAAGTGCATGTTTCATGTTTCCTGTTGTCTGTATTTCTACTCTAAATAAATTTTTAGTTAGAATAATTTTCGTAAGAAGGGCTTACACAGTTTTTTCTACACATATTAATATAGCCTTTGCAGCGGTTTATACCACCAAATAAAACTGTGCATATTGTTGATTATTATTTGCGTTGACGATTTTTTATTTTTTACTATTATTATTAATATAAAGATTAAAAACATACTTAAAGAGAGAGATATAAAGACAATGGGTGTAAGAGAGAAGACTATATGGACCATATCCACACTCTATATTAATTTAATGTATTAAGTATATAAGAAAAACATATTGGTTCTTATTTAATAACCTATATATACATTTGTTAGTGGGCTAAAACTTTAATAACTTCTACGCTAATAAATTCGTTTGAGTGGACTCTATGCAGCCCAAAAATAGATTACATCCTCCTTCCTGTGTGAATTACGAACAAATCTCTTTTACGAAATCACACTGAAAATAAAATGTCACCTTTTTACTTTCAGTAGTTTCGACTATACCTGAGTGACTGACAGACAGTCAGTCACTCAGGTAATATCGGAAAAGTTTAATACATATAAATTGTGTTGTTTTTATAGATTGCTACTAAAAAGAGTGCGTTTTAATGTCGTTCAAATGCAAAGTTGGAAAATAATAACTGTGATATCACTTATTGCGTCTTCAATATAATATGAAAATCAACACTTATTGAAAAACATATTAAGAAAACGTATAGCTAGATGAACGTCTAGCTTGGCTTGGCTTAGCGGTCGCACGCTTGGATGGTTTACAAGAGGCGCGGTTTCGAATCCCGCTGCGTTCAATTTTTTATACGTTTGTTTTCCAAATATGTTTTTCAATTTCCTAAGTGTGTGATTAACACTTTAAAATGTCAAACAATATCTACACTTATTTTTAGATATTTCTTATCTGTGTACTGTTAATTCATACACAAAAGGAAGCCACATAAATAAAAAAAATGGTAGGCTTCTATTATTGAACTTTGAACCAAAGCGTGTCCGAGTATACCGCGAATAGTAGATGCCCTAAGTTTGGCGGGCCCATTGCAACCTAATCATTTCTTAATGTCATGCGCTTTGAGGGGAATTATTGTTTTGTATTAGAATAATGGTGTGCTCAGATTGTTAAGTATAGATTAAGCAGAGCCGTTCTAACTGACATATTATGTAGCGAACTCGGCATTCTATTGTGGAACATCACTGCCGACCGGCCTGAGGGCGCAAAGAGCGCGTTCAGTGCTAACCATATTGCTGGAATTATAATTTTCTAAATATATTCCTCTCCTCTAAAATTTACGTTATTGAATTATTTTTAAATTATTTTTTCAGTATCGTTCATTGGTCCTTGTAAAGCGATGGTGGACGGCGGCGATAATACTATTGATGATTTCACACCCTCGGAATGAAAGTGTCCAAATTGAATAATATGCAATTTGTGAGAAGTTACAATTAAACCTTAGAAAAGGCTTTTTATTTTTACTTTTTAATAATATAGAAAGTTGTAGAAATTGTAAATTATGTCACTTCATTCTACAAGTGCGATTTGGTAAAACACTTCAGTCGGTTATGTGTTTCATTTCCACTATAAGAATGTCTATATAAATTAGTACGTATATAAAACTTTACTTTTTCACTAAGTGATTGACAGACAACGCACAACCGTACTGTATGTAGTGGCCGAAATATTGTATGTAGGTTCTTTAAAGAGTGTAGAGGGACACTAAGATTTCGATTTCAGATATTCCAACACAAGCTGAAAAGATATACTTTAAAAAATTAAACAAATGAGCTTAGAAAAGGGAAATAATATAACAAGCGTCATAAACTTTTGACAAACAAAGTTGCGGGCGACAACTAGTTCAAATATATACGCTTTTCCTGTGTTTTATTTACACACTTAAAATATGAAAAACATTTGAACGTAGCTGGATTTGACATACATAAGTTGTGGTAAGCTTATAAGAATTTTGACGTATACCGGATGAAGAACATATAGCTTAGCGGAAAAAGATTAAACGGTTTCCAAGACGCGCGGGTTCGAATCCCGGTACGTTTCAATTTTTATACGTTTTCAAAAAATGTGTAATGGAAATACCATTATTAAGTTTATTATAAGTTCAAGCACAATATTTGTACGTGAATTTCTTAAGAAATAATTCTATTTAAAATAGTTTCGGTTATTTAATTTATTAAAACAAAGTGAAACGCTGGATTCAATACACACGTCCTTCTGTTTGTGAACGTAACTGGTTTCTATGGCAATTCCACGAAACTAATGCCAAAAACAATAATGACATTTATGGCGATTCCTAAATATAGTATTATATTGACAAATTAAAAACCATAAATTGACTAACAAATAATAAAACGAAAAGTTTTTAAATTTATTTCACCTTTAACACCACCCTTAATGTACAAAATCCATAGAATACAGTTTGAATGAGCAATAATTTAGAAATATGCCTATATGCCATAATTTGCGATACAATAATTGGGCCACGAAATGTCAAGTCAAGCGCCAAGGCATCCAGGCGTCACGACTGTTAATTATTTACCGGTTCAAGTAAATGGCTACTGTTATAATTGTGAAGCGAACGAATCTCTCTGGGACGTGATAGTGCAGTTGTAATAAAGAAGCTGTCTATTGAAAGCGTGCACTAAATTGGAGTCATCGATTTTGTCGCAACACTAAAGCGGTTTGTTGGTCATAAAAGTTTATTTACTATTTGTTGTGTGTTACATTTTTTATCTGTACGTTTGTATTGTTTTATTATAATGAAGGAAAATAAAGAAAAACAAGCTTAGTTATGAGATATAACTAGTAAAATAAACGGTTAACAAATGATGTTTCAAAGGAAAAAAAAATAAAACATACGAAAGGGATGTATTGGTGTCAAAATTCCTTTACAATCTTACTAGAGTTCTTACTTCAATTGGAAAGGAAATTGCCTATAGTGCTACTGCTAAAACAATTTTTGAGTTAGGCGACCTAACTTTCATTCTAGGGGTACAATATGACATTTTCATTTAAATAACCTAAATTCATACTTAAAAAGAAACAAATACTTTTATAACGTTTCATTTAATGATAAAAAACTTATTATTGATTCTACGACACGTCTATTATAAATGTATTTTATTTAAAATATATGTTACTTTATGGTTTTAATTATAAAAGTTTATCCATTTATTTTAGGAAGGAAATACTAAGGTATTTGCTAAGGCAACCCGAGTCCGAGTCCCCAATAGGGCGAGTATCCGTAAAGGATTTCCTCACTTTAAAAAAAAGGCAACGTGTAGGTATGTCAAACACATAACAGTGTGTATTATTTATTCTATTATTTGAATGTACTACAAACAAAGCTTCAAATAAACAATATTGGGTTTCTTGCCACTCTTCTCCATATAAGCAAATAAATCAAAAATTGAAATATATTTGATTGAAATATATTTTTCATAAACGACGTTGTAAATTAAATACGTGCAGCAATTATATTATTTCTTAATGATAATTAACTTTTATCATTATACTTTTTTACAGCTTCGTATTCGAGACATTGCGTGTCGAGTGGCCAAAACTCGACGCCGCGCTTCGTCTTATTCAGCAGAGCGGAGAAATGAAAATGATTCAATTAATTAATTACACTCTACCGATTACGCATCAAACCCCCAACCAATGTTTAATTTAACTATGATTTTTACGCTTCACCACACCAAATTTTGTATATTATCATACAATTACGAGTACTTACCAAACAAACAAAACCAGTAAAAACAAATAGTTCTTAATAATAAACAAAAATCATCTAATAAAGTTATCCCATAACCCATTCTTATTTGTGACACTTTTATAGCCGCCATCCCTTTAACAACAATAGCTTCTGTCCATATATTTCACCCTACCTTACGCCATTACGAAACACGTACGACACGTAATAAAATAGCAAAGAAACGGTCAGTCGACACTCGAGGGCTAAAGGACTCACTTGGCATTCGCCCTTCAGTGCAGAAGAAAAAGCAAACACTCGGCAATAGATGTATTGAGTCGCGAAATAAAATAAGGGTAGAAAACGTGGAAATCTTATCGTTTGATTTATATAGAGTGGTGACTAGTTTTTTAGTTTAAGTTATATGTTACATAGCTTTTTAGTATTAATTTGATTTCAACTACCTGCCTACCTGTGACCACGGTCTACTGTAAAGTGTTCGAAACGTCGGGTTCTAAAATGTATTTTCAAATACCAAAATTATACGCGATTAATCAGGTTAAAATAGTTTCATTTTGAAAATGTGTAATAACCGTGAAAATCAAAGAACTTATTATTCGACTATATATATTTTTGACTGTTTTACCAGTATTGGGTCTAAACTGAGTTTTAATAATATCTCTTTATTTTTATTACATTTTAATTTAAATGTAATTTTAAAATATCATGAAATTCTTAAATGGTTATTTAGATTTTTAATAATTTTCATAAAATATACAATACTTTCCATATTTAGTTGAAATAAACAAAACAAAACATGGAAAAAATTGTAATAGCAACTCTGTACAATACGTACTAGTGAAATGGACATAGTAAGGGTGGCCACAGGTGCTCGTGCTTAGAAACTTTTCAAATATTTGCCTCGGTGGCTTTTCCCATGGATTTGTACATTTTCCTCTAAACGTCACCGCCGATAACCGTACAATTTATTCAACGGAGCGAATCAAGTATGCTTTGAAACAACAAAAGGGTGAAATATTTCACAAATATTAAGCGAAAACATTTTTCAACTTGACTTACAAATTGAAACGGGTGTTCTTTGTATTATGGTATATTTAGTTGTTTAAACAAACGTTTTGTGTTTATTTTAAATACTAATGGTGTTAATGATTTGTTAGCTATTTGCTTTAATCAAAATCAAAGAATGTGAGATAAGCTTTTATTGAACTTTTTTATTAGAATATTTTCTTCTTCTTTACCATATTAAATAAATAGTAGCTTCCCGCGGCATCGTTTGCGTGAACTTAATGACCGTTCCCATCAAAATACCTATCCACTTTTGTTACAGTACAATTTCCTTTTATCTTACAGTATAGCTGGTCTATTATGGTTCTAAGTCTGTCATAATCTTAAAAGCTATACAACAAAAAAGGTATATTTTTTAACATTTTTTAAAGTGTTATTCGCACACGCAATAAGGAAATTGAAAAAGACCGTTCACGAACGGTTTTCAAGAGGCGCGGGTTCAAAACCCGCTGCGTTCAAGTCTTTATACGTTTTCTAAATATGTCTTTAACAAAAAAGGTTTCATTTAAATTCGTCCAGTAGTTCAGATTATGTGCGCGTACAAATAATCTGTTTTTACTGTTTTATTAAGTCTAGTAATAAATATGCAGATAAATATGTTATGTTAAAATGGAGAACATATGAGTCTCTGGGCTCCTTCTATAAATCATGTTAAAAGGACAAAAGACAAAAATAATTAGCAAAGTATTACGTTATTAGAATTTGTTTAATTTTTTGAAGAGACATTCAAACAGACCAACAAGGCCATTGTGCGTCAATTACATCGCAGATACTTAATCAATCATCGTTAAATTCTTCACCAAAATATATCATTTCCAAGCCATGCGAAATTCAACATACATACATATTCGATTATTTGATTGTTCAATAATACGTAGTTCGATCGAATTACAACAAATCGATTTCCTTGAGGCAACCTCATAAATTGGGCAAAAGAATCCAAATCGTACAATTAACGTTACAGCACTTGCTGTAATAACCGTGGGACCATGGCACGTTTTGGAGTTAAAATAAAAGGTGATGGCGATAAATTTTTTGTCATACGGGTGCCCGCTATGTTTTTTTGACATCAAATGTTTTTCAATTTTAACTTTGCAAAGCAGGATAGGCAAAGTAGACTGTCAGATGCTGTCACACTGCGCCACGACGACCGCGATTTTAAGATTTTAACATCCTTGCCATCCCGTGTCCGGAGGGATTTCTAGAAGTATTCTCGTAGCTCCCCTATATTTTCTAAGAACCCTCATATCAAATTCCAGGTTTCTACTGTACGATACGGTACGGTTCAGTCAGTAATTGTTCTTAATTGCAGTATAAATAAAAAAATATCTATTAGCTTTCCTAAAGTTAAAAGTTTCCAAACTAAAAGCATAAAAAATATGTGGTACTAACTGCATCTTAAATAACACGTCATACTAAAATTATATTTATTGGCTTAAAGGTAACCTCGAGGAAGCTCATGTCCTTTTTTTGATGACAAAGCTCCAGTGGATGTTGAAGTTCTATATACAGTTATATCTCTTATGAACTGTACCATAACCCAATAACTGAAATGGTCTTAATAAATGATAATTGTACAAGCAGTCGCGAATTTAGTGTTAAACTTTATATTATATATAAAAAACATTTTTCAATGATTGATTATTTAATACAACTCATACATTTATAAGGCACTTATATTTATTCTTAATTTTTAACATAAAAATCTATATTTTTTAAATCTATCGACAGGTACATTCTTAAAATCATAATCTTTATTTGTGTTAATCCCACACTAAGGTAATTGAAAAAGATATATTTAGAAAACGTATAAAAATTTGACCGCAGCGGGATTTGAACATGCGCCTCTTGAAAACCGTTCAAGAGGCGCGAGTTCAAATCCCGCTGCGTTCAAATTTTTATACGTTTTCTAAATATATCATAATCTTTGTTTACTTCCTAATGTTTCTTTATAGTAATTTAAATTACTCGATAGTATCATACATCAATAGTATCGATTAGTATAATTAATCGATTGCTTATATCAATTAAAGAATTGTTAAATAATAATTTACTTCTATATGATTTACTTTTATACTTTTGGATTTATTGACATGTGACAAAGATTTTGAGTGTATAAAAATATAGTACAGCCATTATAATATATAAATTGTTTTAGTAGACAGTAATGGGATTATTGCTCGCGGGCGTCGATATCTTCAGTCGCCCTAAGGCTTTAATAGTTGTTCAATTTATATAAATCCTTAAATAAAAAATAACACATTAATTAAATAATTGTATTCAATTTAATTAATAATCAATCAAATTTTTGAATAGATATTCAAATAGTTATATTTTTGAATAGATATTCAAATAGTTATATTTTTGAATAGATATTAAAATAGTTATTATTTGAAACTCAGTGAAATGTAAAAAAGACGACAAAGAGACAAACAATATAATTCTTCTTGTGAAAGACTAAAGAAGTGATTTATAGAGTGTGTTCTATTTATCATAATATAATAATGTAGAATTTATATCGTAATACAAGTAATAAAAATTACAATATTATCTATATATACATATAATAAAAATGTAACTGTTCGCTGTCTGCACATGGAAGATGTATAAAAAACATTACATTAATCAATATAATAGAACACAAAACAATGACTTTTAATGTTCTTTTCTGTTTGTCTGTTTATCTGTTTATCTGTTTATCTGTTTGTCTGTTTGTTTGTGCACGCTCATCTCAGAAACGGCTTAACCGATTTAAATTGCAATTTAGACTTTTATATTGTGGTAACATTGAGTGTTTATTTCATTTCAATCGGTTCATAAACAAAAAAGTTACAACCATTTAAATTATAAATTTAGGCAGTTTGTGATTTGGGAACGCGGTCGGGCGAATAAACGAACAAGTTTAGTTATGTGTGTTTAGTTTAGTTATGTGTGTTTACACAGCGTAGCCGCGCGCGGGTTACTAGTAATTAATAAATACCAACTCAGTGGTAGTTAGAGAGAATCTAGTGTCAAGAATCGTCTCTTCAATTTTCGCCCGAAATCGAGACATTCCGTGTTAAGTGATCCGAAGCGGCAAAATAAAAATAATTATTCTACCGAGTGGGGACCGAACCCATAAGCAATCTCGTTTACAGTGATACACTGTCAATATAAAAGCTTTTGATATGTTAATATTTATTTAATATATTGAGACTACTGTGACGTTGACAGTACTTTTGAGATAATTGTGGCGCAGTGTGATAGTGTCGGACTTCGTACATGATGGTTGGGGGTTCGATTTCCACTCGGGGGAATGATTATAATTAAATTATTTTCATATCTTGGCTCCAGTGACAAGACAAAGGACGATGTTGAGTGCCTACACTCAACACTCAATGTCTCGGATTGAGACAGAGAGATACAATGATTTGGGCTGAAAGTGGAGAACGGAGTATCTTAACACTAGTTTCTTTATGCCCATATGTCATAAAAACACTTAAAACTCAGTCTTGCAAACAAATTTATTTACTTACTCAATATTGTATATAATGTAAGATCTAGAAATAGTAATATATTATTAATACAAGCAATCACTATTAGAGGTCACTTGAAATTCTCACGGGCACTCCCAGCGGCGCGGCATTTTACTAATTTGTCACATTTGCCAATTCCAAGTTACCGTATAGTTACGCTCGTATATTAAAATAATCGATATTAAAAAATATATTAAAATTTTAATAACTACTGCTTAATGCATGCTAAGCTATCTCTCTCTCTCTTTCTCTCTCTCAATCTCTGGCAATTTAGCGAAAAATATTATGCTTAAATAATTAAAATAATACACTATACGTGTTATTGTCACACTAGTTAAGTTTGCAAATCGTTTTATAACGTGAAAGGTCAATATGAAGAATAACATACGATATCGTTGTGGAAAAATATAAAACAAATAAAAGGTCATCGTGGCGCTGCGTGATTACACCTGACTGTAAACGCAATTGGTTGTGGGTTCGATTCCCACTCGAGGAATGATTGTATTTAAAATATTTTTATTTCTCCGCTCTGGTACGTAAGACAAAAGGAGAACGGAGGTATATGAGGTAGAAGTGCGGTCGATGTTATCTTTGTCGTTAGACAAATCCAAGAAAAAGCTTGGAACAATATCGTACTCTCTGCATGTGTTTTGTCGATCTAGAGAAAGCTTTCGACCGAATATCGCGTTAAGCACTTTGGATTGTGAAGGCAGGTTGTCCAGTGAATTTTGGCTCCAATTTATTTTTTTATATATATTGCTGTAGTAATGAGGGATGCAATTAGATATTTTAAACTAGTTCATCAAAGTGTGGCCGAGTGCGGGTGTGGCGGTGCCTGGACTATTTCATCGCAAGTCACCAATCACGGAAGACGGAATCCAAGGCCTACTACGCGTTACACATACAACAATGCTGGCCAACTTTACTTTGAACCCTGCAGGCAAATCTTTAGATTAATAGATAATTAAAGATTCCCACCACGATCTTGCATCATGGAATAGAATAAAATCCCGAAAAAAAAAACTTTCATACTTTTAATTTATTTACGGCTAAATACATCGATGAAAGGTGTGTCTGATAGCTTACTAAGGGGATAAAAGCATCAATTTCACCACGGACAAACAATTATAGCTCGATGAATATTCAATCGATACGAATTAGCATTATCGTAAACATCGACAAGTTATAGCCGTCACTAAAACCGGTCTCAGTTAAAATAAATATTCTTACACGCATATTTTGTAATCACAGCCCGGCAATTTTCAGTTTTTAATAAATTTAACACGCGGTGTGCAGTTATTTCGAGTTAAACTGTTTATTATGAACTTAAAATACTGCTTATTTTTTATATTATGGCAGAATAAAACAGTAACGAATAATGAGCTCTAAAAGTATTTTTAACATTTTTAAAGTATTAATCACACTTAGATAAATTGAAAAACATATTTAGAAAAAGTATAAAAATTCGAACGTATCGAGATTCGCACCTGCGCCTCTCTGGACGGTTTTCAAGAGCTTTGAAAGTGTTTAGATAATTTGAATAGATTAGATTTTTCACAATTCCCATATTTTACAGTATAGATAAACATAATAAAATGTCACTCAAACCACCAAACACACCACCCAAAGACAACGTGTGCATCTTATTTGTAAAGAAAGAAAGTTATTGTTATATATAAAAGTTTCGCTGACCTAGTTCAGTTGACACCTGTCATCTGTCATGCAATATGATATACAGATGAAAAATCATACCAAACGAAGTTTCCTACCTATAAACATGAAAAATATCTAAAATACGAAAATGCAAACTCATATTTTTATATACCATTTATATGTCAAAATACTTCCTAATTATAATACCACAGATAAGTTATATTATTACATTATAAATTAATATTATGGAATAGAAAGAGAATAAATTCGTATATATTAGTTCCCATGCAACTTACAATCAATATAATTAATTAATGAAATGTCATTGCCATACGTCTTTAGGCGTCAATAGAGTGTAGACCTTAGACACGACTATACTATCAAAGCGTATAGTATAATTACTCTTGAATATGTTGTAATTTGATAGCTTATGCTTTGTGGCGTTTGATTGCAAAAATAAGGTAGTAGGTTCGATTTTGCCAGAACTGAAGTTGCTTTTTTATATTAAATATTTTCTTTTTCACTAAAAAATGTTTATAAAACATAGATTAGGTTAAGCCACATGCACTTATATCAAATGTTGATGGGTATGCGCATAATATCCATTGACAGACTGTTAGTCTCTTAGTCCGTTAGTCGTAAATTTCTTTACTATAATACATATATAAAAAAGGCAATTTACAATTTTCTGTCGTCGACAAGTTCGTCTTGATTGTTCTCAATGTTACCTCCAATGTAGGAAGATAGTTTCAAAATCATTCCTTAGTCACTAAACCGAGCCGCTATATTACCTCCAAATGGCCGTTAATATGAACGTGGGTTGTAGTACTAAAATTTTATGACAATTTATTATATTAAATCCTATTTGACATAGATCTCTATTAAGCTCGCGAAGCTTAAAAGATTAATAAATCAATGCTGGTTTACCTGTTTTCGCAATAAAACGATAGTTCAACGTGTTTCTTTGTCACTTCCTTAAATTTTAACAGGTATTTATCAATCAGTTACTTTGACACTATTTTACATAAATGCGGTTATTATCGTACAAAATTGTTTCTGGATATTCTAGATATAGAAAATAAATAAAATAATTATATAAGATAAACTTGCAACACTTCTTGCCGACCGTTGTTGAAAATTATAAGGTAATATTTTCATAGCATGAGCCTAATGTCCTCGCAAGGATCACCATGCCAACGAAATTATTTTAAGCGTCCTTTCGCCTTACGCCCTTTTAATATAATTTGGCGCACTAAGAACAAGACATGTTTAGAAAATGTACATAAATTTGAACGCAGCGGGATTTGAGCCCGCGCCTCTTGAAAACCGTTCAAGCGCTCTGACCGCTAAGCCATGCGTTCTACATCCAGCTGCGTCGAAATTTTAATACGCTTATTACAACTTATATTTGTTGTCAGCATCTCTGTAGAGAGATTTTTACAAATTTCTGATACCCAAAGATTATTCTACGAACAGTCGTTTGGCAAGAGATAGAGAAGAACACTTCAGTCTACCTCAGCCACCACGGACTACTGTAAAGTTTAGGAAACGTCGGATTTTTAAAATGTATTTTCGAATATCAATAATATACGCGATTAATCCGGTTAAAAATAGTTTTATTTCAAAATGTATAGTAATCGCGAAAATCGAAGACACTAATATTTTTTGAACATTGTTTATAATTATTTAAGGTAAGTGTTATTTACACACCTAGGAACACAACAAAAAATTTCGACGTAGGTGCATGTAGAACGTATGGCTCGGCAGTCGGAGCGCTTGGGCGGTGTCCATGAGGCGCGGGATCGAAACCTGCTGCGTTGAAGTTTTTATACGTTTTCTAAAAATTATTCTTTTATTAATATTTCTGTCTGAACAAAATGCGTGAATTCTATATAAAATATACGCTTACTTATCACATGAATTCAAATACTAAATAAGCAACAACTAAGGAGATCGCTATCTAAACTTTATGAATTAAATTAAATTTTATGATTAATCTTGTCGTAGGTAAAACGGCATTAATCTACGTCTAACCTATTCAAAGATATCTGTGACAAAGATAATAAGGTATACTTGACATTTATCTGAAAAATCCCCCATTTGAGATTAAGAGATGCCGAAATCGACTACATTCCTTTTATTATTAATTATATTTTATGAATTTCTTCATTCTCTCATTACTGGGGACTTATTCTCTGATGTGGACTTCTAATAAAACATTAGACGGATGATCTATTGTATTGTTAAAAAAATCCTAACAATGCCACAGGTGTTTGGAATGTCAGCTTTTTGTAATTGACGATAAACGAGTGGGTGAATATTGAGTTGCGTTAAGACTATAGTGTAAGGTGACTGTTATAACTCCTGTGGTGGATAAAGTTATTGGTATTATTACGTTAGTTAGTACATTACCATATTGTATAATCGACGTTTTTAGATTTTATACAATTTATTAATGTTAACAAAATTATATATATATTTTTTTTATATTTTTTAAAGTGTTAATGGCACACTTAGGAAATTGAAAAATATATATTTAGTAAACGTATAAAAATTAGAACGCAGCGGGATTTGAACCCGCGCCTCTTGAAAGCCGTTCAAGTTTTGAAAATTATAATTTACTTTACACATTAATATATTTATATGTAATACTACTTATTGTAAATTATAATAATTTAAAACTTCTTAAAGTTCTATATAAAATAATTATTATTAAAAAGAAACAATCTAAGATTTCTCTTAAAAACACTCCTCATTCTGGTCGTAGAAATAAGGTAGTCATTGGATCCGGACACGTCACACGACACGTGTGCAAATTTTTAAACTAATGGAACGGCAAAAAGTAGTAAAGTAAACAGATTCTGTGCCTTTACTGCTATGGGAAATAAAGCGGGATAAAATGGTAAAAAAAAAAAATTTCACTCTATGCAAATTATGAAATGGAGAAGCGCTCATTGTATTATATTTCCTTTATTCACTTCGTTTATTTTAGTTTAGTTTGAAATCGTACACAATAGACTAATGTTATGAACAAAAATTAAATTTTGTATACAAACTGGAGATTAAGGTACCTACTAATAATAAAATGTCAAGTTGGACGATATTCAATAATAACATAATCACGAATTTTACGAGTAGTTATAACGATTAAACTTGATATTTAAACATAGGATTATAAAAATACTGCTATTTTAAATATTTATTTATATGGCAGGTTTCGAAGGAATTTAAAATACAGTAAAGTGGACGCGACAGAGCTCGACTGAACGCGATGGTCGTGAGCTCTATTCAGTGGAGTGTATTATATTTAAGTTATATTTTATTTCCACGCCATCAGACAATATCTCAAATTAGCGGGAAAAGCGGAGAACGGAGTGTCGTGATACTAGATTGTAGGAAGAGAAAGAACGTGAAGCTGCTTAAATTATATAGGTTACACCCGGCCAGCGTTTATCAAAGTGCAGCATTGGACTCCATTTTTTAGTTTCTAATGTATTTAAAATGGTTAGAAATAGTGGACGAAGTGACCAGGCTTCTGATATCAAACGTACTTCCAAACCATAAATAATATTACATCATAGAACGACAGTGGCTCGGCGACAAACAAGTTGACTGCAAATTCATCTAATTTATGGAAATCGGTACAATAAAACGCTATTCTCATGCATAACTTAATAAACTCCGTTAGTTAGGTAACACACATGATTTAGTAACGTATTTATAAATTTTGAAATGAAACTATTTTTAAACGTCTTTATCGCGTATGATATTGGTAGACTCTACCTGTGACCACGGACTACTGTAAAGTGTTCGAAACGTCGGGTTCTAAAATGTATTTTCGAATACCAATATTATACGCGATTAAACCGGTTAAAAAATAGTTTCATTTGAAAATGTGTAATAATCGTGAAAATCAAGGAACTTATTGTTTTCATAAATGTCCACGTTGTTTAATTAAAATGGATAAACATTGAAATTGAAATACAAAACGAAAGTGCTATTTAGAGGCTATTATGGCGCATTGGGACGACGTTATTTTGATTTTCCCGGCTCTGGTAAAACAAAATGCGGCGTTGAGCTCCACCACTCAATACGCAATGTCTCAAATACGGGCGGAGAATGTAGTACAGAATTTCTTAACAATAGATTCTCTCTAGCTAACCTGAAAAACATCTACAAATGTCTAAATTTAAATGTATATGGATAAATATGAAATTGAAATACGAAACGAAAGTGCTAGTTTTATTTACGTTAAGAGTTTACTTTCTAAAATGGACGTTGATTAAATGGCAACGCATCACTTTGGGTATACGCAACTAATTTGGCAGTCTGACCCCGTTTTGATAGCGTTTTGACAGAAATGTCCATGTTACATAGCTTTAGATATGCTTCTGCTTTTAGCTTGCCTCTTAGGTAATATGGCTTAATGGTTCTAATTTGTTATAAATAATTAAAGCTTAATAGAGGTTCTTGGATAGTCTTATCAAGATACTGCCATATAAAGTAATTCGATTTTTTTTCTATATATGTACCTACTACTATACATATATATATATATATATGAGCTGTTTGAACGAAAGGAATAAAAAAATTAAATTAAATTAGCATTGATCAAGTTTATATGAAAAAAAAGTGCAGAAGACAATGTAAAAAAAACAATAAATCAATTAAATAATATTTATATTAATATTTATTCTTATATTATTATTATTTTATTATATTAAAGTTTAAGTCAAACACGTGGTGGTGCGTGTTTTTGTATACGCTTTTATATACAATGGCATACACGGTGCTAAGACCGTTTTACGTAACGGGTCCTCTAGACCTCTTAATAAATAAGTAAGAAGTGTCACAAAGTTTTTTTTACCAAATTAATTCGCCTTTTATACGCTTCCTCATAATATTCCCCGTCCCATTAATGTTCAGTGTTTGTGAATGTGCGTATTCAGTCGTCTATATAGTTTTTTATGTATATTAAATTATAAATGTAGAGAGATTTTTACAAATTTCTGCTACCCAAAGATTATTCTACGAACGATCGTTTGGCAAGAGAGAATTGTATTTATTAGATATATATTTTTTTAATATTTTTAAAGCGTAATTCGCACACTTAGCAAATTGAAAAAGACATATTTAGAAAATATAATCCTTGGGGAGCAGGAATTTGTAAAAATCTCTCTACCTACAGAGATGATAACAACGAATATAAGTTGTAATAAGGGTATAAGAATTTCGACGCAGCTAGATGTAGAACACATGGCTTAGTGGTCAGAGCGCTTGAACGGGTTCAAATCCCGCTGCGTTCATATTTTTACACTTTTTCTAAATATGTCTTTTTCAATTACCTAAGAGTGCGAATAAAATTTTAAAAAATGTTAAAAAAATAACTTTTTTACCGATCGATCTCCATACAAAAGTGACATTCGCGAATAACTATAGAACTGACGAGAACTAATTTGACTATACTGCAAATTTTCAAAATATATGTAAAATAAAAACAAAACATAGATCTAATATTGGATTATGCCAAAATAAAAAAAAAAAATCATTTCAAATAGCAACAAATTACGGTCAGTTATTGTATTGTTCAAAATCATCTGGGATTAAAAGATTATCAAATTACCATCTAATAAGTATAAACATTTGGACAATAAACTTCATGCTGTGCTAACATTAGTTAATAATAGCGTGACCACTTGTTATTTAGCACTTTTTATAGTTCAAGGTTTAATTTAATAATAAATCTTGAGCGCATGATTGTTTAACATCGCCATGGGACTTTTTTGGGTGCACGCGACAGTTACGGGTTCAATTACCAGGGAAGAGTGCATCTATTCAAATTATATAGGTGTATATCTAGATTCTCAACATTTCATCTTACTGTTCAAACCTTGGACGGTTTTCAAGAGGCGCGGGTTCAAATCCCGCTGCGTTCAAATTTTTGTACGTTTTCTAAATAAATCGTATATAGTAATCATTTTTAAATTATTATTATTACATGATGTTTTTATTATTTTGTTTTATTAACTATAGAACATTTATTATTATTAATATTTATTAATATTTTTGTAAGACGAAAATAACAATATAGAAAAATCATATACCATTCATAATAAAAATAAAAAATGTCAACTTGGGCACGTACCTCTCTCATCTACGGAAAATAGAA
Organism: Podotricha telesiphe; assembly: GCA_038994665.1. Taxonomy (NCBI): domain Eukaryota; kingdom Metazoa; phylum Arthropoda; class Insecta; order Lepidoptera; family Nymphalidae; genus Podotricha; species Podotricha telesiphe. The sequence goes on from JAOYRR010000327.1 coordinate 1,811,022, forward strand.
GTGGCAATTTAAACATCAGCTTTTTAAGTATCAAAGAAATAAAATCCACAACAAATCTTAATAAATTTTGAAAATCATTATTAAATAATTATCAAGTGTCTATTTAGCGCATAGCAGTTATTCGAACAAGTGTACTCGCTTTATTTACGCGCTCGCAATGCCAATGTCCCGAGGCCTGACCGTTGATTGAGAGAATTACCCGTGATTACGCCCCTAGGTCACTTGGATTGCGGGTAACAATTATATCATTAGTTTCAACGACATACAGCCGTGAGATATGCTTAAATTGCAAACGTACTTGATTTGAAGTTGTGTTATAATTGAACTAATGTACCTACTAAAATGTGTCAACTGCCTTAATAGGACTGTCTTGTTTTTAACTAGCGACCCGCTCGCGGCTTCGCCGGCGTAAACGACATTACTTAACTATTTTGTCTTTTTGCCCGGGACGCGTTCTCGCTTACACTACAAACTTTGCTTAAATTTATAATTTAAATGGCTGTAACTTTGTTAACCGATTAAAATGAAATTAACACTAAAAGTTTAAAAAATCTCCCCTCAATACAAACAAACAGACTAACAGAATAGAGTATTAAAAATCATTGTTTTGGGTTCTATTATACTGATAAATTACGCTAATAAATTTTTATTTCATATATCTTCCATGTACAGACAGCGATCAGTAACATTTTTATTATATGTATAGATAATGAAATATCTACAGTTTCTTGAAGGAAAAAGGTATTAAATATTTTACACGTTTGCACCATGTGCTTGACATTTTTGTATAAATGACACATTCAACAGGGCTTCTATTAAATATTTACTTTGTTATTTCAAAATATAGATTTTGCTTAACTTTAAAATAGAAAATATTATCCTCAATAACACACCCCAACGAAATAATACACAAAAGCTATAAGTAGAAAAATAAAAAAAATAAACATTACATCAAAAATATATTAAAAACCGACTTCATAGCTCTAGCTTCTTGAAAACACTTAACAATAACCGCCTGAACTTTATAGCTGATAAGAACTATAAAACGTATTTCAAAATCGATTTTAACAACGCGGCAACGACATAGCTTTTATCGAAGCGATCTCTGATATAATAAAGCACAATACACACCCACTCATAATTAAAGTAATAAGTCTCGTTCTCACCGACGATAGTTTGCACAATGCGCTTAGTCAGCCAATGTGGGTACTTGCTAGTGTTGTAACTACGCCACTTGACTCGCCCGTGTCAACGCACCTACGCGTTGAATTCGATTGTCATAGATTCAATCTAAAAAGCAACATTTATCAGACATGTAAATGTTTTGTTATGTATTAATAACGATTTCTATGGGATTTTGTACAATATCGTCAGTAGAAAATGTTAAAAATATATATAAACAAAATATACCTAAGTGTTTGTGTCCCACTCCTCTGTACGTAATGGACTTACGTTGTTACAGTATCCTAGAACTGCTGGTTGTCCCGCGTAGTTATATTTGAAGAGTAGCGTGAAGTCTATAGAAAGAAATAGAGCAGAACTTGGCTGAGCTTCCACAGTGACTGATATTGAGAAAACATCGTGAAAGTATGAGTAATAGTAATTTCTGCGTGTGAATCTACTAAGATCACTTTAGCGGGCAAAAATCCCGCATGGAAGGTTTGTCAGAGAGAACCTAGACACTCTGTTCTTACCGAAATCGCGACATTGCGTGTTGAGTGGCGAAACATAACGCCGCACTTTGTCTTAGGCAGCAGAGCAGAGAAATGATAATATTTAAAATATAAACATATCCTAAGTAAGAATCGAACCGATAACCAATCGCGTTTAAATTCAGACGCTGTCCCACAGCACCACGATGGCCTTAATGAGAAATCACCTATAAGTCATTATTAAAAATGTTGATAATATAAAAAATATTGCATACAGACAGAAATCAAAGTTACTTTATCTTATTTATTAAGTGAGAGATGATAGTTTATAAAGTTAATTAACAGAAGCGAAGTTTTTTCTACAGGTAAAAAAATTGAGGCTCATACAAATTGAAGAAGATTTTCAGATCTAAGTAAATGTGACTAGCTTTTTTTTGTATATATTATTACCACTTTAATTAAAGAAAAAAACTTCGATTACGAATGATTTCAAATCAACTTTTCTAATTTAATTATTATTACATTGGACATATTAAATCAAGTGCCGTTTTACAAGTATATTCGAGTGCCTGCCTACAATACAAATATAACTTAATTCTATCATAAATCCAATCTCCAATTTCCCTTGATATATTCTATTAGCTGCTGCAAATTGTTATATTCACTAGTCTAAAATCTGGCTTGTTATCTTATTACGTTGTATAAATTCATTATTATGATAAAACGACGACTCCTTTTGAGGAGAACTAACGTTTGCCTGTGATTTACTTTGCGAATAACGGTGGAAATGCTGTAAGGCATCGGCTGTACTGAAAAGCTTTAAAAGAAACGGAAAACAAAATTGAATCAATTGCATACTAATACAAAAATATACATATAGTATTTAGTATTTTAAAGATACTTGATTTATAACAAATAAACTATTATTAACTTTTTTGATAATCTAAAGTAAAAAAATCTTATACCTTGTTTTAACTTTCAAGTTCGCACTTCTTTCATACAGATAACTAACTTTTAGCATAATTGCCTTGATCTTTAATCCGCCACACATAGTATTATACCTTAATGTTAATTTTAAAATATTCTAATGCCAATATCGAGACAATTCGTTTATCTATATTAAACTATAGACATAATAATTACACAGATAAAAAAAGGTTTCGTTTAAAATGTTACACATTAATAGAAGAGTTTATCAATCGCGCAGTCAGTAGCTTAAAAGCCCTCACAATGATTTCACTAGTTAAATTAACAAATAACGAGCTTAATTAAGATATAAACACAATATTCTAGATAACGTTTATATATCAACACATTACATGAGTCAAGAATTACATTGTATAGCGGAAAGACGTGGGTGCACTAAATGATAAATGCAAATTCATAAATTTGTGAATTAAATTTTAAATGATTTTTGACATGAATTAAGTACATAAATAATTTATTGCTGTCGAGATTAATAGTAAATGAAAATGAAAGAGAAGAAACTCCTTAGCATACACATGGATTCACAATGTGACATGGATTCACAATGTGACACAATTAGACTTAAGGTGCCCCTTTAAAATGCACACCAGCAGTCGCCGTCACTGTCCGAGCTCCTCTCCCTACTTAATCAAACAACTTCATATCTTTAAATGGAACTATTTTTGGTATTCGTAAATATATTTTAGAACTCGACGTTTCGAACACTTTACAGTATTTCGTGGTCACAGGTAACCTGATATCATATCTTTTGATTCATATCTATTGTTATATGTATATTTCAGTTTACCTGTACTGTTGACAAAAAAAGTTCGTTAAATTAAGACAACGACCACGACGAATATAACGCTTGGTAAGGTAACATTTTTGAGTTATATGTTAAAAATTAAATTTTCAGTGACATGAGATTTCACGACGCGGGCATTTGTCTTATAAGAGCGGGTAATTGTTAAAAATAATTAAACATATTAAATCCCTCCGTGTAGGTATCGAACTAGCAACCCCTACGTTGACAACCCGGTGCTTTCCAATGTATTTCCGGTGCGCCACGATTTTCTCTAAATTAACTGCAGTATTCATGCGAAATATGTATAAGTTAGATAAGTGAAGCCTCGTCAAATAAAAGCGAAATAAGTACTTAATATATATGTAAATGTGTTTTAGGAATTTGGTTATCTACTAACTATTAATTGGCCAGGTTTTGTAAAACATTTAAAATAAATTAAGAAAATGAAAATTTATTATAAAATTCATAATTCAAAATTTCTTGTCTGATGTCACCAAAAGATAAAATATAGCATTATTTTTGTCAGCTTCATTTGTTTTCCCGCATAGGATGCCAACCTACTGCCAAAACACTGCGTTCTCCACTTTCCGCCATCTGAGGTATGGCAAGTTGAGTAGCGGAACTCAACCCTCAAATATTACACACTCTGATGTGTTATGAATATAACAAATATGTTTGTTCGTAGCTGAGGTGCAGCTTTATTAACCGCTTCAGAATGTACGTCGTTAAATTTTACTTCGTAGAGTATAAATAAATTGTAAGATTCATAAAATAATAGGCAATCAAGAAGCCACACTGTTGGGTAAATCACAACCGACACCATTTTTTTATTCAGTTACGAGCATAATTGTATTCAGATATGTTAATAAAGTATTCCGTTTAAATAGTCATATATACATCATTTATTTGTTTATCTCTTCAAAGAATTCATCTAATGTATACATATAAAAAACTATTGAAAATTCGATAAATGGTGATTTCTTTAACAATTTCTGGCTAAATTTAAAAGATGATGGCCATTGTGGCGCAGTGGGACAGCACCGGGCGGAAATCGCAATTGGTTGTGGTTTGATCCCACCCGAAGGAACGACCATAAATTAATTGTTTTCATATATCAGATCTCAGAAGCGCGGCGCTCAGTTCCACCATTGGACATTGGAGTGTCTTGCCACTAGGTTCTCTCTGACTACCTTGATGTTCGGGAAAAAGCGTGATGCTGTATTATATATATATACTCGTATACATAAATATGTATATTCCGTATAAATTTGAAAACAATTTGATTTTAATTAAAAAAATCATATAGCTATCTGTATGTAAAGTACTAGAAACAATTACAATAAATCTTGAAAGCGTATAGCGAGTGTACATTGCAGAAAATAAATAATAAAATAGTAATTGTTTTTTTTGAAATAACGCTTTTTCTACAGCATGATAGAAAGAGAACCTAAATCACCAGACATTCAGTAAGAAAACTGAATCTCGCATTCGGACAGTGGAGATGGCGTGTGACGTTAGGTTTTCTCAGACTACCCTGCCATGTGGATATAAGCATGCAGCTGCTATTCCTATTGAAACAAGAATAATTTTAACATATTTTTTATATATACTCTTCCGTTACCCACAGATTAATTGATAAACAATGCTGGCCGATAAAACTAAACTCCACGCAAACAAAATTGTAGGCGCTAACTTGTTTTGATTAAAGCACTTATACAAATATGCCAATAACAACTAAATTATATAAAGAATTGTTTCAAGTCAATATTCTGACCTTTCTACGTATTGCATGAAGGTCGAGTGAAGATGGTTTCACAGTATTTTTAAAACAATCAAGGCTATTCTTATAGTGGTTGCGTGCATAACAAATATGAATTACACGCGCCTTCTCATATTATTTTTGTATTTATGTCAGAATGTGATGGCTCATATATATACATATTGTGAAATAGGTATTAATTGTTGTAACTCTACTATTACATACGCCGTGATAGTGCAGTTTGCCTTGCTTTAGATAAAATACAGTAACAAGGGAATATTTAAAAATTATAAACAATTTTACTATTATCATATATGTAAAAAAAATGTAATGGTAGCTTCATTAATAGTAAAAAATATCATAATGTAGCTCTGTAAAACACCTTATTTTGGCGCCAGCAACGGGAAGTCGTGAATTATACGAACGAAAATTATAAGCTTACCTATTAAAGAAGCTGTTAAAAAATGAAAGGAAAATATTAATCTATAGTTATATTTTATTTACTATTTTAATCTACGAATAAATTTATATTTATCTAATGTATCATATTGCACACAACTGTCAAATATATATCCGACGCCATCTTGTTATTTCACCTGTCATTATTTTTTTTATTCAACAGAGCCTACACAACACTGCTTCCATCCTTTACATAACATTTTATATCGGACATATAAATGTTATATTTAAATGAAACTGCCACCGCAATATAAAAATCGCATTAATCATTAAATTAAAACTGTTATACGCTAAAAACCGTTCAGTGGCGTCTCCATTATGTTACAATAACTATTATATTACACGTTGGTATAAAACGAGTCATCTAACGCTTCTTTATGCAAATGGTCAAGTGTTCTACTTAACTCTATGGTTCGCAAAATTTTGCAATCATAGGCGTTTAAAGTTTTGATTAATAGAAACATATTTATACACTCTTAGTTGATAATATTTCACGATTTATATCTCGTTATAATTTATGTGATGGACTACTAAACAAGGTGGCCTTAGAAATGGTAAACAGTTAATTTGAGTAGTTCGATAACATTTCTAAACTTCATGATTTATCAACACTCACTTCGGAGATTTTTGTTTATATTTATTTCATGTTCTCATTACTTCAAATTCTAAACGTGTGTTGATTAAATAAGAATTTGAACTAAAAAAACATGATAATTCAGGCTGTTTACGAATACTAGCTTTTATTGTGTCACCTACTTTTATTTGTACGCGTAAAATTTAAAACGACTAAAATATCAAACTGATTCTATTGTTATAGATAACTAAATACAACATTAAACGTTCAATTTTTTAAGTTCGAAAAAGATTACAGAAATAAGTCTTTGATTCGCGATGTTTCTGTTGATTCGATATGTAACGATCCTATATCTATTTCAACACGGTAAGCAGAGAGAACCTAGCGTCAAGACACTCCGTTCTCCATTATTTTAACTTTAGTAAAAAAATCGTGTACAATTTCATCCAAATCTGTTCGACTCGATGATATTCAGAAATAAAAAGCAACTGTATATTTTAAACATATATTTTTTTATATTCAATTTATATAAATACAACCAATTAGTATGGGTAAGTTAAAGATTCAAAACTCATCGTTATAAGTATAGAAAGGCGTTTATGGACAAATCTTATGCAAAGTTTTATACACATTACCTTTATGCGCTTACGCAACAGTAACGACTAACTGGGTCAAACTTATAATCATTAATGTGACAATAACTGTCTTAAATATTACAAAACGGTGTTCCGGCTATTGTTTTTTATTCGTTAGGTAAAGTTTGTTATTTTTTCATTTCATTTTTCATGCAAAGCAGGATCAAAAATAACGTAGTGTCAAGTCCAAGTCCGTCATCCACTATCTGTCCTAGCTTGACGAGAGAAAAAGAAACGCGACGCTCTTCTTATCAGAGTGGGAAAATAAAAATAACTATAATGGTTCCCCCGAGTGGAATCGAACCCACAATCAAAAGCTTTTACAGTCTCAATACGCCACGATGACCTCTCTTATATTTATATTCAAATATTGATTAATATTAAAACACACAAACAGTGTTCTCAATAACAATAGCAAGCCATTGTTGAGGGGTAGATAGATGTCAATTCGAAGGAATGTTTATATATTTAATATTTTTATTTTTCCGGCCTGACATAAAAGAAAGCTCGGCGTTTCGCCTCGCCAACTAATTTCTCAAATGTAAAGTAGGTAGAAAATAGAGAATAGAGTGTCTTAACGTTGGCCTTGGCTCAATAGTGGATGTGGCATTGAACTATAAAAAAACAATGTTTGTAGAAATCTAATGTGCGTCAATTGTCTAAATATAAGAGATAAAGGTGATTGACTGATCTATCAAAGCCCAGCTCAAACCACTAGACGAATCGATCTGGAATTTGGTACCAATATTGCACGCTTATCAATAAAATAACCTATCAGAGTTTTAGCTGAAAAATATTAAATAAATTAAAAGGTGTATTATAATATATTCTTTGATTGTTTTAATAACATATAGAATTTAAAAAACAAAATTAACAAATTTAATCTCAGCTATTATAATGCGTGCGAACTGAAACACGATTTATTTACTAGATCTGTGTCTTTTTAGCTGTCTACTAGCAACTAGCAACTAATGTACGAAAATCATGTGACTTGCACTTTTTCGCCAGACTTGCTTGAAAATTTGCAAGCATGTCCGAAACTGATGACAATGCAATATTTCCATCATCATGATTCCAAAATCCTTTTTAGAAAAACGAACTCAATCCTACTAATATTATGAACGCGAAAGTTTGTGAGGATGTTTGTTACTCTTTCACGTAAAAACTACTGTATGAATTTTAATGATACTTTACAATAATATAGCTTATACATCAGAATAACACATAGGCTACAAGTTATAAAGACATTGTGTGAATTGACCAAAATATCAGGTAAGTATCTTATGTTCAAGCCATTAAAGCCAAAATAGTGAACCATTGTAGTCAATAAATTAATATTATGGTATACATATGCTAAATGCATATGTATGCATATGCATATGTATGTCTGTCTGTTTGTTCCGGCTAATCTCTAGAACGGCTACATCGATTTTGACGGGGCTTTCACTGGCAAATAGCTGATGTAAGATCTGTAAGACTGATGTAAGCTGATGTAAGATGCGGATAAAGTCGCGGGCACAGCCAGTGAGAAAATAATTTAAAGACACCATTAAACAAAGTATTAATAATTCATTTAAGCAATTGACGGCGGCCCATGAATATTTACATTAGCTAACTTAACCAATGCTTTTAAAATCATAATACATTAAAATAGCTAATAACCTTAAGTACCTACGTACGTGGCAATACATGAACGACTTTAAAACCGAATGCTTCTAAGGTAACAATCAACTAAAGTGGCCCGTCCAATGTCACCGTAATTTAGGCAAATCGAATCTCGCAATAGCGTGAAGGTTGCATTGACTCACGATCTGCGACGTCATATATAATGGTTACTATAATTGTCATCAGCATTAGGGCTGGCAGATAGATGTGGAGTTTCGTGTATAAAATATATATTGAGTATATTATATATCGCACAATAAAGAAATACATTTAAAATGTCGCCTGAATGTTTGTTTGTGTGGATTTTATTATGACAACCCTACAATTTTTTTTGTTTCTTCCTTAGTTTTAACTATAAAACGTGTATTTTAATAACAAAGCATACAATTTTCCTAGTTTCCATTATTTTTTTTATTAATTCTTTCTTTGTGCTACAAGGGGCCCAAACTTCAGCTGGATCCTAATAGTTGAAGACTTTTAAATATGTTAATATATTTTACCTAAAAACAAATTCAACTGTCTTTCAGCATGTATATATGATACCTGTCGAATTAAGTACCTATAAACATCAACATATAGATTTACGAATATTTTATTTAATGTACATTTGTACATCTTCTACAATATGACAGCAAAACTTTTGTTTTTAAAACTGTTCCTTATCCTGAACATTAAAGCGTTTAAGTCTTTTAAAACCTTACATAAATACTAGACCAAATTATCTATCATAGCTATGCAATTTATAATAACAAACGGACATACTGTTGAACCTCATGGGGTTTTTTTATATATATATATATATATAAGATAATTAAAAAAGTTTCAATAATAAATAAGCTTTTGTTAAAATGAAATGACAAACCCACGGACTTATACGGACTATGTCACCATAATTTGGACTAATCGAATCTTGATTTTGAAGCGTGAAGGTTGCATCACCTTATAATGTGCAATGTCATACATAATGATGAGTGTGATTCAGAAATAGAGCTACATTATTATTGATTGTATGGCTTTTTAGTTACGAGATTGAAAAAAAATTGCTTCAAACTAAAGAAAAGCAGAACAATTCAACTAATTAACTAAAATATAGACACCGGATCTTGAAGCCAGAAGTTTTATTTTTAGTTACATTAAAAAACACCGAAATAATGTGTAAATTTGCACGTTTTTATTCATAGATGTTAATGTATTTTAAAGTAATATCTGTGCATAAGATTTATACGAAAATTTGCACCAGAGATTGTATTGAGATAGATAGATAGGTAAAATTGTTTATTACCTATATACACCAAAATAGAAACCGAACCAAAAGAAGAGAAGCATAATATATAATTATAGCATGCAACGGCGACCTTATCAGTATTAGTGATGTATAACAGGTAACCTTAGGCATTGTACATTTCATTTTATAGGACACCTATTATTTTCTAAAAAATGAAGTAATATGAAAATAATAAGGAATAATAAATAAATAAATATAAATAAATTTTATATTACAAATAATACATATTATGTAGTATACATTATATAGAATATATATATACAAACACATAACTATATAGTATTTTTTTTATTAATTAGTTTTTTTTCAGCTGTAACCTTTTCAGCAGAGTGGACACTGAGAATCTAATACAAGATACTTAGCTCTATGCTTTCTGCCCCATTTCGAGAAGTTATGTCATTCCCCCATGTGGCCATCGAACCCACAACCAATAGGGTTAACCACTGCGCCATGATGTTCTCTGGATAAATCTGATGTGAAAGACAATTAATAAATTAATTAATTGACACATATAAATATATTTCAATAGATCATCTACAGAATTTATCACCCATTTATATCTATAAAAAAATATCGGCGAACTCGACCACTACACATATTCTTAATATTTATTACTATTGCCCTATTAATGTGTTTGAGGTGATACCTACCAGGGTACAATAATTCAAAAAGACATATTTAGAAAACGTATAAAAATTTGAACCCGCGCTTCAACGGTTTTCAAGAGGGTTCAAATCCCGCTGCGTTCAAATTTTGTATACGTTTTCTAAATATGTCTTTTTCAATTTCCTAAGTGTGAGAAAAAATGTAAAAAATACAATACTTCACACTTTAATTATCTGATAACACCTTATTTTTTAGGACAGATTCAAAAAATTACACGAAAATATTTTTTATTTATGTTATGTCAATTAAACAACCAACCAATATTATGGAAACGACTGAATTTTAACTCATTACTTAATAAATTTTATTAATATTATTATCGTTAAATTCTTATTCTGGCACTTAAGTATACGGCTACCGGTGTTGCCGTTTATCATCTGTCCCATCTTAAATCAGTCGTCAGTGTGAGTTTTATGCATTTTGCATCTTATATATCTTAATTTCTTTGAAATTTTATAGTCCAAGACCCGGTAAGATCGCTGTCACTGACACAGAAACTGCTCTAAAATATAAAAAATATATAAAATATAATATAATAAAATATTTAATGTTTTACAAAGTTAACAACAACACGAAATAATTAAGTTAATTTACAGATATATATATATTTTTTTTAATTCACGTTTTTTTCTACATTGCAGGGTAGGTAGAGAGAATTTAGTGTCAAGATACTCCGTTCTCTTCATTTCGACCGAATACGAGACTGCGTGTTGAGTGGTGGAACTGAACGCTGATCACCAGAGTGGAAAAATTAAAATTATTTTAAATAATAGAATTGAACCCACATCTATCACACATATAGTCACTATGGCACAGTATAGTTTTTAACCTTATTTATACTTAAAAAAACGAAATAATAACACGTTTTCAATACAAAATATCCTTTATTCAAATAGACAACGTAAAGCTACCACCGGCTCGGAAAGCAGTTCTGCTGAGAAGAGCCGGCGAGAAACTCAACATTTGCTCTGTTCAAATACAAAAGTTACAATTTTATAATTTAATACAGTGATAGTTAACCAAACCCAAATCATACTACGACCACACATTTTTATCTTTTAAATATTCTTCTACAGAGTAATAAGCTTTACTTATTAATATTGTCTTTAAAGCGGCTTTAAATTTCTGGGATTGCAAATCTAACATAGGTTGGGGACTCTTATTACTTCTTTATATACTATTTTTTTATAATTATTTATTTACATACTAACAGGACTTTTTTAATTTTGCTATATTTTCCTAACCCTGAGGCTGGTGAACTTTAGACCATGACAGTGCACGAGGCATCACTTAATTACGTTGACAACAGCTTGACGAGTTCGTTTCATTTAATACGCATTTTAAATAGTATTCACACATTAATGCTTCCAAAAAAATAATGAATTATCAGCTTTTTACTAAATTATTAAAAGTAATTAATAATTAATGTTGTACTAAGTATAATTCTTTGCAATGGTCCGAAAACAGTTATTAAATACTACATTTTCTGGGTATACAGTTCTCCTCGCAAGGGCATCAGGTATTCTGAAATATTGTAGCTTAATCTACACACATATTCAATCGTTGAAGCAAATTAGAAGGTAATTATCGTTCCAAAATTGTCTTACATTGATAGTTAGTACCTGAATTATTAGAAACTTTAATTTATTATAGAGTTTTTGGCTACGGAATATGAAATCCGAAGTTCGAGTATTTGTAAGTTAAGTTGCTAGAGAGCTTTTCTTTATAGTTAGAGAGCTTAAAAAAATATGTTCTCATGCCACTTAAATGAGGAGAATATTATTATTTCCTTTATTTCATAGTATTGTTATTTGAACCATTCACATTTGGTCAAAACACTCGAATATTGGAGTCTGGTCGTCGATGACCCGTCTCCCCTAGAAAGTCCTAAACTCCCGCCGTAATAATTGCTGACTAGGCTCGATCCTAAACTTCCTGAGCAGTTTCGGTGTAAGACAATAGATTTTCACTCTGAAATTTTCTAATTAATTATATCAGAATGTTTATACTATCACAATCATTAGAAGTTTTGAGATAAAATAAAAACATCCAAATTATAAATATAATTATTTCTCATAGTGGCATTTGAATTGACAACCATCGCGATTAGCCACGGACCAACCGACAAGAAAACTCAAGAAAGAAGATTAAGACAATTTTGTACTCTTTCTCATATGTGTATGTCATAAGAGTCCAAACAGAGGCAGTTTCTATAAATATGTAATGTCTAAATGACGTAATTATTTTTATAAAGCCTAATTAAACATTAAAAGTCATAAAAAGTAAGAAGCTGCAATTAATATATTAAAATATAGCATATTATAATGTACTATGGCTACTGGCACATTGACCAGATTGCTGACATGGGAATCAATACAGGCGCCTGCGCTGATGACATTAAGGAAATCATAAATAACGTAAACTAATTGAATGGGGACCGGTTACAAATACTGGCGGCTCTTTTACGATCCATAATTAGCCAAATTCTATCTTGAATCGTCTTTATGGATTCTTGGGCTTATTCCGCGCTTGTGAAAGTAAAATATTAGTTTAGTCATCAAAAAAGATATGAGAACATGCTATAACTTTTTTACAATAACACACCTCACGCATTTTGCTGTGTGTCTAAACTGGCCAATAGTCTTAATGTGCTAATACAACGTTACCGACATAACTGCCTAACTAAGAAAAATAAAATTTGTCAGTCTGAAAAATCTACTACATTTAAAATATAATTGAACCCACAATCATCCAACCATAGCGTACAGTCACATACATACCAACTGCGCCACGACGGTGTCAACCAACCAACCGGTTATGTTTTGACGTTCATTTTTACGAAAATCTTCATTTAATTAGAATGGCCTCTGCTTCGCTCCAATTACTCGTTGTAAAACGGCCACTAATTAGTTGGGACATTTATTTATCTTCCAAACATGACATCAATAGTTGTAATTAAACCCTTCTACATTGCAATTGTTATGCAATTATTGACTCGTCATGCTTACGGCCCATTCCTGTATTAGATGCAAGACATTTTTGTTGCGGAAAAGCGATTCATTTGCATTTAATTGTCGTCAGGTGTATATGATGACGTTTGGCGTAAATATTTACAACTAACTACCTGCGCGCGGTTTCGCCTGCATATTTCTCCTTATCGCCCGCCCCGGTATCAGTGAAATTGTAAATTTACTTAAGTTTAATATTATAACTTGTAACTTTTTTTATTAATGGACAGATTGAAATTAAATAAACGCTACATTAATCCCTTAACATTTAGTTTGCCAAAATACAATAGCCAAAACTGCATTTAAATTGGTAAAGCCGTTGCTGAGATTAGCGTACACAAACTCACAAACATACACAGACAAACAGAAAAGAAAATTAAAAAACCTTGTTTTAGTATAGTTTTAGTTATATTTTTTTATAACATATTTTAAAGTGTTATTCGCACACTAAGGAAATTGTATTATATTGAGAAATGCCCCAATAATATTTTGACATATCGTCCATGTACAGACAGCGATCACTTACATTTTTATTATACGTATAGATATATGACACCGCGTGTTCACGCGTCAGCAAAGAATAAATAAAGAAAATAATCACAGTTAGCAAAGATCAATAAATCAACTTACTTACAAAGTTATTATGAATGGAACAAGCAATTACGATATCTTAAAACATGACATGAATTAAAATATTGACTATAGCGTAATACATAATTCTTAGATAATTTGTAATTTAATTCATAGAAAACTATTTAGTAGATATATGGTTAAGTTTATATTTGAATTATTTATATATGTACAATATATTTGAGACAATTTGATTGCTTAGAAAAACAAAAATTCACATATAGTTTAGACATAAAAAATAATTAATTTTAATAAGCCCATCGTGACGCAGCGGGACAGCGTCTGACTGTAAAAACGATTGGTTGTGGGTTCGATCCCCACTAGGAGGAATAATTATATATATTTGAATTATTTTCATATCTCTGATCTAGTAATGTTGAGTTCCGCCACATTTTAAGGCACAAAAGTAAAGCAATGTAAAACTTTGTAACTTCTTGCTTATTTACTTTCAGCTTCACGCTTTTTCCCGCATAACAGGCTAGTCAGAGAGAACATAGTGTCAAGACACTCCGTTCTCAAATTTCCGCCCGGATTTGAGACATTGCGTGTTGGTGCAGCTCAATGCCGCGCTTTATCATAGGTACCAGAGCGAAGAAATGAAAATATGTTAAATGTATTCATTTCCCGACAGGGATGTGAGGTGTGAGGTGGTATGAAGTGTGTATGAGGTGTCTTCTAATTAAATTTTAAACACAATTTACAATTTTTTTACTTCAAGCCACTTCTATACTAAAAAGTCGTAGAGTAACATTGTCTTACTACAAACACGTACTTAATATTTACATTTCTTCTCTCTTCTAAAAGACAAAGCGTAGCGGTGAGTTCTGACACTCAAGAGGCAAAGTCTCGGATTCGGGCGGAAAGTAGAGAACGAAATATCTTGACACTAGGTTCCTTTTAATTAACCAGCGCGTGACAAAAAATTCCAAGCTCTATATAACTACTAATGTACACGAACACTAATGCAGTTATGTATAATCAATTGCGATGTCACTAGAAAAACCGTATTTCCGGTGCCATAAAAGGTATTTATTGCTAAGAATGTACCAGAGCGATGACTTGTATGGATTCATGCAAATTAGTTCAACATTAACTATATAAGTATTTTAAGCGCATTTGTTACGGATAACAGGTTTTAATTTTTCTTGTTCATTTACTACAACTTTTTACTATAGCATAGTGGTTCATGCATTGCCTATTTGGTACGAATTACCAGATACAAATCTTATGATAAAAAGATAAATGTTCTCACAAATATGTCCACTGTTTTAATTAAAGACCCAATTATTTATTCAAAGTTGCTAAGAAACCAGAGTATTCGGTGGGTACTTTAGAAATATTAAGCGTAAATAAAAATATATTCCTTAAAATTAATTGTTTTTTCTATTAATTGTCAAGTATTGTATTAAATTCATAAGTAATAATCAGTAACAAAAAAACAAAAAAGGAACGCGTTTAAAACTATTCGCTTCTGGTCCTGGCAAAGAGATGAATAAAAGATACATTATATGAAAATATTGTATTGCCACTGAATCCGGACACGTGTGCATAGTTTCATTTTAATTATCAAACGGCCAATGGATCAAAATAGCGTTGCAAGATTTTAAAGAAGAGGTTATATTAAAATAAACGCCTTCATTACGGTTTACAATACATTTTAAATTATTTCAATAAAGTTATCCTTAAAGGTACAAGATACAAATATCAATGTTACCACAGTGCGGATATGACATAAGCATGAACCAGGATATCTAAAACTAGGTATAGGCTAAGATGACCACTGCCAATTAAATATGAATATAATAATTTTAAACGAACTCTTAAATGTGATAAAGCTTTTTATCTATATCTACTATAGATTGTGAGGGTGAATTGAGATGATTGTGATGCAGTGAGACAGTATTTGGCTGTTAAAACGATGATTGTGGGTTTGAACCCAACTCTTTGCAATAGTTATATTAGCAATATTTCTATTTAGCCGCTCTGGTAACAAAAAGCGCAGCATTGGGCCAGTCAACAGACAATGTCGCAAGTTCGCTGAAAGGAAGAAAGCTACAATAGGGTGTATACATACTATGTGAATTTACCGCTATTTTTTTTTGCCCTAAGACATATTGTGTTAAGTAACGTTCCAATGTCTTAGTAAATGCATATATTTTAAAGACGAATCCTATGTGAATAATAAATCTACAACCATAGTGCGCGCTACAAAGTTTATATATATTTTTACAAAGCATATACAATAATAAACCTGTTATTGAAATGTTTTCTGTATCAAATTAGAAATGTATAGAACGAGGATAACTAAGCACAGTGACATTTAAATGCAGATTCAGCAGCTTCACGCTTCTCTCCGTTCTCCACTTTCCGCCCAAAATCAATATGTTACATTTTTAGTGGTATACATCGACGCCGCGACTTGTCTCGTATCACCAGAGCAAAGAAATGGTAATAATTAAATTATAATCATTTAACCGAGTGCTAATGGAATCCACAACCATTGATGTTTACAGTCAGACGCTGTCCCACTGCGCCACTATGGCCTCATTAATATTACTTAAGAAAATAAATATCGAGTTATTATTACTAAATAAAAATTCGATATAATTATAATTTCACACTAACAAAATTAGGTTAGACTTTAACAGTGAATAGCTATGAAACCCTTAATTTGCTTCAAAGTTTAATTAAAATCGGTCTATTGAACTATACATAGACTATTTTATTACAATTATTACAGGAAACATGTAGAATAGAAACCTGTCTGTGACAAGTGGGATTGTGGCGATACTACGCAGGCTACTGTGGGAACTGGGCCGGGCGGTCTTTATTTTATTTTGACACGATGGCGCCGACCGATAATGATTTGTGGTACAAGTGCATTCTATAATTTGAATATTATTTAATTTATTGCTTCTACATGTTTCAATATTTATTATAATATTAATATGGAATACATTTAAATGTTAAATTAACAGTAACTTACTAGTTTTGTTGGTAAAATATATTGTATATAGAGAAGGCTATATTATTTCGCGCAATAAAATTAAAAACACATTTGTTTTATTAATATTTCAGTTATCTATTAAGGATATATGAAAAAACGTACTAATAATTTTACACCAGCTGTAACATGTGATTAAGCTCTTTATCTATGAATGTACGTGGAGAACGGAGTGTCTTGACACTAGATTCTTTTTCACTAGCCTGCTCTGCGAGAAAAAGCGTGAAGCTGAATAAAGGTATATAGGATAATCAAATATGATTAATAAAATAGAAAGATGAAGTTCCCGAACACAACTAAACGATATATAAAGAGCGTAAATCTTTGTAAATATAATAAACAAAAATATTACGCTACAGCCTTTAACTAAGGATCGTGAACCAACGAACAACTTGACATATCTCCTGTAATTAGAAAGAAGACCCCATCCGGACATAATACGTGACTCAATTTTAATTTAATGACTTGTAGATACTCGTGGAGACAATCGATATTAGATCGATTCCTGATTAAGCTCTACAATGAGATCGTCATAGCATCCTATTAAGTGGACAAGGTCGGAGAACTTTTGGGAAATGAGCTTTTCTAATTAAATCTACGCTGATAGAATTTTTATTTATTCATTATTTGTTTGATTGTAAGTGCACTCTCCTTTTATTGGGTTATATTGGGTAGCATTAAAGTTTATTTTATTTTGTTTACACTGTGTATGGTGGAGCGTCGTTACGAGCCATTATGTTCTGGGTTCGAATCACAAATTAAAATATTAAGGAAAAAGCATTCTCTGTTTCCAAACGATTGTTCGTAGAAATAATTTTTGGGTAACTTTGTAAAAATATCTCTATAGAGACGCTAACATCAAAAATACATTGTAATAAACGTATAAAAATTTCGACTTAGCCGGATGTAGAACTTATGATTTTGCGGTCAGAGAGCTTGCACGGTTTCCAAGAGACGCTGGTTCGAGTCCAGCTACCTTCAAATTTTTATACCTTTTCTAAGTGTGATAATGATTGATGATGCGCGTTAATTGATGGTGAGGTACTTTGAAAAATATTAAAATATTGACTGACAAAGCTTGTCAAATTTAAAAAGGCCAGGGCTGACTTCTTCGAACTCGTATTTAGTGACAGTTCAAAATCTAAATATAATATAAAATAATAAGATATTAGTACGTTACGTAAAAAAAAATTATACATATTTTCCTTGACACAATAAAATATATAGTAATAATATCCATATAATTGTTATTTTAATAGGCACCATCGTCATCGAGATAGCGATCAGGAACGTCGCGAGTACACGATATTATAATACCGTGTCATTTGTATCCAGATGTTCACGCGCGGTTAATAGGAAAAAAAATGTAAACGAAGTCGATATTATAAGTGTTGTTAAAAAAAAAACTCTATGATTAACAAATATTACTTAAGATTATATTTCTAGAACGTAAAAAAACGTTGAAGTCCAGTTAAATTAGCTTAGTATATTGTTTTCCGGGTTTTACGCGTGTGAATTGCTTTCACACTATATATATATATATCTATATATATATATATATATATATATATATATATATATATATATATATATGGGTATCACACATATGATACTCTCTAAATAGAATCCTTGATCTCTATTGCTATAAATGTTGGTATATTGCAGAAATAATCAGAGCTATTTTATTATTAGTTACAAGTAAAACGAAAAAATTTACTAACACCGCCGTCAGATGTCGTGCCTTGGGCATAATTGTTTCTTTTTTTTGCTGAGCTATGAATAATATGTATAGTGTCGTCTTTTTAATTACAATCTGTACAATTCTTATATTTGTATTGATTTCCACATGTACATACAAATATGGAATAACATATGTTATTATATACATATAATAGACAAATAGTACATATGTAGAAATATTATTGAAATATATAAATATTAATAAATAAATATGTCTAAAACAAATACAGTTTAATGAGAAACTTGAATACCTAGTCATAAGCTTCATGCTATAAAAATATTGTCAGATCCGGACACGGAAGCAAATTTTCAAATAGATAGGCAAATAGGACGGCTAGACGTAAATTAAAATAGCGATATGATAAATTCTGACATAGATTGATAGAAGAAGCATGTTAAAAATAAAAGTTAGTTGTTGATTGATTTTTGCATTTCGAGGGTACTATGAGAATGTACTCATATGTATACAGGTCCTGTAGGACTGTATTAATATATAATGTGTTTAACGATTTGAAAGTGCTGATAATAACCTATTTGAATAAAGAATATTTTGATTTTGTTTTTTTTTAAATTTGAAATTGCATATTTTATGACAATTCCCACCGCCATATTTTATCTCAGATTAACTGAGGTCTCCTGATTTCAACTTTTAATTACCGAATTTTTGATGTCCTTCAAGTTTTTAAAAAATATATTTCAATCACATCACAATATAAAGCATTTGTTTTTACACTAATAAAAGCGATCTTAAGCACTTATTCTATATACACTATATATATATAAAACCTCTGTCCCCATCACAATAAAATTAAAATTTTCTGTAGCATATTATTATAAAATGTTATATTAAGAAATCGTTATTTTTGACACAGTCTCTTGGATTGAGTATTAAATATAATAGAGGACACCCGCTGGCCGTGCCATGTTAGATTGATAGATGATACGAAAGTTGTTTTCGGTCAACTTTTTTGATGGGATTTTAAGTGGAAATTATATCTTGAACACCGTATTGAAGATTAAAGTTCATTTATGAATTAATAACGAGATTAGATATGAATTTATTATACTGAAAATTAAGCTATTGTTGCGCAAATAAATTCGCGTAAATTCAATTGTTGTAGGTTTAATCCTGACTCTGAGGATGACTGGATGATATCTCCGGTGAGAAAAAGACCCATGATAAGTTCCGCCATTCAATATCCCTATTTTGAGTGGAAAGTACAGAACGGAGTGTCTCGACATTATATTCTACTATCCGGCTATACAAAATAATATATCGTACTTTGAAATAAACTCTTACTAAAAAAAAATATTTATCAGGAAAATCTAATGTGTAAAAGTGTAGGGAATTAGTGAGTTTGGATGAAACGTGACACTTGTACTATTTAGAGGAAAAAAATGTGATTGATAAATCACACCATTGCATCAGGAAGGTCAGGACACTTCTGAGTTCACTTGATACTTGTAGTTATGAATCTCGTTTAGAGAAATGTCGATTGATATAAAAATTGTATTATTCCTTCGTCTGTTACAACCTTTGTCTTTTTTAAGTCCTTTGTCTTTATCCAGTGTTGGGTTGAATTGAAAATACGAATGTCTGAATTTCAGATCGAAGTAAAGTATACATTTTAGAAACCAAATTTAAAATAAAAGCTTAAGGTTGTTGATTTCTTATTTATTTTTCATCTCACTCTATTAAGCACGGTAGCTCTTCAACCGAATTAGGACCAGTGTACGCCGCGTTTTATATTACCGTAGCAAGGAATCAAAAACAATTGCAATATCATTATTTTAATTTTTTTTTTTTTTTTTTTTTTTTTTTTTTTTTTTTTTTTTTTTTTTTTTTTTTTTTTTTTTTTTTTTTTTTTTTTTTTTTTTTTTTTTTTTTTTTTTTTTATATTAACTTCTTTCTGAAGCTTTACACGTAACATTCTAACAACAACTTGTTGAGAACAAAAAGCCAAGAAAATCTAAACGGAAATAAAAATATAATAAACAAGACATATACATTTTAATTATCACAAAATCGGTAAACACGAATTTTAAGTTAGCGCAAGTGGCAAGTTTAATTGACAGGAAGCTATTTGCCACGAGTATATAACAAGCAATAAAATATTTATACTCGAAAACGTGGAATAAACGTGACAGAGTTATAGCTTAGAACATATCGAGTCATGAAGGCAATTAAACACCTGTCCGACAGTGTAATATGCATTTGATTATTTTAAACACCTAGTTTCGTATTTACAGAAGCTAAACATGAAGTTTTTGATATGAAGAATGATAAAAGTTTTAGCGTTTCAGGGAGACCATGTGTTTTGCATGCTTCCTAGAACAATTCGTGAAAATCACACAAATTATAAATCGAAATTCTATGGAAATTCTATGGAACACCTCTTAGGTGGGCAGAGAACAGGGATGTATTAAGTTTTTATTTCATTCTCTGTATCTAGAGCGTGTTGAATGGATGACATATATGGTCGAAACTACATTTATTTATAAAATTCTTCCCTTAGTATCTGTGCGACTGACAAACAAATAAATCACAGCCAAAAGTACTGGGAAATATCTGAAATTTTGCATGTAGGCTCCTTGAGGAGTGTAAAGAAGCACTAAGAAGGGACTTCTTGAAATTCCTCCAGAAATAAGAAATATCGGTATTTTACGTGTTATAATAAAAAAAATTAAATAAAATAATATTATTAAAAAAATATTAACTATCTGCCCTTCTTTTTCATGTAGACTTTAACTATCCCTGATTTCATAGCCCTCCATCCGTGTATTTATTGTAAAAAAAGATTCAAAGTGTCCCTTTGCGTATATAAATATAATAATGATGATAATGTGCGAAGTGCCCGCTTTAACTCCAAACAAAACACCTTACAAATTTACGCAAGGAAAATGTTAATGATAGATTTTTTTAAAAGATTTTTTTTAATTATTGTTAGATTTTTTTTAATTTTTATTAGATTTTTTTAAATTATGTAAAATCCAACATAAACCCATACTATTTATAGGAAATTCATATAACTTATGTTCAATTTTTACATAGGTACTAGGTATATAGTATTATTATTTCCGTCATAGAATAACCACATTTTATCACAATATCGGCATATTATACACCTGGAAAAAACTGTGTTATGACGAAAGAAACGCATTGATGGCGTGTTTTATTTTTATAATGATTCAGGGATCAAATTTATCTCAGAATAATATTAAATTTAAAAACAATTGATATCTAACACATTTTTCTTTCGGCTTCACCCTTTTTCCCGCATACCAGAGAGAACCTAGTGTCAAGACACTCCGTTCTCCACTTTCCGCCAGAAATTAAGTTTTTGTTTTGTTTTCATTGCAAGTTGAGTGGCACAACCCAACGCCGGGTGTTGTATTAGGTACTAGAACCGGAGAAATGAAAATAATTTAAATATCATTTCTCCGAGTGCTATGTCTAAAATGATCGATATAATATAAAGTATCCGCAAAATGGAGAGAACAGAGAGATATATTTTTAAATTTAATCTATAACAAATAGCTGCTTTACCAGAACATGACGCTATGCATCTAGGAAAAAATACGTAATAATGTAAATAAACAGGTTCCTTGATAATATCTCATTCATTGACATTCGTATCTACTCAGACATCCGTACCTAGGGTACGCTGCGTAATCTCAAAATCTCTTTGAATAATGATAATCGTGAGGGTTCAATTCTCAGGCGATGATGCACTTATTACCTGTAATCGTTGGTAATAATTACTGGGATTACTCATTTTCGTGATATCATTTCCAATGACGCCGGTCCCGTATGGTAATAGCGTCGTGCCGAGCATCTGACAATATTTTTTGCGCAAATGAACGTTTATATTGTAACTAATCGGAGATTTGTTTCCACTGTTGCTGTAATTATAATTATAATTATACATAAAATGCTATAATTGTTATAAAATATAAGAGTAGGTATAAAATTTACCAAAACAAGTTAATTCCATAAATGTCATAATGGCGAGATTTTGAGTTTTAAACGTATTTGTGTTTAAATTGTATGTCTTTATGAAGATATACAATTTGAACGACGCGGGACTCGAACCCGAGCCATTTGGAAATCATTTAAATGCTCGGGCCGCTAAGTCATGCGTTCAACATTCGGTTAAGTTACGTCGAAATTGTTATACGCTTGTTATAACTTATTTTCGTAGTTACCATCTCTATAGATAGATTTTTACAAATCTCTGCTACACAATAATTATTTCTACGAAACAATCATAAATATATAAATACGTTGTAACAAGCCTATAAGAATGTCGAAATATCTGGATATAGAACGCATGGCTTAGCGGTCGGAACGCTTGGACGGTATCCGAGACCCGCGGGTTCCAATACCGCTGCGCTCAAACTATAAAAGTTTTCAATAATCAAAATATAAGTGTTGTATTAAATTTTAAGTGTATAAATAACACTACAAAATGTCCAAATACTATTGAAATTTACATTTCATTTGAACCTGACATTATATTCAAGTGAAATATGGAAACTTATAATAGGCTGAGTCTGCATTAAGTAAGTAGGATTAGGTATATTAAGCATTATTGCCTGTCACAAGCAGCTTCGACATACATATGTATGCAAAATGTACATGGCGAATCTATTTTCTGAGCGCTAATATTGCGCGTAATAGGATTACAAATGTTCTCACGATATAAGTCTACACTCAACAGTATGCAACTTACTTAGACTACTTATAGCTTCAACTTTTAAACGAGTGTATATTTAAATTATATACTTGTACGCTGTATTGACTACCCTTATATGCGGAAAAAGCGTGAAACTGTTAAAAAAATAAATTTGCAGCACTACTTCTCGAAGCTAGAGGTATTATAGCGAGGTCTCTCTAAAAGACTAAAAAAAGTTTTACGGGGTCACCTTACGCGTTTATCTTTGCGAATTCACTTGCAATTTCATCTATTTCGAATTAAACCATTAGTCATTGGAGCTGGATCCACTGTTCTCCGCTGGACGTGACTGATCACGGCTGCATTTCTAAACCTTTAAACAAATTAATTGTTTTTAATACTTTTTAGCCATCTTTGCATTACATTTAATGTTTGTATAATCTCCTTTCCCACGCATGTAAGACATAAGCCCTCCGTTGAATTGTTTTGATTATGATATGCTTTTTATCAAAGCTTCAATTATTATGACACATGCGGGAATTTTATCACCTAATTTATTAATCAATAACCATATCGTATTTTTAAATTATTTATAAAGTCAATCGAAGTCAAAGTAAAAAAGGTCTTTTACACGGTAACATATGCACTAAACTTTAGGGTGATATGTCCAAGTCCGTACATAAATAATGTGGTGTCCGTCCGTCGCGTAATCGCAGGCCCTTGAGATTTAACACTTTCTTAGTTGTCCAAGCTTTCGCTTCTCATACTACAATTTATATGTATTGATACGAGTAAAGATTTATTTTATATATCTGGCTAGTTTATTTTTATTTTTATACATTTTCCACGTGTCACGGGAAAAGAGAGCCTAGGGCAGTTAGTTATATTAGGGTTACCTTAGAGCTTACCTTAGGGCTTACCTAGGGAACGGAGGGACTTACAAATCCCTCCGTTCTCTGTTTCTATATTAATTTCAAAGAATGTGTCGTCAAGAATCTCATTCGATCATCTTTTTGTTAGTAATATGCCATGAAGATCGCTGAAAATTCTTTATCATTAGAATTTTTTATTAATACAATCAGACAATAGAGACACTTGTTACCCAACGATTTTACCCAACTTGTCCTATTTCAAAACCGCCTACTACTAACCACTAAAAATATAACCTAAGATAAATATACTTAAATTTTTTTAAAGTTATCCCGAGATCGACAGTTTCATGTTATGAAAATACTGTATATTAAATCCGGGCACGTTTGCAAATTTTTCCTTTATTCAATTATATATAGTATAGTATTATATAAAAATACATTTTTTTTTCTAAAATCAGTGTTAAGTATATATATTTTCTATTACTATTTCTAAGTGTACATTCCACACGAGCTGCAGTATAATAAAAAAGGAAGCCGCAATGGATCGCGATAATATGGAGATGTATCAAAGACAGGTGTTTTATTCAGTAGTTGGGGGTCTTGATTTATTTATGGCTATCTCGTCTATCTACCCCTTGCTTCACTAGCTTAGATTGGTTGAAATTATTCTTCTTTGTTTTTTTACATCTGTTCTGTAGAAGGATATGAAATTGTTAGTTATGGTGGTATTAACCATTTTTAAACGCTTTTTCAGAGAGAGATCAGAGTCTACGCTTTGAGCCCGAATTCGAGACATTGCGTATTGAATGGTGGTCCTCAACGCCGCGCTTAGCCTTGTTCACCAGAGCGGGGAAACAAAACGAATAAAATTACAGTTATTCCACCGAGTGGGAATCGAAACCACAACCAATCTCTATTACAGCCAGACACCGTCCCACTGTATCACAATGGCTTTTAACTAAATTATATTTAAACTTTATTGAGCAATTTAAAATATTTATGTACGTATTATATTTTTTTATTATTATTTAGCCATCAGATTATTTTTTAGAAATAATCTTTGAATGTCAGAAATTAGAAAAACAAACATAACAGAGACGCTAATAATAAAAAAAAGTTGTAAAAAGTATAAGAATTTCGACGTAGCTCGATTAGAACATATAGCTTAATCTCACTTAGCTAAAAGTGCTTGGACAGTTTCCAATTGTCGCGGATTCGAATCCTGCTACGTTCAATTCAGTTCAGATATATTCAGAACAAATTACGATGGACTTAGATTACTCCTATTCTATAGTAGACTCGAAAGTCTATCATATAACTCAGAATCCATGATTCTGCCAGGTTTATTAAATAAAATCTTTAAAATATTTCTAGTATATTTCTTTCTAGAATAAAATAGAAGAAACCTGCTTCTTCTTTTTAGATTTTTCGCCACTCTCTTATTGATTGAACCTGCTACCGCCGCAATGTAACGGTCAAGAATCACACTATTGACTAATGTAATTCACTTCAAAATCATACCCATAATTAATTATAGAATAATACAATTCATATCAAAACCAATATGGGTATTTCAATATAATTTTCCAATATAGAATAAGCACCGAGCGTTCTTGCCACAATACATAAGCGGATTTAATTTGTGATACTTAAATGTTATTTCCTTCGAATATATTCTATTATATTCGGTAACAATATATATATAATATAATAATATTATAGAATACTTGCTGTAGCCCACCAGTTTGTCCGCATTGCTATGTTGAATGATGCTAATTACTTTGAGCTCCTCTCTTCAAAGTTTCAAGCTTGTGGCAAAAAAGGATTGATTACTTTCATACAACATACAAGAGACCCCCAAAAGTCTTTAATCCGGTCCTGTCACAAAATTCGTTCTTAGCAGACGTCTACTAGCTACAAACTAACTATACCAATGCCAAATTTTATTTTTATATGTCAAGCGTTTTTCAACATTATAAGATGAATGACCTTTCGCTTTTATATATTTTTCACAGATTCGTATTTTCGGCGGCCTTTTCGCAAAACAATTAAAAAATTCGTAAAAAAAATTAAATTCCTGCAAAAAAGCAAAAAATGTGCAAGGAACATTAGCGTTTGTTCATCGCAAGACCCTCTATAAAGTATCTCTATATATAAAATTTCATCACAATCAGCTCAGTGGCTACGAAGACGTCACAGACAGACAGACAGAGTTAGTTTCGCATATACATTAATATAATTATATAAATCTAGCCATCTCAAAATACTCAAAACATCATCCACCAGCGGTAACCTTCTACCGAGTCATACATAACGCCGATTATCGTCAATCACGGCTAAAATAACAAGAAGATAATTTGCTCGCCGACGTGTCGATACTGAACATTTGTTTTTCTTGTTCGCTATTACCGCTAAAAAATAATTTATTTATATATAATGGGAATTACTGTAAGTTTTTAGAGTCTGTGCAAACTAATTGCACAGTTTTAAAAAGAGTTTATTGAAATATTTCTGATTTGATATTAAGTTTTTTGATTTTCAAGATTATTTTTTAGATATTTATTCTTAACTGGATTATTATATATAATATTCTAAAATGTATTCGAAAATACATTTTAGAACCCGACGTTTCGGACACTTTACAGTAGTCCGTGGTCACAGGTAGACTAAGGTGGCATTTGTCTGTCATTTCAATTCAAATATCAATTATCATTCCCTCGAGTGGGAATCGAACTCCCAACTAATCTCGTTTAGAGACGTGTAACGATGACCTTTACAAATAATATGAGATGCGTTAAACTAAAAAGAAGGAAAGCCTACGAATATCTCTCGCAACTTGATTTTTGTTGATGTCCTTTTTAATATTATTTTCAGCTTTCTACGCCCATTGGTTTCTACAGTGCTTTCTCTGTAAGTGAGCACCGGAAGAGTTGAATATGTACATACTCATTTAATTATAAATACAGTAAAAAAATATTATATACCTATAATATATGGATATGCTCCTATAACAAGCTATTTCGAAAATTATTGAAATGCAGACTAAGCCATTACATCACATACCCTCCTCTCTTTTTCAGATTCACGTTTTATTCACAAGACAGGGTACTCAATAAGAAACCAGAGTCAAGACACTCCGTTCCTTATACCTTCTTACTTTCAAATATTCAAATATATCTATTTATTTTAATTATTTACTATTTCGGGCGTCACCATGTCCCGAATACATAAAAGATTCCATTGGGAGCAATGGCGACTTCGAGTGCACAAGCGGCACGCACCGACTCCGATACACTTGGCGCGCGCTCAAATTGATATTGAATTTATTTTCAATTTTAACGCGCCCTCCTTAACTACGTAGATGAGTTTGTGTTAACAGAGTATACTATAAAGATATTAAAGAATTTTATATTAGTAAATATTGTTATAATATTGACTACTTTGCTATTTTTCATCTGAAGAGACAAAACTTTAAATATTACAATATATGACAAAAAAAAGAATAATTTAAAAATAGAATAAATATAAAATAACCATAAATAAAACAAATTCCAAAACCTAATCTAATGAAAATTAAATACAAGTGTATTTAATTTTCATTGGATTAGATTAGATTAGACTTTTAAATCATTTGTACCAGCGGTAGGCTTCCTGTCTATATCAATACATATAATAAAAATATAACTTTATCAATATAATAGAACCTAAAACAATGATTATTAATTTTATTTCTGTTTGTTTGTTCTTGTCCATATTTGACCGCAATGTTGACTATTGTATTGTGGTAAGCTTCTCTTATCATTTAGTGTTTATTAAATTCCAATCGATTCAAAAATAAAAAAGTTTCAACCATTTAAATTATAAATTTAAGCAAAGTATACAATATTTTCAAACAGTATTCTAATAAAAATATTTAAAAATGATGTATTAGTAGTTAGTTTTACTATATTAGAAATTTCCTTTACTTAAATAACATATTATAATACAAAATAATGAATGTAAAAATAATATTTCATTTTAACATGGAGCTAATTTGAAATCTAATCTGAAAAATATACAAAACGCTCTGTCTAAAGCTAATCTATACAGTTGACAGTGAACAGGCGCCACCGCGGATACAAACGTCAAGCGCTATTTCTGGTGAGGTACTCGGTCCACCCGCCCCCTACAAGTGCGTTATTGTATGCTTTTAAAATAGTCATCGATTACCGATACCTATAAATAGATTTGAGTATTCGATTTGGAATGAGAAAATATACCTGAGAAGAGTATCTGGGAAAAAGACTTAATTTTTTATATATTTTATATATGAAATTTAAAAATTACATTGTCGTTGCGCAGTTTTGAGTTCGCAGTTCGTTTGTTAACGACGGTTGTGAATTCAAATCTCGTTGAGGGGAAATTTTATAATTGTTCCATTTTAATGGTCTAGCCGAAATTTATGCAACATTGGACTCTACACCCAACTGATTCATCAACATCAACTCTCATCAATTGATGTATCATGATTCTACATACGGGAAAGTAAAAAATGATTAGTTTCACGCAAAAAGCATACTTTAATTATTTATAAACATACTTTACATATTGAAAAAGACATATTTAGAAAATTGTTTTTAGCATCTCTGTAGAGTTTTCTGCTACTCAAAGATAATTCTAACAACAATCGTTTGGCAAGATAGACGCAGCTGGATGTAGAATGCATGGCTTAGCGGTCAGAGCGCTTGAACGGTTTTCAAGAGACGCGGGTTCAAATCCCGCTGCATTCAAATTTTTATACGTTTTCTAAATATGTCTTTTTCAATTTCCTAAGTGTGCGAATAACACTTTATAAAATGTTAAGAAATACTTTACATATTTTAATTATTCATGGGATAGTATTGTATCCCTAAAATAAAACCCTATTGGGTCCTCACTTATTTATTTATACATTAACATTAATAACTAAATCACTTCTTGAATAATTGTGATGCCCAAATTTTAGGCTCAAGATAGTCTTTATATTGTTTTTCAATTCTAATCTACCTAAAAAAATATTTCAACTTACCGTTTTTTCCTTCATAGATTAGTAGGCAGAGAGAACCTAGTGTCAATACACTCTGTTCTCCAGTTTCCGCCCGGATCAGAGACATTGCGTGTTGAGTGGCGGAAATCAACGAACTATTTTCTTTTTCAGTCTTGTAACCAGACTGAAAATTAAAATAATTCACAAACATTGCGCTTATAATCC
The DNA here is from genome assembly GCA_038994665.1 of Podotricha telesiphe. Lineage (NCBI taxonomy): Eukaryota > Metazoa > Arthropoda > Insecta > Lepidoptera > Nymphalidae > Podotricha > Podotricha telesiphe. The sequence continues at coordinate 1,840,648 of JAOYRR010000327.1, forward strand.
TTATGACACTGCGCAACGGTAACCACTATTTAGTTATATACAAATAAATTATTTATAGTGAATAAATTATTTTGAAATATAATAAAAAATGATTAAATATTGAATTTAAAAAATATTTTTAAATGTAACAAAGACATTACGGTGTCACGGCGTGTCGCTTGTCAAAGTAAGATGTTATCTGGACACGCGGCCGCGGCGTGACAGATCGCGACGATACAAAGGACCGTCCTGTAGTGATGGGGACTTTTTTTAATATTTCTTTTGCTTATTATTTTTTTATGGCTCAACTCTTTTTATTGTATAACAAGAGGTGAAATATTGAGTAGGTACCTATATAAGTTTATAGTAAAAAAAGCTTTTATTAAAAAACACCCTTTATTTATATATTAAAGCAAATTACGTCAAAACATCCCGTTCTCAGCTTTTTGTCCAATTTTGAGGACTTGCACGTTGAGTGGTGGTATTTAACGCCTTTCTTTCTTACTAGAGCGTCGTTATCTAAATATAATCAATGAATTTAATAAATTCCCCTAAAAAGAAATCGAACCCTTTGCCTCCGTCACTCACTGTCACTGACACTATCTTACTGTGACTTAAAGAGCTCTTAGAAATAAAAATTGTGACAATTGACCTCGTTTTCCTCATTTACTATGATTCAATATTCTTTCAGTAATTCACTTTTCAATAGAAAAAGATAACAAAACCACAGAAAGGAACATATCACATAAATATAAATAATCCTATATACTCGTAATCATTATGTAATATCATATTTGAACCCACAATCAACTTCCAATTCACAAGTCTTTAGAGCAATAAGACACTCCTAATCAATCACTTCCAAAACAAAATGTATATACAAATAATAAAAATGTAACTGATCGCTGTCTGTACATGGAAGATAAATGAAAAAAAAATGTTATTGGGGGCATTTATCAATATAATAGAACCCAAAACAATTATTTTTCATTTTCTATTTTCTGTATGTCTGTCTGTTTGTCTGTGTGTTTGTGAACGCTAATCTCAGAAACAGCTTAACTGATTTACTCGTAAATGCACATTTTTTACTATAGTAGAATTGGGGTAAACTTCTCTTAACGTTAAGTGTTTGCTTAATTTCAATCAGTTCATAAAGAACAAGTGACAACCATTTCAATTATAAATTTAAGCAAACTTTTTAATTTAAGTGAGAACGCGTTCGAGCAGGAAATGACATAGTTTAGTGGTGTATCTTAGCAGGCGAAGCAGCGAGCCGGTCGCTAGTTAGTAATAAACTCCAAACAAACCTCAAAATAAAAGCCTTTTAACAAATTACCCGAGCATTCCCGGCCGTCCGTGAAACGTTGTTTGCCTGATAAATATTCGCCCAGGGTTTTCACTTGTCATATTACACGCATTCAAATGCTAAACAGCGAGACAGGCGACGCGCACAAGTTACATTTTTGACAAGTGTTCTCTCTATGCTACAGTACTCTGTCATTTTTTGTCCTCCAATGAAAGTGATCGACAAGCGAAAATCCCTTTATACGAATGGGGGTATGAATATCTTTTGTCATTTGAAATTTTATTTGAAAATTTATCTGACGGTATGAAATATATTTACGGTATTTCGTTTGAAAACTTTCAACCTATTGTATTTGCGTTTGTCATTTTGTGTAAACAATACAATGATTGACAAATATTTTTAGAAAACGTATAAAAAATTTAACACAGCGCAAGTAATTGGACGGTTTCACAAGGCGCGGATTCGAATCCCGTTTTTAGTTTTACTTCTTCGAATTCAATTTTTTATACCTTTTCTAAAAATGTTTGTCAATCATTGTATTGTCAATTTCCTAAGTGTATAAATAACACTTTAAAAATGGTAAAAATAATGATTCCTATCAACAACAAAAATTCAATCTTGTTCCCGTATATTAGAGTAGTCAGATGTAAGATGTAGTCTTGATGTAAGTTATTAAATTATCGTCCATAAATCATTATCTTATTTAATTTCAATTAAATCGACATAACTTCGAAAGACGTCGTTCGAACTTTGTCTTCGTCCTAGTTGGTTCGCTAAATATGTATATAAGAACTGGGGCATCTATTATATTATAAATACAATTATTCCCCAAATAAAATTTGAACCTACAGCCACTGCGTTTATTCAAAAATGTAACTAAGTCACATCTCAGCGACTAACTACTAACTACATATATAACATTTAAAATACCCAACCCGTATCTATATTATAACAATCTCCCATCATAACAATGAAAATATTTAAAAAGTACTTAACTGATCCCATAATAATGATAAAAGGAATAAAACAAATCATCGCCACACATTACTAGCAGGGGTTTCACCCTTGCCATAACATACCATGGTTTTATGGTAGTCTGAATTTTATTGGCGACATTTGCCTCCGGAATATCACTTAAGTGATAATAAAAAAATGTGTTGGGAATAAGCAACAAGAGACCTTTGGTATATTTTTGGCTGATCGTGATAACTTTAAGTTCAATTTAAAAAGGTAATATTTTAAGTAAATAAATAATTATATTAAACCAAACTAGCTGTATTCTGTGACTTCGTGCGTGTAATGAGCACGTCGCTGGTAAATTTTAAATTTACAAATAAACAATTCAGGATTTTCGTATAAGCTTGAGAGAGCCTTAGAACTTCTTAATCGAGCCCTATCGACAAATCAGTATTTGACGGACGTCCAGTATCACAAATCTGTAGTGTATAAATATTTCCCCTATATAAATAGACAAAGCAGGGCAATAAACATAACTTTACATACAGTTGTAACTTTCACCTAAGCGGAGGCAAAGATTGGAGTGAAACGACACTAGATAATCATAGAGACACTGACTCTTATAAGTTTAGTTTTGAGTAATATAAATGTAAAAATAATAATACTATGTACAACAAAACCAAAATATTATTAAAAAAACATTCATATGTCCGTAGTGCAATACCAATACCTTATAATATATAAAACAATTCGAAATACGTATAGGTTTAATAAAATACTATTTATAATTTTTTCAGCTTCACGTTTTTTCTTGAGACATTGCGTGTGAAGTGGCGTTCCTCGACGCTGCATTTTGTCCTGTTCACCAGAGCACAATAATAGAGCAAAATAATTAAATTATTCATACTCCATCGAGTAGGAATTGAACCCATAACAAACAGCGATTACATTCAGATACACTTCCACTGCGCCACAATTATTCAATACATTTTATTTAATAATAAATTTATATATACACCTATAAATAATAACAAACTACTCATAAATATTTTCCTTAATCTTGGAAATCTCAAACAATGTTGATAATAAAGAAATATTTAAACACTTATGAATTTCCAAAGCTTAAGCGCGTCAAATTCTAGCTAACAAAGGAAAATACGCGTAAGCCCCTGACGTAAAAACCATGACGCCAAACCTTGACGTCGCAATTGTCTTTGATCACAACATGTGAATTATTCAGAACTCGACACCCCTCACCCACGGATATCTCACTACTATTTGCATGATAAACGACAGGAGATAGAAAGCTTAAATGATATGGAAAAGCTTCAAATATTTATTATTTGAAAGTTATGCTTATTGAAACTGAAAACGCAATGGTTGTGGGTTCAATTCTCTGTTAGATAAAGACAAAGCGCGGCGTTTAGTTCTGCTATTTAACACAATGTATCAAATTCGGGCGGAAAGTAAAGGAAACTAGGTTATCTCTGGAACTACTACCGGGAAAAAGCGTAACCTGTTTTTGTTTTACATTTATTGGAAAAAAAGAGTTTCCCGAGTTTGGAGTTAGTTCAAGTCTTTTGTTAAAATATCAAACTTTATAATGAATGTAATATTTACGATGACTTAGAATTGTGATCTGATAGTATAGAACTTCAAAGTATTTAATTACGCAGTTATAGGTATCAGGTTCAATTTGCAATTATGCAGTGTTTTTTTCCAATTCCAAATAGAATTTTAAGCTGTTAAGATTGTATATCTGGGTATGAGTTATTAAAGAGTATAACATTTTTAGATAGTTTCGTTTTAGATAGGTTAGGATCAGTTGCCATTACATACCACTTAAAATGACGTCACTGCTTACGTCACTAAGTGTAGCAGATGTATTTTGTTGACTAGTTTATATATATAGAAACATTTACATATATTGACATTATCGATTTTTAGTCCAGTCATATTATTTTAAATTTCATGTGCCTTTTTTTTTGGTAAATTTTTTGTATACATACATATCCATGTTTCAATAGGTAGGTATATCAAACATTGACTTCAACTAGCGCCATCAGTCAGTATATATTAATATAATAAACTATAATTTTAAGAGTTGATTAAAAAAATTATAACAAAAAGACATATTTAGAAAATGTATAAAAAATTGAACGCAGCGAGATTTGAACCCGCGCTTCTTAAACGGTTTTCAATTTCCTAAGTGTGCGAATTTCGGTTTTCAATTAACGAATAACACTTTAAAAAATGTTAAAAAAATAATTATAACAATTTTATTTACAAATATTACCTATTAAACTTTTTTATACAAAAAGAATCAACCTACAAGGATTTCTGGATAATTCCCATAGATTGGGTTTAAAAATGTGTAAAATTGCTTGAAATCGCTAAAATTACTAATGTGAGGAATTAATATTGATATAATGTATTTAATAAAAAAATAGTTGAGTCGTAAGGCGCAAATTTAAATTCTAGAAAGCTAAACGAATTAGCATTTGATTTTTATTTGTTTTTTATTTCAACACTTAAAAAAAACATTGAGGCAGTGTGACAGTATCGGACTGTATACGTCAAAGCGAGGGGCGAGATTCCCAATAGGTTAATTATTATATTTAAATTATTTTAATTTCTCCACTCAGGTCACAAAACAAGCGCCGGGTCAAGTTCCGCCACTCAACACGCAAAGTCTTGGACGCGGACTGAAAGTGGAGACCAGAGTGTCTTGAGACTAGGTCCTCTCTGCCTGCTGCTGAAAAAAAAAACAAAATATTTGTAATATTTATTACAAAACAAATTAAGGGGTATGCTAAAATAATATATTTTCCCCCAGTAAATTTGATATAACACATTTAGATAACGCAGTTTCTTGACACTAGCTTCTCCCTGACCCTGCTATGCCTGAAAGAGCGCGAAGCTCCTAAAAATGTTCTAGAACGATCTCGTATGACGTCACCATTACTTCATCACATGTACATTATTCAATACCTGTTCCTCGTTAGCAATCGTCTCTACTTTTTTATTTAATAAATTTAATTTATTTAATCATCATTATCTTCTAAATTGCCCAGGTGTAGTAAATACTATACGAGTTGTCGCCCGTAACTTTGCTTGCGTGAACTTTATGACATTCATTTCCGTTATTAGTTTCCATGACTTGGACTGTAAAGCACAATATACAATCTCATTCTTTGATCTCGTAGAAATTTCGAGATATCTCTTAGTGCTTCCTCAAGTATCCTCTTAGTTTAGTTAGTTCACGTAGCGTGTAATGGTCAAAACAATTGATATGTCGAAATTACTTGACATTTATAAATATTGGAACATCAAGAGTCTTTGTAGTCACCTGTATATAGTATTGTAACATTTTTAAAGTGTTATTCACACATTTAGAACTATGAAAAACTGTTTTTAGAACATGTTTAAAAAATCAACCGCTGCGGGATTCGAACAGGGAAATCGTCTAAGCGCTGTGACCGCTAAACCATTCGTTCTAAATCCGGCTACTTATTTTTGTTGTTAGCATATCTATAGATAGAATTTAGATTTCAACTAGTTTCTGCCTCCCAAAGGTTATTTATTACCAGGAAGCGCGGCTTCGAATCATCGTTCATTTTTAAAACGTTTTCTAAAAAACATATTTCAGTGTATACTACTTCAATTAAAACAACGCTACATTGAGATAAACTTTCAGCAAAGTTTACAAAGTTAACAAGAAAATTATAATATTTAAACAAGAAATGACTTGGAAAAAATGTAATGCGCCCACGGCAATTATAATTTCGCTTTGCCAATCGTTTGAACTCCTTTGAGCATTTTTAAACAGATTAAAGGAATCATTAGCTATTCTCACTAAGGAATTATATTAAAATAGTACTGCAAATGGTATCGAGAGGTTGTCTCTGCAATACATTACGAATATATAATTTAATTTTGTTTAGATTATTCTTGTAATTCTTAACATAGGTACTTCGTATTGTATTTAGGAATTTGTGGTTTTTGAATCTGCGTAACATAATATAATATTTCAAAGAAAAAGACACAAAGTTTTTTTGAATATGTTTAAAAATTTGAACGCAGCGGTTGAAAACAGTGAGGCGAAAAATTTAATTGACAATTATTTGTAGCTACAAATGTTATAATTATTTTTAATATCATGTGATAATACGTAAATCTAATTTAATTTTTATACGTTTTCTAAAATTGTATCTCAATTTTCAAAGTGTGAGAATAAAAGTTTTAAAATGTAAAAATAAAAAGTCACATTAATTCCATACAATATTTACTACAATTAAATATTAAATACATTGTATTGTTAGAGAATATAAGTCTTATATTTTTTTAACATTTTTTAAAGTGTGCGAATACGCACACTTAGGAAATTGAAAAAGACATTTTTGAACGGTTTTCAAGAGGCGCGGGTTCAAATCCCGCTGAGTTAATATTTTTATACGTTTTCTAAATATGTCTTTTTAATATAAGTCTTATTAGTAATATTTGACTAATAACGATTTTTCTGATCGATGTAAAAAAATATGTAAATCAATCTATTGTGAGTAAAAAATGGTTTAAAGAGACTACTATACAAAACTATAAATATACGAGTATATAAATAGTATGTATTATATTTCTTTATAAACAACCCACGCGTATGCCACTTCTAACAAGCACCAAGACTCGTTTACACAAGTTTGTAAGAGACAGGGGATTAAAGTAGACCCCGAGGCCCGTGTTGACTCCAAGAAACCCGCTTCCTTAATATTTTCTTACGTTAATTATGTATGTGTTGCTCATTTTGATGATGTCGAGGTAATTAAATCAAGACATGAAAATGCATGGCTTTACAATATAAATTTAGGCGGAAATTGCAGAACTTTTTGTTCCCATTACATTACCCGCGAAAAGCGTAGAGTTTATGATATCTAAATATAAGTCACTCTATTTTCATTGCACGTTAGAAACTATACCATGATTTATATATTTTTAACATTTTTAAAAGTGTTATTCGCACACTAAGAAAATTGAAAAAGGCATGTTTAGAAAACGTATAAAAATTTGAACGCTCTTGAAAACTTGAACGGTTTTCAAGAGACGCGGGTTCAAGTCCCGCTGCGTTCAAATTTTTATACGTTTTCTAAATATGTCTTATACCATGATTTGTGTAACTAGGAAAATTGTTATTTTTTTAATTTTTATAAGCTAAGACAATCTTGCTACGCTATCTTGGCCCTCATCTAGCTTTTCGCTTTGTTTGAAAAAATTGCACACATATCCAGATCCGGTCACAATACAATATTTTCATAGTATGAACGGGCAATAACGTTATATTATATCACTACACTCTCCTCTTTTTACCTAAATAGAGACATTACACGTACTAAGTAGTTCAACCCAGAAATATCTATATTTAAATGTAAATTTTGTAGTAGAACTTGAACCAACGAACTTACTTTCAGATATTTCTAATCTATCGAACCCACTAAACTACAAAGAGCTACAATTCGTTTCGTTCGTTATTACAACACTAAAATTACTTCCTCATTAAAATTTACAGGTAGAAAACGACCTATTAGTAAGTTTTCTATAAGACACAAATTTATTTTTATATTTATTTTATATACGTATAAAGTTTGGTTTCTTACACTAATAGTTTACAAATTTTGATGAACTACAAGTAACGCTAGCCAAAACCATAACTGTTAGAAATCATCTCAATAATCTCATCAATCACCTTAAGAATCTTCGAATCTCTTATATATTACCTTTATATTTCAAGAGGGTGCAATGATGCAGCACGTGACTAAAACCGACTGGCTGTGGGTTCGATTCCCACTCAGAGAAATGAAAATATTTTAATTATTTCATTTCTGGCAAGGAAAATCGCATTTAATTTCGCCACTCAACACCCTATAATATCTGGGTTTTGGAGCTTGGCCGGAAAGTGGAGAACGTAGTGTCGTGTCGTATTGACATTGAGTTCTATTTTCCTACCAAAAAGAAGCTAAAAAAAGGCGTTTCAAGGAGCACAGAAGAAACTTAAAGACCAGACATTCGTATATGCTCCAACTTTAGACGCACGAAGTGTTGGCCCACAAAATCTAACAACGTACAATCTGTTACAAATATAAATATTCGCCAGAGTGTGTGTGTGTAAGTTTGAACCCAAAACTATATGTATAAGGAATTCAGGGCAACTAGGCCATGATAAATATGTCAAATTTATTTAAATAAAATGTCCAATTGAACACAATATTTACTATATTGATAATAATTTAATAACAAAATTGTTCTAATACAATTAAGTATTGTAAAGCTCAATCTAAATATTATGATACCCCTTAGTTATATCTTAGATCCGCCCGCGGCAACCGCTGCCTTTGTACATTTTGTCAAGTTAATTAACAACAGTTTCAGAACGCTTAAGCCTCGTTGTCAGCAATAATTAAATTTAACAGATGTCTTCTTAAATTATAAATACGTGTATAAGATTTAAACTTTCTTAAAATATTTTTTTTGTTTATATTTATTTTTTTACTATAACCATAATTTTCAGTCCACGTTTTTCTATAATTTCTGTATACATATAGAGTGTATTGATCTCGAAGTGTTTTAAAAGTATTAAGTATCTCTTATAAACTGTGTTTAACTTAAATAACCAAAGAAAAAATATAATTGTATAGAAATAACTAAATTAATTATATATTATTCAAACATCGTGAAAATATTGCACATAATATCATTTGTTACAATAATCAGCATCAACTACGAATAACTAGCGCCATCTATTGACATACCTATATGTTAAAGTTCTTTCACTTAGAATAGAAACATTTTTTTAGTTTCATTAATTGAAAACCTACTGAACCCACACTTTATTCTTCAATTTCCCCCTAATTTCAAGACTGTTAAATGACAGCCCTCAACGCCGCGCATTGCATTCTCAGACCAGGGAAAATTTAAATAATTTGAATATTATAATTTCTTCGAGTTGGATACGAACACACATTAGAAATATATGTAACTTTAAAAATTTATTCATAAATTATTTTTTTTATTATTTTCTCTCTAAACTAAATCGTCTAATCAGAATAGTATCAAATAACTGAATAAAATAGTAAACAAAAGATGAAAGGGATTTACCGCACAGTTTGTCAACCCTTAATTAATAAAGCCCGAATTGAACGCCCCTAGCTATATCTGTCTAACATTAAGAAGCGATGCATACGCAACTTGCGTTAAAATTTGTTATTGTATAAGTTTCCGTAACTAGGCTAATATAGCCGAAGTTGTCAGTTTATTTTACTATTATAGTTACCATATATTTTAGTAATCACTCACGCCAACGAGATGCTGTGGGACAGCGTCTGACTCCACTCGTAATTTCTCCACTCTGGTACCTAAGACGAAAAGCGGCCTTGTCTAGTCACGTAACACGCAATGTCTTGATCTCAGAGCCGAAAATGGAAAACGGAGTGTCTTGACGCTAGGTTATCTCTAACTACCCCTGGCTTTAGCAAACAACATTTCTTTTTCGAAATTCAAATTTTGAGACATACGCATAAGAACATAGTAACAAAACACTGCTTTCTCCACTTTCGGCTTATTTAAAGACATTATATGTAGAAACTCCACGCTTTGTCTACATAGACTGGTGAATTTCTATTAAATGTATTTGTCCAGTAAGAACTCAGGTCTCGTTCAGCCAGACCCATTTTCAACTATGGTATTGTAGCTACCGCTAATGTATAATTTGTTCTATAGTAAATAAGAATGGTAAGAAAATTCTATTATAATTTATTGTGATTCTGATTATACAATAGTTTATTGAATTACAATTTATATAAGTGATATATGAATAGTTGAATATAAAATATTTTATACATTTGGCTCTACCTTATTTTTTTTCTCGATTTTATAAATAATGACTGGGAAAAGAACATATAAACTTATATACAGGTTTCTTATACAGGGTACTTAGGAAATCTAAGAAAGCTCAATAAATCACTCGAATTGTATTGACTGTAAAATTTGTTATATGGAATGACATTCACATATAAAGCTTTTTTAATAGATTTGAATAAGTTATTCAAGGTCCTGGATAACTCATTTTAATATTAAATATTCTTCTTTATAATTTTGATGAATAAACTTTAATTAAAAAGTAGGTACAAATATCGAATACTAGGGATTTATTAAACAATTAAAAAAAATATATTAAGTTACTCGTTCATTTTTTTTTATTATTTTTAATATGGAGATAAATTTTTTTTCAACAAAGTTTTTAAAAGCAAACTGTTTATTATTTCGTTGAACATAATTACCTACACATCAACGCAATGTAACCGCAAGGTTAAATCAAACAAATGTTATTTTACAAGACAAAAACAAAAGTGACCATTAGCCCACTATTTAAATCCTTCAAAACGTTTTGTCAATCTCACAACGTGTTATTAAAAATGGCCACACAATTAAACCTTGAAATAGCTATGTACTTTAGAGATCCTTCAAGTGGAGATGATAGATAGGTATATTTCGTTTCAATGTTAGTTTTTTTTTCTTTTTATTTCTTTTTTTTCTCTTTTTCTCGCATAGCAAGGTAGTCAGAGAAAACCTAGAGTCAAGACACTCCGTTCTTCTTCTTTTCTTCGAAGTCCTCGATTTTTTTTATCGACACGTTTATCTTGTACCGGAAAGGAGAACTGAAAATAATTTAAATATAATCTTTCCCGCGAGTGGCAATCGAACCCACACCCAATCGCGTATATAGTCTAGTCTAGCCACTACGCCAAGAAAAATAGCTTTTAGTATTTGTTAATTTTTTGTTGTTTAAAGTTGTCTAAGTATTGATTAATAATGCCATTTTGAACTTATCGTAATCAATTTATGTTTCTTTTACAATAAATATAATATATTATATTGCATGATTAATAAAAAAAAAACTCAAAAAGTAGATCTAAGTATATTAATAGATAAGTTTGTTTATTTTAAGTGAGGTTAAATGTTTTTGACAATTTCTTCAGTTACCAGATTGAAAGATTGCAAGATTTATTAGTAACTGCATATATATATTTTACTTTTAAGATGCTGTTATATTAGAAAAATGCCAATCTTTTTTAAATAATTACTAAATATATCTTATACATGAGAATATTCATTCAACGCTAATATTACAGTCATTCTTTTTTACTATGCTTTGACCTTAGATTGAGAATAAGCTTTTCGCGCCACCCTATAATCAAATTTAGTTCTCACGGTAATGAATGGGCAACAATTGTTATTATTTATTTTAATATATCTAATATGACTTTAGCTAGTAGATTTTCGAAAGGTTAATTTTTTACATATTTTTTTAAAGCTCGATGTGATAACTTTTACAGAAATCTAACGAGTTATAGAATATTTGAAATATTCAATAGTATTTTGAAGGGTTCTTTGAGTAAGTAAGTATTTCTATTATAATTTCAGGGACAACTTTAAGCTCTTTCTTATATATCGCATCGCATACCCGGGTATGCGCGAAAAAGCGTGAAGCTGTGGAAGGAAATACAAAAAATATATATTTTGAATAAATAATATGTATAACGAATATGTAATTCTTTTTTATTATATCCATTTTTAGAACATAGAGCTCGTTATGTATTTAAATGCAAAAAGTTTGACGTCAGTCAGTGAATCCTCTTGTAATAATTCATTTTATGATAAGCTATAATTTGGAACAGTAACATAATGTCCTGGTTTTTTTCGCATTCGATATTTATTTACATATATAATTAAATCATAACACTGATATTAATGAATTGTGGAAATATTATATGTGGTGTTATTTTTTGAGTTTTTTTTAAATTATTGTAGTAATTTTTTTAAACGTATTACTTCAATAAATATGTAAAATAGATTTTAACAATTTCATATCAAATATATATTTTTTAAATTTGAATTATAATGTAACAGTTAAATCTTGATTAGTTTTTATTTAAAATACAAAGGGATTACAAATAAAGCGTTAATGATAACTGCTTGTTTTTTTAAAACATACACCTCAAGAACCAAGTTACAACCAATTTACGTCGTCCCTTTAGGCATACTCACCGTCGTAGTGGAAATAAAAACAAGTGTACTTTTTCCTCAATGAGTTTATTGCGCGAGAACAATAAATGAAGCTGATCATTAAAACGTTTACTTTCAACATCGATTACGAATACTCTACACGATACCATATCGCACTCCGCCGAGTCGATTAATATTTATAATATTGGAGTCTATTGCACTTCGCTTCACAAACGCCAACAAAGTAACCAAGCGGTAATATCCCTATTAACTTACAGTTCGTGGGATCAATTATTACGATATATTTGTCTAAATATCACAAGAAAATACAAAACGAAATATGATAGAATTAACACAATTAAAATTATTAACAATTAAATATACAAAGTCTGTGCGCCGCGGGCTCTAGGGCGTCAGGTGTCACCAAGACGCACGAGGGTTGTACGGGGTGCGTCATGACACGGGCACGTGGTGCTGGTAGAGCTGGTCCTGCCGTTCACGCAGGGAGGTCATTTTCTTGAAGGACTCGGAGGTCTCACGAAAAAGCAGCTTAGCGTCATCCCGCGGACGCGCGTGCGCTGCGTCCAGCCTGCCAGGCGATATTACAGGGGGAGACGACGCCGACAACGGAGACAGGGGCTCGCGGGCTGGCTGAGCGCCTGTCGGGGCGTACAAACCACCAGGCTGTAGCGTCCCATTGCCTATCATGAATGGACTGGAAAAAAAGCCTCTATCGCCGACCTGCGGAAACATACCAGCTTGTAGGGCGGTCAAATTTCTACTATAAAACTTCATAGTTTCAGTCACGTAAGTAGGAATCTGCGATGCTTCTTCACCTCCATATCTCAGGCTTTCAAGTGTCGATGCGAGGCCTTTGATATCAGCGTACAATTTATTGAGTAATTCTGCATTAACTTCAAATGACGGCCTTTGTTCTTGATTTTCCGGGGAGCCCGTGGACAGCAAACGTCGATGAAGGTCTACATTTGAGCTGTGCCTGTCCCGACTTCTTCGCGAGGGAAAGGCCGCGTCGCAGCCGTTCACATCACAGGGATGTAGCAATTTCAAATGATCGTTCCGGTAATGCATTCGCAGTGTGAAGTGGTTTTCAAATACTTTTCTGCACGCTGTACATCGATCTGGATTTTCATCATCTATGGGAATTTCGATATCATTGACGTCCGGGCGTTCGTCTGTCCTATCACTGCTAGCTGAAGGAGATCTAACTCGAGCAAGTCTTTCTTCTAACGTATGCAAATCACTTCCGCTGTCACTAGGTGTATAGAGATCTGACCGTAATCGCAATCCTTCTCGAACAACGCTAGGAGCACTAGATTCATCATCGGACTCACTCTCTGCTTTTACTCTCGTCGATTCCGAGTCCACAGTCGCTTCCTCGTTGGACTGAAATGGCTCCCACTTTTCTGGCTTTTGTTTTTTCAGTGACAAAGGTTCTTCGTCTGTTCGACTAGAACTGGGTGTTGACATATTTCTAAATAAGTCGCTATTATACTCTTCATCAGATACACTATATTCGTTATTTTGTGAGCAACGCGTAGGATTTCCATTCTTTCTTTTACGTTTATTTGGAATTAAGGGAGATTTATCGTCAGTGGTGGTCAAATCTGTACTTACACTAGGATTAGATTGCTTAGATTTAACATCGTCATCTTTCTTTTTGTTTACACTTAAATCTTCGGGTTCATCAATGTAATTAAACCTTTCTTGATTGAGCTCTAATTGTGGTTTAATTTCGTCTTTGTTTTCATTATCAGAGCCGTATTCATTATTTTCACTGTAATTAATTGATTCCTCTTCATGTATCACAATCGTAGGTTTGACAAGATCTAATGCATGACGAGACTGATTTTGTGGCGAAGGTATATTTCTGTACAGTTTTTCAATTTCACTGAAGTTACGGAGGTCATCGAGAGGTACACGTGGAGGTAGATGATTAAGGTGTGGGGCAGTTAGAGGTGGCGGAAGACGAGCTGCTAGTTCAGGCGGAAGTAGCGCAGGCGGCGGCAATGGCAATCGAGTCAACGCTGGCAGCAGCGGGAACGGCTGCGCAGATCGGCCGTCGTGGGCAGAAATCTTTCGTCTCACGTGCGGAGAATGCAGCTTTGGATTCGGATTAGCGCTGTGCCGGTTCCGAGAACGCCGCGAACTAAACATCATAGTACACCCCTCCACTGTACACTTGTGCATCTCTCTTAAGTGCACTGCGGAAAAATGTATTTTTAATGCGCCTTTATCGCAAAAAGTCTTAAGGCAAACATTGCACTGCACTCTTTTCTTTCCCGTAGCGGGGTTGACGAATTGAACCCCTAGCCCGAGAGGCCACGGCGCGGGCGGCGGGTCGCGACGCTCCGGAATATACTCGGGGGTTCGCCGCTCTTCGCATTTTTCTTCATCCCGACCGCTAAAACTGGCGCCTAACTTTCTAAAGTCAAAATGTGGCGCGGGCTGGCTCACGCGGGGCATCATAAAATAGTCCAAGCCGGGAACCGCACCGAATTCTTTGCCCTCCATCACGTTACTGTCATAATATGGCGCGTAGTACGAAGCGGGTGGCGCGCGACGCGGCCGCTTTGCGACTGAGGACGTGCGACACAGGTGACCGCGCGGGCGGCGTGCGACAAAGGCCGGCGCCCGGCGGGGGGTCGGCCCGGCGGGGGGTACGGCGGCGGAGGGCGCAGAGGGTGTCGGGGGGGACAGGTGGGAGGAGCGAGCGCTGGGCGGAGCAGATCGATGCACGGAGGGGACAAGCGACACTCGCTCTCCACGCGAAAACTGTAAACACGACAAGCATAGCATCATATGTCGTTGCGTAATCCTACCGTGCGCAATAAGTGCACAGTGCACACGCTGCGAATCTCGCGTGCATCGCACCAAACACCTCGTTACATGTAGACACGCTTTAAATAAATCGAGGCAATCTATGAAATTAAGTGGTTAAATCTTAGCCGCAATATCCACATTTATAAATAACTGTTTCAATGAATACTACGCTTTCAATACGGCGGAAACTATTTTTAGAATGTTTTATAACCATACGCGTAGAGTTTTACGATATTTTATAATCAGATAAGTTTAGTAAAAATACTAAAGTATTTAGATAAAAGTTATATAAACGAATTCCATAAATAAGTGAAATTGATAGGTATCTTTTTTTGTAACACTTATAAATCATATATAACATTTTTATACATTATAACCATTTAACAAATGGAATTGTCTATAAAAAATATATATATTGGTGTATGAATTAGATATATAAAAATATTAATTATTAGTAGTCAGCTTTAAAATTGTAGAGTCTTTGAAGTTGTATGCTAATCGTAAATATATTCATATTTTCCAATGCAAATTTTATCAACAATATCGGGCAGTATATGTAGATTGTTATCTATAAGAAATATTGTTACAATTTCGACATAATTTACATCCAAAAACACTTAAACACAATGTTTTTGTAAATAAACCGACAACTCTAAAAGTCCAAAGTCCTTGCTCAATGCAAAAACTTACTTAACAAAAATTTGTAATATTTAATACAAATTAGTTAATCAAATTTGCGATAGGTTAAGTTATAACGCATATCATTTTAATTGTTATTTGTGTAAACAAATTCCACTGAAGTCAGAACCTATAATATAAGAGGATTTTTTCTAGTTAAATGTAGTAACCTACTTCAAAATGAGGAAATATTGATTATTAAATTTTTTTTATTAAATTGTGTAGGTATATCTTTATTTTTTTATACAATTTAATGTATTTTTTATACATATAATACAGAAATAATTATATTTTACATAACTCATTAGTAACATAACGTAGAGTCGATACAAGTAGCGCCATCTGTTTTTGTAAACAATAACTAATATAACTAGATTCTATTCAATTAATCATTGTATCGTATGATAGTATGTTCTTAATTTAAGGAATTTATTTAATTAATAAATTATTTGTATAAAAAAAAGTGAATAAAGAAATTAATGTCTATTTACATTTAAAAAAACAACAATATGTTTTGTCAAAATATTTAATCTTTCGTGATTATCAAGTCAAGAAGTAGGTAGTGGAGTTATATAACTAATTAACTACGTTTCTTAAAAAAAACCGTGATAGCTGTCTGTATACTAGAATACATGTTTAATAACTCCAGAGCTATGCCGCAAATGGAACGTTTTCTTAAAGTCAGTTTGATCTTCTCATAGATACCTATATAAGTATGAAAATATTTTAAAATAACATATATACTGAAGCCATTATAATCTACGGGTGAAGTTTTATTATAATTATAATACAGATACTGTGAAAATGCAAATTTAAATCACTTCAAACACATTTACGACAGAATGCAAGCTTTTAAAAAGCTATTAAGCTAACCACTACAGACGCATCGGCGGCTTAACTTCGATTATTTTCTTATGGTCAATGTTACATGCGTTTATTCAATAAGATTTACTTTGTTCTGGTTAAACGGATGTTCCTCTGTTACTTTAAAAATAACTTATACAGTACGGAAGTAATGCTATCGAGCAATAATAAGTTCTTTGATTATCGTTATTATTACACATTTTCAAATGAAACTATTTTTAACCGGATTAATCGAGTATAATATTGGTATTCGAAAATACATTTTAGAGCCCGACGTTTCGAACACTTTACAGTAGTCCGTGGTCACAGGTACATGTGACCACGGATTATACGCGATAAATCCAATTAAAAATAATTTCAATTCAAAACTATCGAGCAATGTTAAGGAATTTATTTATATAATTATATTATTAAACAATTTTAACGTTCCATTTTTTTCTTTTAATTATCGCACCTCAGATACTTTACTTCCGACATGGTACAGGATATGTAGCACTTATTTAAGATTTCCGGGTTCAAATTTTAATAACTACCTATCAGTACAGTACATATATGTATATACCTACTAGGTATTATATATAGATATAGGTATTTATATAAATCAGTTCATTTCTAAAATAATTTTGCAACTCTATGCCTTATATTTAACGTTGAATAAAAAATATATATAAAATATACAGAACTTAATTCCCGTCCTCCTGACTCTAACACACATTATGGTTGTTACTTTATATTTAACTCGAGAGAATGTTAAATGAATAAAAGTTAAATTTTCCTTAATGTAGACGCTTATTCGAAACTGTAGAACGGCGCGAGCTTTTAGTAGACTCACTCCTCTTAACGTACAAATTGTTGCAATTAAATAAATAGTAATATTTCTTTATTTCAAGCATCCTATCCGGCTTTTCGAGAACCTAGTGTCAAGACACTACTTTCTTCACTTTTCGAACGTATTCGAGACATTGCATGTTGAGCGGTGGAACCCAAAGCTGCGCTTTCCTTTTCATTTTCATTCACCCGAGTGGAAATCAAACCCAGAACCAATCACATTTACGCTGCAACAGGATGCAATCTTAATTTAAATTTGCCACTATTTTAGCGATAAGGTCGCCTTTTCTACAAATAGGTACATAATGTGTTTGCATTTCAGTTTTTTCCTAAAACTCTCCATCATCTTTGGTTATTCTTATTTTGTACTGAAATTCAATAAAAATATATTATTTAATAAAATTAAAATCAAAGAGTTCTCTAACTATGTATATATAAACTGGAAAAAACCATCAAACGCTATTTTCCTCCCAATAAACTAGTAGGCATCGATCGATACACTGTTTGATGTCGTATCGCACCTTATAAACGTTCTTGATTATTTTCGATCCCTGGAAACAGTTACAATTACTCGACTATCGTTGCCTCGCGCGGTATAAACATCTCGCTTTTATTGTACGGCGCATAATGGACACTTCCGGCGTTTTTGTGATCCACATTAAATTATGTTTTCAATATTTATGGTATTATTTTTAAATTTGTAACATCATTTTCCAACACCGTGGTTGCTCTGTTAGGTTTTGCTAGACTAAATGTAATGGCTGTAAATTCAAATTTCATTTGAGGTAATAATTATATACCTGTTTATATCAAAAAAATATTTTCACATTTTTGCCCGCACAGCAGTGTCTACCCTGAAAGAACTTATTAGGAGGATAATATTAATTTATTTCTTACTGCACTTCCTCGGTGTGAATATGTGTTATGTAAAGTGTATTCTTTTTTGAATTTACACATATTTGAATCTGTGTAAATATAGAATATGAATGACGTTTTATTTCAACACTCTATAAAGAAACCCTATATGTTGACAAAAAGGAGAAAATAAAAAGTTGAAAAATTATTTTGTCCATTTATTATATTTATTGAATGCGTAAATATTTGAGAGACATTAATAGCACGAGTGTTAATAAAGTTTATTTGAAAAAATGCTTGTGCTAAATTAAAAGTAGAGGTCATCGTTGAGCAGTATTTTTGTACCTATATGCAATGGTTATAGGTTCGATTCTCACTCAGGTAGTGATTATATTTAAACTATTTTTATTTCTCCGCTTAGAAAAGTGTAAAGCTAAAAAAAAAAAAAACGAAAGAAAGATTTATGATTGATTGACACGACAATTGTTAATGTGTAACGATAAAAGTGTTGAATAAATAAATAATACAGAGTACAAGAAGATAATTTTTTTATTTACATAAAAAAAAAATTAAAACACCTAATGAAATAAAAACAAACGCTATAAGCTTCCCCTTTGCACGTAGCTGCAGTCACCCATATAATACTCTCTGTATCGCGGGCCGTACCATAAACACGCGCTCTTTTTGTCCTAAGTGATCCGGCTCTGGTCAACGTTGATTTTTATATCAAATTGAGAGCAGTTTACACTATTTTATTTAATAATGAAAAATATATAATAATTATATTATATAATGTTATATCCACATTAATTATTACTATTGAATTTATTGACGCGGAAAGTACTTAGGCGTTGCCATAGCAACGTATATGTTATATCTTACGAAAGTATATATGTCAAACACATGGCAATGTGTTGTGGATTTGTGTGTAATATTTGTTGTTTTTTTTTAATTTTATACATTTCTAACGCATTATTAGACTAGAACTAGAGCGTTAATGCATTTCAAAGGGGTCTCCTAAAAAGCTCGTCCTTCTGCAATGCGACGGGCCCGGCACCCGCACGGTGAATCCATGGAATGCTAAGGAGTTTCTTCTCACAAATATTGGCTTTCGGAACTCCTCCAAATTTGCTTTGTAATGTATATGTTTTGTAAACAGTTTTTCCTTTGCGTGATAATGAATGAATATAATGACAATGGCGATAGATAAAATTATTATATTAGGTATGCTTACTAATATGCTTTAGGCAATATTTCCATAGAAAATAAGATTGTAAATTTAATTTCAATTGACTATATATTTAAGAAGGTGGGTTCTTTATTACTATTAAATTTCGTTAAGTTTCGTGTTTTATCACTACTTTTTCTTAGCCTATTATAAGGTTTTTTAACTTTATAAAGTTAAAAAAACTATCCATCCTGCACTCTCCCTAACATTACGTCCGAAATATTTATTTTGAAGAGCGGCCCGCATATTTGTTTGGATTAAAAATATTTCTGGCCCCACTTGCGCACGACACCGACACCGAGTGGCGAGCCGCGAGTATCGCCCCGAATAGATACGACTCACTAAGGAACTATACAAACTTTAGATACTTTACACTGGATTTAGTTTACATCGCGTATGTTATTATAAATATTAGTTTATTTCCTTGTTACTTGACATGCTCTAGCTCCCATCTTCGTTTGCGTGGCATATATACTTAAACTTCTCAGCTTATACCATTAAAGCTGAAAATTTCGAGAAATCATCTCTCAGTGATCCTCTACTCTACTACTACTAATACTCAAGCGCCCTATATGCCAAATTTCAGAGTTCTACGGAAAGTACTTTCGACTGTACGTTATCTGTGACTTATTGAGTAAATTTTCTTTACTGTCAAGTTGAATCTACTATACATAAAGTAGCCTAAGGAAATTCAGCAACTAGCGTATTACGTAAAGTTGAGGCGAGGCAAGTTAAGTTTGAAGGCTAAGGTTATGGAGCCCCTTAAGCCTTCACCTCGGTAGCAAATCCTAGGGCACTGCTTTGGGCTCCTCTTTCAGCAACGAGACGGGCCCAGCACCCGTACGTAGAACCCATCCAAACTACGGAGTCTATCCATATAGGATAAAAATAAAATATTTTACATTTATATAGATAATATTTCATTAAATTAACGATTTATGGGTAAATTCTATATGATAATAATACTTATTAGATCAGTATCTTATACAGAATGAAAAGAAGAGAACGGACTGTTGTTTAAAATGTTACCCCTCATAAGCATGATGCTCAACAAGGACACCAGGTTCCCGTAACGAAAAATTATAACCAATGTCACCGTATCCGGACAAGTGTACAAAGTGACAGCGTGAAGTGGTTTAAAACAAATATTGCACCATTTTCTCACATTAATTCATAGTTATGTAGATACAGGCGAAGCTAATGAAAGTATGTTAAAATACAGGCACTTGTACGTTTAATAATATAAATTATTATACCTTTGCATGATCGAAGTAATAAATCGTTCACAAAAGAAGGAAGTATGTCGTTATAATAAAACAAATTGAATGCATTTTTTTATGTAAGCCAAGAGCATCGCTATATTGTCAGTCAGTATAAGTCATTCTATATGCATGCAATTTTCTTTTTTTTTTCACGCTATTTTTTTACCGCAAAGAATGGTTCTCTACCATGGTTTTAGTTTTAAGACAGTGTTGAGTAGCGGGACTCAACGCTCAACTCAACTTAGTCTTTGATACCAGAGCGGTGATATAATTACTTTAATATAATATAAAAAAAATAGTATATTCTTATTCGTTTATGTATGTTATATTATATTTGTATGAATATATGTATGTGTGTAATATATATCTGTGTGTGTGTGTAAGTGTGGTTATTTCTCTTGTTTTACCTTTTTTTTTTGTGTGCAATATAGATTACTCTATTCGATCATTCCCCCGCGTGGGAAATGATCCCGCAATACCTCTTACAATCAGAAGCTGTCCCACTGAATCACGACGGCCTCAAATTTTGATTTTTCATACATTTTTTAAACAACAGCCTTTCAAACAATCGTAATGGAATTAGAAACAAAGCAAAACGTATTATCCTTCACACAAATTATATTATACGTCCTTGCTTACAAATATCAGAGTCACGCACTTCCAAATCACTGAATTGTAACAAGCAATTAAAAATGATTATTATAAATTAACAAGTATATCAAACATTTGAATTGTATATTGTTTTGTAGTATTTGAAATATTAAGCGAAATTGTTTACAAGCTTCTGTTTTTCTATTATGGCAAAGTGGGGATAGCGTCTAAGTTATTTAACAACGAATTCAAATCAGTTTTACGGAAATGTTTCAACATAAAATTAAAATCGAAATATGCTTTATTCAAATATGTTATTACAAGCACTTTTAAAATATAGAAATGTCAGTATTGTCAGTAATAAAGAAATGTCAGTTTTATCAATATGGTATGATTTGACCTAAAATATGTTATAACAAAAAATTGCCAATAGTCGTTTTAGTTATTCATTAATCGAGATCAGTCCTTATCTATTCATTTATGCCTTAAACAGGTGCGCTTTGCTTTTAGACCTAGCTGCATACAAAACTTGGTATGTAAATGCCATACCTCAATATTCAACCCTTTTTACTCATTAACAGTTACACTTTATTCTAACAAACTGAGAAAACACCCAAATCTATCGTATGTATGAAAATTGTCCCAAATAGATTGAACTCACAACTGTTCATTATATCAGACACATAGCATATGCGCCTCAATAGCGTCCTTTGTGTGGCTTCTAAAATATTCTTTGACTAACCTTAAACTCGATACAAAAATTACTTATACAAATGTAAATGAATTAACGTTCTAATTACATTTTATATTACGCGGTTCTTCAAGTAATATACTATGTAAGTTATATTAATCACTAGCGACCCGCTCGCGGCTTCACCTACGAGATCTTCACAGCTATAACCATTTAGTTTTTCGCACGCCCCCTTTCTCACTTAATTCACAAACTTTGCCCAAATTTATAATTTTGTCGAATTACGAAAATAATTATCTATCTATTTATACAGTGAATTGATTAAAGATTCAGCCAATTTAATAAAACAGCAATTTTGTGGAACTAAATTTAAATGATTGTAACTTTCTTATGTATATTTGCGATTGAAGTAAAATAAACAATAAATATTACGGGAAGTATACCAAAATACAATAGTCAAAACAATATTTAAATCAGTTAAGTCGTTTCTGAGATAAGCGTGCAAAAACAAACAGAAAAAATAAATAAAAAACATTATTTTGGATTCTATTACATTGATAAGTAAATGCCCCTAATAATATTTTTTCTCATATACCTTCCATGTACAGACAGCGATCAGTTACAATTTTATTATATGTATAGAATAGAAAAAGACATGCCTATAATATTTCTTACTCATATAAACATATATGTAGTTGCTCTTTTATACCTCAATAGTTTTATATGAGTTTAAAGAAAAGAAGATCTATGAAAATCACATCCCATGGTTTTAGCAGCACGTTGCAGTGCCTAGGACTTGTGACCCAAGTCTAGGTTTAAGGGACCCCATTGAAATGAGTATTAACGCTCGTCTCTGTTATTCGAGTCCTCTTTTTATATAATACACGTAAACTATGAAAAACTTAAGTAAAATGCGTAAATTTCTATATTACAAAGAAATTGTTATTCTACGAGTATATGACGATATCAAAATTAGGCTTCACACTTTTTTAGTAAAGAGAACCTAAGGTCACCTCTCGATTCTCCACTTTTCGGCCGAAATCGACATGTTGTATTTTTAGTGGCGGAACTTAACCCCGCGATTTTTCTTTTCAGAGTGGGTAAATGAAAATAACTTAAATATAATCATAATTTAAGTTTTAAAAGGTATATATGTAAATATTTAAAGTTCGTATATTCCAACTTAAAGTTTCTTCTAGTTTCTTTAAAAAATACGACAAAATAAAGAAATTATTATGTTATTACATCTTTAACTTAATCAAAATAGTTGTAAATTAAAGCAATTTAAAAATGTATTATTATTTAAAATACGAATTATAATATACTGAAAATGTATGCATTATCATATAAAATTCTGACCTTAAGTAACCTTGAAAGTAATTAAAAAAACTCGAAACAATTTCAAATTACAAACTTAATATTAAACTTAAAAAAAATACCACTAATAAATAATAAGTAGGTCATTGTTAAAACAGAGTCTACGAGTGTATTAGATTAGTTAACCGACAAAAACGTTAAATTCATTGAATTATCATGATACATTACATACACGCGATATAAAACAACTGTGCCAATGGAAATCACATCCTCAGAATAGAGACCTTCGAGATTAATATTATAAGAGACAGGACTTAAATTAAAAAAATACATCAAAATACCTTAAAACGACGCTTTAGTATAAGATTTACAACTCAGCTGAAATTCCAATAGCAACTTAGTTACGAATAAGTAAGGCGCTATTTTGTATGACGAAGATTAAATTAAAATAGCATTGAGTTTTATTCAGTAATTTGAAGCCGGCGCGAGAGTCGAACCGTGTAACACATCTACGGATGTAACAAGTAAAAGCAATGATACATGGCGATTTTCGGCGCGGCCAAGTATAGTTCCACTTAAGCAAAAACAAATTAAAAATAGAAAAATGAATTCAACGTTGCTAAATTAAAAAAAAAATATTGGTTTTGTATATGCATCACGCTTTGTTTCCCAGTGGAGTAGTCATAGAAAACGAAGCGCAAGAAGTTGTTGAAAACAACGTTGCAAGTATACTTATATATATTGAAAGAAACACTGTTCATATAAAAATACATATTTAGTAGATCAATTTCCTTAGTGTGGGAATAATACTTTATAAAATGTCAAAATCATTTTCTTAAAATACCAACTAATGTTCACTGCAGCCTCTGGTGAGCTGTAAAGGTGCATATCTCATAACAATGCACCAACCAAATTCTAACCTATCACTGAAAATCGCATCAAAATCGGACTAGTGGTTTTAGAGTTAAATGACAATATTAGATTGCACACGAAATGTTGACTGCACCGCCCCCTGGTGAGTTGTCACGGTAATACATATGCAGGGGCGCTGCAGTTAACATTTGTTTGTATTTGTTTGTGCAAAACCAAAACTACTAGTCCGATTTGGATGCGGTTTTCAGTGATAGGCACGGGTTTAATTGGTTCATGTTCTTAGATATGTGTTACGGTGACTACTCAACAGGAGCCGCTGTAGTAAACATTTGTTTGTGCAAAGCTAAAACTGCGAGTCCGATTTGGATGCAATTTTCAGTAATAGGTTTGGGTTTAATTTATGCGTATTCATAGACATGTGTCATGGTGGCAACTTACTAGGGGGCGCTCGAGTAAATATTTGTTTGTGTAAGATGAAAACAACTAGTCCGATTCGTATTCGGTTTTCAGTGATAGTTTTGGGTTTAATTGGTGTATGATCTTAGATATCTGTCACGGTGACAACTTACTAGAGGGCGCTGCAGCCGCTGCTTATGTCCAAATTAAAACTACTAGTTACTATAACTACTCGTAGTAGTTTGATTTGACATATGTCATTTTTATAAAGAAATTAATTAACTGTAAATTTAAAACTTTTGAAAAGTTTAAAAGCCGATTAAAATGTACCTAACTGAAAGAAGGATAAAGTAATTCACAAGCGTCGTCTCGTTACATAAATTATTTTAGTCAGGGGGTTTTAAACAATTTTAAACACTTTTTTTTTTCATTAATATTTTAACCGTTGTGGGTTACTGATTCGCTAAATACAAATGTATTTCAGCTTATAGCGTACACATAATCTGTATGTATATTTTGTATACTGTAAGTATGAACAAATGACATAGACTTGTGCTCTCATATAACAGCATAAATGTCGTATAAACACAGTTGAAATTCTTAAATTTATGTAATTATTATTAACATATAAATAAGCGTCTGACTGTAAACGCGATGAGTTATGGGTTCGATTCCTACCTGGGATAATGTTAATATTTTCATTTCCCTCCTCTGGTATATAAGACAAAGCGCGGCATTGAATTTCGCCACGCAACATGCAATGTTTCAATTTCGGGTGGATTGTAAAGATATAAATTAATTCTTTAATAATATACGTATTTTAGCTTTACTTTTAGAAATACTTATTGATTCAGTGATGGTACTGTATGTACTAGTATATTACATTGACCTATATATGCCCTAGAATCGTTCTATCTGTAATAAATAATAAAACTTATAAGAAAAGCTAAAATCTTGAATTTGCATAATTCCTTTTAATATATAAATAAATAACTTATAATATTTTTATAATACATAAGTGAAACAAACCGCACGGCGAGGACGTATTTGCAAACGGGAAGTGATTCAGGTGCGGCCCGCTTGCTCACTCAAGCGCCGCCGAGGCACCTTGCGAAACACGCCGGGCACGCGATATGCGTTACTTCCACTCGCACCGTTTATACACTTGTGTGTTTATTAAATAAATTGGATATAAAATTTTTATTTATAGTATTATAGAAAATAACAATATATAGGTCTATATAGAATCCATCGTGGCGCAGTGGTTTGACTGCCACCACTATTACTAGTGGGTTCGATCCCTCATAGGCATGATTATTTTTAAATTATCATTTCTTTGCTCTGGTGCAAGACGAAGGGCGGCGTTCAGTTCCGCCACTCAATACGCAATGCCTCGATTTCGGGCGGAAAGTGGAGAACGGAGTGTCATGACACTAGGTTCTCTTTGGCTACAATGCTATGCGGAAAATTAAGCCAAAACTATTAATGCGTGATGAATTTTTTTTAACTCAATTTCGTAAGCGAAAACTATGCGGACGAAGGAGTGTAAAATCAAGGCATAGTTAACATTTATGTGAAGAGAAAATACAAAAAGTCAATATTCTACATAATAATACATTGCATTAATAAAACAAAAATTACACACACTATCAAGTGTAGGAGAGACTGGGTCTGGTTGTGACATTTTTGATATAAAGTATTTCAATTCATAATTCTTTTCTATTATTTTACTAAATTATAATTTTTATTTAATAAGTTACTAGCCATGATCGTATTTATAAATGTTTTTACTTGCAAGTCTAAAAGAAGTAAAAATAAAGAAGCGTGTAACTTACAACCCCACAAGAAAAAAACTGACACAAATTCAGACATTTTTTGAAGAACAAACACGGTTTGTTTACTTAACTAACTAAATATACTAAAAATAATAATATTATGTTCATAATTGTTTGCTGTCTTTTGATTTATCAATATAAAAAAACAGAATTTTTCAACTAAAATTGAAATTTACTAAAAACTTAGGAATATCAAGAAATTTAAACCAAATAAAAGCATCTCAAGTTGATTTGTAAAAAACACTTATTACAAATCAACAAACGATAAAAATTCTTAGGCCAATTGACTCGCTGTAATCTGAAGAATCACTTTCGCAATTCAAACAAATGTAGAAAAGAACACATCCCACATGTGACCATTTCTTACAAACAACACTGTACCGCGAGATCGACTTCGGTCAAAAAACAATCATCCTCTCAAGAGATCTTACCTGTTTCCTTAAAGGCTCCTTAGCTTTATCTTAGCTTCCTTAAGCTTTCTTGTAAGTGAGTTTCCATAGGTGTTCCTTTTTGTCTTGCTTCTTTTCGTTTTTTAAATGTCTTGTTAGCCACATATGACATTAACCAAAATCTTTTACATTTATCCTCTTTCAAAATATAGTATAGTATCTCTACTACTAGTGGTTGTCCACGCTCGGTTTTTCAAAAGAAAAATTTTGTGTCTACAAATAAAAATGGAATTTTAGACTTAGACTCTAGACGCACTAAGCACAAATGTCTTGGTCAAACCCGCCTCATACAAATGTCACTTTTTGTCCTAACACCGAAACCTACATTTGGAGATTAAATAATAAAAACACGAATAACTGTAACTATATAATAAATAAATGGTAACAAAATGTAGCTAGTAATGTTGTAACAAATATGACGGACGTAAAGGTATATTTCGCCTTTGTTTTAGTTAGTTTTTGTGCCAACAAATAGGTAACTAAACATTTAAAAAAAAAAGAGTTTAGTTTAAATTATTACTAATTACAAAAAATACACTTACTTTTAAATTAAATAAAAAATGTAATATCCTTTTAAGTAACGTAATAATTTTTTTCAATCTTTCACGAAATTAGAGTATACGATATTTTCAACCAATTTTTTTTTCAGATGGATAAATTAATATCAATATGCTTGTATTATATTAGTATTGTAGTATTGTTAACATCTTAAACTTTGCATTTGTACAAACAGCAAACATTAGGGCATAGCTCTTTGCTAATTTTTTTTTAAATCATGAGTGATAAAAAGTCTTGTTTGTAAATACCACTTGACTAACTCGACTTTGACTGTTCAACCAAATACAGCTGTAAATAAAACTTTTTGCCACTTTTACGCCTTTTCCCGTTTAGCATTCTAGGCAGTGGGTACGGGTAGGCAAGACACTCCGTTCTCCACTTTTCACTCCAATTCGAGACATTAAGTGTCAAGTGGCAGAACACAACGCCGCGCTTTGTCTAGCCAGAGCAAAAAATTAAAAATAATTTAAATATAATCCTTTCCCCGAGTCGGGATTGAATCCACCAATCGCGTTAATAGTCAGACTGCTGTAACATTGCTCCATTATGGCCTCATTAAATATAGCAAAATGTTAAAAAATCATATTTCTTCTACAGAGACAATTTGTTATTTTTTTTTTATTAATATATTTGAGTATTAATAAATTTTACATAGAAAAGCAAAATAATACAAATTATTCAAAGATTTTTCTTAGTAAAAGCACAATAAGCGTGGTACAAGTCGCTCACATCATTAATAAAGCGAGTCGACACCAACTTTAATTTGTTAGAAGTGTTTCTAGTGACACTCGTTAAGTCGCTAAGTGAGCACAGTCGACTGTGAATGACGTGTTCGTAGAGTCACGCTCTTATAATTTATAAACATCAAGGAACAGTCAGTGCTTTCGATTCCCGTCAAAGTAATTTGATAAATAACCTGGCAGAGATAAAATTAAATGTAACTTTAAGTACTTTCAGTGTATTTGAAGCAGTATACTATATGTTTAAATTTTCACGACTACACTATATTATATATTCAATTCATAAAACTTTGTATAGAAAAATGTACAGGTTTTCGTTAATATGGAACATAACCTAACCATAATAGAAACCTAACCTAACCTATAGGTAGATCTTATAGCTTATATTCGAAAAACTGGCTGACTGGCTAACCTAGTCAGAGAGAACTTAGTGTATGCGGGAAAAAGCGTGAAGCTGTAACGATATAATGTTTAATTAAATAATGATTAGAGCACTTGTATGGATTCCATAAAGAGCGTATTCGAATACAGCTAAGTTAAAAAAGTTACACTTTTTTTTTAATTATTTTCTTTTTCTAAGTGTATAAATAACATATAAAATTAATATATTAAAATATTTTCATTGCTTACATAGCAGTGGCACAATGTGAAATTTTTGTAAAGGTTAGCCGGCAGCGTTTACGGAACATTAGGGCAGTTCCAGTAATGGTCGAGGAGGAGCACCGTGAGGTTTTAGTGGGTATACGGATGGCCTACCAAATGCCCGTCCGGAGTCCTACATAACGTTGTCTCCGATCGGAAGGGTATCCGTAACGGATTTCATCACCAAAAAAAAAGCTGGCGGGTTAATTAAAAAATAAAAATAAAAAATTATTTTCGTTGTATTAGCAAATCATTTATAATTGTTAGAGTAATAAAATAACATACTCTTACAATATATCAATAAAGAATAGGAATAATTTTTAATAAAGTAAGCCGTTCGGGATCGTGCCATATGAAGACTTCTTGGAGAATGTTATATATATAAACTATCGTAATTTAAAATATCAAAAAACTTGTCTTCTAAGCTTCTAAATATCTTCGTAGAAGGGAAATAACTGAATCGTTATAAATGTTTTAACGACGACCATTATGCAAACGCATTAAGGGTATCCCCTCGTCTGTTATGGGATTATGAATGGTACAAGTTGTAATGTACCTTCTATTTGTGTATCAATTTTAATTAATATATAATTAATACCGCACTACGATAGAGTATCGATACCTAATACTGAGAACAAACTACACGCTCATACATATAGATTGGTCTCATAGTACCTTTTTCATACAAATACATACCTGTATGCCTCCATAGGTATATACCTTCATAGGTATGTATATGTATGTTACTAAAAGTTACTAAATGGCAGTAATAGAAAAGAAACAAATAAAAGCGTAATTAAAAATTAGTGTTGTAGTCGTTTTATTCATATATAAAAAAAACATATAAAAAATGTTAAACTTTTCAATTAGGCTCACATCATATTATAAGTACATAAATAAACAATATATAAATTTAAACCAATTTTTCATTTTATTATCATGGTGATTTTGCTGAATATATCAGGTTCTACTAAAAATGTTAAAAATGTTTAATGATACCGATTATTACGGCTTCTTAGCCGATCAGATTCATAATATGAAAATATTATATTTCCATTGTACCTGGACACTTCTGCAAATTTGCAAGTAAATCGTATGGCAAATCGGTGAGACAATAGTTATTGATAGATATAACTTAAAAGCTTGTTATTTACGATATTTCTTAAGTATAGTAAAACTCAGTTGTATTTTTTTAAATTACACATTTATTTTAAATTACACATTTTTTTTCAAAATTAATGTGTAATTATTACTTGCTACCCATTTTCAAACACATTAATTTTTTTTTTAAATCTAAAGCAGTTGCTCTTATTAAAATTTATAATTTAAAGAACATAGGCAACCAAATATGCATTAAATGCACTAAAGAAGACATATTTTTTTATTATTAATTATTATTTCGCTTCAGCTCCTAACTTTTGTTCTATATTTACAATATTTTTGTAGGTAATCTCCCCTAATGCAGCTAGCTACCTTCGATTATGATAGAATGTTTTGCAAACGCGTCGATGGCACGATGCCATCGGTAATGGCTCTTGAAACGGTTTCATTTCACAACATTAATTGATTTGTCAGGAAATAGAATTTTAAAATACTGATGATTAAATATCGTTTTAGTGAAAACGAGACTGGCACATGTCCGTTACAATACTTGAGTTCTGTAATTCTACTCGCGTAAGCACTGTAACGTTTTTTGTGTTAGCTTATGGTATTTATTTATGTAAGAAATATAGCGTCTCAATATGGAAAGTCTTTAGTAATAAAACGCTCAATTATTCTTTTTTACTTGAACTGTATTGTTAAACACCTTTCGTTGAGTCAAACTCGAACTTCTGTTTCCACCTTTATACTAGTATCGCAAACTTCTTGTATTCGTGCTTCTCTTACCTATTTCAAAGCGAAACTAGAGAACTATAAAAACAGTGATAGCAAAAATACTTTTTTTTAAATATATATATTTTTAATTAGTATAAATATATAAATCAAGTGAAAAATATAAAAATGCATTGTTATTCTAATTGAGAAACTAGTGATAGACTTACCAACAAGGGAATATGAAAATATTTAAATATAATCATATTGACGAGTGGAGATCGAACCCGCAACCATCATATTTCCAGTTACACTCTGTCCCACTGCGTCATTATGAACACCATACATCATAATTAATTAATAGCGACCACTGTCGTGACCAACAAAATTCACACCCTCATTTTTACCAATTTCCCTATGAAAATTGAAACCTGTAATACCCGACTGAATGCTATTGTCCGTTGACACGCTCGTAAAAAAGCCGGATATGTCGTGTTTTGTAACAAAACGACTCAACAAGTTGTTCCATTCTATTGTCATCGTTATATCGAAAATCAAAGATTAAGGCCGTGCAATTTTTAACTTTATGTCACCCGTATAAAGGAACGCTGTATTCTTCAAACTGAAACAGACTAGAAACATTTGTATGCTACACTACAGAAAGACACAGTCATACTGTGAAAAAAGTAACATAATGGATACTCTGTGGCAAAGTGAACCCTCGATAGGTTAGAACGCTGTGTGAGGGGTGGTATTCTGCATTGAAAAAAATAATAACGTGGACTTATCGCCTTTTTACCGTTCATTCTTACATAAATAACGATAAAGGGAAATTAAATCAAAGTCTTATTAGAATATTAAAAGTTTGGTAGGCGTTTTTTTAATGTCTCTCGCGGCTAGGGACGTATATTTCACTCAATTTGGTAAATGGAACGACGTGGTGTGTTAGCCCATAAAAGCTATTAGAGGGTTCTATTCTTTCTTATACTTTTAGTAGATTTTTCTAATTAGTGGCTTCGCTTGTGATTTATAACTTATTAAAAAAAAATACAGTTTTTTAACGTGTTTACTCTTTTGCGATAAGATTCTAACAAGTATATTATAATAATATTTATTTAAAAAGACGACGTTCAACTGATCTAAGGTACAGACACATTCTATCCCTTGCGGGGTAGTCACAGAGAACGGACTCCAAACGCGTCTCTTCATATACACCATCCACGGGTCCTCATGCTTTTTTACCTGTTTTATTATGTTATTAAATTCATAATTAATTTGGGCGCTACGCCGAATACATACTATAACATTTTGTGGATCCATACTGTGCCTGAACTCTTAACAATATTACTTAAATATCACATAAAAGAACAAAAACATAAATTCTGGCATAATATAGTAATTTATACATATTGCGAGTGGTCGAATAAGGTTCCCCTGAGGAGGCGATCTGTACCGGCCATGCGTCTTGTCTTTCCGGACGCAACCTGTCTTGTTAAACAGGAAGACCCCTATTTTGATACTTGATAATTTACAGAAAATATTTCTAACGTCTCTATAAAATGGCATTTTATTGGAGCGGTATTCGAAACCTTGCCTCTAGGAAACTGTCCAAACTGTGACCGCTTGGCCATGCGTTCAATGCATTCAATTTTTTTTTTATTTGAACGTCAAATATTTATCACCGGTTGACTAGTAATGCCTTCGACCTGAGAAGAATCGGCGCAAAAAACTCAACTAAGCAAAAATATTTTGTCGCTTTATGGTATTTTCTACCGTTTATTTGTTAATTTCTTTTACATTTTTTGACGTCATGAGATCACGAATAACGTCCTAATGTATTCGTATATCAGTACTTTAATAAAACAGTAAAAAAAGTGTGTGTGTGTGTGTGTGTTATTGGATACAAACTGCCCCCAAATATAACTACCCCGCTAGAAATAAAGCTTTAACAACTTTCGCTTGAGTCAATGTTTGATGTCAAGTTGACATTGAAAGTTCTAAAAGTAGTATGTCAAAGACATAAAGTCCACAAGGCAAATGAAGTTACGGGCATCAACTAGTATTTAAATATAAGGGGAAACGAGCACAACTCAAAACCATCCATACACAGTATACATAGGAGCCAACCATTAGGGAAATCTGCACAGCTGCTAGTGCTGTTTAATTTATTCGTCCGAGTATTCTTAAACTATCGGTTTTGTGGTCGATTCGGTCTTATATATATCGAGGTCGAATCCGCCGAATCCGCCGAATTAGACGCCCCACGAGACGCGCTAACTAAAATATATGCAGATCACGGGTATTGGGAAACGAGAGAAATATATATTACATAATTTACGTGGAAAGTATAGGTTCAGTTCAGTTTTTTATTTATGGCGACTCGAACGTGCTGGTTGAGCACTTACCACTTCGTCAATGTCACGTCAAATAGAGACCATAGGAAGGATTAGTAAAAAATTGATAAAATTCCACTATTGGTATCTTGCAAGTTATAGCTAGATCTAGTGAAATACTATGTAAAATATTTCCAAATCACACTCCGCTCTCCAACTTCCGCCCGAAATAGAGAAATTGCGCGTTGACTGACGGAACTTAAAGCTTGTCTTGTTCACTAGAGTGGAGAAATTAAAATAATATAAATATTTGATTAATTTAAATATTTATTTATTTTATTAAGATTACCAACGGTTGCTACATTAATATATATCCAGTTTAATTTGTCTTAAAACCAATACGACTAATGTAATACTATTTAAAGGTAATCATCACATGTAAAAGAGAAATGAAAATGCAAAGTTAACACAATAATTTATATATAACACTCCTCCTTCAATTAATCATTCCTTTTAGTGGAAATCGAACCCACAATCAATCGCGTTTAATGTCCTACTTCGCTACTATGGCTCGATGGACCTTCAACTGTGCTATCAATTGTTAGGACAAATTTATACATTTATCTTTAAAAACTTATTTTTTTTAAATAAGCTAAAATAACTAAGACTTTATATTTTTAAATAAAATGTATATTTTCATCACACGTCGCTAGCGTATAGCGTATATTATACGTAACTTATGAAGCGGTATAAGGGTCTGTGAATTTATGAAATATTAAATAAACAAAACTTGCTGAATATTACATTGTGTATATTGACAATAGAGTACATTTTACTATTGTATTAATGTGAAAGTTTTAAACCAACCTATAAAATTTTAATATTATTTAGTGTAATCAGTAAAAAAACTATTAATATTGAGGTGAACGTGGCGCAATGTAACAGCGCCTGACGGTTGAGAGTTCGATTGCCACTAGGGGGAATGTATATATTTAAATTATTTTCATATCCCCGATGCGGTGACATTACAAAGTGCGGTGTTTAGTTACGCCACGTAACATCTTAGATTCAGACGGAAAGTGGAGAACGGAGGGTCTTAACACTACCTACATGTTATGCTGGAAAAACGTGAAGCTGGAAGAAAAGGTCACCTTAAAAAATAATTATTTGACACAATTAAAGCTTTTATATAGTTTAAAGCTTATATCAATTCTTTTATTTTGTATATAATAAAGTTTTTACAAGTCAGTTTTCCAATCTGCAGCACTGTGCCCCTCACTAAGTTATGCGGCTAAAAAGACGCTGGCATAAGTAAGTGCCCCCCAGAGTGGCATATAACTGGCATGCATAATGCCGCTAGCCAGACCTCTGAATTTCCTTACCAAATCGTTCGTGAATACTATTGTTTCCTTTCAAATATAAATTATATGACCTGACGCATCATGAATATATGGATGAGAGGCAAATTGATATTACAACCCTATGTCAGATCTGCTTTTGCCGTTTGCCGAAATTGTTCTTTTATTCCACATGTAAATTGTGACCGTGTTGAGAATTACGACCTGATAATGAATTGCTGCGGTATTTGAATAACGAGCTATATTTGAATAGCTTTTACAAGTAACTTACATTCATTAGACTGTAGAAACCAGATGTTTAGTTTAGTTTCAGTAAATTTGGCTTGCAGTTTACTATCACAGAAATACGGAGCAAGAAGTACCTAGTTGCAAAAGATCTAAACGGACTTTAGTATGGTTAAATGTGTCATAATTATAAAAAAATCTTAATCTGACATAGAATAAGCAAATTTAAATCAATCTAAAGAATAATTATTCGATTTTAAATTTATCATAACTTCAAAATTTTGGGGTTGAAGATTAACCAAAATAAACATCTCGATTTCTTCCGCATAGCAGTAGTCGCTTTGTCCTACCAGAGCGGAGAAATCGATATAATTTAAATATAATCACTTCACCGACTCGGAATCGAACCCACGACCAATACCGTTTCCAGTCAGACGCGCCCCAGCTTATCGTATCAAAAACCTCATCGCAAAGAATTTTCAATATTTTCTCAGCATATTAATAAAAGAAACCTTGTAATGATTTATATCAGTGCCATAATTATGTCAATCAATATTTTGTGAAACTATAGTTATACCAAAGATAAACAATTTAGCTCCATAATACCTACAAAAAAGAATTTAAAATCGTAAACCTTAACATCAGGCTTGGTGTGGTCAGACGTAAGCCAATCATATATTAAAAAAAAAAATAATGTTAGTAAGAGATAGACACTATGAAGAATCTATAAAATTTAAGACATATTTATAGTAGTACCTATTCTTCTTATTTTTCCTCTTGGCATTAATCCCGGCCTAGCCTAGCCTGCCTTCCTACTCAAGCTTCTCCACTTTGCGCGATATTTGACATCCTCAATGGTTAGTCCATTGGGTCTCATATCTTACTTCACGACATAGTACCTCTTGTATAGAAAAGTAAAAACATTCTGCCATATTCATCTATATTCCATATTCATATTCCATAGATCACTAAATAAAATAAACTTTCATTTTTTATAGCAGCTTCACACTGTTACCTAGCAGCTAGTGTCAAGACACTCCGTACTCCACTTTCTGCCCGAAATCGAGACAAATTGAGTGGTGGAACTGAAAATAATATAAGAATAAATATTTCATTAATCATTCCTTCTAGTGGAAATCGAACCCACAACAGTCAGCCGCTGCCCCACTGCGCCGCGATGACCTCTCATTTATTTTTTTGTACGTTAATGAAAAAAATAGATTTTATCCTCTTGGGACTATTATGAAAACAATTTTTAATATACCGCTCGGAAGCAAGCGGCTATTTAAAACCGGTTTTAATTTCGTAACTCAAATAGTATTAAACGAGAATTATTTGTGTGTTTATTTAAACCGTGTCAAAGGGTTGGGCAGTGTTTGTCCAGCGTAATGGCGTCTCGTGTTTACTGTTTATTTACTCTCAGATGTCGATTGATAGTTGCAAATATAAATTGACAGAGATTTTGATAACATCATCTCTGTAATGGTACGGTATTAAAAAAAATATATATATTTTCCGCTCTTATTATATAGATAATGTAAAACTATAAAGACAGATTTAGAAAACGTATAAAAAATTAACGCAGCGTGATGCTAATTATTCTTCGTACGTGTGCGAATAACACTTTAAAAAATGTTAAAAATATAATAGACTGCTTGTCTAGTCGCATTCAGTATTTAATCTATCCATCTAGTTATCTAGATCCAGTTTATTTTGGCGCCTAAACCCTCATCCTTAGCAACAAAACAAACAAACTAACAGAAGTGTAGTGTGTGACACCACACATATTACACACCTGTATGTAATATTTATTTTATTTATTGATTATTTAAAGTATTGGCTCTCTGCAATTTTTTGCTATTTAAATTTAATATTCCTCTATCTATATCATTTTTGTAGAAAGAGATCAAAAGCTTTTCATTCACATATTAATATAAATAGTGTAAATTGAATGTTGAGTGTTGCGTGTTTTATTTCTAGATTTTCTTCCAATATAGCAGCTAGGAGATGCAGGCAGGTTAAAGATAAAAATCGATAGACGTTAACTTAGTCTCTTCAAATAATATATATTTTATTGATGGCTAATAAGCTCTTGAATAAGCTCTTGGAGCTCAAATTACTGTGATACCAAAAAATATATTTTGTAAAGTTTTAATTGTAGATTTAATTGTTTTCATTTCTACGCTGTGATGAAAAAAATAAAGCGCAGCGCTGACCACCATTCAACACATAATGTCTCGAATTCGGTCGGAAAGTGTGGAACGAAGTGTCTTGACTAAGTTCTCACTTACTACCCTCATATGCGAAAAAAATCATTTCGCATATGAGGAAATCGCGCGGAAAAAATCATTTCACTTTATAAAAATAGTTGTTTGATATACTTACTTATACAAGTAATATAGTAACGGCTTGTTTGAAATAATTCGGCTTCATTTTTAGACAATCTAGGTATTTTAAAAAGGCAACAACAATTTTTTACATTTTTAAAGTGTTATTACTTAGGAAATTTAAAAACATTTTTTAGAAAATGTATGGAACGGATTGCTCAGCGGTTAAAGCGCTTTGATGGTCTCTAACGAGAACCGTGAGTTCGAATTCCACTGCGTTCAATTTTTTATACGTTTTCTAAAAATATTTTGCAACAACAATTCTTCAGCTTGTACAATTGTAGACTGCTTTAAGATTGTTGTCAAGTATCAACAAGTCTCCTGCTAACAAAAATCACACAAAAAAGGATCAAAAGTGTTTAAAAGAGATTCATAAAATATATAATCTATCGTTTCAGCGTTTCAAGCTGTATCAAAAGCTACGGAGATACACTGAATCGTTTTAAATTGAAAACACTTGCAGTCCGCTTATCGATATTATATTTTTACATTGTATATTTAACGTAAAAGTTGATAATAGCGAATTGATGAGTAAATTCATGGTTATATACTTTGGAGATCCCCTCGTAACCCATATATTTTCTTCCAGACTGACATCACGCCACCCATACTTGGAAATATTGAATGTTTAAAAAAATACACAACACTGGACATTGATTGCGATAGACTCTCCATTTGCATTAATTTATTAGCTACACACTTACAGTTACAGAGTACGATACTTAACTTTAGCTTTTCCTTTGCATTTAGATTAATTAATAATGTAATTTTTTTTTGTTCTAAGTAATATAACACTGTTTTAATTAGTGAATTATGGGTTCTCCTGTACAGTACAGTAACAAAATTTTTGAATATAAAGAAATATGCATCGCCGTTGAAGGTTCGCATATATAAATAAATAAATAAATGAACCATTCAATCTATTCAAATATTTTAAATAAAAAGTCCTAAATTATTCATTAAAAAACACTTGTAAAAAAACCTTATTAGGATCAATTGAATTATATTCCACTAATTACTGTAAAAATATACCTAAGTATAAGATATACCTACATTTTTAAATTATCACTACAACATTTTATCATTCTCTCAAGACAAGGGAACGTTGAAGGAAGAAACTGAATAAAACATGTGATTCATTCCCACGGGGCTGCGCTTAATGGCGGCGGAGACTTTTCCTATTAGTGACCAGTCGTTTTTATTTCGGCCTCTCTTGTGCAAATTACAACTAACGTTTAGGATTCTCTAATAAATAAGTCTGTTTCGAGAAACTCATGATAGACTAAGTTAATAAAAAGCTTATTATTAATTATTTATTTGAATATAGCAGATAGAGATAACTTAGGAACTTAGGACACTCCGTTCTCGACTTTCCGACTGAATTTGAGATTAAGGTAGCAGTAGCAGGGAAATGCAAATATTATAAAGAAAAATTTGCTTTACAGTTTGATCCATTTTAGAACAAATTTACTTAGTATGTAATACGGAAAATGTAAAACAATTTATCTTTTACTGTTTAATATTTAGTATTTCCAGCATACAGGACATTACAGTATTGCGAGTAAGCTTTTCCAGTAATAATCAAAACCTTTAACTACCAGCTTTAAAATTTCCGGTGGCTAAACTTACTAGCTGTTTCTAAAATCGCTCCACTGACCATCGCATCGCTTATATTATCGATTTTCATGAATGACGAAAATTCGTAGATAAGCCATTTAGATTTATTTTTTTAATAGTTAATCTCATATGTATATATAATAGAAAATGTATGAAAATTTTCATGAAGCGCCTCTTAGAATCAGTCCAAGATTTAGACCGCTAAGCCATTACAACTATTTTTGTTGTTATCAGTTGTAACAAGCGTATAAGAATTTTGACGTAGCTGAATATAAAACGTATGACTTAGGAATCAGAGCACTTGGTCGGTTGCCAAGAAGCACAGGTTTGACTCCCGCTACGTTCAAATCTTTACACGTTTTTTAAAAATGTAAAAATATATATTTTAAAGTTTTTTCGATTTTTATAAGCAATATTTAACTTTTTTTAGTGTTCACGTATGTTTTTATTTTGTATCTGAATTGTAGGGAAACAGAGCACTATTTCTGAAGTTATTAACGCCAAAATGTGCTTTTTAGCTTTTACAACGAAATTAAGGTTGGTTTTATGTTGCTTAATTATAATATTAATTAAATTTTTGTCCTTTACATCTCGAAGAATATTATATTATTATCATACCTTTTCATTACCATTCAAAATTCGTCGATTTCTGACAGAATGCAAAGAACATAGTGTTTTTAATAATAGTTTTTTAACCCTGCAACGCGAGAAGAGGCTTAAATATGTTTTTTTAAAAAACTTTTCATATAATAACTTATGTACCATAAACTCCGGTATATGATTATTGACGTAACTCAATGTCACATGACGACTCAAAACGAACGAAGAAACCCTTATGTTAGAAATATAATTGTTTTACAACGTAAAAAAAGAGTGTATAATTTAAATATATAATGGAATATATATCAATGTCTAATAAATAACAAAATACAAAAGTACCCTATCCATTGTAACCATGTACTCCTAGCTTAGATTATAACTGAAGCGTATAAATCCTTTCACATGTTTAGAGTCAAACAAAGCCACGATGTGGACGTAGACTGCCCTCCATATTTTCATACTAATGTAAGTGAAAAGTAGCTTAGATATAAAATGATAACAATTATATTTCCTAGTGTTGTCCATTATTAATTGAAATTACTGAAATATGACATTAAAAGAGGTTTGAGGCCTTCGTGGCGCAGTGGGACAGCGTCGGACTATAAGCGCTCTCGGTTGTGGATTCGATTCGTGCTGGCGAAATGATTGTATTTAAAATATTTTCAATTCTCCACCCTTTTACTTATAACAAAGCGCGGCGAAAGTGGAGAATGTAGTGTCTTTAAACTAGATTCTCTCTGACTATACTGCTATGTGGAGAAAAGCCAGATGCTATAAAATAATTAAGTATGATCAAAAATTATTTTTTTTCGTTAATTTAACTGTATTGGCAAGGAAATCATAGTCATCAAATCTGGACACTTGTGCTAATTTTCAAGCAAATTGGAAAATTTGACAAGTAGCTCGTAGTATTGTCAGATTGTCTTACATAAATAGATAAAGAGCTAGAGACAAAGCTTATGAAAGCTCTATCTAATAAATCTATACAATATTCATATATCGATTTTGAGACTTAGCATATTTCAAAATACACAAATTATTATTTAGGGATGAAAAGGAATAATGTACATGCATACATACTTTTCTACACACAAGAGAAACGAAATGGACTTTTACAATAAAACAAAACAAACGAAAACACCAACGATATAAATAAACACTAACAAATACACGATTACACATAATAACAATAAGCCACAAAGAGTTTTTGAACCAGGCTCTCCATCTCAAGTGCTAACAGCTCAATTGTATGTACACCATTCATTCAGTCATCGCTTCTACTTCATAAATAAAGTATTGAACGGTCCCATACATTTCGAATCGTAGGATCTTGTCGTAAGTGTACAATTATGAGCCATTTAGTGGCGCGATATATTCATTTTCGTTTGTTCCACAGTGTTTATTTGTTTGAATACTTTTTTATTGGTTGAAATTTCTATATAACAATGTCTATTTATTATATATAAATGTCTATTTAAATTTATTTATAATTTTCATTAATATAATTGTATATGGAAAAAGCTAATTTCATGTCTTGATAAATCAACAAATGAAATCTTAAAAAATTAAATGATTTTCAAATGAAGTGACAATTTAAATATATAATAATAACTGAGATATATAATTTAACAAACAAATTATGTATTCAGGTTCTGAATTTAAATTACAAATATATATTTTAACAATTAAAACTGTCTTGTGTTTTTTATTAAATATATTTAATAATAGCTCGATATTACTTCACTTTCATAATTTATTTTACAGCTTCACACTTTTACCCACATAGCGGGGTAGTCAAAAAGAGCTTAGTACCAAGACACTCCTTTCCGTTCTACACTATCCACCCAAATTTGAGACATTGCGTGTTGAGTGGCAGAACTCAACGCCGAGCTTTGTTTTGTTTTAATTCCTAGAGCGGAGATATTTTTAGAATTTTTAACATTTTGACAGTCTTATTTACACACTTGGAAAAAGACAGAGGCGCAGTTTAGAATCCCGCTGCCTTCAAATTTTTATAATTCTTTTAAATTTAAATTTATAATTTATTAATATTTATGTATTATATTTCTAAAAATGTTGTACTAATGAAAATAATTTAAATATAATCTTTGTCCCGAGTGGGAATCGAACCCGCAACCACTCGCGGTCACCAATCGAAACAGTCATAATAATTTAAATCAATAATCATAACCATAACTTTAAAAAAGAAATTAACAAATTTTTGACACCATTTAAGCACAAGCCGATATTAGTCCCCCGCCCACTTGCAAAATTGCCACTATTAATGCATTGCGGGTATCTGAGACCTGAGTACAGTGATTTATACCAAGGATGTGCATATTCGGACAGACAATCAAGCTGTGAGTCAGAGCGTGTGAAAATTTGTGGGCGACATTTAACATTAATTCCTATAATATAATTTATTCCCGTAACAAGCTCTCTGTCTTTGGATAGACCCGCGCCATTTTCCAAGAGGTGAAGGTTTAAATGTTTATACGTTTTTTAAAATGGTTTTTAATGTTCTAAGTATAAGCTTGGAAATAAAATAACACTTGGAAAATGTTAAACGCATGGCTTAGCGGTCTGAGCCTTGAATGGTTTTCAGCGAGGCGTGGGTTCAAATTTTTATACGTTTTCTAAATATGTATTTTTCAATTTCCTAAGTGTGCGAATAACACTTTAAAAAATGTTATAAAAATATATTTTAAAAATTATTTTCATTTCTCCGTTCTGACAAGACAAAGCGCAGCGTTGAGTTGCGCCACTGGAAACGTAATGTCTCAGATTTGGGTGGATAATGGAGAAAGCAGTGACGTCAAGATATTCTCTGTGACTGACCCTGTGCAGCTGAAAAATAAAAAAAAAGTTGAAAAACCAATAAAAATTATATAGGTAAAAAAATGCTAAGTAAATGTTAGTTATCATTTATTATTGAAATTATTAACGAAGTTACTAATTATGTACATTAGAGATTTATAAAATTCCTAAACTCGTAACCCTTTACTATCTTTCAGACTTTTAGTAAAATTTTTAAATGCCACGGGACCTATGAGAAATGGCTATAAAATCTTAAAAAACCCCCTGAAGACGTCTAGAAGACACCATCAAGGACATA
Source organism: Podotricha telesiphe (assembly GCA_038994665.1). Taxonomy (NCBI): domain Eukaryota; kingdom Metazoa; phylum Arthropoda; class Insecta; order Lepidoptera; family Nymphalidae; genus Podotricha; species Podotricha telesiphe. Next base: position 1,883,035 of record JAOYRR010000327.1, read on the forward strand.
ATTCATGATGAAAAAGTTAATTTTCACGGGGCTAAAACTAATTTGCATATTTTTGTAACAATGTTCAATTATTCGAGTACGCTCTACGACTCACTCTTTCCTGTTACCCCTAATAACGGCCCGCCGGGGATCGTTTCGAACGGGGAACCCTTTTGAAATTAATTTTTCTTCGCCAATTAGCGAACAATGTTGAATGGATGCTGTATTGATCTGCATCTTCTCGTTATAGACTTCTTGGGGCCAAGGGTCGCTAGAATTTTGTATTATTAAAATTTAATGCACCCATTATACATCTCAATTGTATTTTAGTATGTCTTAATTAATTCAGGTTATTAACGCCAGAGGCTCGACCGATCTTTTTTTTTTTAGCGGGATTAAATATTCATCGTCAGCTATTTAGGTCACTATAAGATTTTTTTTAAACAAAACTGAAAAAACAAACTTTTAGACTTAAGACTCCATATAGTGTAGATTAATTATTCATTAAAGTTTACTTATATGTTTTTTATATAGACACATTTGTGAAAATAACACATTACACACACATATATGAAAATTAATCATGTAAATTTATTTTTAACTATTTAAACAAATTATGAAATATTTTTAACATTCATAAAGCCGTATAAGACAATTTGAAACAAGTTCTAAAGCTGACAATAAATTAACATATGTATGTAATACCTTGTAGAGAAAGTTGCCGAGATGAACGTAGAAACGATGCAATATAGGGATTTGTCACGCTTAAGATACGACGCAGACCTAGAATCATCGCGGACCGTCTCAAGCTTTCCATGAAGAGCTGCGAGCAACATTACTTATTATATGCCATTGCCTAATACTTTATAACCATGAATAATTTAAATGATTTCGCATACATTATGTAGTAAAATTGCTTAGAAATGGAAAAGACCTTTTAACTACAAATGTTCGACATCACGATACATTTACGTATTCAATTTAATCTCAACACTGAAACTATGATAGCTCTCCCAAATTTCGAACTAGGTTGCAGGGAAATAAAAAATAAAATTAAAATTTTTTATCAAAAATAATATATAAAAAGCTGAATAAGCGTCGAGCCGTCTTAGTTTTTATTTCTTCTATACAAGAATTTCGTTTGAATTCTCCCTGAATAGGGTGCTTTCAAGCCGCACCGACAGAGTACTTTAATTGAGACGGCTACAACGACCCACTCAGTTTTGAATAAAGTCTCGACATGTATACGTTTTAATAAATGTATCGTCGGTGAATGGATGCTTTTATCAAAAAGAAATACGCCTGCTTATATAATGCAAAAATATACAATTTAAGTGTAGGTGGCTCAATGGTCCGGGGCGTGTTGTAATGAATAGCGCGCGCCTGTGTACTTTTAAGGGTTAAGTAGAATATTGCCATTAAATTGAGATGTTGCTGCAAAACAATTATGCTGTAATGTAAAGCTGTTTTTAAACTTATTTCTCCGTAGCAACTTTACTTTTTCTTCTTTTTTGGCTTCACGCTTTATCCCTGGAGACCCCTCAGTCAGTAATAGAGAACGGAGCACCAAACGCAACGGTCCCTGCATACTTGTTCCGCCTCGAACACTGTCATCAACCTCTTCATACATGCCCTCTGGTGGGTAGTTCCGCTAAGTACGTGATTTTTCTTCAGTATCATCGATACTGTGTTTTTGAAGGTCAACCGAGGTCTCCTAATCACTCACCGCTAACCTTTGAGTCATATATCGTCTATATATCTCTTCATCAATCATCTTCTCGACTTGCCCAAACTACCAGCGCACGTTCTTCTTCATTCTTGCCTCTCTTCTGTTCAATTTATCGCTTCATAGCGGATTCGACCAACTAAGCTAACTCTGCATATCCGCATACGCACGTTTTGCTGCCGTATAACCAGCACTGCACTTAATTTTGATCGAAAAAATTTAGAATGAACTTGTAAAAGTGCCAATTTTGTCTTTCTATATAAATGGAAAATTGAAAGTGGTCACGTGAGTTTTGAAATACAAAATTATTTTTGCCTATTATCTTTCTATTAAACCTTATTTTTATATGCTTAATCTCTCATATGCACAAACACACAGGCGTATTGTTATCATGAACTTTATGATGAAAAGGCATTATCGATAAAAAAATATAGCTCAATTGAGACGATTTTATTTGTCAAAGGAGTCTATCATTGGTATTCTCTTTATTTTATTTACACACAACCCCCATTTTATGATGTAGGTAAAGACAATATAGGTATGATATACACTCTAACATTCCAGTTTGCCTTATATATAAGTATTGCAGGAGGCTTAATGTTAAAATTAGTTTACACAGCTAATCTGTGAAAAATCAATTGTTTTATTGTTAGTAATACTTGGTCAACCCAAAAATGTAATATAAACTAGCCTTAAATAAAAAAAAGTGTGTGAATATGTAATGAAAAAAAACTCATTTTTTACATAAAATGATAACTTTAAATAATATTTTGTATCTATATATATTAATTTTCTAATGTTATATATAAAAATAATTAAACTATAATTGAGTAAAAACCACTGAGTTCTTTTTCAAGGAAAACTTTATAGAGGCTTTATAATTTAATTGTATTGAATTAAAAAAAAGCATCACTTGACAACTTTTAGCTAATAACTTTACAATAAATAGACTTACATGGCATTATTGTTAATTCCATAATATGAATAGAAGTTTGTTTCAATACATTTTACTTCGGTCCTTTACAAAATACCTTAACTTAAAATCCAAAGCTTTTAGCATTATGATGGAAGCTTAGAACAAATCCGTTACACCCACATATGTATTATATAAAGTACCTATATGTACCTGTTAAAGGTTTGGAATAAATTTGATCTAATGTAGTAGTATAAGCTTGAAAATAACTATTACATAATCAATTCTGCACACGACTTGTCAGAAGTACTATTTTTTTTTTCTTTTAGTCTCTTTCCCGAATGGCAAAGGTAGTGTAACCAAGTAAAAGGGCACCTATTGTAACCTAGTGAAAGACATCCCATCCCGTTCTCAACTTTCCACCCTAATTTGAGACAGTTAACTTAACGTAACTAGATATTTTCGATGATTTAAGTGTTTAATAGTAATGTGGTGATTGAGATTTATTTCTATTATTTGTATAATAATTATTCCGATGAGGATATCGTGTCGCGTATGACTGTCATCACGGTAGGACCATTCATAGTTTAATTGTTTTTCAAAGCGCGGTGTTGTGTTCCGCCACTCGACACGCAATATCTCAAATTTGGCCGGAAATTGAGCAACGGATGGATTGGCTAAACTGAAAAATAAAATTCTCATACAAACTAAGTATAAGCTGAAAAATAAAATTCACATACAGGGTTAACAAAGTTAGGTACATTTGACCAAATCTACTAGATATGAAATTATTAAATGGAGTTCTCCCTCGAGGAATTACTTATATTTATAATATTTTTTGCGGTTTGTCCGAACTGAATAGGCAAATTGAAATTGAAAGCTATCAGTACGTCTATTTTACCTAATGCTGGCACATAAATAATTAATTTGGGGAAAAATTAAAGAAGTAACGATAACGATTTTGACATTTTTACATAACCACCGTTAAAGTAGCAAGTGAAATTGTAAAATACCAATTTAAATAGTAGGTTGAAGGGAATTGTTTTCTGAATTTGACCCAAATACCCTGTCTATAAAAGTCGATAAGCCAAACAGTTTTTCTCGAGTTCAACAAAGGCCGCGGCCGTTGTAAAAGAGTATCTACTTTGTCCCTCCCACCGGGTGGGGTGACGGAGACTAAGGCAACGATATTACGACTTTGCTTATGAAAATAAATGTTGGTAGAAACGTCTGCATATAACGTGATGAATAATAAAATGAATATTCACCGTTCTTGTCTTTCTAAAATGTTTATTAAACTTTTGTTATGGTGTGAATTATGACGATACGTTTGGCTCAAATATTACAAATGAGTTGTAGACAGGCATTATTTCGGAAGCTACAGGTTCAAATGCCACTCGATTAAAATTTCACAAATTAATATAATAAGTAAGTCTTGTTTAGAAAAATAATTAAGCTGAAGACTTTGTCCGTTCATTTGCTGGTTATTCGTTAACACAGAATCAGTGGGATTTGAAAAAAAATTTGTATATGATAGTTACCTTTATATATACGTTATAAAATTCTAGTAAAGCAAGCTTATGTTTTTTTTAACGGATGGAAAAACGGACTTTACCGGATATAATGAGACAGGTTTCATAACGCAACGGAGTTACAGTCGATATCTTACTAATGTTTTCCGAAACAGTATCAACAATGTATTATAGAAAAACAAACAACTGTAAAAATAAATTCAATTCATATTTCGTATTTTGTCTATATATTTAAGAAAAAGAACTGTTCCATACAAAATTGCTCCTTTACCTTCACGTCCTATGTTTAATATACCGCTGTCTACAGAGGAGCTATACATATGAATCTATTCATAATCCCATCCGCCCTTGAAGGCTTTTTACTGCGACAGTGACATTGTGACCACGCCCATTGGCGACAAAGCCTTAGGCCACGCCCATCGCGACATTTTATACCAATCACAGGGCAATCCCATTTTTTTTATAGCCACCTAATTGGGCACGTAGTTTGAAATAATCTAAATGTAAAATCTTAATATTTTAAGGGCGGTTTAAGGAAACTTGTAGAAAGAAGCATTATGGGAAATGAGGTCATGTAAATTAGTACAGGTACATGCTTTGTAAAGATTTGTTCATTTTTTTTTTAATGTTTTAATATAACTTATATTAAAATCGTTGTAAAATACTTAGATACTATTAAATCTTAGTTTCGTTCTTTACACATCAAGAAACCATATTTTCTATAAAGTAAATAAAAACTCGTCCAACTTATAAAAAATATGATAAGCAGTAAAATAATCTCACAAGAACTCGCAATTCCAAATGGAACCTAACTGGAAACACTAACACATACATAGCTGTGTAAAAACCGTAATACCCCGGCGGGGGGGACACTGGGGGGACAGTGGAGGGGGGACAAAAAGCTCAAGTGCAGAGGCTGTATCGATCCGAGCGACCGGCGACATGGCTGGGTCAAATCTGTAAGGCTTAGATCACAGTGAAAGAGACGCCTTGCTAAGCTATTGATTATGAAAGTGAGTACTTTAATTTTTCTTTCAGTTTTGATTTTTTCCCGCATAGCGAGGTATATAGAGATAACCTAGTATCAAGATTATTCGTTCTCCACTTTCCGCCTTTGTCTTTAGCTTATCATGCAGCTTTTTCTTACCATGGTGGATAAAAGACGAATAATTTCCAGACACTCTTACACTGCACCACGATGGCAGTAAATTTCATTTTAATGTTGATTTTTTTTATTTGGCGATTAGGATTTCGGTTATTTTATTATATTTATAACTGTAATAATAAAGAATTAATTGAATGCGAATACCTACGAATATATTGATATAATATATCTTATATTTTCAAGCAGTTCTTTTGCTTTGAGAATAACTGAACTTATTGTGCGGTCGCTTTGTTCCCCACTTTTTCTAATTGAACAGAATATGTTTGGTATAAAATTTTAAAAACGAATGATACACTTAATTGAACCAGGGCATAGTATTTTGTAATTATTTCCCCGAATGGAATACAAACTCACAACAATCATCATACGTGTCCCATTTTTCAGCTTCACACTGTTTCCCGCATTGCAGGTTAGTCAGAGAGAAGCTATCGTTTTAATATACATATTGTAATAAATGTAGCCCCGTAAACATATTCAAAAGGAGTCATACTTAACCTAATTATTATCTAAGGCCTAAAATACAGTATAGGTAAGTAGATTCATATCCACGTGTGAACTTCTACATGGTGTGACATTTTTTGCTTTAAGTACTTCTTTTGGAAGGTTTTTAAAATGCTTGGGCAACCCGTAAATAGTATTGTGCATATCACATCGCATCATTTAGATCAGAACTTTATATTTTGTAAATTTTTTTGTACATTATAGATTAATATATTTAGGTTATTTCCAAAGTGGATAAGAAATTAGCAATACACTTAAAAAATCTAATTAAAAGTGTTTTCTCCCCGTCTTCTTGGTAATATTGTGTGGCTATCGGATACGTACACGTTTCAAGACAATCCGACAACAAATGCTATAAAATATTTTTCATTTACAAATAATAACGGGTGAAACTAATAAAAGGAATTTTTTTGCCTCATATTTTTCCCTTTTCATCAGTTTTACTGTTTTTTCATATATGTTTTTATTTGCTGATTTTTTTTTTATTAATCTATAGAATTATACTGTAAAAATTAACACTAAGTAAGAAACTAATTAAAAATATACTAGTTTTAAGTATGCTGTGAATGTGTGGGTGAACACGTAGCGACGCTACGTGGTGTGGGAGTTCTAAAGTTTGTAGTCCTGTTAAAAATACAAGCTGTATTTTAATTATTTATCAACAATGCGGTAAGATTGCTATTCTTTATGAAATTGTTATATTTAGAAATAAAATAAGATTAATATAAAAAAAACGTATAAAACCATTAAGAGAAAACAATTTGAAAGTGTTTGGGACTTGAACTGCGGGTTCAAGTTTGTAATTTCGCCTTTGAAACTATTGAAAGCGCTGTACTTTAACTGTATAGTTTACACTGAATTCAAATTTTATCGTATATGTCCCACAAGTAGTATAATGAAATATAACAATTCTCCATATTTAAATTAGCCCAAAATAAAACACTTTGAACAGTAGTCAACACATTTTCATAATAATAATCAACATTTAATAGCGATTACTATATACGATACGATAAGTATATCATTTAATTTTACTTTGAAATAGTAGAGAAATTACTTTCTTATACTCTGATATATTATAATGGTTAAAGGTAAAGCTTTTAACGCTTATTTTTTATTATTTTCTCCAGTGTTATATTCCTTTAGTTTCATCATGGCTAGAACAAAGCTTTTTGAGCTTTTTCGCAATTGTAACAACTAGACTAAACAAAATAAAAACTACTTCCTGATATAAATAAGTAGATCAAAAACTTTGTTAAATTCACAGCCAACATCATCAAATATCATGAACTGTTTTCTTAACCCACATATTATTTTCATACATACGAGACTACTTCAAAACGACGTGAAGCTTTTAATTTTCAAGAGTAATATTGGAAGATCAAAGAGCTTTATTACATTTCTCGTATAAGCTACGATTAATATTATCTAATAACAAAGTCTAGTTTTATACAAATTGTTATTCTCCATCCACTTTGTACACATTTAAATCGATTTCTTTGATAATTTTTTACATTGTGTTTATAATGTGGAAGCCTTTTTATATAAACTTGTAAACGTTTACTATATATCATTACATATATTTTTTTTTGTTATTTAGAGATAGATTTGTGTCAAGACACACCGTTATCCACCTTCCGCCCGAATTCAAGACATTGCGTGTTAAGTTGCGGACCTCAACACCGTGCTTCGTCTGCTCCCCCGAGCGGGCGAATAAAAATAACCAAATTATGATCATTCCACCGAGTGGGCATCGAACCTAGAACCTACCGCAATTACAGTGACACGCTCTTCCACTGTGCCATGATGTGTTCTATAAGTATAGAATTATATCCATATTTGAATTAATTAATAGCGCTATATCCTAATGTGTTTTTGTTCTTGAATTTTAAGTTATATTTCCACTGCATGTGTACATAATTAGAGCTTACACTATTTATAGCTATATAATATTAAGTTAACCTTTTATTATGAAAGCAATAATTTAAGTTTAACTAATTATATATACTACTTAAAAATTAGTTTCTAGATATCATCCGCATCATCCGTACCACCTGGACGGTATGCATCTAATGTGCCTCGAGGTCATTTTTCCCCCGCACATACAAGTTATGGAATGTTCTTCCACCTGTAATTTTTCCTGAACGCTACGACCTGGGGGCTTTCAAGCGTCAAGTTACAGACACCTTCACCCTAAAGACCGACAACGCATCCACAACTCCTCTGATGTCGTAGATGTCCAAGGGCGAAAATAACCACTTACCATGAGGCGGCCCTTCTGCTCGTTTGCCCTATTTAAAAAAAAAAAAAAAGTTGGCTGTTAGTGCACAGATCTGACTGTAAACGCGATTGGTTGTGAGTTCAATTCCCACTCGTGTGAATAATCATTTATATTATTCCATTCTGACAACACAAAGCGTGGCTCTGAGTCGTACCCTATTTCTATTTTCGCGGAGAACGGAGTGGCTAGGCACTAGGTACTCTCTGATTGCTATGCTAAGCTTCATGCTACTAAAATCTGCTTTACCAAATAAAATCATTTCATTTGATAATTCTTTTTCATAACATATTTGTTTGTAAACTTTATTTATAACATATCTGACTGAACGTAACATTTATGAGTTCAAATCAAACTTGGAGGAATATCTTATATATTTTTTAAAGTGTTAATCGCACACTTGCGCTCAAGCGCTGCGTTCACCATGAACGCATGGCTTAGCGGTGAGAGCCTTGAACGGTTTTCAAGAGGCGCGGGTTCAAATCCCGCTGCGTTCAAATTTTTATACATTTTCTAAATATATCTTATATAGTTACTCCCCGTAGTGACGAGATAGAAATCACCAGAAAGACTATGCGTACACCAAATAAATGCGGTTTTTTTTTAATTTGAAAATTTAAATATTTAAAAATCTGATTTTGGCTATTCAGAATAAGCAATCCACATAAAAATGAATTACAATACAAAAGAAACGTAAAAACGACACCCTTGCAATAGTCTTGGAACAAAGCTACTCTTTTCAAATATTAAAATTTAATCGGTCGGTTGTCGCGAGCCAAATTAGGTTCTCTTGAGAGATTGGTACAGAGTAAACAAAGAATGGATCATTTATTATATTCTAAGAAATTACTTATTTTTATCTATATAAGATATAAAAACACATTTTTTATTAACACACATACTACAAATACTGCTGAAACCAGAAGCTAGTAAATTAATACATCTTAATATCTAATTTGAGGATTAATGCCAAATAAAAACTGGTGTCAAAATTGATTGAAAATTATTAATTATAATTAAATTGAAGAATTGCAATTGAATGAAGCATTAGTACGCTCTTTTTTATTATTTTAAATATTTAATATATTATCTAAGTTTCCGGTTAATTTTGAAAACTACTGAACCTATTATATATTGTAGGCAGTGAAACCTAGTATCAAAACGCTCCATCCCCATCACTTTCTGCCCGAATTCGAAATGGCCAGAGGAACCGAGTTTTTGTACCAAATGAAATAAATTTGAATCTCTGAGGAATTTTAGAGTTGAATCAAATCCACAATCCCCGTGTTTACAGCGAGACGCTATCCCAATACGCCACGGCGCGATAACCCCAATTCACACTTGAATCCAAATAGCACATCTACAAGATATTCTATGTAGCAATCGTGCAGTGATATCCCAGAGACGGAGTGAACCGATATTAATTCTTAGCGCCTCCCGTGAATTTACAAGCCGTCGTTTGTTTACAGTTACCGGCGTTCTCATTTAACTGCTGTCTCTGGAGATATTAAGTGACTTGGAGCCATGGAAGTTTTATTGTCACATTATTTTACAATTTGGTAGAATTTGCATTAAATATTCTTAGGATAAATAGAAAATTTATATATACCAAAGAAAAGTTTAATTCAGAATTATACACTAATGCAAATTATATATTAATAATAAAATTAATTATAACTCTCTGGTGTTTTTTAATTTTTACAGTATATAACTATCGGTAATTTAACCTAGTAAGCAGTCCATTCCCTACATTCTGTGCGTTTTACATTTATATATATATATATAATATTAAAACCCATAACCATTTTTGTCAGTAAAATATATCTCAACTGCGACACGATGAGAAGATGTAAAAAAATTGTACAATTAGCCTTCAGTTATCATTAACCACGTAGACTTTTGAAAATTATTATTGATAATGCTTTAATAATAAAGGCTTTCTAATATACATATTAAAAACCACCACTCACTCGCAATGTCTCGAACTCTGGCGGATAGTGAATTACTTCTCTTGAATTAAATCTCTCTAGAAAAATATACATGAAAAATATAAAAAAATGAGAAAAAAATTGGCAAAAGCTCATAAAAAAATGTAAGTAATAATCTTAAACAATGTGCAACAAACATTTGAAATATTAATTTGCATTTCTAAGAAAAATTAGTTTACGTCTTTAGAAGGTACCGCCAGATGAGGGTACAAAAATGCATCTCGTACTTAAGGAAAATTTGATATTTCAATATTTTGACGGTTGGCTTAATGTGAGTTAGCGTGCAAGCCATGCCCTAAGTCCAGACAAAATAAAACATATCCTAAGGCGTAAAACAGGTAGCCCGTGGTTCCATTTGGACATGCCATTACAGCGGTGTATACGAATTGATACTTTTAGAATTAATTTAATATTTAGAATTAGAAATTATTATTTATTTACAGTACTTAAATAAAAATTCGGTTAATAAATTAATTATGTACATTGATACAAATGTATTTAATGATATATTAATTCTTTTGTACGCCATAATTGGCCTAATATACTTTTCGTCAGCTAATTCTTGCGGTAGTTTCTTTTTAAAATTATATAAACATATTTTTAAATTTAAATTATTTTTTTTTGTACTTACACAATTACGAAATTTAAATAGATTTATAGTTTTCACAGAATTTGCTTACTTACATATGCCTTGATGTTTTTAATATAATTTTTATTGACTTCTTACTGCATGGCAAACCTAAAACAGAAATCATAATATGAGTAACAATAATTTATAAATGATGTATCCTACCATTCCTAAATAATATAGAAATACTTTTAATATATATTTATGACGCATTAAAAAGGCCCAAACTAAAAGACCATCATAGCGCAGTGTGACAAGTGTCTGGTTATATTGTACTGCTATTAGTTTTGATTCCCATTCAGTTAAATTATTATATTTTAATATTTCTGCTATAGCAATGAGTTTTACTACTCAAAACGCTGTGTACCCAATTCATGATGAATGTGGAAAACGGAGAGTCTTGACACTAGGTTATCTCGGTTATCCCTCCAGGATCTCCCTAGAAATAAAAAAAAAATAACAATTAAATTTAAAAATCAAATTAAAGGAAACGTCGTTTAACATTATTCTTTTAATTAGTTGGCTCCGTTGTAATCACATCAAATGCATAGTATGAAAATATTGTGGTATAAATTAACGTGTGCAATCAATACTCTTTTATTTAATGAGAAAGTCTGCAATGGGTTAAATATAGGAGACTAACAATACAAAAATTCAATTTTAAAAATTTACACCTCGTTCAAGACTCATCAAGCCATACATTTCCCCTAAATGTTACCAACAGTATATAGTGGTTGTTTATTGAATTGCCGCGATTATTATAATAGGTCATCCGGCCCATAGGCTGATGTTTGACGTCACAGCTTAATACCGCAGTACCTGGTCTACATTACCCTTATTACTTCCTCGGCAAAGGCTATTTTTGCATACATTGACGTAACCCGTACATGCATACAATACTCACTAACTTAGAAATTAGAATAATGATAAGATTTGAAGATCCTTTAAGCGAAATTTTTAGGGTTAAGTTACTATTTTATCATTATTTCGAGTCTTATTTCATATGCAAATGTCGTGTATCGACGATTATTATATAATTAATACAGCTACATATTTAGTTTTGTAAATTGCGGATTCGAGCCGTGCACATTTTAAGATAAAGAAGGTCAGTTCCATACAACTGGACTAAAAGCATCTTTGAAATACAAAGTTTGAGTATAGACTAGAACTAAAAAGTTTTCCACAAAGTGACTTTCCGCTCTGTATTCTCATTATTTATAATTTACACTTAAAATGTAAGGTATGCAATTTTCTATTATTTAATGTTGTTATTGGTTTTGTGTCTCCTAATCACCAGTAGCTGATCGAGATAAAAAATATATATCGTTTTCTTAAAATTTTATACAGAACTTACAATAGTAAAAATGAAAGAATTATTATTGGACATGAAACATATGTTAGAAAAACTGATTTTGACATAGAAAAACCATACAAATTTAAAACAAATAATACGCATTCCTATTATATATTATATTATATACAGTAAAACCAAACACTATCCTGTATCCCTAGAACATATGTTCACTTTCCGGTCGAAATCGAGGTTTTCAGAAGAGCGAATATAATGAAAATAATTAAATTAAAGTCACTACACCGAGTGGGAATCGAACCTATAAGCATATATATGAAAGAAAAAGCGTACATTTTAAGTGTCAAACAAGAGTCATGAAGCCATTGTGATATCTATAAGTAATTCCAATTTCTGTACAGAACCCCTAGTTAAGGGACAGAGTCTCCCTTGTGATTGATACACACGGCTTTTCCGAACGCTCTTTTTTATTTTTTATTTATCTGGTTGACTATTTATTAGAATCTTAATAAGGTCTTTTTTTAAATCGTCTCATTTACGTAATGTATTTCAAACGTGTTTAATAAGTGTTTTTATAATAAAAATACTTGACATTTATTGTTTTCTTTTATTATCTTTAGATAGATTTAGAATTTCAAAAATTCTGTGTCTGACATATAATGCACAGTCGTACCTACAAAACCTAGCTCAAAAAGCCTGTATTTTGTCTTGCATGGCAAAAAAACGAGATTTTACGCTTTATAGCAGTTACAGTTCATTATAATTTAAAGTATGGACTTTAATTCCTAATTCAAGGTAGTTTAGCTTAACTTCTATATAACTGTAAAATTAACTTAAAGTATATATATACATCTACTAGTGACCCGCTCGTGGCTTCGACCCCATGAACGTATAGCTTTTCCGTATTTTCAGTGGCCAATTAAATACCTAGAAAAACTATGAGAAAAATGGGAGAAGTAAAAAAAAGGAAAAGTAGCCTATGTCTATCTCAAGACCGTCAAGTAGCTATATAAAATATCATCTTAGCGGTTTGGACTGACTCGATTCAGCGATTTAGACGGACACACCGACAGAAATACTTTTTTTTTCTCATTTATATTATTAGTATATATATGTGTGTGTGTGTGTGTGTGTAAACAGTACCGATCAATTAAATGTATTGTCTGACACAAGTACATATATTTAAAAAATACTATAGTTCTACCAAATATACTTAACAATACAATACAAATTCCAAAAAAAATATCACAGGTTATATTAAATTTGATCTGTAATCGAACCCGTTACTTCTTATATTTCGTCATCCTTTTCAACCATATATCCCCTGTCAGGGTCACACCGGTCACGTATATGTTACACGTCATTCAGATTGTCGCATTTCATCGGGGGACAAAATATTGACCCTAGCTGTACAAAGAACTATTATTTTATTTTCCCACTAATGTTATGGTAACGCCATCGATAGGGTTAACAGATGTTATCGGTTGTTCTATTGATTTTATTAACTTCTCGTAATTTTTATTACAGGTATAATGTATATAATGGAATTCAATTTATTATTATTTATATATTGCCTTTATCTATGATAAATATTTATTTATTATTCTCATTTCTCTGCTCTGATATGACAAATTCTTTAATTAAATTTCTTAAATTAATTTCAATTCTTAAATTATTCTCATTTCTCTCTCTGCTCTGATATGGCGTTGAGTTACAGTACTTACAACGCTATATCCCGTAATCGGGTGAAAAGTAAAAAACGGAGTTTGATGCTAAGTTCCCTCTGAATAACTGCTATTTTAAAGTTGGAACATGTCCCTTTACATCAACAAATTCATTGATCTATGATTTCTTCTTTGCTAATCTTTGATATATATAATTAGTTAATCGATAAAAAGCCAACCTACCTTCATATATAATGTAATTATTTATTGATCTAATTACACAGTCGGACAGCGTCTAACTGTAAATGGGATTGGTTGTGGGTTCGATCCCCACAAGAAGTAATGATTGTATTCATTTTTTTCATATCTCTCTCTCCCTCTCTCTAGTGAACAAGGCAAAGCGCGGCGCTGAGTTCCGCTACTTAAAACACTATGTTTTGACACTAGGTTATCTATGCCCTGCAATGTGGGAAAAAACCTGAAGCTGATTATGGTCAACAATAAATAATTTAAAATGAATATTAAAAATAATATAATGATGAAAATAATATAATGTCCCAATAGTACAGAAATTTTATACGTTTATATCATCAAAAATACTAAAGTTTTCATTCGACAATGTTCGCGCATTAGCACAACAAAGCTCGCCGATCCGTCATCGCATGACTACTGATTTATTTTAATGGATATATACTTTTGATATGGAGCATTCTCGTTTAACACTATACGTTTGATACTTGTTATTTTAAATTTAATTTCATATTTTACGCACATATACCAAGTCCGTGGCTTTTGCTGATTATTGTATTCTTTATAAAATTTGCATTTTCATAACATGAATAGTTTCTATCTTCGTTGAAAAAAGCTTGACTTAAGACACTTAGTATTTGGTTCGATTCCCATTCAAAGTAATATTCAATGTCTTAGCTATCTTTTAAGTGGAATCTCTCTTGCTATTTATACAAAATTGGTGTAAGAAATATATTAAAAACACGATTTTACCGCAGAATATTCCATTCTCCACTCGTAATCCAGAAATTGTGTGTTGAATGGCGAAACTTAACGCCGCGGCTTATCTTAATAGTAAGAAGAAATTAATAAAAATTAAAAACTAAAAAAAAAAAAAAAAAAAAATCATTCCTTTGAATGGTATTGAACAACTATAATAATGAGCCGCGACGTAGTCTACATAATGCATATTATGATCTCTAATTTATCATTTTATTTTTTCATTTGAATTTAAAATTATACTAAGTTGCATTTTCGAATATATGTTTGTTATGTACATCTTAATATAGATAAAAAATATTTTATGACTTTATTATCTCTACAATTTAAGAAATAATATTTTTGTATGTATTTAATAATACACCCTTAACTTGAATTCTAACAGTGGCCTCTATCAATCACTTACGAAACCTATCAGGGCATATCCATTATGCAAGAGATAAGTTTGTACAATAACTTGCGGAAACTTACCTACTTCCATCCAGCTATGTATGTATCATATGGTTATGATACTAGAGACTCGTCCCAGCTTCTTCCGGTATTCTTGCCATACAAAATTCAATACCAATATCCTCTCCTCATTTATTTGCTTACGCACTACTTGTACTATTGAAAAAATGTGCACTTAACCGATGATTACTTTAAAATTGAGCTTTAGTCATAGTCATAATATCAAGTCCAGTTAGTCAATAACTCGACTAATTGGACTTAATACTGAGTCATTTTACTTATTATTTTATTTTACTTGGTTTATTATTGATTATATCTTATTTATAGTTTTTTTTGTATTATTACCTATGCCTAGCGTAGGTATTCTTTCGTAAGGCATATGTAAAATAGGTATATAAATTGGATTTTTCCCTCGTTTAGTATTTGATGCTTAATTTTTTTTCATTAAAATATATATTTATACCCCTTTTTGTTGTACTCTCAAATTCTATGGTATACTGAAAGTCGGCAATGTACAGTAAATGTTTAAATAAAACTAATAAAAATTACTATATAATTTTGAATAAATTCGAAAACATCAAGGACT
This sequence comes from Podotricha telesiphe, assembly GCA_038994665.1. Classification (NCBI taxonomy): domain Eukaryota; kingdom Metazoa; phylum Arthropoda; class Insecta; order Lepidoptera; family Nymphalidae; genus Podotricha; species Podotricha telesiphe. The sequence continues at coordinate 1,898,762 of JAOYRR010000327.1, forward strand.
CATTCTTTCAAACAATACTCAAATTTTCATTAAAATTTAAAAAACAACATCTTTACCTTAATTTGTTTCTAAATTGTTTAGTTTATATAAACCGAGAGCCATAACTTGAAGCGTAGCTTAATAGCAAGTCTTCATGAAAAGCTGTCCTTTCTTAGCTTTAAGCATCTTCCGCAATTAGCACTAGTAGAACTAGCCGTCTAGGCAGAAAGTATCTAAGTAAACAAAGTCAAGAGTAGCGATTTCTTTTTAATTATTATTTTATTAAAACACTACGGACATATGGTCCGTACATTTATTTAAAATATAGTTCCAGTTTCTGTAAATTAGTTGCCTTGCTTAAAACTTTTTGAAACTTAAATTAAATGTATTTATATTATATATAAAAATTAACCTAAATTTTTATATATAATATAAATTAAGTTATACTAACACCTATTCTAAAAATCTATTCAATATTTCTTATTTATTTATTATTATAACTAACATATGTCTTATTTGAGGATAGGAAAAGGATATGAATGGAATTACCGCTATAGTCGAGGACGCTTCGTTCCTATCTCTTATGGCCATCTTCAAGTTGTACTCCACAGTGGCTTTGGTCGTTGCCCCCGTTGCTTTCTGTATCAGCCTATAAAAAAAAGTCACTCTAAACTCCACTTTTAGTATTTACTCCACTTTTGGTGTTCCCACTCGAATTATCGTTTATCGCCTTTGAGATAAGAAACGTATCGGACATTGCTTGTAAGCCCGTTGTACTTTATTCCCCCAAAGCAAAGAAATGAAAATATTACAATACCCGGGTAGAAACTAAACCTAAAACCATCGCGTGAATGGTCTGACGTTTTATAAAAGCTATCTGTTTTTTTCATTATTAGACTATTTTGTTTCTAATTCACACCATTTATTACCATTGTTTTATTTTAGTAGATAAAACTCCATTGGTGTATCAGCGACTTTCATATGTGGATGATGAATGGCCTGCCAGAGGGCGGCGGACGGAAAATGTGCAATCAACTTTCACGCCCTCGCCTCGTTTAGTTGACATGTAGAGATAATTTGTAAATGAAATCTTGAGTTTCCTCCTAAGAAATAAGCTTTTGATGTAAGACATGAAAATTGCAGCACTTTTTATGTCATATTGTCATGCAAGCTTTTAACTGTGTCCTCAACTTTGTATTTAGGGAATCGCTCTTTCTTAATAGATAAGGTAATCGATACTAATATTTAAAAAAAAATCCCAATTAAATATGTTTCCAAATATGATTAAAATCCAAAAACATACCTTATACACACATCGGTACGTCTAAACAAGGGTTAGGATTGCAAGCAATTACAAAATTGAATTCCTATAACATAGCACGAAAATTCACAATAAAACCTCATTTTCTAATCTCCAAAATGCGTTTCTCAGTTCAAATTCGGCAGAGGAAGAAACAATTGACACACGACGCTAACAAAAAGTGAACCGCAACGCATAAACAGATTCCCAAAGTCAATTTCCAAATTGCCACCCATAAAGTCAACCCTCCTAATCCAATCAAACCCCGCGCTTGTCAACATTTCGTTCTATTATTACATACCAGTATAAACGGAACTTTGCATAGTGTACGAGAGCCCCTAAAACAACGTTGTTTGCATATATGCTAAAGCCAAGACAGGTCAAGTAATAATTGTTATAATGTAAGAAAATTCTTGAACCTTCACACCATTTTCTAATATTTTTTTTTATTATTAAAGGATAAAGTACGAAATGCCCTTTTTTATGTACAATATTGTGACAAATTGTTTTATAAAAGTAATACACACGAAGAAAATAATCCATTTAGTCGTGTGGCGCGCAAACTCATCCGTTATCCGTTAAGGGTACGAGATCAAAAAGCATTCGTATTTCGAACACGCCGTCCTTTTATTTCGCCCGGTCAAAGCCTGGGGTTCGAAATTTAAAATGTACTTAAATTCAATTCGTATTTCCGTTTCTCGGATGTTTTTTTTTTCTTTTTTAATTTCCATTCGTGTCCATGGCGAGCTTGTTTTTGTCCATTCATAGTTAATGTAGGTGATCTTTTGTGAGGGCTCTCTGTGAAATTGGAGAGGGCATCGTTTTTAGCTTTTTGCAAAATCAAAATTGCCCTTTTTATTCTCTGTATCTTGTTCAGTCTATCATGTGATATTCAGTAATGAATGAATGTCATATATACTCATACGTTTCATGCATTTTAAAACCTTATTTTAACCAATGCTTTCGGCATTTGTAATTGAAAAAAAAATAAATGTTTAAATATCTAATGTATTTGATACCCTCTTTTAGTGTGATATGTGGCCTTTTCGAAACCGTGACATACATTCTAATAGTTTTATCGGGAACATGTAGGGTGAAATTGACACGAAAAATGCTTGTAAGAAATGGTACAGTCGTACCAATCGTAAATATTTAATAATTTCTATAGATGAAGCTGACGTGACGCAGTGGTACAGCGTCTGACTGTAATGTAATCACGATTGGATTTGGGTTCGATTCCCACTCGGTGGAATGTTCATAATTCAATTATTCTCATTTTCTCGTTCTGGCCAACAAAAAAAAAGCTCGACGTTGAATTTCACCACTGACACTAGGACCCTGATATGCGGAAAAAGCGTGAAGCTAAGAAGAAAGAAGCTGATGTTGTATTCACGATATTTTTTTTCAGTACATTTAAATATATTTCTAATATGCCGTTTCAAACGCATACTCTTTAAAAATTACACATTATAACAAATGTTTTTTTCAATACTAATCGCAAACTTTTACTGTAATGTTCTGTCTTTATTTATTTATACTGACAAATATCAGTTGAAACGACAATACTCAGAAATGCGCAAATCATAAGTCGTCTCTTAACTCATATAAGCATTTTAATGAAGGTATCTAAAATAAAAAGGTAAGGTATACTAATGTAGCTCGATCTCTTTTTTACCGATCAATCTCCTTCTTGTATTCTCCATACAACTTGACATTGGCGAAGTGATAAGTCAACTTGTACGTTCGAAGCACCATAACTAACTAACATATAACTAAAGGATTAAAACTAATAAACATTTTCAGTAGGCTATTTTAACCAATATTCCCATAGAGGGATGGATACCGCAGGATGTATTCCGACTGTTACTACGATCAAAAATGTTCTAAATAAATAAAACGAAGTAAATTCACAAAAAACAAACACACTGTATAAGATAAAAAAATTCATTATATCGACCCCCAGCTAATCTATTGGAAGCCATTGTAAACATCACTTAAAGAAGTCCAGTGGTCACGGAGAATGCGGAAATTTTCAATTGAATCTCACGTCGAGGGACGTCTCACGTCACACACGCTACATTAGCCACGGTCGAGATACTCGTCGTAAATCGTGTGCGTAAGTGATACGAGTTAGGAGTTACGGGGACGGTTGTAAGGGAATGTATTTGAAGTGAGTTATTTTTTTTTATAAATGCTAAGAAGTATCAAATAGGTTTATTAATTGTTTTTGATTTGTAAATCGTTTAAATGTTAAACATAGTTGTGTATTATTGATTTATATAAATCATTTAAGTAATTTACGTTAAATAACAGGCCGTCCTAGTGTAATGGAACAGCTTCTGACTTTATAGTTTTTACGCAATGGTTATGGGTTCGATTCCGCCCACTCTCCACACGGGGGAATGATTGTATTTAAATTATTCTATTCAATATTTCGGTTTAAGACCAAGACTAAGCGGCAAAAAGCGTGAAGCTGAATCTATATATAATTTTTTGAATTATTTTTAATCTAAAACTTTAAATTATAAAATAAGAAAATTTTCCTATCTACAACATAATTGTCTACAAATAAAATATACATTGTAAAATTTAACGTGCTTATTAATCTTTGATACAAATTTAAACTTTGACTATTATTTTCATAATTGGTTAAATGAAAAAAAGTATTTATGTATATATTTTTTGTTTATATTTTAAAAATGCTGTTACCATTTTTTTGTTTAAAATTATCTAATTATTTTTACAAAACTGTTTTATTGAAAAAAAACTGTGTTTTATATACAAAACAATATAAAACCAACCAAAATATTATCAATATACATACAATAACGAACATGAAGTTTTTTTTTTAATAACATAAATATAAATTTAAGGTGTATTCACCAAATCATAAATTAATTTAGAAACGACACGAAATAGACGCTATGCCACTACGTGTCCGCTATATTAAAATACTAAAAACATTTATAAAGCTATTTTTTACCTTCGCGATTGCACAGAGTATCTCTCTCTGTCTCACTCCTTATTTGTATAATGGTAAGATTGAAATTTAGTTGCCTTTTAAAAAGTATTGTATTTTAAACGGCAAATATAAATTGGTTTGTCAGTTAGGGTGTACTACAAAGGCAGTGCGATGCTTTGGCAAGGATTCATCATCGCGACAGGCGGTCGTGTTTCCTGGTCGCCCTAATATCTAATATTCGCTCACCTTACCTTAGTATCGCTATGCATAGACACTTTAGGTACTATTAATTCCATCGTGGCGCAGTGGTACAGCGTTTGACTGTAAACACGATTGGATGTGGGTTCTATTTCCACTGGGATGATTTATTTTATTTAATATATATTTCTTTACTCTGCTATCTAATACAAAGCGCGGCGTTGAGTTTCGCCCCTCAACATGATTTCCGGAGGAAAATAGAGAACGGAATTCTTGAAATTAGATTCTCTCTGATCCTCTGATCCTGCTATGATGGAAAAAGCGTGAATATAATAGAGTTACTATTAAAATGTTAGTAACTATTTTATTTTAATATATGTATATATATATAACTTATAATTTATGAAGTTAGCTTATTTAACTGTGCGGTGCAAAGAAAGCAGGAAAGTCTCGGAGACGTTTAAATGGGTGGAAAGTGTAGACATAATGGCGTGTCCCATACTATATTTTGTAATATACATTATATGCTTGAAGTTAAAAAAAATAACTAACAACTAGTATAATAAGATCTTTCATTTTGAAATTAAACTATTTTTAACCGGATTAATCGCGTATAGTATACTTAAAATATACGCGATTGGTCCGGTTAAAAATAGTTTCAACTTGATATAAGTTACTCGTATCATCAAAATTATTTAACACATTCATAGCACAATTATCTTATTCCTATACTTTAATTATTATAGAAAATATAATATTAAGCAAGTGGAACAATGTCTTACTGTAAAGGCGATTATTTGTCGTATGCCAGTGCAGCGTTGGGCTACGCCAACTAACACGCAAAGTCTCGAAATCGGGTACATTGCTGAGAGTCTCTTCATATTAGGTTTTTTCAGACTGCCCTGATAAACAAGAAAAATCTTAGTTCTGATAATATATATTATATAAAAACATTTTTAGAATACGTATAAATGTTTGAACGCAGCGGTATTCGAACCCCCTCGGAATGGAAACCGTCTAAGACGGACGGACTGTTGGACGGTTTTTCTAAGTGTGGGAATATAAAATTTAAAATGTTAAAATATATACATGTATATTATACGTGAATATTTACTAAACTGGTTTAAATACAAACGCATCCACAACGATATCTCGTATAAAAACATTAAAGGACTTCATTCCCCTGTCAAAGTCAGTATCCCGCAAATGTCGTAGAGTTTGCCCGCGGAATGCGCAGAAAACTTTCCATCTAATATTTCACCCGCTAATATCGCAACTGAGTTCCCGTCTTTGTTGTTTGTTTGCGGGCATTCTTTATGGCCGCTTTGCATAAATTAATCGCCATATTTTATAAAATGACGGTCTCTAATAATAAAAATATTTTGATATTTTCTTTCTTGTGAGCAATATTTACATTGTTTAAATTGTAGGTGATTTAAATATTTTAACATTATGTTAATATCTTGCATTTTTATTGAGCATAAACTAAATTTAACAAATTAGAGAAACGAAACTCCTTAGGATTGACTGACGGGCGCACGGGACGGGACTTTTTGTAGAAAAATAAGTTTGGGACTGGGACTAGTGACACAAGTGCAGGCCAAAGCCTAAAATGTACATTTACTCCCGCTGCCACTTTCCACCTAACCAAATTCGAATATTATTATTAATAGTATTATTAGCTATTTTAGTTTTATGAAAATAATTCTTGAATAGTAGTTAATATATAAATTCGGTAACATTTATATAAACTTATCAAAGTTGAAAAAGACATAGGTAGAAATTGTATAAAAATCTGAACGCAGCGGGATTTGAGCCTTGCGTTCTACATCCAGCTGCGTCGAAATTCTTATACGCTTATTACAACTTATATTTGTTGTTAGCATATCGGCTTAGCGGTCAAACTGCTTGAACCGCTTTCAAGAGGTGCGGGTTCAAATCCCGCTGCGTTCAGATTTTTATACCATTTCTGAATATGTATTTTATAAATTTCCTTAGTGTGCGAATAACACTTTAAAATATGTTAAAAAATACTTAATAAAGTTGCCTAAATCTTAAGCTTTTTGCACCAAATAACCAAGAAAACAACTATAAACTATTTTCCAAGTTGATCGTACGTCACTAATCCGGCGCTAGCGTCGCGACATCCGGCGATGGCGGCCGCGTCATTTCCGCTTCCCCCGGATACAAATAAACCGAGCGTGCATCACACATGCGTGAGATAAATCGTCTGGCTAATTCGCTAAAGATTTATCTTAGCTGGCGCCACTAAATTATACTTAATATTGAAAAAGTAAATACTTCAAAATAAAAATGTTTATATTATACAAAGTTTACAAAGACATTAAGATGCCATCGCGGTGCAATGGGCTAAAGTCTGACTGTAAGCGCAATGGTTGCAGGTTCAATCTCCACTCGGGGGTCGGATTGTACTGAAATTGTTTTCACACAAATTATATAAATTTTATTACAATTCTAAACACATATAAATCATATTTTTGGAATACGTATAAAAAATTTAACGCAGCGGAATTCGAAACCGCACCTCTTGGAAACCGTCCAAGCGCTCTGAACGCTAAGCCATACGTTCTACATCCGGTTGCGTCGAAATTCTTGTACGCTTATTACAACTTATTTTTGTTGTTAGCATCTCTGTAGAGAGATATTTACAAATTTTTGCTACCCAAAGATTTACGACCAATCGTTTGGCAAGAGGCAAATTATTATACATTTTCTAAGTGTGTGTTTAACACTGTAAAAAAAATATTTAAAAAAAACATAAATCATTTATTTTACACCAAATCATATATAAACTGAGTTAGTAATAAATCATACTATATTCTCAAAAAGAATGCTTCCCAACAAAGACTCACAACAAGAGCCGTTAATTTCTCATTTGGCTGGAATGAGACACTACGTCAGATGGGTCACAAACACGGAATGGCGACCCTTGTCCCCGCGTCGTTTGCGAACGCGGCTAATGAACTTCGCATATTGGCAGGGCGCGACCGACGCAGACTTCTAGAGAAGCTAGAAGTGAAATGTTATTCATGTATTTACTAAACAATCTATTCTATTCAAGACTTTGTACAATAAAAACAACTTATTCGCTTATTATTCCATTTAAACTTTTTATTTCACTTTAGATTTACACTAAAGTATTTTGTGTGTGAATTTTGATAATTTGAGAACATTGGATTTTGCAGTAATGTCTTTCTGTATAAAGAGGTTATTTATTATAAAACAGTGTGACTATTTTATTAATTAATTAATATATTAATTGTGCTTTTTTATATATATATATATATATATATATATATATAATAAATTTAGAAAATAGCCCTTTCAATAACCATTAAGGCAAAGTGAAGGGATAGATAACTAATTTCGATTTAGCTGTCTATACTATTAATTATGAGACAATACGTATGTTTTAACAAAAAAATATTAGGTATATTCCATATATAAAAATAGCACTTCTAGAAGAATCAGAAATAAAGAAAAGTCTGGACAGTGGTTAATTACGAACGATAGTTGGGAGCTCACGAGAGAATGATTGCTGTACAGTAACGACGCTTCGCCAATATTCTACGGATGTGTAAGGCCATGAAATATATTGTACGTAAATATTACATTTTTTATTAAAGGAAAAAGATTTTATTATTTCAAACAATTTTAAAGTGTTAATTGCACACTAGAGGGAATTGAAAAACATATTTATAGAAAATGTATAAAAATTTGAACGCAGCGGGATTCGAACCCGCGCCTCTTGGAAAACGTCCAAGACGATAAATATGTTTTTCAAAAGATTTAGTGAAAAGTAAGTGTTATACAAAAATGTATTACTAAATTTATTTAAGTGGGATTTTTTTGTGGTTTGTATCTATGTCACATTGTGTAAACAAATATGTAGATTGAAAAAATAGTAGAATGATGTGAAACTAGACCTTTTAAAGAGTATAAAAACAGATGTTTTTCTAATTACAAATATTTTTTTTAAAAAGTTGTCTTCTCATATAAATACATGTACTACGAGTACATTTTAATTAATCCATATAGTATCTATGAAAAACCATATCATTATAATAATTTTTATTTAATATTATTAATGCACAAACAAAGAAAAAAATATTTTATATTTATCTTTTTGCAAATGTTTATTCTTAAAAATATCTAATCTTAACTTAACTGAATTATTTTTACGTAAATGTTTAAAAAATCTCCCTATAGGGATGAGAAACAAAAATAACTTGCATGAAACCCGTAACATTATTCCATTGAACCTCACATCTTGTAGCCCACCTTCTGAGAGCACGTCACACTAATGTCATTTGGTAGACTCACAACTAGTTTATGGCAACCAGTCGTTTGCCAGAAAACACAATTTACAAGTCTACCATATAACGTACATGGAACCACGCCCTTTACCTGAAATGAAGATATAAAAACAAAAATGATTATTAAAACCCCGACATCTTATACTCTAATAATAGAAATGTATATAACAAAAATGTATCTGATCGCTGTCTGTAAATGGAAGATATAATAAACAATAAAATATTATTTGGGGCATTTTTATCAATATAGTAATGATAATAATAGAGCCTAAAACAATGATTTGTAAATGTCTTTTCTGTTTGTTGGTGCGTTTGTGCACGCTAATTTCAGAAACGGCTTAACCGATTTATATGCAATTTTGACTTTTGTATTTTAGTACACTTCCATTAACATTTAGTGATTTCAATCGGTTCATCAATAAAAAAGTTACAGCCATTTAAAATATAAATTTAAGCTAAGTTTGTGACTTAAGTGAAAACACGGGCGGGCGTGAAAACAAAATAATTTAGTCGTGTAATTTACGCAGGTATAGCCGCGAGCAGGTCATTAATTTCAATTTCATTTTTCCCGTATAGCAGGATAGATAGAAAAAACTCAGTACTCCACTATCCGCCCGGAACTGAGACATAGCGTGTTGAGAGGTACTCAACGCCGCACTCTGTGTTGACACCAGAGGAAAGAAATAAAAATAATTTGTTTTATTTCATTAACATAATTCTAATCTTCTTTTTTAACTAAAACCTGATTGCCCTAGTAAAAAAAATCATGTTATTAAGAACTATGTAATTAAAATACTTGTATAAAATTTTCCAGTAAATCTTAATTTACCAAATTAATTAATTATTAACCAAAATTTTATGGTAAGAGTGCGAACTATCGTCATCATTTGGTAACTAAACGTGTATTTCAAATATTGTTCCAATCCGAACGATAATTTTGATGAGATTAGACCCACACTAACTTGTATAAGAATAAGTTATATTTAATTTAAATTAACAATAACACACCCGTTACATTTATCAACCTCACATTTACCCCTAAATTTAAATATTACTTTGGGTGGCCATCAATCTAGCAGTTCATTAAACGCGATGCAAAACTCATTTAGCCCCAGGCGGCATCGTGTTACAATGGCTGTATGTCCCGAACACTCGAAGTGACATACTCATAAACATTTGTCTTTGGACCGTCCAATCGCCATTATAAACACGCTAGCATAATTTGACCTCTGTTAAAGCTTTATTGGAAGCTTTCTACAGAGTAATTTATTAAATTGCCTATCGTGGCGCAGTGTGGTAGCGTCTTACTGTAAACGCAATGGTAGTAGGTTTGATACCGGTTTGACACTCGGGGATATGATTATATTTAAATATATTTTCCTCTCCTCCTCTCCTCTCCTCGAAACGACCTCAACCTCTCTCTGAAACCTGCTAAGCGTGCAAAAAATATGAAGTAAGCAATATAAGTTGCAAGCTGTATATTTGCCAATTAATTAATTTATAAGGCCAACTGACATTTAAAAAAAATTAAAGGAGTCTAAGTAATTAACAGTTGAATAACAAACTAGATTCGCTGGTGGTATAGATACGAATACATTGTAGGTCAAATAAATATATACCTACACATAATAAAACCATTTTGAATAAGTCACACACTGTTATCAAACTAAGCAAAGTTTATTTCATAATTATTACACTATTGATTGAGCTTCATGCCTTTTCCCGCATAGTAAAGTAATCAGAGAGAACCTCGAGAAGTGTCAAGACACTCCGTTCTCCACTTACCGTCCGAATTCTAGACATTGCGGTTTTAGTGGTGGAAATTAGGCCGTGCTTCGTCTTAGGTACCAGACCAGAGATATGAAAATATTTTGAATTTCATTGAACCGAGGGCAAATTGAACCCACAATCATTCAGGTTTATGGTCAGATGCTGCCACTGCGCCACGATGGCCTCTACAGTATTATAAATATAATAATATTTTAATAATAACAACAACATACAATACCTTGTTTAATTAACTTTATCCTTATGTAAAAAAATAAATTTACACTCGCATACAAAACAATGATTTCAGTTCAGCTATGTAATTATGGCGCTTAGCAGATGATTTTCTAACTTATATTCACTTCATTTTTTATTTTCAACCTAAAACCTCTGGTGCACTAACTACTCTATAAACATTCTAATCGTCATACAAATAAAAAAAATTAAAATACAGTAGCGCAATTTTTTTAAATTTATAAATGTATTATATGGCGATTCTAAAGGCCACGTTTATTTGGTCGAGAATTACTTATTGAGGACCCGAAACGTTTAGCCGATCCCGTTCTAAATTTAAACAAATAATTTATGTACGGTCACTCTTGACACCGAACGTATTAAATATTCTATAGGGTTGTAACCTTGTTACCGGTTAGCTTGTACAGATAATTAATTAGAAAATAAATTTGTAAAATTATTTTTTTATTAAAATAGATAAACTTATGTATTTATGAGTAATAAAAAATATTTAAACGCAGCTATGAACTTTTAAGCTAGTGCCGTTGCATTTATATTTTCTAGTATATGTTCATAACCACATTTTGTTTTCTTAAAAATGTAACTGACATGGAAGATATATAAAAAAATAATTATTAAGAGCATATTTGAATGTAACCAATGATTGATAAAACGATGTTTTTTTTTCTGTTTGTCTGTGATTTTGTGTATGCTAATCTCAGAAACAGCTTAACCGGTTTATATGCGGTTTTCACTATTATACTTTAATAAACTTCGCTTAACATTTAGTGTTTACTTTATGTCAATCGATTCATAAATAAAAAAGTGACAACAATTTAAAATATAAATTTAAGCAACGTTTTATTTAAGTGAGAATGTATTTTATTTATATGTTATTTAAGTGAGAACGCGAGCGGGTGAATAACCTAAATAGTTTAGTCGTGTAGTTAAAATAGGTGAAGCCGCGAGCAGGTTGCTAGTGCTTAATATAAGGCCCTGGGTTCACTTGAATAATTACAAGTGTCCGAAACAGTCCAGTTGTGGTTATGTTATTAATGTGACTCTGGTTACTGCACATCTACACTACACTGTTAGATTAGTACATTTTAATACTATTTTTTTATATTTTTTTTTTTTGGAAAGGAAAAGGAAATTGAAAAAGACACGGTTGAACGGTTTTCAAGAGGCACAGGTTCAAATCCCGCTGCGTTCAAATTTTTATATGTTTTCTAAATATATTTTCACACTATTGTAAAATAAAAGAGATGTAATTGTAATAGGTTTTGATTACACTACTATTGCTTTGATATAATCCTGATATTATATATCATTTTTAACCGACGAAACCGGAGGAGGTTCTCAATTCGACACGTATATTTACAGAGTAGACTAATTTTGATAATACTTCCTGTTTATGTATAGAATATAATATAACAATATAAATTCTAATCCTTAGGGAAGAAAAATAGGGGATGATTGCGTATTAAGTTACTAGTCGGTTTTTTTTTGTTAAAAGTTATATATAATCTTATTTATCGCTAGAAAATCTTCAATAAATAAATATTATTCAAGAATATATTTTTAAATTACTCTAAAAATATGAAGTCACAAAGATTAATTTAAAAAATACGTTAGGAATTGTTATAAATTGTTTAACAAAGTACGTTTTACATTTTACGTTTTATTTCATTTCTTTACAGTCAAAAAAAATGACATGGAACATAATAAACTGTGAGGCTGGAAAGACGAAGGACGAAGACGAAGGAACTGTGAGTTTAAATTAAAATTGACCAGCTCCAATCAAGAAGTGTATATTTGAAGAATTTCCCTATATTCCAGTCTCTACAACTACAACACTTATATATCCCAGAACCGTCGCCGAATCATTACTTAAGGAGAGCGTACATTAATGTTATGTGAAATTTAAACCAGTTAGCACTAAAGAAATTGTCAAGACATTTAAGTTCCTAGATATCAAGAAAACATCAAACGGTTGAATATTATATATATATATATAGAAATGGTGAAAACCATAGAGGTGTCGGTATTGAATCAGTGTGAGCAACAATAATTAATGTGAGAAGTTGCGTGTGTTTCTTTTCGCACCCTAGCAGTTTTCATCATCACATGTCTATAGAATTTGGCAACAAGAAAATATTTATTATAATATAATTGGATTATAGATGTAAGTATACCTAGTATTTGTAATAATTATATCATAACTTGCAGCTTCACTTATAGACAGAGAAAACCTAGTCAATACTCTATTTTCCACTTTCCATCCCAATTCGAGACATTGCGTGCTCAGTGACGGACTTCTCGCTTAGCTTACTAGTTAAGATGAACATAATTTAAAAAATATCATTCCCTGGAGTTTGAATTGAATTCATAATTTTGCCTCATTCAGCTTTCATCATCTTATAATCTTATAAAATTATTTCAAAATAAGTAACTTAGTTAGTTGCTTAAACATTATAAGTTCTTCGATTTTCGCGATTATTACACATTTTGAAATGAAACTATTTTAACCGGATTAATTGTGTATAATTTTAGTATTCGAAAATACATTTATTATATTTTCACAGGTACACTCTACCTGTGACCACGGACTACTGTAAAGTGTTCGAAACGTCGGGTTCTAAAAATGTACTTTCGAATACCAAAATTATAAGCGTTTAATCCGGTTAAAATAGTTTCATTAAATATAATTAATTAAATGAAATCGTAAATTTAAATTTTCTACACGTATGACACTTATTTTAAAATAACTTCTCATAGAGATATGCTTCAGTGTTGCGCCCGCAGAGCAAATACGCTACCACGTAATTACACATCCTTTGCCTTTTTATAATAAACAATCTTATATTTAAGCTGAGAATATTTTGTTATGCTTTACGAAAGCTTAGTTCCTTTAAAAGTAAATATATTTTATCAAATATAACCTTATTGACACCGTCGTAGCGCAGTTTTTGATTGTATATTTGATAGTCGATGGTACAATTCTGATTGCTGGTCAAGTGAGCAAAACCAATTTACACATAATGTCTTTAATACAGTGTAAAATAAATAAATCCTCTCTGAGGCGGCGCAGTGGGAAAGGTCTAACTGTAATCACTATTAGTTGTAGGTTCGTTTCCCACTCTGAGTGGAATTTGGACGGAAAGTGGAGAACGGTAGATCTTGATACTAGGTTCTCTATTACTACCGTGCTATGCGGATAAACATAAAGCTAAAAAATTTTTGTCTGTATTTCTATATGCAAGAGTAATGTAAGATGTAATCTTTATACGTTTTCTAAATATGATTTTCAATTTTATAAGTGTGTGAAGTTTTAAAGTGTTTTTAAAAATGTTAGAAATATCATATATGTACCATATAAACTTCCTGTGTGTAAAATATACAAAATACTCGAATATTCAAATAGTGACTTATACATAACACATGTTTAAAGCCACTATTTAAATTCAAATTCAAAATATCCTATAGTCAGATAATCTCTTGTTAGCACTTTTAAATAAATGAGTTAGTTGAGTATACTTGAGCGTATGGTGGGAAACAAAAATTATGAGTGTCCATCGTGACTAGGAACACACTTTAACGTTAAATTAGGTAATCCATCTAAGAGCAAAGGGCGTTAAGGGCCCAATAAATTAGTATGGGACAGTAGGGATAATAAACACGGCGAGGAAATGGCACTGCCAAATAACTTGTTAGGAGTTGCCCGCACCTCCCCTATTGACTAATTACGGCGCTTTGTTTTCTGTTCAAAAATTTCGGTCAAGCAATCATGATTAAAGGAAAATGTCTTAGAAATCTACTATTACAGCCTTAGACTTATGTATAAGCTATCTTAAGTATCTTCATCTATTAATCAATAAATTAAAGAAAATATTGCAACGCAATTTTGACCCAAATTCTGTCTTCCGATTTGTCTGGAAAATTTGCACACGTGTCCGGTATTCAATAAGAAAACAACATTTTCATAACCTTTCTCGATGACCTTGATTTCCTAGACAAGATGGCAAGGATGTTGATTTTATACCAAAACTGTTTTTGTTAAGTTAAAAAAAGTTATATACTCACTATAGTCATAAATATTGCCTAGGATTTACAATTTATAGCCACTAAGTGTTCTCTTATACATTTTCTAAATGAGCCAAGATGGTTAAAAGCACTGGTGACTTAAGAAATACTTTAAAAAACTCTTAGGAAAATCTATTCCAAATCTACAAAGTGAACAAATAAGAGAAAAAACTAGTCTTTCCTATCTATAATTATAGCCTTACATGACGATATTTAACACAAGTTACATACATCTATCAAGGTAATCTACTCAGACGGGTGCTCGCATAAATCGGTACGCGGGCACCGGTAAAGCACTGTCTACAAGGATGCCCACTCAGCCCGCGATAGCGCGACAACACCTTATCTGCCGGCTTGCTGGGTGACACTGTAACCTGCGCTAAGCCAATGAACTTCCTATTGTGTGTATTCCTATTTAAATTTTATACAATTACTGACTAATAATTGTATAGAATAAAGAAAGGATAATAAATGCGGACCCATAGTAGTGTAACAGGAAAATACCTGCTTGGCCAATTAAGAGAAAAGAAGATTGATGCTAGAGTATGTTTAAAAAGCTTCGTCAATGCTATAAGTGATAAAACTAGTGAAGTAGGTCTGAAAAGGGCTATAACTGCATACTGTACACTAATCTGAACCCACTTTTGAAAAAGCTTTATATTTAAAATTAAAAAATTCTGATATATCGAAAAATGTTGAAGGAATTCCTTGTAATAATTTTATTATTACAAAATAAGGGCCAAAATAACTTAAAACACTATTAAACATATAAAAGAAACTTATATTTACCAATATCTAGTTCATCTCAAGCCTGGTGACAAAGGCAGAGGCTGTGGCGTTATCGAATTACGATTTACGATCGTAAGGCTATCTCCGAAGCTCATGTCGCAAGCATTTTTTATCTCGTGCTAAAGTATTGAGAAGCATTGTTCCGCAATATATGGCTGTCGCGCACTTGCTTTATGGGAAATGCGGAATATATATAGCTATATGGAAGTTAAGGTGTATTTCTATTATTTAAACTTTTAATGGTAAAAAGATGCAATTGTGGCGCAGTGAGACAGCATTTGACTGTGTACGGACGTAGGTTTGATTTACACTCGGAGAAATGGTTATATTTAAATTGTTTTTTCATTTCTCTACTACTGTGTATACAGTGACTTTTTGCTTACCCAGATATGCGGGAAAAATGCGTGAAGCACAGAAAAAAACAATTTAGTTAATAAGATATTTAACTGTACAAATAATGAAGATATAAAATGCTTCTTTAGAAATTTGTCCACTAACTTAGCATTTGTATATTATTGTACTTGAGTATTGTTAAGTTCAGGGTTGCAGTTAGAGCTATTTATACAGTATATTTTACACTTTACTGTAAAAAGCTTTAATTGTGATAAACAGTGACAGTGATTTTAATTTAATAATGTACGGCGCACAGGAAGAAATGTAGGTCAAATTCAATATACAATACTAAAAGTACTAAAACCATTTTATTTTTTAGATTTTAACAAGAATGTTATTAAGCCTTTTATCATTAATATTTCAAAGAACAATACACTCATAAGTCAATAATTTCAAGTGATTTTTTATTTATTTTCACATAATTTTATCACTGACGTATTAACTACTATATCTAAAATTAAATATTTAGCTTTTCAATAAACTTTACTTATAAGAACTTTTCAAACTTTCCTACATTACACCTATAACATTGTTATAAATATGTAATAAAATACACATATATTACTTGAACCGTCCACATAAAAACTAGAAAGTTATAAATTGCCACTTCGAGACGCCGGCAGTAAAAATGGAATCATACCAAGTCTTCGGGAGCTCAGTAACGTCGAACATTATCGTACAAGTTTCATGAATCTGATGTACTGGTGATTCCGCGGACGAGCACTCACATATGACTGATACGTCCTTGGGCAGAGATGTATTCGAGTTAGGTAAAAAAATATTTATTGATTTATAAATAATAAATATATAAAAACTCATAGGATTTCAAAACTTACACATGGCAGTGCAATGGATATGAATATATTTTCAATAAATATCAACAGTTATAGGTTCTATAGAGAATATGAGTAATGTAGAAAGCGCAGAATGCTAATATTTTTAAAAAATAATGCATATAGAATTCATTTTGAAATGAAACTATTTTAAACGGATTAATCGCGTATAATTATGATACTCAAAAAAAAAATTTTAGAACCCAACGTTTCGAACACTTTACAGTAGTTCGGGGTCACAGGTAGACCTAACTGTAGTTTCATTTCAAAATGTGTAATAATCGTGAAAATCAAAGAACTTATTAGAATTAATTTAATGAATAACTAATAACTAATAAATGCTTCATATACACGCCTGTATAGTTACATTGACGTTGCTATGGCAACGCGTGTTTACGCGACAACGGGGCTACTAGTCAATCATTACTTATATCAGAGACAATATTGGAAATTAAAAATAAAAAGTACTGAAAATATACAAGCAAGAATCCAGAATCCGTCACGTGTAGCCATCAATACAAACGACCGTGTCCCGGGAGAGTCGTACCGCTACGAAAATCATTCCAACGGTAAAATATCAATAAAACACCAAACGCCCTGCTCTTTGATGGGACACTTTATTTTTTAGT
This sequence comes from Podotricha telesiphe, assembly GCA_038994665.1. Taxonomy (NCBI): domain Eukaryota; kingdom Metazoa; phylum Arthropoda; class Insecta; order Lepidoptera; family Nymphalidae; genus Podotricha; species Podotricha telesiphe. The sequence goes on from JAOYRR010000327.1 coordinate 1,916,266, forward strand.
AACAGCCTGTACGACCGCAGCTTAGTGCTTTATGAGATTTACATTCGGTCGTGCCTTTTTATTGCCATTTATAGAATAACGGCTGCACGGAAGGAAAATGTGTGGTGAATTTATCACCTCTAATTTTTGTTCCGGTATTCGTAATACGGAAACGTGTTTGGAAAGGAACTTACGATTTATCTTTTAACTTTGCATTTAAAAGTTTCCTTTTTACTATGGGTTTGAAAAATTGTATATGTGTGATTTCAGAGTATTCTTATTTCAGAGTATTCTTATTTATTAGTTGTGGCTCCAAGTTCAATGCTTAGAAAAATATATTTTGATATTAGACTGTCATCGATTCGTCTGTTGATTAATTTATTTTTATATCCACTCTATCCATAATAAATACAGTAGATGCATGACATATTGTCCATGTCACATAAAATAATTTCTAACCCATTTTAATAAGTGGATAAATAATAAAACCCCTAAATAGATCTCGCTACTGAATTCTATTAAAAAAAAATAGCTTCACGCTTTTTCCCGCATAGCAGGGTAATCATTTCCCGCATAAAGGGGAGAGAATCTAGTGTCGAGACACTTTGTTCTCCAATTTCCCCCTGAAATCGACATGTAATGCGTGTTAAGTGGGGAAACTCAACGCCGCGCTTTGTCTTAGGTGCCAGAGCAGAGAAATGAAAATATATTCAATATTCATTGAATGACTATATCGGGATATACTCGGGGATTCTGTGGGATCGAACCTCTAACCAATTATGTCAGACGCTGTCCCATTGCGCCACGGCGGCCCATTTACTTAGTCTAGCCATAAATACTCTGTATATGAAGCCAAGCGGACCCACCGTCAACCAACAAATGTGTAAAACATCATATTCATTCACCACAACTTTCCACTTATTAATAATGAGAACTAAACTAATTAATAAAACAAGCATATTTGAATTTCAATGTGCGATTATCGAGTCTAGCCATAACTACAGTTATAATTAAAAATAAACAAAATTTTATTTTTTTAATTTGGAATCTGACATATGTATATGATAAAATGTAAAACAATATATTATAAAATGTTTTATGCTATTAACATGGAGTGGGGTGATAACGAAAATAGAATCGCTGTCATTAGATTACATAAAGTAGGTTATTGTCAAATACAATTTTTAAATCTACTCTGTTTGTGACTGGAAAAGAATTGTCCGTCATGAGAACTTTTTATACAATTGAGCATTATTTTAACTAAGAAAATGAACGTATTTATGCTGAAAGCTCTAGATGAGCTTCCCACTTAGTCAGCAGAGTAAAACGTGGGTATTATCCGGTAACAGTGATGGTTTCGCAAGGTGGTAACTATGAAGGAGTAACTGAGCCGAGAAAAATTTTGTTTTGCTTTGTAACTATATTTATGGCGAGACTAAGTAGAATTATATAATAAAAAATTTAATAAATTCAGTCAATACCGAAGCGATCTGGAATTATAAAATTGTAATTATAATTTCGCAAACCAAAGTCAAACAAAGCTATAACTACATGGTTTATACGTTGCTAAGATACAATTTATAAAATTTCTATACAATTAAGTAAATGCCTTAATTTTGGCAAAAATGGAATAAATTGCTCATATAATATAATATACAATTACGCATAATCCATATTGCTGCTTAAACTTCAAATTAAGATAATATTATTACACAGTACAGCCAAAATACTCGTCCAACATTCTAACCTCACTAAATCGATCCGAAGAAATAAGTGACCCTCCTGAGCCTCAGAGGGTATTTATTGGAGGTAATTAAAAAGAAAACAGACAAAAGCCCGCAGCTGATCGAGACGTGCAGCGAACGTTAAGTCCGTAGGTAATAGTCATCGACAACTATTTCGCACACAGTGTTATCGATGAATCATATAATTTAATATTTTTGACAGATTTCTTTAATACAAACGCTTCAACTGTATCTGGTACTGTCGACAAAATAATTAAAAACAATGTAATTATTTTTTATAATTGAAATTTTAAAAAAATAGATTTATTTGCAGTAACGCAGGGGCTTCCCTCTTGATTGATTTGATTTTCATACAAATACACTTTGTCCCTGACAACTGTATATGCAAGAGAACTACAATGCAGAGTTTTTAAAATATCTCTAATATTATAATGAAAACATTGCAGGTACTATTAAACCATAACATGCAACTAATTTTCCATGTGATAATGCAGTGGATTTATTTAAAAATCTATACATTACATACATTTTTAACTAACCTTTGAGTTCACACCTTATGGAGTACCTTAAAAGTTTCAGTTATTACAGCTTTACGCTTTTTCCCACATAGTAATAGCAAAGCAGGTAGTCGGATGGGACCTAGTGTCAAGACACTTCGTTGTTCAATCTCCGCCCGAATCGAAAACATTGCGTGTCAAATGCTCGAACTGAACGCTGACTTATCACCAGAGAAGGCAGAGCTGCGAAATTAAAATAATTTTAATATAATCATTCCCCCGAGTCAGAATCGATCCCACAACAATCACATATACAGTCAGACGCTGTCGCACTGCACAACAATGGCCTCCTTATTCTTCCATCTCATATATCATAACAATAAATAAATTTATACAAGTTATAAATTAGACACATTTCTTAGTAATATGAGTATATAAATAAATTTTAATGTATTTTGTCTTAATGTACTATTTATCTTGTCGAGTATTGATACTCCGCACTGGATGTTCACATCACTATACAATCACAAGCCGGTGGAGCAAAAGAGGACTTTTATCAGTCGCGACCGACCGACCGACGCGACCAATACTTCTAGTTTCTAACACGTAATTTATTGCCACCCTACATGTACCTTACATTACATTATTAAGCTTTAAGTCAATGTATTAAGGACTATTTTTCTATTAAATTCGATGTATGTATGTTTTTGATTGAGGACAATCAGCCCGGTTATCCTGTTCCAAAAGACTTCTGAAGTTCATTTGAACTAAATAAAACATAGAGCTAGTTATATAATATAATTAGTATTTTTATCTGCAAACATTCTAATCTATATAAATAAATAAAATTTAAGTGTCTGTTAAAATAACCCGTTTTGTACTTACGGTACATACGGTACATATACCAAAACAACATTTATTTTCAATTTTTTTCGGTCTGTCTGTCTATCTGTTTATTTCGGCTAATCTCGGCAACGGCTGGACTTGACGGGACTTTCACAGGCAGATGCTAATGTAATAAGGAGTGGGCTTCTTGAGCTTCTTTTGGGCTTCTTTCATATTAGAATTCCACGCGGACAAAGTCGCGAGCACAGCTAATATCACAACAAGCTACCATGAAATTGATATACAACTGTAGCATTAACGCTCTACATACTGGTGTATAATACTCAATTGAAATACATATTGGTATTCCAAATGTAAAAAACAAGTCTGATTTAACATTAAAATTTTATATTAGAAATAGCTTTCCCAATATACGTATGATTTCAAAATGGAACTTTTTAAAATAATATAAATATATGGTAAACATTGGCAGACCAGGTCTACATAAAACTTTATTTACTATGTAATGTACGAGTATAGTATCTTACTAACAATGGTATATGATATATAGATTAAATTCTTATATTTATCCTTTTTATTTACTAATCCAATTACGGTGCGCAAACTTAAAATTTTCGTGTATGATATATCACATCACACTACAATAAAACAGTAAAATATTTGCACGCGCACTTCTTCGGAACTACTGGACGAATATGATTTAAACTTTTTTGTTGTATTTAAGAAGCTTATTTACTTAGGCTATAATTGATTTTGAAGAGTGAAAGACCTGACGTAGAACTATAATAGACCAGCTACCTTATAAGATATTTCTCTTTAATAAAAATTCTTCAGCGTGGTAGGTATTTTGATGAAAAGGGTCCATTAGTCATTAAATCCAAGCAAATGAAGCTGCGGGCTAACTAATACATAACATTAGAGAGACTAAGGAATTTAAAAAAATTATAATAGATTACTTAAACTTAGGCTATAATACTTAATGGCGTATATTTTGAAACATTAAATCATATTATATAATATCTAACTCTGAAACGACATCCTTCGCCAAGAGACGTATCCCAAGAAATAAAATGAAAATATGTAATGCCAAGTATAATTATTCGCTGTGAGTTTTGACATACGACCCGCTAGGGAGCCGTACAGCTTCCACAGAAATACACGTCGAGCCCACCTGCCTACTTCGCTAACTTGCAAAGTGTACAGTTCTTCGAAAAGAAAACACATTTTCCTTTTCTAATTTCACATATTAGGTGCCATGTAATAAAATAAAATATTTAACACAAAACAAAGTATAAAATTAACTGGAATACTCTGAATTATAGTGTATGTGGGTAAAATAGATTGTCTAAATTTAGAGCTGACTAATTTTATAACACTTTAATTAGAAACTTTTCAAATACTAAATTAAAATCACCTACAAATCTCTAAATTTTATTTTTTTGTATAACTTACACATTCTTCCGAGATGAACGTACAATAAGATGTTTGGTACATATGTACCTATATATGTAAAACATTATTTAACGGGTAATTCAAATATATTCGCTTACGTAGGTTTTTTTAACGAAACTCATATTTCTTTAGCCTCGTCCACAATCATCAGCCTCTTCATACACGCTCGGGGGTCCTCATACTTTGTACATCACCTTCCTCCAGTCATCGATACTCTGTTCTCAAAGTCAACTGAAGTCTCCCCCAGACCTTTTCTGACAACTCTTATATAGATTTTAAGTTAAAATATTAAGTTATAAATTAAATAAAGTTATCATTATTATATAGTATTTACATATGTAGATTTTCTCTGTCTCTCTGTAATCTAATAACAAATAAATGCATATAAGTAACCAGCGAAGCAGCTACCTTATGGACTTTTCACAAGGACTTTTCAAGGAGTGTACGAAATATGAAATGATATATATATTATTTTGACAATTACGTAATCTAAATAGAAAGGATTTAATGCTCCACCGCATTGCTAATCTGACACCATAAAACGTTGAACGTGTCGCCATTACAGAACATTATTAATATACAAGCATTTTGTAGCCACCTCATTAAAACTAGGTTGTAAAATATGTAATATATTCAAATTACTAGAACGTGTTACAAGATAGAATCATAACTTTTAGAATTAAGTTAAATTAAATTTTGAAATTGCGAATAAGAAATTAATTAATTATTTATGTTTTAGTAGCTTCACGCCGTTCCACCTATATCAGGGATTCTATCCCTAACGTCAATACATTCACACTTTCCGATTGGCGCAACTCAACGCTAAAGTTTGTCTTATCAGAGCAGAGCAATTATATTTAAATATAATCATTCACCAAATGGGAATAGAACATAAAACAAATCGCGTTTACAGTCAGCTGTTCCACTGCGCCATGGTGGCCTGTAACGAAATAACAAAGATACTTAAAAAATATAGGGATCTCTTGACAAGATAAATAATATAAAATGGCTATAAAGACAATTGATATGTTATGAAAGAGGTGAGTATTTACGGTTACGGAGCTCATCGACACGCTGCATGCAGTGCATGTTCCGACGGGAAGACACTGTAATATACTATGGAAAGATCGCCTCTAATGTGTGTGTAGTGCAAAATATTGCTATATAATTGCAATGTCGGAATCGTGCTTCACTTTAAAATAGGTTTATTTTTAAATTTTTATGTCAAATTTGTCATAAAATAAGTGGTGTTCTTGTTAAAGTGATATAATCCGTGACATACAAACAGATTATAAATAAACTTATTAGATAAATTGGATTGGACATCGGTATGAGCATCACACAAATACTTCTAGTATTTTCTTGTATATTCTTTTGTTATATTTAGTAGGAATATATATATATATTTTTATATGTCAGAAGATAAGAGTCAAGTAGCCGAGAAGAATTATCCATTATCCGTTTTGTTTTAACAATGCTAAATATAGTAGCTTAAAGCATTTCATTTTTAATTCATCCAATGTGATGAATGTAATTTGAACTTGACTTGGACCTTTGAATATCAAGTCATCAAGCTTTAGTAACATACATTTTTTTCACATTTATTTAATTCTAATTAAATACACGAGTAGAGCATATTTCGCACGTCAGTGACGGTCAGAGCCTACTTTATAGTGTTGTCATATCAGTTAATGGCGCGCCCTTTGTCGCTGCCGCGGGCCGCGTGTATCAGGGTATCACGCGACATCGCGCAGGCAAAAGCTCCTTCCAAAGTAAGGTTTATATCGATGTTGAAAAAAATAAGAATATTTCATTTTTCAATGAAAGTTATGGGTACTTTCTATTTTTACCACGATATAATAGTAAATGTGACATTTGAATTTTTTTTTTATGTGTAGGATAATATATTACTTTGGTATAGAAATTATTTACGCATAATTTGTTTATTTTAATCATAAACGATTAAGCGTAGAGTGAAAAAGCTTTACTAAAATATTCTTAGTATGCTCGAAAAAACCCACAGATTATTAATTAATTCCAAAGAATATACTTCTAAATTATATGGGAAAGATAACGAGAACGAATATTAAAACATTATTATAAGAAAGATTGCATTTACCATACAATCTCGTATATTATTATAAGTGTAAGTTCCCTGCAAAAATGTAACACATACTTATTAAACAGGTATTAGGCATAAAACGTCCACGAAATCCATATTTTACGACGGTGAATCTTTGTTTGGCTTAAATTTCTCAACATTCCATAATCAATTCTGAACATATTTTACGGCTCCATATTTAAAATAACTTACAATACATTGTAAACGTATTTCTTTATAAGCGAAGGCTGATGACAAAATTCTTCTGAGAAACAAAATAACACCTTTGTCAAACAAGACTCCTTATAAAATATCTAATAAAGTGTCCCATAAAGTAAAATGAGCTGGAATGAGCGCGAGATGTTCTTAGAAAGGCTTCGGGTACAATGTCGCGATAATTGATTTATGCGTCGACTCGAAGGTGACACATCGAACTGTCATTAGCGGCTATTCAGATATTTTATTGACTTGTTATAGCATAAATAAGGTTTTATATGATTTAGTAATATAGATGGTTGTGAACGAGTTGTGTTTGGTTTTAACGATGATTAATATATATTTTTTAATCCTTATTGACTTATTTTCATGTATGTGTCTTAAACTAAATAAACAAAAAAGGCCTAACAGCCTTTTGCACATTAGGTACTAGATATTCTAACTTCACTCGTTTTAGAAAAATATACCGACACGCTCGCTGTTTCGTAATGCAGCGAAATTCCTGGAAAAACTTTAAATAGGAGAAAAAGCCTACGTTCATCCCCAGAACCTCGAAAAATCCCAATCGATTCAGCAGTTCAGCCGTGTTGACGTCACTGACAAACCGAGTTACTTCGTATTTATAATATTTAGTATGGATTACTTCCATTTCCAAATCCAAAGAAGCTGACCCAAAATTAGAATGAATTTCTTTATTGGTATTTTTTTTGCCACTTAAATCTTCCACATCAGACGACAGTAATTGTATTTTTCAGCTTCACGCTCTTGGCAACAAGAACCAAGTGCCACTCCGGTCTCAGCATTTCACCCGAATTCAAGACGTTGCATATTGAAACTTCTCTTAGTTGGGCTAAACTCTCATTTTTGTCGATCCGGAGAGAAAAAATTTAAATAATAAACTTTAACAATTATCTGAAGAGGAAATCGAACCCACAGCCAGCGCGCTTACTATCAGACGTATCCCACTGTGCCACGATGGCCGCAAAAGTCATAAACTTTTATTTGTTAACGAAAACTTTAACCTTACTGAACAACTTTTAGTAGTGCAGCATTGAAATTTAAGGAAGAAAAATTGTAATAATTCCTTAAAAATTGATTTCTTGTCTCTTAAGCTTACACATCAGATGTTTTTGACGAATTTAATATTTTTTTCAGCTTAAGGATTTACTCTTCTTCCAAGACTATCCAATTTAAGATGTTGGAAATTGAAGGCTGAAATTCAACGCCCATGTCTTTCTAACCGGAGCGAAAATGTGTAAACAATATAAAGTGACCAACATCAAGTGAGAATCGAACCCACAACTATTGCCATTACAATCAGACGCTGCCGCACTACGGTTCGAGGAATTATTAACTTAGTTTTTTGGCATTGACTAGTTTTTTATAGTTTATCTGGTCTATTATTGTTCTTCGACAGATTTCGTGGGGAAAAGTGTGAAGCTGATTTTATTATAGAGAAAATAACCTTTTATTATTTTGAATGAGACCCATTTCAAACAACGATTATTATTTCATATAACCGTAAAGCTAATCCCAAATTAATTTAAAACATGACATGAAGGGACAATGGGTGTAAATATTAATTGAGACGACCGGTTTCATATCTAGTAGGTAATGAATAACTAATGTAATGGCTGCGATGTTACGGTCCGAGTGAAAATTATCAATTTCTGGTGTCCCGGGACGGCGCGACCCTTGACTCGGTTTAAACTTCAAGTTTAGCTATACGATATATGTATAATAGGGGTGTGAATTTTAATTAATATATTTTTTCTTACAGCTTCACGCCATTCCCCGCATATTAGTGTATTCAGAGAGAATCTAGTGTCAAGACACTCCATTCTCCACTTTTCACCCGAAACCGAGACATTAAATGACGAGTGACAGAACGCAAATAATCATTCCTTTCAGTAGGAATCGAACCCACACCTAAGTTTACAGTCAGACGCTGTCCAATTGCGTCAAGGTGGCTCCTATAATATGTATAATAATAAACAGAAATAAAGACCTAAATAATGTTATGTTATAAATGCAAAAGTAACTCTGTCTGTCTATCTGTGACGTCATCACGGTCAGACCGCTGAACTGATTGTGATGAAATACACGAATTAGAGATACTCGAATGTCTTGGATGAACATAGACTACTTTTTTTATCCGACTCCGGCTACTGAAAATACGAATCAGCTATTGATCATGCGGGCAAAGACGTGAGCGGGTCGCTAATAAATTATATTAATGTAAAACATTTTTTTTTTATTAAAAAAACTATTTTAAAAGCTTGAGAAGCTTATCTTTTTATATTAATATTATTATTGGTTTATGAACTTGGCCGGTCATTTACTTTTTTCCCTCTGCAATCAAAAGACTTTAATCAAAAACGTGGCACTATTCGATTAGATAAGCTCTCTTACTCGTAGAGTAAAACTAGAGATACCTATGTAATACATCAATACCTTATATTGTATTGACAATGACTACTTAATTTAATTTAACAAATGTTTATTTAACACATAATCCATAAAGCGATACTGTTTCAATATTATTAAATTTAGTTCCCCAATAAGTGTACTTGTATATCGCGAGTCAAAGGCAACCCTGTCAACACCCTTTCTAGCTAGCTCATATCGTAACAACTTGAAAGCAATTCGGCAAATTGTTATTGACATGTTAATGGTTTGAAGGTCTACTCATGTCGCAGTGCGGGGCTGCCTTGTGGTACCTAAGGCAGCCCCTGTATTCTGTATTCATTTTAAAAGTTTATTTTGTTATTTTAATAGTTATTTATTGTACGCAATGGTTATCATTTCTGTTCTCATTTGAAGGACTCTGGGCCTCTTTTTACCGAAGTAATGGCGAACTGTGTATAAATTTTATTGTATTTAACTTTTAATATTTTTTTAATGATAATATATTACAAGAACGAGAAAAACATTAATTAAATAATTATTAGACAAACTTGCGTCAGAGGTATAGTCATATATTTTTAACATTTTTTAAAGTGTTAATCGCACACTTAGAAAATTGAAAAAGACATAGTTAGAAAACGTATAAAAATTTACAAGCAACGGGATTTGAACCCGCGCCTCTTGAAAACCGTTCAAGAGATTTTATTTTAGTATGGAAAGGTTTGGTGTTTAGATGTTCTTGGTATACAATAATCTAGGTTTTTTATAGCAATCGAATCGACTTCATAGACTTTGAATCTGTGATCTCTTCCTACAGTAAAAAAGTACTTAATCTCTTAGGTAGCTATATATATTCAATATATTTATCTAATAAACTAACAAAATGCCAATTACAAAACCCTGTCTTAAGATTAGATTTGAGAAGTTCCGAATTCTCCGGACGTAATGAATTTAGCCCCGAGACAGGTTCTGTTTGTTCACGTTGTATGACCGCCAGCATCTGTCACAACCCTTCCTTGTAGTAACTCAATGTTATTGTAAATTAATGGACATTGATTTCAAATTTAATTTATTAAAAAATACGTCTTCACGCTTTTTCCCACACAAGGGTAATAGTAGGTAGTTAGAGAGAAAGAAAGAGCATCAAAACACTCCGTTTTTCAATTTACGCCCTAAATCGAGACATCGCATATTGAGTGGCGACTCAACGCCGCCCTTTGTCTTGTTCACCAGAGCGAAGAAATGATAATAATTTTAATATATAAATTTCTCCTAGTGGAAATCGAACCCAAAATCAATCGCGGTTACAGTCAGACGCTGTCCCACTGCATCACAATGGTTACAATGTTTAATTGTTAAATAAATTAATTTTATTAAAATGTAAGTAAAGGTTTGGTTTGTCACACCAGAGCGGCTAAATAAAAATAATTTTCATATAATTATTTCTTTGAATGAAAATGAACTTCACAACGCTGTCAGTCAGACACTGCCCTACAGCGGTGCGACTGCCTCACTACTGCTATGAGACACTTAATTTACTACATTCTATAAAATACCATCAGGACAAGCGCTCGTAGCGTTTTAAAGTTAAGAATTTTTGATAAATGTCAATCAGAATTTTGTATTATTTTATATTTTGTATTTACTTTGTAACTTTATTTTTGTCTCTTAAGTCTTCCACATCAGACAACTGTAATTGTATTTTTCAGCTTGTGCTTGTGCTGTTCTCAGCATTTAACCCGAAACTAGACGTTGCATATTGAATGCCGAAACCTCTCTTATATACAATACTTATTATTTAAATGTTTATTTTATATACATAATTTTAATAATAAATAATATGATACAAAATACAAAACTTATGGCCACCCTAATGATGCGACTTCATAAATAATTCAACTTATCAAGACCCAATTGTGCCAATGGCTCCTCAGGTCGGTCTGTTTGCATTATTGTATCCTATCTAATTATTTATTTATGTTTGGATATTAATATTATGTCCATGCCGTAGTTGGCTTTTGCCTGATTACTTGCAGCAATTTTTTTTTACCGTTTACTTTCCTTTGAATGAAGAGGGGAACCCCCTCAACGTGACATAGGCAAAGTGGTTTATGTTTAAATAGTAAGAAGGGGTAATACAAATTCAATACAAATTCAATATCTTTTTTCCTCATAGTAGAGTAATCTCTCCTGTTTTTGGTGACGCTGGAAAATGCCATTGCGCAGACCGCCCGTGTGCAGGCCCTTGCGGAAACGGACGGTACTGTGGGACTCACCGGCAAGTATACCTGATACTACCCACTAAAACCCAACGGAAACCCTCTCCACCCCGGCGAGAGGTAGGCACCTATTGCGGGCCAAGAGTAATCTGTCCTGAGTCAAGTCACTCCCTACCCTACTTTCCACAAAAATGATATCAAAATAAAGGAACAAGTTTAATTTTTTATTTTGCTCTTATATTATGCTCTGGTAAGGCAAAGTGCGGCGTTCAGTTCCGTCATTTAACACACAATGACTCAAATGCAAGCGGAAAACAAATAGATAAAGCGTGCGTTCAGCTCTAGATAATAAAAAAAAGGTAAGATCATCGCAAAATTAATCAAATTATAATATTTCATTTAAAAACTTGCGACATCGGTATGGTGTAGCTAAGTGATTTAAAAGTGCAGTTTCCCCCTAAACATTTAATTGCTTGTAATTTATCTCACGATTAATCCGCGAACGCGTCTGCTTCATGCCGCTTAAAAAACCCAAGCTTATCTATCCTCTTGATTGCAAGCTGTCAAGCGAAATTTTTTTCTAAGCCCTCAATTATAATTAGTTACGATGTTTTGTTTGAAAGGACCCTTTGATGTCCTTAAGAAATTTTATTCAAACGCGTTGCATAGTGAAAGGTATGCTATTATTATTATTTTTATTAAAAATCTAAATTTTATAATACTAGATTACTTGTATCCTCCAAGTGGGAATCGAACTCACAACCAATCGCGTTTACAGTTAGACGCTGTCCCACTGCGCCACAATGACCACCTAGTGGTAATGGTAAACGGAGTGTCTTGGCACTAGGTTCTCTCTGACTACCCTGCTATGCGGGAAAAAGCGTGAAGCTATATGAACTCTCTATGATAAGACGAAGGTAAAAAAAAAGGTAACGAGGCGTTAATTTCCGCTACACAACACGCAACTTGTCGAATTCGGGTGGGAAGCGGAGAACGGAATGCCTTGACACTAGGTTCTCTCTGCCTACTTAGCTATGCTGGAAAAAGCGTATATTCCTACATACATTATTATTTTAAACGATACGGTAGGATTTCAAATTTGAGCTCTTTTAATGGATTTACAAAAGCGATTGCATTTAAAATGCAGCACGGTGTTGGAGCGCAACATTACTCACGTAATGAGGCGCCCTTGAGTGGCAAACATCTATTTACTTAAATGCGCGGCGTAATTGGCCCCCACCTCGAGATGTTGCCGGCCGCAAAATTTATTACTTAATTACCTTAAGACAACGCGTCGCCTCTAACTTCCCGACAGATGTTTTTTATTCCCGTGGAAAAACAAAACGCTTTAAGAATGACATTAATTAATTCTTAATGAAATTCATCTTCACCCTCTTCCTGCTTTAATTTGAACGCTCGATTTATTACTTGTACAATTTGTCGCGAACTCTTCTCCCTTAGTGTAATTAAACAAAACCATTCGTTATTACATTTATTAGCATATTACATGGATACTCGTCGAAATAATCTCTCAAAATCTAATACTGATTATTATTTGGACCGATTTTATTAATGTCATTTCAAGTTATTTGTGAAAAACACCTAAACAACATGTCGGTGTTACGAATGGACTACAAATTAATACTTCCTCTGATACGGGTCTTCTATGGACGTGTGGAACAATGGCTCGTCAAACCTGAGGTAGCTGTCACCGGAGTTATTATCTTTAAATGCTTTGTGAGTTAGATCCTTATAAGAGTTATCGCTATCGTGATACTGGTGGCTATTTATCAGCCTGTTACCATTCCTATTATTGTTTGGTATCGGTTTTTTTTCTTCTTTTTGAGGTAAAACGGGCGTTGGAGTGACTTTCTCGTCCACCTTCTTATTCTTATTACTGGTGCTAGAACTAGCTAAGTCCCTATATCCGAATCTCCTCTCATCTTTGCGCACAGGGGCATAATAGGGGTATCTATTTCTAAACCTATAATCGTACCTGCCGGTTCTAGCTGAATAGTCGTCGTCAATGCGCCTATAGGGGTCAACCGAGTACCGATATCTTAAATCAACATTTGGCGGCGTCCGAACAACTTCCGGTAAGTGAGCGTAATAAATAATTCGCTTAGGCTTCCTAGGCACATAATTGTCGTACGCTTCATCATATCTGTCCACTCTCGGCCCGTACCCGGGGTAGTACCTTTTGCTATCCTGTAAATCATAGTAGGGATCACGCCTGTATAAATCATCAGCACTATAATATCGATCATCGTAGTAAGGCCGCCTGTTGTTTTCCGGATAATAAACGGCCTGCCTCGGATACACGGGCTTGTACTGCATTCTCTCCTCCTCGGGTCTTACGAATTCAGTTCTTAAATCATCGGTCCTTGTCGGTCTCTGTATCAATTCTTTATCGTTCCTCGACTCGGAAGCCTCGAGTGCCTTGTTCTGGGTCACGAAGTTGACGCGAGGCATTCTAGTATTAATGAGATCGCCCGATGGTTGCGGCGGTGTTAAGATATCGTCCGTGTGGTCATCACGGCCCGGGAACGGTAATTTAATCCAGTTTTCGTTGGAAGCTCTGGCTCCTCGGCCTGTTGGCTTGTCCGTTGCGCTTTCTGTAGTTTGATATACTTGCGCTTGCGCTTGGGCGTCGTTGGTGAGAGATATTTTTGTCGTTGGATCATCTGAAGGTAAAATTCCCGGAAGCCATAGGGTGTGCTGGTTCATATCTTTCATATTATCCGTTCGGATGTTGTAAAACTTTTCTTCTTCAATTACATCTCTACGACCCCTAGCAATATCTTCAGGCTTTGTCTGAAAAAAAATAACATGTGATATATAATATATATAGATGTAGCAAATTTCTAATCTAATTTTTCCTTTGTCTTAAATACATACCTCAAGGTCTTCAGTAAAATTGTGCTGAATATCAAACGCCAACACCGACTGTACTAAAACCACACACCATATAAGCGATATCGAGATCGTCTTCATTTTGAAGCATGTACACTGTGAACAAATTAAGCTATAATTAGCCATAGTAATTCTATAAATTAGTAGTAATTAATTCTACAAATTATATAAATTAGTGAGCGCAAATTGAACTAAGCGATAAATTACATACTTTTTTTTAACATTATTTAAAGTTTTATTCGCACACAAAGGAAATTGATAAAGACATATTTAGAAAACGTATAAAAATATGAACGCAGCGGGATTTGAACCCGCGCCTCTTGTTAAGCGTTCTAGCGCTCTGACCGCTAAGCCATGCGTTCTACATACAGCTACGTTTAAATTCTTATACGGTTATTACAACTTATATTTGTTGTTAGCATCTCTGTAGAGAGATTTTTACAAATTTCTGCTACCCAAAGATTATTCTACGAACAATAGTTTGACAAGAGAGAATGCTATGTATTAAATATATATTTTTTTAACAAAAATATATTATTTTAAATAAAAAAATTCTACCTGACCGGAGGAATGAAATTATAATAAATATAAAAGTTTCCCCGAGTGGAAATTAAATCCACAAGCAACGTTTATACATATTTCGTAAGTTGCGCCACTTTAGCATTTTATTTTGAACAGTTCGCGCAAAATACGCATTGTCTCGCAATATTTTATCCTATGACTTGTTCCATACAACATTTCCATAAAATTATTATGTATATTATAGTGTGAAATAAAAAGTGACTTAAAACTAAAGTGCTTATCAAACACATGATGGTTTTTGTTTAACTTCACGCTTTTGCCCGCTTTTTTTAGCAGGTCAGACAGAGAGAGCACCACTGTCAAGACACTCCATTCTCCACTTTTCGCAACGAACCAAAGTATTGCGCTTTGAGTGGTGGAACTCAACGCTGAATAAAATAATATATATAAAACCATTCCCCTCAGTGGTAATCGAACCCACAACCATCGCGTGTACAGTCTGACACGGTCACATTGCACCGCGATGACTTCATGCCACATGGTAATATGTATAATATTTGTTTTACTTAATACAAAAAAATAGCTTTCTGCATTTCTTCTCCTTACGCTTACGGGAACTAGTCCCCTGTCCGCAAATTTTTTGAAAGGAGTTGATAAGTGGTATTTTACCGTATCTTTTTTATTTGCAATACTTCCGTACTAAAATAGCTGTGTTACTTCCGTACCAATAAATTCTTATGCATCTAGTCTAATTCTATACAATTTCACAATGCTGTACAATTTATACAGCGATATTGTGTTTATCAGACGCAATGGCTGGCGGAAACGCGATGAAATCGACGGAAGTCTCCAAATGTCCACCTAACCGTGAATATTATCTGCCTAAATTATAAATAAAATCAGTGTTTTGACCTCGAAAACTTTTACCTAAATTTAAACTTTGTGTGAATGTAACAATATATTTTTGACTGTGTACTCTAGAATATAGAGAAATAAGTCATGACTCTAGAATATAGAGAAATAAGTCATGACTCTAGAATATAGAGAAATAAGTCATGACTCTAGAATATAGAGAAATAAGTCATAATTAATTTGACATTTTAAAGATCTATTCACACTCCTAGGAAGTTGAAAGTATATTTAGAAAATAACAAAAATAAGTTCTAATAAGCGTATAAGAGTTTCGACGCAGCCTGATATAGAACGCATGGCTTAGCGGTCAGAGCGTTGCAAGAGGCCTGGGTTCGAATCCCGCTGCGTTCAAATTTTTATACGTTTTCTAAAAATGCTTTTTTATTGTGTTATTATTGTACATATAGAACTCTTTCGCTACTCACTAAGTAGCTGATAGACGACGACCTATATCAGGCATGTAAGTTCCGTGGCAAGTGTAGGTGTAGCACTAAGAGAGGATTCTAAGGGAACGAGATTCTCACTCGTACGTCTGAGGCGACACTTAGTTTATTAAGATTAAGTAATTAACTTAAGATTCTAGTAAACTAGCTGTCGCCTTTTTTTTTATTATCTTTGCATTCATTCATTGTATATATACATTTATATTATCTATGAATTGAAAAATCGTTTATCTACAAAAATTGTTCGGGCGTATGAAGTCTGACTTAGTTAAAGTTTATATGAAGCGCAGAAAGTCAATAGTTTTCATAATAATTTATTTATTTATTTATGGCTAGTAATACATTAAATTAATCAAATAAATATTACACCATGTATTTGACATTAATTATGGTATAAGCCGTTGTACACGTTCCTATGGTAATGCATATTTTACACGTCAATGGGGTATTGACTGTGTGTAATTATAGAAGAAATAAGAATAATTAATTAGCTTATAATTTAAAAGTCGACGCACAATGTCTCGGATTCGGGCGGAAAGTCAAGTCCAGAGTGTATTTACACTAGGTTCTATCTGAGTACCATGCAATGCGACAAACGTGTGTAGCGGCAAGGCAAAAATTTACTTAATTTTTCTAACATGGGAGGGAGGAAGGGGGGTAAAAATTGTAAAACAATTGCTTATGTACTACTAAACCGCTCGATTGAACTTGTGACCAAAAAATTACATTTTAAAATACCTATTAGGGAACAATTGTTAACTTGTTTCTAAGTTTTATTTCGTTTTCAGACATCGCTCGGCTCCAAGGTTAAATAAATGAAATCAAAAATCTTATCAACATGTCTAGTTTTAAAAAGAAGATATATTTAGAAAACGTATAAAAATTTAAACGCAGCGGGAGTTGAAGCTGCGCCTCTTGAATACCGTTCATGAGGCGCGGGTTCAAATCCCGCTGCGTTCAAATGTTTATACGTTTTCTAAATATGTATTTTTCAATTTCCTTAGTGTGCGAATGACACTTTAAAAAATGTTAAAATATATATATATATATATATGTCTAGTTTTTCCCACGCCATATGTAAGGTCAGTACACCCGTTCTGGTCCATATAACCTTTATTATTTTGACAAAATGTCGAATGTCCGTCTATCTATCTATATATTGAATTGTTAACTTGCATACAGTACTGACCCAGTTTTTATTCACTGATGAAAATAGCTATTAGCTGGTCTAGTTCAATATTTGGGTAATCAATTATTTTATTATTTATTATTTTCCTTTGTTTCCTACAAAAGTTTTTAAAAGAATTTTGTCAAAATTATAGTTAGTCATAATGAAAGTGTTAAGACACTTGAAATGATCATATTTAAACTATGAATATAATTTAAATATGGCTATAAATATTAAATGAGGATTGAATCCCACTATCCATCGCGCTTACCGTCAAACCCTGTTCCACTGCACCTATAGGGCATTACTTTAATATTTGGCTATGTACATTTCAAGTTACAGACATCTTTACTATAGAGTTGTTAATTAATAGATAAATGAGCTAAGTATTGAAATATGTTTCTTTTAGTTTTAAAAAACGTGAAAGCAAACTTTGGTCGCAAATTAAATCCACTGCACAGCCAACTGCAGTTATTGCACATGTGATTTCAATTAGATTTCACACACGGCATCAGTTGTTATTATTTTTAACGAAAATGTTATTTAATATATAATTTTTAAAACAATTAATAGATATTTTTCATACTTGATCTTTAAAAATATTACAGGCCTAAGGTTTAGGAGGTATTTTGTGCTAGCTATTTCGTATCGTATAAACGTGTTTAAAAAAGACATATTTAGAAAACGTATAAAAATTATACGTTTTCTATATGTCTTTTTCAATTGCCTAAGTGTGCGAGCGAATACAAGATATTTTATTTTTTTATTATTAATAAGAAATCGATTGGCAATATGTTTTACAAAATTATTTAATACCAGAAGCCTTCACGAGTGAAACACGCGACTTATACAAACGTATATATAAAACATACAGGTTTTTTTACTAATTTAATTTAGCTTGGCTTAGCGGCCAGAGCGCGTGGAAGCCCGAAAGGCGCGGCTTCGAGTACCGCTATGTTCAAATTCTTATTTGTTTACCAAAAAATATTTACCTTTTGTATATTAACATGCATCTGTTCAATTAAAAACATATATGTATATCAAACTTCGACCGAGTTCAAACAGATCGCACAAACAGGGTAACGCTTAAGCTCTATTCATTTTACATGTCTAGTTTTAAGTTACTTATAAACAGTACGTACCATGTCAGTTTTGTATACATAAAAAAGAAATTTAACGCCGCAATATGTTTCAGCAAACCAAAGAAAGCTTACAGCCATTAAGACACCAATTACGTATTTTCCCGTATAGCACCTTGCTAGCTGCCACTGCTAGCAGTCAAGAGAGAACCTAATGTCACACTGTTCTCAACTTTCGGCCTGAAATCAGACTTTGCGTCGCTTTGTCTTACAAGAACTTGGTAATGAACAAAGTTTAAATATAATCATTACCCCCCAGTGGACTTCGAACCCCTAACTAATCGCGTTTACAGACGGATGATATAAGCGCATTGTAATTGAATATAAAAACTCTCACCTACACATAGTCCGTCCTCGCCGATGACAAACAGCACAGTGTCTCTATCGAAGTGGCACACACGATGAAGGGTCTGCAGTTCAATGCGGCGGTCGCTAATCGGTCACGGTATATGACTGTTTTGTTTGTGGACACAATCGGTGGGTTTCCATTGATTTATATTTTAAAATTTAATTCTTTTACCTTTATTTAAACTCATTTTAAATATCTGTTAATTTCTATTATTTGTTTAGATATTTTTTTCATTTCTTTTTTCAATGTCACGCTTTTTCCGGTAGTCAGTGAGAACCTAGAGTATCAAAGCTTTTCAAGCTTATCAAGCTTTTCTCCTTTCTCTGTTTTAGACTGTTCTAGACTAAGTTGAGTGGTGGAACTAAAAACCACGCTTAGTCTTGTTCACCAGAGTGGAGAAATGCAAATAATTGAATTGTAATCATTCCTGTGAATAGGAATTGAACCCCCAACCAATCGCGATTAACAATCGCATTTACCTACGTCAGACGCCGTAATGTAGTAGCAATACATTAAATTCACAAAATAAATTTTACACAATTTGTTGGTTCAACGCGTAATTAACGCATCAAAAGCACTTACATGAAAAAAAGGAAATAAATACTAATTTTAAATATTTTACAGCAATGGACACAAATGCCTAACTGTAAAAATTTGTATATTGTAATTTAGCCGTGTAAACTCACAGGCGTGTCGCCTGCGGGCACATCTAGTCTCACTAATCGCAAACTCTTTAAAATTTTTGACAATATATAACCTTAAAATCTGATGACCGATTATTATTATATAAAGGTCATTTTTCAATTCATATCGTATATGAAAAAGACATATTTAGAAAACGTATAAAAATTTGAAAGCAGCGGGATTCGAACCCGCGCCTCTTGAAAGCCGTTCAAGAGGCGCGGGTTCAAATCCCGCTGCGATAAAAATTTTATACGTTTTCTAAATGTCTTTTTCAATTTCCTTAGTGTGGGAATAACACTTTAAAAATGTTAACAAAATCATATTGTATACATTTTGTATTTCACTGCAATTAATGGCATTTTAAGTAATGTTCACTTTATTTTTTGTAATCGTGGCGCAGTGACAGCCTCTGACTGTATACGCGATTGTTTTGGGCTCGATCCCCACTCGGGGGAATGATTGTTTTTATTTTTTTTATTTTTCTGCTCCGATGACAAGACAAAGCACGGTGTTGAGTTCCGCTGCTTAACAGGAAATGTCAAATTCAGTCGGAAAGTGCAGAACGGAGTGTCTTGACACTAGGTTAGTAGTTGGTACGTTCTATCTTCATTTCTGCTAATGTCAGAACTTCATACAAAATACATTTTTAAGCAAATATTTTAAGCAAATAGTGAAGGAAGAGGGTACAACGATTGCAAGGGCGCCCCCCGCGGGGCTCGAGCCTCGGCATGCGTCGTCGATAGGCGGAATTTTTTTTTTTTATTTTTGCGATTTTGTAGCGCATTTAAAATGACGGCGAGCACACACGGTCGCATCTACGTCAAAGTAACGGTGTGCATTATGATTATTTAGGATGGCTGAAAGAGACCTCCCTGGAAATCTAATATATTAAATTCCCGTCCACTTAAGCACTGTGGATTCTCTCCGTCAGATATGTAAGATGTACCTAAAATGCAAAGGGTCAATGGTGTTCCTGGATGTGGTAAAAAAACTTGGATAGTAGAATTTGACATAGACAGAGACACGGTAATCACGGCCACAACGGAAGTGGCCAATGAACTTAGGTAAGGTGTGACATCCGCACTATGGCTTCATGCTAGCAAACGAGGCACGAAGAAAATAAGATAAGTGCAACTGGCTGATAGTTGACGAAGCTCTGATGAACCACTTAGAAAAGATAGTGATGGCAGGAAGAATTTCCGTAGCACAGGAAATTCTTATAATCGGAGATGTAAGCCAGTTACCCTATATAGACCTATAACCTATACATCTTCCAGATGTTCTATCGTAGACCGTCAATAATCCACAGTATAAATCAAGACTTTCCGTGTACTCACATTAGTCTCATGGACGTCGCTTACGCCTTACTAGATATATACCCCGGTGTATACTCTTCGAAAAGGGCAGTACACTCCCTTTCTATTAAAAAATTAAAGCGACACTAATGTCAAAAAATCTAAGAACCCTCGACGATCTCTATTTCACTTTTACTCAGGAGAAAGAATCTCTGCCCAGCCAGGACAGGCTCTAAAGCAGACAGGTCAGGCCTCGTATATTGTCAGAAGGTACTGTCAATCCACGATGCCCGACCAGCGCGTCCGCTGTAGTGGTAAATTGTAAACCAGTTAAAATACAGCTGCATGACACGCTGTGGTAGCAATTTCACGACACACCGACGGCTGAATTTACTAAAGCGACGGCAAATATGACGCACTCAAATGACTAATCGAGAACGCGACGGTGACAAGTTTCGTGGAATACAGTCTGAAGATGGACGAAAACGACAGGATTGAAGCAGCCACGTCTTCCACTATGAAGGTCACGCTCTTTTCCACTTGTAAAATAAAATATTAAAAAAAATAGATTTATATATTATATTTTCAATCATAAGTTGTAATCTAATTGCATAGAAATAACACTCTTAGCGTAATTTAAATTTAGCTTTAGTTCTGAGTAGTAATATAAATCAATGTAAAGTAATCGTTAAAAAATATGTATTGGTATTAATGAAAACAAGGATACAGACCAAGTGTCTGCAGTTTATATATTCGATATGTAAATAAGAGAAAACTCAAATAAAACATAACATTTATTAAGATATATATATTTTAATACTATTATTGTTTTATTAAAAAATAGCATTTCCGTGCATAGAGCACACGAAGCGACGACACAGTGTGACCATAAATAACGAAAACTAAATCATACACAATATAAGGCATTGTTAGCAAATAAAAACTAAATTTAAAAGCTCTAGCTAACCCTTAACAAAAATATTAATTAGTTAATTATGCGGTTGGGCTGAAAGCTTTTGAAAGAGAAAATAAAAATTAATTTTCATATAATACGTTTCACAAGAGATTATGAATTAATTCAATTCTTGTACTGCATTAAAAAAAGAGACAGCTGAATTTAAATTAATTTAATTAAAAAAAAATACATTTTTTTTCAATTATTACAATAAACGGGTGTAGGGTGTAAAATATAACATTATTCATTCACTCCTAGCGTAAGATCTAACGCATTCAGCAAGGCCCTTGTGTTAATGTGAAGGTGTATAGATCTATTTATGTGACAATTTATTTTACATCAACATTGTGTATATTTGTAATACCATTTATTTCCTTTTTTTAATTAAACACACTATATGCAAAAATTAAAAATGAAATTCATAAAGATAACTGCAATCACTTAATAATTTAAGAAACTAAAAAAAACGGACATTTTCTTGTTAACATCTTATCGGACCGAATTTAGACACGTGTGCAAGTGAATCTAAACAGCGTTGCAAAATTTACTTACAATGACAGACAGATAGATATAGGCTATATGCTGACAAAAGCGTGTAATTCAATGTATAAAAAATACTCAATATATCAAACAAATAATAGATTTCTCTTATATTCTCAATTTTGTGACATTACGACATTTTCTTTACTTTAGAAAAAAAACTGTCAACAATAGTCTCTTTAGTAGAGTAAAAACTCCACAAAAAACTTAGCAACATTCAAGATTCTCTACCAAATATTACACAAAGACAGATACACACAAATTATCACACAAAAAGAACCACTTAAAGCATATTAGTTTCTGTAAGTTGGTCTACTCCTGCATAGCGGCCGCTTGGGCAGGTCCTGCGGGCTCACTGTCCTTCTTCTTGGAACCGGAGACAATATCGTCGATCCTGAGCAACAGGATAGCTGTTTCTACTGCCGTTTTGTAAACCTGGAGAAATTATTAAACATTTTTATTTCATTAAATATAATATAAGAAATGTCTGTAATACTTGGTCCGTGCCCTTTTCTCATTTCTTTATTATCATTATTAGAGCTGAAAAAAAAATACCTCGAAGACACGGCTAAATTAAAAACTTTCAAAGAGACCCTGATCCCATATGACCACATTCACCTAAAGCATATTTTAACGAACAATACCACCTTCAGTTTAGATAAGAGTCGCCTCACATATGCCTTAACAGCCGTATCCACAAAATCTCTGGTCGCTACATCAACATCTGCAGTAAAAATCGATGGCAAATTGAAGGTATCTAAATCTGAGCTCACTACCCTCGACAGTGCTTTTACTTTATTCATATCAAAATAAAAACAACTGTGCCTTAAAACAGTTCACGTCAGCCATGACCATAAACTTTCTCGACTCTCCGCCGATTTACTTGATATTATCGGCAAAATGAATAATACGCGAATAAAACCCTGAGCGTTCGTGTTCGGACAGTTTCATCCACAATCACAATATTATACTAACTAGCTACCTCAAGCGGGAATGGAACCCCGCTACTCTTGTTTATTTTAAATATTAATAAGCACACACCTGCAGTTTCACAGCGAGCGGCTCCCATATCCCCTTGGCAGCCATGTCCACAATCTCTCCGGTCTCTCCGTCGATGCCCGAGGTGACCCCTGCGGCGGAGTGACGCGCGCGGAGAGCGGTGAGTGTGCGGATCGTGTTTGCTCCGCAATTTTGTGCCAATGTACGTGGTATTATCTCTGCAATATTCATAATTGTTTAGTTAATATTTATAAAATGATATACTTAGGATATGAAAAATATTTTAGAAAGCGTCGGTTAGCGGTCAAAGTGCTTGGACGGTTTCCAAGAGGCGCGAATTCGAATCCCGCACCGTTCAATTTTTTATACAATCTTTGGGTAGCAGAATTAAGTAAAAATCACTCTACAGAGATGCTAACAACAAAAATAAGTTGTAATATCCGTATAAGAACTTCCACGTAGCCGATGTAGAACGCACGGCTTAGATGTCAGAGCGCTTTGTCGGTTTACAAAAGGCACGGGTTCGAAATCCGCTGCGTTTAATTTTTTATACGTTTCCTAAAAATGAGAGTACCTAGACTCAAGACACTCCATTCTCCACGTTCCACCTTTACTCGAGACATTGCGTGTGAAATGGCATAACTCAACCGCACTTTGTCTTTCCAAAGCGGAGATATGAATTTTGGGCGACACACGTGTCTCGTGTCCAGTCACTAACTCTCATTGCCGGAGTATAAATAATAGCAAAGTCATAGATGAATAGATGAATAGAGACCCAGCGCCTGCGCCACTGCGCGGTAGGGCGTGGCGCGCGGCGCGTTGGCGGCGAGCGCGCCCGACAGCGCCATCTCCACGGCGCCTCCGCCCGCCACCAGCCGCGGGTTCAGCACCTGCCACGCGACACGCACTGGCGTTAGTTAGCTTTTATATAATTCAGTTAAAAAAATATTATAGTAAATAACTATTAAATATCTCTTAGTTTAGTCACTTCCCAAGATAAAAGAGTAAAAACAATCAGACAGAGACAAATTTACGTATCGCTCCTTAGCAAACAAAAATCACAACAATAACAAAAATTAAGATTTCTGTCTCCTGTAAAGTTCGTGAACATGACACGAGAGGTGTTGTTTGCTATGGAACGATATACAGTTGGTTTATGATAATATACAAATAGCTCTTTAGAGTCAAAATAAATATTACATTAACCTAACAATACAAGGTCAAAAAAATATTTAAAAAAAAACCCAAATACATAAAAAATCAACAAATATGTCATTTGCCTTAGAACAGGCAACTTAAAAAAACTTACACATTTCCAAAATCAAAATATAAGCGCTACAGGCAACATAAATATGAAAAAAAACCCTTGTAATATAAAAATTATATCAATATTCACCAAATTCTTGGCAACATGAAGTGCATCCTGAAGATTTCTTTCAATTTCATTTAGCACATCCTTGGAAGCTCCACGAAGTAGGATTGTACAGGCCTAAACAAAAAGAGCACAATATATTGTTCATATTTAATAATAATATAAGTAAATGTGTGTATGGATGCAGATGAAATGTCACATTTTTGCAGGTTTATGCATAATTTACTCTTTTAAGTGTATATAAATTAGTATGTGGCTTAAAACTTTTAACTTTTTTAGTTTATTACTTATTGATAAATTATGTACAATTATACTGATATGACTAAAAATCTTATACTTACAACTTCCTGAGTGTGTGAATATAACTCTCTAAAAAAATGTTTAAAAAACTTCAAAAAAAAATTCTTAAAAAAATCATTAATATTGAGTTTTTTAATAACGACGTTAAATTATTTTATTCAAATTAAGAAGAACATAATATAACTTATCACCGTTTCAATAAAGTTAATGCCTCAGACAAGCGAAGAACTCAACAGAACTTAATTTTTCTTTTTGTTTTTTTTTCAAATTAATAATTTAAAGATTTATTACTAACAATGAAATCTTTGAAATAAATTGGAGCGAGCATTTCATTCCATAGGCGTGTTATCATTTATTTATTACATAATAACCTTTGAGACACAAATGTCGTTTCACATTTTTTTTAAATAATAGTCATAGAACATTCTCGGACATTTCTGGGACCCTATTGTAAAATCGTACACATTGTCCCATGAAAGAATTACGAGCTTGATGCAATTGAGTTACAGGTGCAGTGAGTTTAAGCTTATGTGTCTAGTAGTATATGAATATTATGCACATCACCCATATTGGTAAAATTATTAATATTTTTCTTAACATACATTACATTCTCAAATATGTACGGGTTCTTTACATTTTTGCTTTAAGGATTCTTTCGGGCAAAAAACGCATCTGTTAACTAAAATAAAAAAATTAAAAATGCCAGCTCTGAAAAGTAGGCATTTTCCACTTATTCACGCTTGGTATGGATTTAAGTAGAACTTAGCAGATGATAGGAGGCTTTTTTTTTATATTATGTAAGTGTCTGTGGGGAAGTGTCTATATAACACGATTACCACCGACTTACCTTTTATAAATTATAACATAACTTATCAGAAATCAATACAAAAATCTATTTTGATACAAGACAATTTCCAACGTAAAATGCATTTCTTTATTCAAGTGTGTTTTTAATATTTATTTTTAACGGTGGCTTACTATCAAAAATATGGTCTCATCAAATTAACGTAGCTCTTAAAAAAAATCACACTTCGCCACTAGTTATTATGAAAAACACCAGAGGATGTAAAATGCTAATGACGAGATGTGACGTGACGTTGCTTTGTTACTGTTTAAAAATATTTAAATACATCATTAATTTTGCTCTCGTCTTTTTTTTAAAGCCCCAGATTCAACAAATCTTATTAATATTACAAATGCGAAAGTTTGTGAGGATGGACGTTTGTTAAACTTTCACGCAAAAACTGTTCAACGAATTTAGATGAAATTCTATAATAATATAACTTACAGATGTATACATCTTGGTTATACGTCAAGTGGTGACCGGAGGGAGCGTCTTGACACTAATGTCCTGACACCCTAAGACCACCTTGTCATGTGGGAAAAGGCGTGGAGCTGTATAGCTTATACATGACTGCTCATTGAGCTCTTACTACATAAATTCTTTATAAATTTAATTTAAGAATTAATAATACTTAATCAAAACATCACGATAAGTAAAGTAAATTGATAAAAAATCATCCCCACTCACACTTAAGCGTTAATCACCAAAGTCGCGTATAGAAGCTAGTATATATATATTATTTACCAACAAACTTGCTACTAAACAATCTCACTTAATGAAAAACAACTAAAACAAACCTTGGGATTCTTGCACTCAGTAACAAACGTGAAGTACTCGTCTCCAATCTTCTTAATCTCAAAGAGCCCGGCTTGCGTCCCGACGTCCGACTCCTTGAGCTCCTCAGTGCGGTTGACGATGGTGGCTCCACACGCTCGTGCCAGACGATTGTTGTCGGTTTTACGTAGTCTGAAAATTAATGAGTGTTTTAAATTATTATATTTTACTATTTAGTTATTTCGCCTGAAAGCGTTCTCACTCAAATCACAAACTTTGTTCACATTTATAATTTAAATTGTTATAACTTTTTTTTTTGAACTGATTGAAATAAAATAAACATCAAATTTAAAGGGGAGCTTACTAAAAATACAATAGAAAAAACTGCACAAGAGCCGATTGAGCCGTTTCTGAGATTAGCTTGCACAAACGCACAGACAAACAGAATAAAAAATTAAATATTATTGTTGTGGGTTCAATCTATTACATTGATAAATAATAAAAAAATCATATATCTTCCATGTACAGACAGTGATGAGTTACATTTTTATTATATGTCTTTTCATCATATTTTGAACCATGTATTTCTTGCAATTTATATTTTTATGTACTTAGTGACGCTCCAGACTTGACGAGTCTATTTTAATATACAGGTGTCAATGCAATTAATGCATTAAATGAAAATACAGTTCTTAATATTCCTCATATATATATACGACATAATTGTAACACAAGAGATTTTACTAAAATATAAAATTAGTTTTTTTTTCGAACATATAAATAATAACAGAATCGTTATAAAATCAAGCGCCATTTGTGACGTATGACGCTAGCGAAGGCGAAACCGTCAGAGCGGCAACGTTATTATGGAAACCGTCCAAGCGCCCTGATAATTCCAAGATATGTTTTTCAATTTCTTAAGTGTTTGATTAACACTTTAAAAAATGTTAAAATATTTAATAAATAGCAAACTCTTGCCAAACTATTATTCGTAGAATAATCTTTGGGTAGCAGAAATTTGTAAAATATAAAAATCTCTCTACAGAGATGCTAACAGCAAATATAACTTGTAATAAGATTATATGATGAATATTTATGTAATGTGATAAGACCTTTAGATCATCAACATTTCACATCAAGCTTAAGTTAAATTGGTGACTGACCAATTGACCTTTTACAATAGTGAAATTACATTTGAAAAGAGAACTGTCTTCCGCGCCGATGCTCTCTTGTTTAAGCACTAACAATACTGACATACAAAGTGCTCGTATCTAAGGATGTTACGATTGTAACATTTCGTATCTGCATATGGACAAGGTTATAAGAAGAATAGTTTCGTATGATTTTGGTGGGCGATATTACATTTTTGAGGGATATAAATAAATTTCCACCTAATTTAGCATCCGTCTATATCCGAAACTATATAAAATATTTATATCAAGTTTCAGTTACGATACAAAGATAATATATATTCCTGCTGGTAAATAGCCTATTTGGATAAATATTGTTTTGACTATGTTTTTGAGGCCAATGTGGCTCGGCCACTGTAAACGAGATTGGTTCGAGTGGGTTCAAGGTTCTCTCACGCGGAGAAATGATTACATTTAAATTATTTTCATCTTTCCATTCTGGTACCTAAGAAAAACCTCTGTCACTGGACAGGCAGTATCTAGTTTTCGGGCGAAAAGTTCAGAATGGAGTGTCATGACCCTAGTTCTCTCTTACTACCCCCTGAGACTATATGAACGAAAAAGCGTGAAGCTGAAAAAGATATATTTTCATTTGGACTTTTTTGAACAGCTTACCTACGAAGAGCGGTAATGCCAGCTTTAACAAGATAATGTTGGGCCAAGTCAGACACTCCCTTCTCGGTGACCACCACATCGGGTTTCAGAGCAATGATGTCTTCACACAGACGCTGCACATGCTCCTCCTCTAGTTGCAACAGTTTAGTGAAGTCCTGGAATAATAAAGAAAAAAGGTTAATTATAAATGTGTATTTTTATATAAATTCATGAACAAGATAATTATTTATCGCCACAATAGCCTCTAATATACATCTCAGTATATATGTATTATAGAAGCAATTGTGGTGTGCGCACAGTAAGACCAGAGTCTGATTGTAAACGCGATTGGTTGTAAGTATGATTCCCGTTTAGGGTAAAACAACTCAGCACCCAAAGTCTCGACGTTGGGTGGAATGTGGAGACCGGAATTCCTTTACACTAGGTTCTCTCTGACTACCCTGTGCTATAGCTTTTGCTATGTAGGGGACAAAGTCTTAAACTCAAATGTACCTGAAAAAATGCGTAAGTGCTCATCTTTTAGCAAAACAATTTTTATTCTTTACTTCAAAAACCTTCTTTGGGTAAAGAAACATATAAAATATAATACTAACCTGTTCACCAACAATTTCAATATTAGTTTGGCTTTCTCCTTTTTTGTATTCCAATGGACAGTCCAGCAGCAAAATGCGTGGGTTCTCGATGTACCTCCTCATTTTAGGATGAGTGACATCTTTGTTGAACATCACACCATTTAGTACTTTAGATTCTTCCACTGTGCCACCGGGGATCTTTTCTACTTTGGCATAACTAAAGAGAAAAATATTGTTTAAAATGTTAATATTGAATTACTAAATATAAAATCTCTTTGATATATAGGTGGATAGATGTAGTGCCGTTGGATAGGAGGGTGTGCAGTCAAGTATGACGCCGTCCTGGACCGAGCAAAGTGGCCAATCATATTTAAGAACCACTGCAAAGAAAGTTTCAAATGAAAAAAACCCACATCAAAATCGTTTTAGAACTACAATGCCATAGACAGACACACAGACAACACCTCTTTTTGCGTTGGTTGTTAAAAATATGGCTAGATGACCCTACCACCATGTGGCACCATAGCTAGGAAGAGACAGAGAGACATATAATGAACTACAAATATTTGCAATCAAACATTTTTTGTAAAAATCAATAATATCTTGCAAAAGCTTTAAATTTTTTTGTTTTATATGTAGTGAAGACAAAAAGAAAAACTGTGTAAATAAAATAAAATGCAAAATATATGTTTATGTTATTCTTGTATGTTTAGTGTTTGGTTGTGTTCATGTATTTCTAATTAAATATAATTGAGTTCAATCACATAAGCACACTATTAAAATAAAATATTTTATAAGACACTTATACATTTATTTTGGATGAAGATATTTTAAACTGCTTGTTTCATATATATTATTGCATGCTGATGGTATTATTTGGTCTGAAGCCATCAACATTTTCGTTTAAGATGTTGAGTGCCTTACTGAGAATAACTAGACAACCATAAATAATTTATTCTATGTTTATACTATAAACTATACTTACTTTTTAATATCAACTTCAACTCGTCCATTATCATTAATTGTGACTGTATTCACTGCATCTAAGGCAATGTCTACAGCTAGATCAGCCCAACGCCCAATGTATTTGGTTCCAACACAGGAACGGATCTGAAATATTATGCATTATATTCCAAAAACATTTTTTTAGGAATTATGTTTGAATAAAGGCCATTGTGGAGCAGTACAATAGTCTGACTACAAATGTCATTGTTGTGGTTTCAATCTCCACTCAGTGGAATGTGTTTATATATAAATTATTTTAATTGAAAAATATATTTAATAAAAAAAAAAAATATTTCCTTGCTCAGTTAAGGTAAAGTGCAGTATTGAGTTCTGCCACTAAAAACTCAAATTCAGGCAGAAAGTGTGAAATAGAGTGTCTTGATACTAGGTTCTTTATCCATATCCTACTTTGCAAAAAAACTATGTAATCTATTTTGTTTATACATTTCCGATGAAACAGCCACTGTGTGCAATACTGTCTTGCATTCATCATAATATAAGTGATGTTAATTACAACAAATATGAGTTTTATCTATATATAGATAAAACATATTTATATATATGTTATAATCTTTCATGAAATTAAGGTGCCTATATTTATAATGAATTAATTATTACATACACTACCATTGCGTTTCACACATATTTTTTTATAAGTGAAATATATGTTGCTAAGACAATATTTCGCACAGTATCAACATCATTATTTTAATACTCAATGTAATTTAAAAAATCATTAGCCTACTAAAAATAAATGGATAAATTCAAACAATACTTACCACTTCTTTAACTTTGTCCTTGTCATTTAAATCAATAGGAATTGAGATTTTGTCTTGTAATAATTTGACAGCATCTTCTAATGCCTGTCTGTATTCTCTTATGATGACTGTAGGGTGAATATTTTGAGCCAAGAAAGGTTCTGCTACAGCTAACATTTCTCCAGCTAGAACAATTACAGATGTTGTGCCATCGCCAACCTGAATAAATAAAATGTTTATTTACATTCTTAATTGACATACAGTATGAAATTAGGTTACAGTATTTGACAATTTCACTTATATACTTGCTTAATTCTTTGCTTACTGTCAACTGAATTTTCGTAACATCTAATAATTTTTTAAGCCTTATTTCACTTTTACATAATTTTAAAGATTATAAGTTAATGTTACCATAAGTTAAAGCCTTTATAATGTAAGATAAGAAGATGTTAATAGTAATAAATAATAATTCACTTTTCTTTGTCTTCACCAATGATCAGATCAAGAAATATTTGAGTATAAACCATAACAATACTTTGGTCTGTCCAAAGGCTTTTTTGAATTCGTGTGTACTGAATAGAGACAAAATGGCATATGTAAATAAAGTATAAAAAAATATAAAATTATAACCTCTTCATCCTGTGTTCTTGCAATTTCAATCATGGTTTTGGCGGCAGGATGCTGGACAGTGATTTCCCTGAGTATAGCATTACCGTCATTTGTCATTACGATACCACCCATGGGATCCATCAACATTTTCAACATAGCCTGAGGTCCGAGGCATGTTCGAATAACGTCTGCTATCGTCTAAAATAGACATAACATAGAACTTATTTTAGCACTAAACAACAGCTAGGCACGAAAATTTTATTATTTAAGCCAAATTATACTAATACACACCTTTCCAGCATTAATATTCTCCAACTGAACTTTCCGGCCGGAGTCACGTTTTGTATTTTGGCCTGTAAATAAATTCACATTCATATAATGCGTTACAATTATAAAATTTACTAACCAAATTAAGCATTTTACTCACTCAGTACTATAATTGGTTGTTGTCCGTACATTTTGCTAAAATAAATTTAAATAGAAAAGACAAAACTCGGCGAACTTCCAGAAGAGAAAATCAACTAAATTCTTAAATCGCGTGGTGACTAATAGAGTTGCCAGAATATGCTATTAACTATAAAATAAAATTCAGAAAATTGCCAGTATGAATTTTATATGTAGATAAATAAATTAACGATTGTTTGAAAATATATTATTTTTAATTCATAGCTATCAGTTACTGTAAAGAATGACCTGAGTAAAAGATTGTAGTTATTACTTAAAACAATATTTAGAATTGCATAGATTCTAACCTAACCTTATCAAAATGTATATAAACAACTAGTGTCGCTAAAATTTTATGCTGCAGTTAGAGTAAATAATTTTTTTTTTCAAATTTTAGTTATTGTACATTTTTTATTAAAAATAAATTGTAAAATCTTTTTAAAAAGATTAACAAAATGTGAATACTCAATATTGACTAATAACTTAGTTATAGTTAGAAGCGCGCTTATTGCGCACTTTTTATTTAAATCTCGGTGATATTGTATAATTTTGTAAAAAGGTATAACGAAGTACGTGTATTATAATGAATTGTCTTTAGACATTTTAACCTTAGACGCTTTGCCTATGCATCCTAGCCATTCGTCGATTCGACGAATGTATATTAAAATAATTTAATTTTACTACTAAATCTATTTTTTGTTTTGTTTATTGTATAGGACAAGTCATTGTCAAATATATATATATATATATACATATATATATAAACAAGATATTTTTTCCATAAATAAATCCATTTTTATAACAAAATGTTTGATTTATTTTCAATGAGTATTAGGTATTTTATATGTCTTACCTAAACCTCCCTAGGGGTGCCCGAGCCTCCCTCAAAACATGTGACCATTGCTCCCTCTACATATTAATTAAACTAAATATTTCCGTTAAAATTTTTAGCTGCATACTTTAGCGTGACTTACTTAATGTATTCGTTAACAAATGTACAACGGAAAAAAGTATAAAAATAGCACATACCGTTTGCTGGTTCTTCTTTTATTTACTTTGAAACCACAACCAAGTACATTGACCGGTGTGCAGCCTACAAATGCCTCTGTCTTTTACAACTAAACGAAATAGAAACGAAATGCAGTCTATATATGAACAGTGTTGAAAATGGTTACACTAAGCTACAAAAGTAGAAATATAATTAATTCCACATTCGAATTGGAATTACATGTGGGTGCGCATGTCTCCCGATTGCACAACCCTCCCCTATCTAGACCATCTTGCTTCCATTATTTTTAAATGACACAAGTGTTACGACGAAACTGAAGGAAACAAATTTGTAAAATATTAAATTGAATAAAAACAACAAAATTAGTATGCTGTTTCTGTTTTGGTGCTGTTAATTAGTAAAACTCTAAGTTTTTAAAAAAATACAAGGGATCATATTTTTAAACCTTGTGGTATACTTCAATAATCAACTATGTACGTGTTTACACACAAATAGCAAAGTGGCATTTTGTATACAATAACTTTGTCATGCGCCTGTTATACTCATTACTCATATCGCAAAATTTTATTTTAGCTGCAACTTCTAGATCAGCCATAACCGAAAGAAAACAAGAAAAAAACATTTTTAGAAAACGTATGAAAATTTGAACGCAACGGGTTTTGAAGCCGCGCCTCTTGGAAACCGCTAAGCCTAGCGTTCCACATCCGACTACGTCGAAATTCTTATGCGCTTATTATAACTTATTTTTCGTAATATATATTTTTAAATTTTAAGTGTGTGAATAGAATATTATATTGAATATATCGCATTCTGTCTTGCCAAAGGATCGTTTGTGGAATAATCTTTGGGTATCAGAAATTTGTACAAATCTCTCTACAGAGATGTTAACACCAAATAAAAGGTGTAATATAATTTTGATAAATATAATATTGATAATAGGTGTAATATAATTGAATAAGCGTATAAGAATTTAGGCGCAGCCAGATGTGGAACACATGGCTTAGCGGTCAGAGCGCTTGAACGGTTTCCAAGTGACGCTTCCGTTCGTTACCCGTTCAAAATTTCTAAATTTTTTATACATGACATACATACACATACACGAATTAATTTGAGATATCATTAAAAAACTGACTAACTGAGTTAAGGTCATTAAAATGATGATATAAAACCTTTAAGGATATATTTTTAGTAGATATAAATAAAAAAGGACGTATCATAATAAAATAATTTAGTAAAGTTACCAATTATATACAAACTTAAACACATTCTGTATATACTTCTCATATTAGAACCTAACAAAACGATTAAACAACTGTTTTAATTTTATACAAAAGTAATATATAGATTTAAACCAATATTTGTATTTGAACTAAGGAATAAATGTGCACTTTATGGTTGTTCCTATAACATAACAATTTGTCAGTGAGGGCCTCTATTGGTCATTTTAGAATCTAGGAAGCTGACAAGAATTTATACCTATATATTTCCTTTATTTCATTTCACCTGTATGCTCCACCTGATTCGGCATAAACAATATAGATGTCGCAAGCTATTCAAATAATATTTTAGATCTTACACAAAACACAAATTATGATTTTGAAAAAAAATATTTTTTTTTAAATTTTAATTTAAAATTATAAAAATTAAATCAATACGACTACTTGTATCACTGATATTTTTTTGTATGCACTTATTTTATTTTTTCAGCTTTATGCTTTTTCTGACGTAGTAAGGTAGTCAGAGAGAATCTAGTGTCAAAATCGTTCTCCATTTTCCATCCAAAAGTGAGGGACGTCAACGCCAATAACTTATTTGTCTTAATATTTCATTTTTTTATATATAATTTGAAAAAACAGATAGAAATTAGCCACGTGTGATCTGATCTTACTTGGTGAGTGGCCAAACCAAACGCTTAACTTTCCCTTCAAACCAAAAAAACTGATGTTTTCTTAAAATTAATCGTTTTCTAGTACTTGAATTGAATCTACAATCATGGCGTGCAATCACATACAGCTCCACTAATAACATAGCCCTTCTGTAATTTGGAAAAAATAGAAAAAAATGTAGTAGAAAAGTTTTAAAGAAAAGAACATACTGTGCTTTAAATTTTTATTAGTGATCTAAGGAAACATTGCAGACAAAAATTACTCTCTTCTAGATATTTTTCAGTTTAGATTTCTATCACATAAAGACTAGAAAAGGTTTTTAATTTAATTTATTATTGTAATTAAAAGAGTAAAACTAACGATATTTGACTGAGAGAATAAACATTAAAAATATGAATGTTTTTAAAGTTTTTTTTTTATTTTTCGAGAATATACATTAATTATATAATAATTATTTATTTGAATAGATAAGCGTAAGCTAAGTCCTTATCCATATTAATATACTTATAATTTATTATATATGTATTTATTTTTATCAACGAATCATATTTGAGAACTACAAATTATGTTTAGCTAAATATAGATTTGAATTGAGAATGATAGTAGACATCTTGTTATATAGAACTTACTTTTATTACATACTTTTATTATAGAACATTTTTATATGTTAACGATTTTCATCATAATTATATTTTAAATAATACATACTAGTCTAGGTACACAGAATAAATAAAGTAATGTTTTAAATCGCTTCATAAACATTGAATAATAAAACGCGAAGCTTTTAGTCCATGATGTCATCTTCTAAATCCGAAGATTCCGCTTTTGCGTCGTCGTTTTTGTCCTTGAATTCCTCTTTACGTTCATATGATTGCAAGTTTTCGTAAACACTCTTCAAATTTCTCATTATATACGAAGTTCCATTTGGCTTTCCCAAAAACCTATTGCTTCGTTCAAAATATTTCTCCGGCCCTTCGCCATGACTTTGATTCGACCTAACTGGCACTGAAAAGGCTGATAGGTGACGTGGCTTTTGACCAAAATCCTTTCCCAATCTTTTATCTAAATTCGGCTCTTCGGGCCGTACTTCTAATGCAATATTTGGATCTATTGATTCTGGCATAGCACGCTTTCGGTCATAAATATGCCCTGATACGCGTAAATCTATGAAAAAATTGAGCGGATCTACGCCGAACTGTGGATTATAAAGCGGTGGATACCACATCGGTGGTGGAGGCGGAAGGATCAAGCTTGCAGAAGGTACTGAGCTAACCTCCACGGGATTTCGTCCAACACATGGGGCTGGCTTGGGCAACTCCTCTGTACCAACATCTACAAATGTAGACTGTCTCTCGGGTGGCCCAGGACTATTCGGTTTTGGGGTCTCCATTTTCGGTGACAATCTTCTTGGCGACAGATTAGAAACCCTTGGTTGTTTTTCCACAGTTAATTCAAGAGGAACTTCAGGTCGCATTTCTGGTTCCCTCTTTTCCTCATCTGGTTTCGGCCAGTCACGTCTCCAGTCATTTTCGTTTTCAGCAAAATACTTATGAGAACGACGCTTAAGTCGACGATGATAATGGGGCGGTCGACAGCCATGACGAGCATTTACGAAAGATCTTAACATTTCACTAAAAAAAAACGCATGTGGCTGAAGTGGCAGAGCGCTATAGAGATAAGGCGGTGTAGCAGCCAATAAGCGCGATACTAATTCTGCATTTCGCAATTCTCGAACATTTGTTTTGGTGGTCCCATCTGCGGGCTTTTCCTCCTGAACGGAACTCATGTTGCTTTTTACCTGAAACAATAATAATAGTTATATATATGTAATATGTCAAAACATTAAGACTACATATTAAATCAATGGAAGTTGAAAGGGAAACACTCTCTTAACATATTATTTTCAACTATGAATATATAACTTAAGACCTATATAATTGACTTCGTTTCCTTTACGCAAATCGTGGATCAAAGCACAAAATTCTACATCAGAAGGTTTTGTAAATATTATAACACCGCTGAATGTTAATCAAATTTTTTTAAATTGTCTATAGAATATGAATAAGAATATAAACGATTTACCTTACAACTCTGGCACGTCAATACATTTGACAAATATAAAGAGAATGGAAATTATATATTCAGACAAAATAAATCGCTAACAACGAAAACTACACGACTCGAGGAACAAAATGTAGGCATTATTTTCATCCTTTCCTTCCTATTGCCATTCTATTTGCTCCACAAACATGTCATGTTCCCGGTGTACTTGTCGGTTCGTCTGTCGACATCGATTTTTCAGCTCAGCGCTGTTTTATTGCCAATATTCGAATGAAGATACACCCGCATTCTAATAACTGATCGGATTCAGTCGATCGTATCTTTTTTTAAATTTCCTACTTTTTTCGTAAAAATATTCAACGTAGTTCGTGAGTATCGGGATTCAGCCTAACTATACTGTAATAATATACATATGTTATATAATACTTAAACTTAATAAAAATGTATGTGAGTATTTTAATTATTAAAGTACCTATGTCTATTACGCGATAATAGTATATATATATATATATATATAAAAAAGACAATACCAGTTACCAGATACCATGATACACATTATACACGGTAATAATTAAATTATATTTAAAACAACTCATTAAATAAATACAGCAAAATGTACACCTAAATACATACAAGATAAAATAACCAGCAACCATTCAAATTTGAATACGAAACCTATCCACGGTAGATCTGATTTTACGAATCGCACAATTGAAATTCCAACAAAAGATCGGACTATATCTATATTAATAAAGGATCCCTCGATGATTGGAATTAAATGTCACATTATCATTGAGCGAGTTCGCAGTGCGAGCGATACATTGGATTTGTGACAATGGCTAGAGGGGGGCTGTTCACAATAAATTCAGAGTGGCGTATCTCTATTCAAACAGTTGATACGGAGCGTGAAGCGGGATGGAATCTTACATACGCGACGATGAGTAAATATGACGGCCGCGCAAGCAAGCCTCCCTCGCTCGGATACAGTGCACGGCTAAAGTAAATCTGTTTTTTTTTATGTATGTTAGCAGATCTTGATATTATCGTTTGTAACTTTATAATGATTAAATAATCTAACAAAAGAACGGAGTGTTTTAACACTAGGTTCGTTCTGACCCTGCTGTAGGGAAAGGAGTGTAAAGCTGAACACAATTTATTTTAGTAGTACACAAATTTGAAAAAGACATATTTAGAAAACGTATAAAAATTTGAACGCAGCGGGATTTGAACCCGTGCCTCTCGAGAAAACCGTTCAAGCTCTCTGATCACTAAGCCATGCATTCTACATCCAGCTACGTTGAAATTCTTAGACGCTTATTATAATTTATATTGTTTGTTAGCATCTCTTTTTTCATCAATTTGTTAGAGATTTTTACAAATTTCTGCTACCGTATACGTTTTCTAAATATGTCTTTTTCAATTTCCTTCGTGTGGGAATAACACTTTAAAAAATGTTAACAAAAAAAGAAGTACACAAATTTATTGTGTTGTATTGTTTCTTGTTACTGGATCCGTTATTTGCGAATATCTATTATTATACATAACCTATATATATAAAATACAAATGACGTTTGTTAGTCTCGCTAAAATTCGAGAACGGCTAGCCCAGCCGTTCCCGAATTTTAGCAAAATTTACGAAATTTTTGTTTGAAAATAATTGGAAGAAGTCCAAGAAAGGTTTTAATAATCAGAAAGCAAATATAAATCGCACAATAAATCATTTTTTTAATTGTAAAAAATAGAAATTAAATATTAAACAAGGAAAATAGCGTAGACTATGGAATATTCAAAGACCTAAGACAAGTAAAATTCGGCAACAATATTTGACGATATATATATGCATTCAATAGTTTGCCAGTCATTTGATCTTTAGATTAGTATATAAAATAATATTAATTATCTTTTTTACAAAAAAAATCTGAACTTGCTATAAATATTTGACAACAAATATGTCATTCGTTTTCAACAAATGTACAATAAATAGGGAAATGGCAGAGGGGTCTCGAAATATTTCTTCTCATTATCAGCTGACACAGTTATAAACCAGGATGACGTAAGTCAGCTATCCTATAGAACATTTGAATTCAGTAATATTCCTGGACTTCACAATTTAAAATAGAAAATGCGTTTAGTTAAAATCATGCGGATAATTTATCGACTGTAATTGTACAATAATACAAAACTGAGTGAAAAAGCGCATGTTAATATTTCTCTGCCCTGTCCCAACCAATCACCATGAAAATTATAAGCATTTTTCCGTAGAGAACGCTCTTGCTTTTTTTATTTTATGGTTTCTGATAATTCAATTTTTATTGACTTTTGACATATTATTTAATTCGGAGGCGGTACGGAGTACAGAGATTCGTGGTATACTTAACTATTTACCCAGTAATAAAGTAATGGCAAAACCTTTAAGACACACAATTTTCAATAATTAATAAAATTTAAATACTGAACTCATAAAGTATTTCGTCGTAACAATACGGTAGGGACAAAGAAGTACGTTTCGGTTTCAACGCTAAATAATTTGATTGGCAAGGTGTGGCGGCTCACGGCAACGAACATTAATTTCCATATTAAAACCGTCACAAAGGAAACAAATTCAAAAACCTCGCCGGTAGCGGGATGCTGAATGACGTCACTGATGTGCTAAACAGGGCGTACGCCAGAATATTGGATGAGGCATTAATTTTGTGATTCTTATTTACCTTGCTCATTATTCTAACGGTCATTTGTTTGTAGCGTAAATAATGACTTATGACAAACAAGCCGGAGAAGTATTGAAATGTAATTCTGAAAACAAAAAAGTGAAGAATTCAGGCTGTTTTACTTATTTTTTTTATAATATACATAAAAGTCAAAGAATACGTTTTGTAATGAAACTATTTTAACCGGATTAATCGCGTATAATTTTGGTATTCGAAATTACATTTTAGGACCCGACGTTTCGAACACTTTACAGTAGTCCGTGGTCACAGGTAGACTGGTAATGGACGTGGTCACCGAGTTCTAAAATGTATTTTCGAATATCAAAATTATACGCGATTAATCCGGTTAAAATAGTTTCATTTCAAAATGTGTAATAATCGTGAAAATCAAAGAACTTATCAAAGAATACGCTTTGTTTATGTGTAATAGAGCATCCAAACCTTTCTAACATCGGCAACCACAGACAATATTGCGCGCAGATACGGCGGGGTATGATAATCGCGTCAAAACGCAAGTAAAGTGCCATGGGGGAGTCGGGCGCTAAGCTGTGATGTTAAAACGAATTCGTTTATTACCAACATATACATATATCGAATTATGTATTTAATTCTAAAACTGTATACCGACTAACAACTATCAAAATGGAATCTTATGTTAAAAAGTGTCGTGCAATACGTATTCTTTTTTAATAAAGTATCGCAAATAATGTAGTAGGTACATCGCTTCCGTGGGGTACGATAATCGCGT
This sequence comes from Podotricha telesiphe, assembly GCA_038994665.1. Lineage (NCBI taxonomy): Eukaryota > Metazoa > Arthropoda > Insecta > Lepidoptera > Nymphalidae > Podotricha > Podotricha telesiphe. Next base: position 1,956,541 of record JAOYRR010000327.1, read on the forward strand.
CAAAACGCACGTAAAGTACTAGGGGGAGGGTGGCGGTGTGGGGGGGGGGGTGGTGGTGCTAAGCTGGTGACAGCTTTAAAACGTACCCGATTATACGCCCGAGTGTACTCTAGTCTGAGACGTTGAAAAGATATGATTTATGCCTACTGCTACGTCGGTATTAAAGCTTTTGTGCACGAAGTAAACGAGTTCTTAAGTTACATTAAGGTGCGTTTTTTTTATTCATTCTTCACATTAAACAATTATAAATGGAGCTTGCATGTATATAAAATGTGTTGAATATGAAACTAAATGAAATTAACCTTTAACTAGCTTAATCCAATTACAATTCTAACTGCAGTATATCTATATATAAATACCTTATGCGTAAATCGGTAATGAAAATAATATAAGCTCGAGGCGCACGCTTGCTTAAACGTTTTAAAATTGTAAGTTCAAATGGCTCTTAAATACACAATGATAAATTAGAAAAAAACTTTTAAAAATCAGCTTTTCCCAGTCTATTCTAGAAAATTGTAAAAATATACCAGAAATTATATCAAACAATTATATATCACTGCAAATCTTAATTTTTTGAGAATAATTAATATTATATAAAAATTATCGATTGTCGAATGAACATTCAATTTGGGCATACGTGGGGCCATTTTTAGGGATCCGTCACGCAACTAAATAAAACAAAACCAGGCGCACTGTTAATTACTGACGGAAGCCCTGAATACACCGTTGTGGTTTACATTTTGCTTTAAAACTTTTAATGGATGGTTTTATGTACTTCAGACTTAATGGAAACCATTCTTCTGTGTTTTTTTTTTATATCATGTAAAACTATTATTTCGTATATATAAACATTTTTGTATAACACAATTAAAATCGATAAACGTATAAATTTTATGTTTACAAGGCATACTTTGCGGAAAGTGCATCTGCATTAATAAAAGTAAATTTAAAATGAACAATTGTTAACTTGTCTTTTATAAATAATATAGAAATATTTTTATTTTATTTTAAGTGTATCTCTTGAAACTCTCTCTCTCTCTCTCTCTCTCATTTTGTTTAGGCATCTGTTTACTTAATTTGGCAGAAAGGATCTGGTGATTAGTCACTTCTTTCTTGAGCTTCTGCATTTCGGGGAATAGAACCCACTGCAGATTTTTGCCAAGGCCGACCATATGGCGCCTTATTTATTATAAATGTACAGCTTAATTACTCACACCGGAAAAACTTTGAACCCCGGACCATAACATCAAAGGCACATCGCAACTATGGCAAACCAACGTTTCAAGCACTTTACATTGATAAACGTGAAAAAAAATCATATTCAAGACATTTGATTAAGCATGAATGTAGGCAATTTCCTAAATATCTCCATCACGATAACGACTACTCCAAATGAAGAGGACCGAATGCACGGACGAACGAATGAGAATGTAATGATGCTTGAATGAATGAGTGAACCAATGTTCCCTGATATTGCAAAAATTAATAAACTCGAGTTTGTTGGAGATCTCATTCATGGACATTTCTATTGTGTTTGCATTTTGAAAAAAAAATTCCAGGTATACTGAGTAAGGAATCAAAAGCTGTAGATATAAATAAGTAATATTAAATATGATATAGGTAAATTATTGTTATTTGATTTTTAAATATTGACATACGAGTACATGATATAGTGGAGGAGCATAAGCTCCTAATTTGTGCAATACGTTTGTATTGTATAAGTAAAAATAGTATATGTAAAAGACATATTTAGAAAACGTATAAAAAATTAACCGCAGCGAGATTTGTACCCGCGCTTCTTGAAAACCGTTCAAGCGCTCTGACCGCTAATCCATGCGTTGGCGTGCGAATAACACTTTAAAAAATGTAAAAAAATATAGTATATGTAGATTTAATTTCTATTCCCCGCTCAGATATGTAGATATATTTATATAATTAACAAACAACTAATTAGTCAATACACGGCTTGTGATTCCGCCGTACTAAACTATATAAAAATGTAATATTAATTCTTGCAGTTATATAAAATTTGGTGACAAATACAATTACAGTTTCAATTCTCTTAATTACACATTACACTAAGCTTAAGACACGCTTTACCAAATCAAAGGCACCGCTCTCTGAGGAAGCTCTAATTAATAAATGGTGACATCAAACATACACGCTTGTTTAAACAGCATTATGAAATCATTACACGTCGCCAGCTTAATTAATCACTATGACAAAATAAACCGTCGAGTTTAACCAACGATGGCTGCCGTGTGCTTGACTGGTCGCGGTGTTTAGAAATTCTACTACTTAGGGAAAAAATAGTATTACTTTATTTGCACACCTCATTTTAAATTGACAAAAACAATACAGGTGTTTTGTAATATTAAAAATAAATGAATGTACAAATGGTTAAGTAACCATCTCTTCCAGACAGCCCTTATGCCGAAAAGAAGCTGCTATAAACGGTTAGGTGGTGGAAAAATAAAAATTTAACATAATTAATATGTAGATTTATAAATAGAAATATGAAACTATAGATATATATATATATATATACATACATACATACATACATATAAATTGTGATTGTTATACATACTGCCCAGTCTTATACCAACGATACACGTATATCATCATCATATTTATATAATAGTAAAAAATAAAAAAGTTTTTGTGATAAGTTACTAGTCCACAAAAATATGCTCAAAAGCATTTTGAGAGCTTTCTTTTTTAACAATTGACAAGCGTAAAAAACTATTTAAATTCATAATATTACAATAATTTAGACACCGGCCCAACAAAAAAGCTACATATAATCCAGTGGTACGCAGGGTTTTTATAAAAAAGCGGGAATCCTGTTTTATTTTATTTTCTAGCGTAGAGCTGTAGAAGCGCGGTGGAGACTAATAAAAGCGTTATCGTATCGCCGCACAATAGCAAACTGTCGTCTGCTTCCATCAAAGCACTGTTCAGTACGTTCAGCTATGTACATGGACGAGGTACTTCTATTTATATTATTTTTTTTGTAATATTTAGATTGGTATAATATTTTTTTTCTAATATTTGGATAAGGTATAAGACTGGGCAGTATGTATAACAATCACAATTTATATGTATATATATATATATATATATAGTTTTTAATTTGTATTTAAATATTTTTTCTAATGATAAATTAAATTTTTGATATAATTTTTTTTTTACAATCATAATAGACGATTTACATTAGAGAAATATATGAAAACACGACAACTAGCTATGCTTAAATTTAAAAAAATATTTAGTAGGATGTCAAAACAGTAATAGAATATGAATCTATCTATGATTTGTAATATTTTTGTCTGTATGTCTGTTTATAGCTTTTTTTTGTTGTGTTCATGTTTTTGTGAAGTGGAACACTTTATGTAGAACCATAATGGACCAGCTAAGAAATAAGTAAAAACCGCCTTCACACAATTTGCTCTGTGGAAAGCGTACACTCTCTTTCAACTGAATTAAACTAATATAAACAAAAATTTCAAGTAATGAAAATTTTAAGATTCGATGCAACTGAGAAGACCCATAATGGTCTAGTCAAACTATAAGAAGTACGTAAATTCTTCATTAGTAAAAGTTGTTTAGTATGGTGAGCAATGTTCGTTAACAAATAAAAACAGTGAGATACCTCTGCTAGTTAACGCCATGGTAGTGGGTTCGATTCCCAGTTTAGAGAACAGTTATATTTGTATTGTTATCATTTTTTCTCTCCGGTATGACAAAAATTGAGCATTGAGCCTTAAAAAGAGCCATAGAGACAGAAAATACCATTATAATGTAGTAAATGGAAGTAATCCATACTAATATTATATATCTTTTTACTGTTTTATTATAGTGTACATGTGAAAGTAACTCAGTCTATCTGTCTGTGACGTCATCATGGCTGAACCGCCTTTATATAGAAACAGTTGAGGGTCTAGGGATGAACATTGGCTACTTTCTTCTCCCATTTTTAAAGATTTATCCAGGAATTTCATTATTTTATGAAAAGGCTGCCAAGACTAAGAAACAGCTATAGTTCAAACGAGTCGGTCGCTAATATTTATATAAATTTGTCGCATAAGGTTATTTTACATACATAAAAATAAAAAAATAAATTATTCTGTTTCAATATCGTTATAGAATAAAATGCATACTTGCATACATGATGGATTTTATTGAGAATATTTTGTAAGCTGAATTTTACAATAACCAATTTAAAATGGACATTAATTTTATTGTTATAAAATATATATATATATATATATATATATATATATATATATATATATATATATATAAAATTGGTTAAATAGCGCATCCATATTACACTGTAGTTTCGTAGCTTCTATATTTTATTATTCACAGCAAGGCTACGCGGTCTCTTTGTATCGTAGAGTCGTAGAGCCCAGGTAACACAGCTACGGAAGCTACCGCGCTACGACGTAGCAAACAATAAAACAACTTTAACATAAAAAGAACGTTTCGTTGTAAAGTAAAGAATGTCATGTTAAATAAAATATGTTTGATATATAAAAGATATAAGTATATGGCGTAAAATAATATTTTTCTTCACTTTTACTCGGCCTGATGTTCTGAACTCACTTTAGTATTGAAATGAAGCTGTAATATTGAAGAACTCAACAGTAATTATAACATTTTTTCTTTTTAGTGGCTGACTTTGCCTAATACTAATTGAATTAGGGCCACTGTAGCGCAGTGGGGCAGCGTCTGTCTGAAGAGCGATGGACTGATCGATTTCCACTCGGTGGCTTAATCGTATATCCATTTCGTACTTCCATTTCTTTGCCCTGGTAAGAACAAAGTGCTATAATGAGGTCCGCCACACAACACACAGTCTTGCAATGCTAGAAACATTCGGGCTAAAAGTGGAAAACGAAATGTCTTGACAATAAGTTCTCTCTCAATACCCTGCTATGCGAGATAAACTTGAATCTGCTTTACTCAACACTATATATTACTTTACTACATTAAGTTACATCTTTACTAGCAATGTCAATATTTACCGTAACGGAAACGCAAATCGTGTTCAAATAGAAACCAATGTCAGTCAAAAAACGTAAAAATTTAAGGTAAACGAAGTAGCCTCATATGAAAATCTGCCTTAATAGAAGCGTAAAGAGAATAAAATACTTCAAAAAGAGCTTTTTTAAAGGATTTTTGAAAATAACTGTGTCACAGTTTAGATTCTATTTTGTAAGGAATTAAGTTCAAATTGCAATAGTAGAAAATAAGTTACTGTGACGTTTTATGTCAGCTATGCAAACTGAGTGGGTTTGCTTGTAACGTCTATTACCTGATACATGATATTCCCACGGCGTATGCAAAAAAGGAATGGAGGAAAGCTGGAAAAAACACCACAAAATGTACTTCATGCGCAAGCTTTTTATTTCGCATTAAATGGTAACAAATAATGATTAATTAATGATTAATAATGATTCAGTATAACAGTACCTTCACTAACAAATTAAATTAATGAATAACAAAAACGAAATGGTATAAATAATAACCACCGTTAGTTATTATCAACCACCTTGACGGAAATAGGTCTAACTTTAAAAGGCAGCTTTGAGCTCGAATACAATATGGAAAAGTATCTAAAATTTTAAAATTGCAAGTTTTTGAGACCTTATTGAATCTGGTTTTAAAATCTGGATTCACAATTCTTAAATAGATTTTGTCTAGTCTGCTATGAAAAATGTATGTGAGCTTCACACTTTTTCTCGTATAGCAGAGTCAAAGAGAGCCTAGTGTCAAGACACTCCGTTCTTCACTTTTCGTTCGAAAGAGAGACACAGCGTGTAAAAACTTAACATCACACTTTGACTTATTTATACCAGAGCGGAGAACGAAAATATTTTTAATATGATCGTTTTCCAAGTGAGAATCGAACCCACGACCAATCGCGCTTACATTTAAACGCGCTCCCATTGCGCCACAATGGCTCGTATATTAAATTGGATATGTAAATAATCTTATTAATTTCTATAACACTTTCACATCTAAAAATATATAATTGAATCAATGGCATTATTGCTATGCATATGCAATCTAGGAGACTGTCGGTCTATTTACTGAAACCGCTAAATCTGCAGAGCAAACAGTGACTGCCAAATTAATTCTTCCCAACCTAAAAGGGACTTAACTGGTCGACTTTACCGTGTCGCGTCGCGTCGGTGACGTAGATATATGTAGAGTAAATTCAATTAAAATTTGAAAGCCGTGATAACATGTTACTGTAGAAGACCCGACAGGTTTGAATATTTTAACAGCTACTCACTTTTTCCCGCATATCAAGGTAGTTAGAGAGAATCTAGTTTCAAGACACTCCAGTCTCCACTTTCCACCCGAAATCGAAACGTTGGGTATTAAGTGGCAGAAATACTTAATGTTAAAATAGCACTGCATCGCTGCTTACGATATGGTTTTAATATTGATTTTTTTTTTATCTCATTTAACAAATATGTAATTCAGCTTGAAATATCTTTAAACGAAAGCTAAATAATACTTTTTTTTTTACCATTTAATTAAATTATGGAAATAATGAAATATTTCTTCCTTAAAATATTTAAAAGCGACATATATATACAATATTTTAACTATACAATATTTTCAGTATATATATATATATAACGCAATTCAAAAAGGACTACATTCATAGACTACACTAGTACGTTTCAACGAATCGCGTGACAATAGCGGCGGCTTCCGAGCGACGACCATTGTTCTTCCTGCGACTGGATGAACGCATGCTAGATCTAATAGGTGTGTTTTGTTGAGATACGTTTTATTTTTTACACTTTTATGAGATAAAATCGAATTTTTGATATCTCTAAGTTTTATATAACTCTAAATTTGGTTTAAAAACAAATTGAGAGATATAAAAAAAACTTTTATTGCAAATACTAAGCGGCGTTGAGTTCCACCACTCGACAAGAAACGTCTCGAATTCGGGCGGAATGTGCAGTTTGGAAGTGACTTGACACTAGTTTCTCTATACCCTCTATTATTTGTATTGTTTTTAGCTTTACGTTTTTATATGTGGAAAAAAACGTAAAGCTAAAAACAATACAAATAATACATAAGAAATTTACTAAACACAACTTTTATATGAAGTATGGATGTACATTTTTGACTCATATTACAATACTTTTTTATTTTGTATAATATATCTATATTATTTTATGATTTATGATTACGATATATATCAACATTTTATACAACACTAAATATGGACTTATATGCACCTAAGTATGCTGTACATCCATTATCATTTTTCTATAGTCGTCTCACACTTTCCTATAAGTTTCAGCGAATGGACGAGCTGAAGTCCATTGTTTGCATCGCAGGATGAGCGCTTGGACACTATTGTCCGTCGAAGCTTGAAACGCTGAATAGAACGAAATCTAATTAAATACTCTATTGCGAATAGATTTGCGGTATCACCTGAATACCTATAGTACAATGACTGGTATTATTTAGTGTATAGCTATATATAAAAATCTCGTCGTCGCCGTCGGTGATAATCTCCGAAAGTACTGAACTGATTTTAATAAAATTTCACATGTATCTGTTATTTGGTATAACTCAAAAGTAAATCATAGTTTGTTTTATTGCCTACTACTTTTGTGACGAAGGTGCGCTAGTTCTTTTATATGCAAATCTCTTTGTAAATTAGAAATATGTTTGAAAAATTGTTTAAAATTGTAAAAAGTAGTATTCAAACAGTTTAATGTTTGTCACTAAATTGATTTTTAAAGATAAAGCAATAACTAGATAAAGGCGACAAAAAAAAACATTTTTACAGCTTTACGCTGTTTCCCGCAAAGCAGGGTGGTCAGAGAGAAATTCCACTTAACGCCTGAAATGGAGACATCAACGCCGCGCTTTGTCTTAGGCACCAGAACGGAGAAATGAAAATAATATATTCGAACCCACAACCATCACGTTTTCAGACATATAGATAGTACAAAGTTCATGAGTACATTCATCTTCATTTATCATACATCTTCATGACACTAAGACATGCATAATATTTTTTTGACACAGTATTCTAGGCGCTCCGTCCGTCACTTACCAAAGCCAAATTAGTAACATTGCGTGTTGAGTGGCACAATTCAACGTTGCACATAGTAACAGTAGACGAATTTAAACTTTTTTTAAAAGCAACAAATTTGTAATAAATTAAAAAAAAAAAAAAAAAACAAAAACACACAGAACCGCCGCCAAAGTCTAGTCAACCGCACATCATAATTTCAATATACGCCATATTCCATCCATCTCGCACTCAAACTATAAATTCAAATGATCCGCAATTATAGCGAGAATTGAGCTGAAGTATCCATCACACTCGTCGCCCGTGTCACATCAAACGCTCCCCATACACGATGGTGCCATATTATGGGATCATTAAGACATCTACTGTTCGTGTTACGAACTTATGGTGCATCAGATTTATGTGATTTGTAATAGTATTTATATATTCACGAATTGACTTAGTTGGATGAATTTTTTGAATTTGGGAACAAAATCAAACTGTATTTTTTTTATTTCTCGTCTTCAGTTGCATGTTTTAGACTGCATTCTTAATTAGATTAAATTCTGGCAGTTTATAAACAGAGTCGTCAATTAGTGTTTAACTGTAATTAAATGTCTGCAAATATGTTTTTATTGATTTAAAAGCTAGTGAACGACTGATGTAAACTATGTAAGTATTTAACATTTTTTAAAGTGTTAATCATACGCTTAGGAAATTTAAAATAATATTTAGAAAGCGTATAAAATTTTGAACACAGCAGGATTCGAACCCGCGCTTCGTGGAAATCGTCCAAGCGCTCTGACCGCTAAGATATACGTAACGCACGTTTTCTAAATATGTTCTACGTAAGCTTTGTCTAGACACACAATGTACAATTTATGTATGTATTGGTAAAGATTATTTTAAATCTACATGCAATGCTAAATATAAAATATTAAACTATACTGTTTATAGAGAAAAGGTTTTTGGAAGTAATATTATTACGAAGTAGCCACTATTCAAAGTTTCGAGTTGCCATATGCCACAAGAAAAAGTACAATAAATAACATAACATAACATAAATACTTTTTATACGTTTTCTAAATATGTATTTTTCGATTTCCTAAGTGTGCGAATAACACTTTAAAAAAAAACTTTTAAATCTCTTTATTTGACACTTCAAACCATTATACATATTATGAAAATCTTAAATTAATTAAACATAGAATCAGAAAAATGGTGTTATCACTAAAAGCAAAAGCAGCAAGCAAAAATAATTCAGTTGCCTGGAAGAGATTTTCCAGGCAACTGAATTATTAAGATGTGAAGAGCACAAAAGCGGGCATAGTGCGTTCGAAAGAAAACATATATAATCTTTATGACAATGAAAATAAAGTTACTCTCTAAGCCAAAACAAAACATATATAAAACATATGCAAATAGTTCTCATTTGTTGTGTACGTAGAAATAATAAAAAAAAAACAACAATATAACATCTCTATACATTTCCTTTCACCCACTCAAAGCTCAAACAAAAGCGGAATGACAGACCGGGGCTTTCAAATCTCATATCCAAATATCTGAGTAAATCTTAATCCTCCCATTGTCTCGGCTAATAACGATCGAGTCAGCGGCAGACGCTGATATTAATGTAATGAGTACCCCTCTTAAGGAAACTGTGAGCCCACGGCAAGGAATTGTAAATGTAATTCAGGTTTATAAGACAGTATACCAAGGAAGGGTTAGTCGGGCAGAATAGATTTGAAAACAATTTTCATTAATTAATTGATATGAATTTTTATATGAAAATTTGCTATTCTTTAAATAGGTTTTAGCTTCACGGTTTAGTCGCATGTAACTATAAAACGTATAATCTCGTTTGCCTCCATTTCTATAAAAAAATAAAAATGTAATTCAGGTTAATAAGACAGTATACCAAGGAAGGGTTAGTCGGGCAGAATAGATTTGAAAACAATTTTCATTAATTAATTGATATGTTTTTTATATGAATATTTGCTATTCTTTAAATATGCTCTAGCTTCACGGTTTAGTAGCATGTAACTATAAAACGTACAACGTATAAACGTATAACGTCTCGTTTGCCTCCATTTCTATAAAAATTAAAAAAAAAACGTAGTTCCCCTTAAGGAACGGCTGTGCGATGTCTGTCAGTCAGTCAGAATTGTATCTCTTTTTTACCGATCCATCTCCTTCATGTGGTCTCTATACAATGTGACATTGGCGAAGTGAATTATTCTACTGGCAGTTTGGCGTTCGAAATTAAATGGCGTCATAATTAAAGAACTAAACTGAACGTAACATATATGGTAAGATAATTGTTTTCTTTTTATATTCTTGATGTAGCAATAAATAACCTAAAGTAAATAAAGTCATTAATGTATGCCTTTTGTAACAAAATACCAATTCAAAACTTACGTTTATAATATTTTAAAAAGTGAAAGCTTGCTACCGATAGCGGGGGATGGTAATTGAAAGAAAGTTTTCGTTTCACTTTACAGTCTTAGTACTTGTTGATTCCCCTTACAAGAAAATAATAAACCCTTCCCCACGAACGTCGTCGCCAAGAATTTATTGCACGCCATAAATATTAAAAAGTTTGAGCACATAAATCTCAGCTTTTAATATCGCTACAAGCATATGCCGAGGCAATATTGCCGTGTTTCTTTGTATAATGATCAAAGATTTATAAAAGATGTTATTGGTTGTAATGTTTGCTTTGAAAATGTAACGCAATACGTATTAATTTTAAATATGTACATGAATTTATTTTCTTTCACTTGTCACTCAACATTACTTATAACATTGGTACTTTCAGAATTTAGATTATATATACTATAATTTATCAGTTTTTTTCAAGATATTATAAGAAATCTTCTAATAAAGGGAACAAAACGAACTGTATATACAAAAGTATTGATTAAATCACGATTTTCTCAAGAGATTTTTGAGCGTCAAAAAATTACTTCGCTTTATCACTGAGCACGTGTATTATAGTTTTTTAAAAGTCTACATGTCCGACGGCTTCACATAATTGTTTCGTACAACCGTACCAACCCTTCAATATGGGGATTAAAAGAACAAAAAGAGCGAGTTTCAATAACGGAGAAAACAGTAATCTCAGCGGGATTACAGCAAACAACTGGGGTGATCTGTTTTAAACTACTATCACCAAATTGCAGTACAAAAAGGGAATTTTTAAAAATGTACAGTATACGTAAGTTGATTGAATACAAGGATCTAGATAGCATACTTTATATGATTTTATATAACGCTATTATAGTGAATTTGAATGTGCTTAACTGTACATTGGGTTCGATTTCCACTTAAGGAAAATTTACTTTAAAATTTCCAGTTTTTCAGTTTGTTACAATGTTACACATTGTGTCATATTGGATACCGCCTATCAAAATGCACGTATTAAAAATCAAGTATGTATCTTTAAATCCGCTTTGCCTTTTACACTTGGCGGCAAATGTATTAAAACCTCTTCGGTTTTAAAATTACAAATTGTTCATTGTAGCACAGCGTGACAGCGTTTGACTCTGTATCGTATACACGACAGTTGTGGGTTTAATTCTTCGCTAAGTTCCGCCACTATGCATGCAATGTTTCAGATTCGGGAGGAAAGAACGGAGTGTCTAGACACTAGGTTCTCTCTGCCTAAACTGATGTGTGGGAAAAAGCGTGAAGCTTTAGCAATTTAAGAATTACAAACAAACATTGCTACGAATTTATAAATATTGTAATAAGCTTATTGTAGATATTCTGTGTAAATCAAAAGTCGAGCAAACAAAATTCAATCCGGTAATAATTGTTTGCGTACAAAAGAAGCCATTAGCCAAACTCCACGGGAGGTAAAACTTGGTGAAATCTCCATGGAAATCAGCGGATGGCGACTTTTGATTAATTAGCGCTATTCTTTCCGCGCTGAGACGACAGGAAGCGCTGCCATTAATCCCTACAAAACAATATGGCGGTCTCCAACATTTTATATTGGTATGGATCCGGTTACTTGAGTGGGGTTCCGTTTTATGATTGTCAAATTAAAAGGTTCTTTAATTCTATCTGTCGGCAGTATTAAATTTCAAGTTATACTTAAAAAACGAGGCAGAAAGTTGAATTAATAATAAATGAGTACAGCGTTTCATTTATCTTTGTTCTTAAAAGTTTAGTAAAATATATAAAACTCTTCCGTTACTTATTGAGTCACTGACAGACAACGCATAGCCAAAACTAATGGGTACAGAAAGCTGACATTTGCCATGTTTGCCATGATTTTTGCTAAGGTTTTTCAAAATCCCTACGAAAAACTGACTTTTAGCCTAACAGGGCTTATATCTTACAAATGCAACTATGGAAGATAGAAATGGAAATACTATGAAAAGGTTCATATATAGTCCACGCAAATAAAGTTGTTGTTGACATCTAGTCTGAATGAAGATTTGTATTTTGCATGAATTATCACGACGGAAATATTGATATATATATATATACATTCTCAGCCTGTGGCCGTCCACTACTGAACATAGGCCTCCCCCTCACATATAATATTAAAACTAAATATGTTTTAATATAATATAATACAAATATATACATATAATAGAACAGATATAGTAGAAAACAAAAATAAAATAGAGATGGTTAATTTTTTATCAGCCAGTGTCGAGTTTAACGCAACTAGAGCATGAATATACCAAAAACGTACGATTGACTTTAACTCACGCATCGACGGAGGAAGATCATTCCAACATTTAGACGCATATTTGTAATTTCCTCGAAAGGCAGCTGAGTGGTGGAATGGTACAAGCTTCATTATATGTGAAGCCCTAAGTGAAGCCCTATTTAGCAGCTATGAAATTAGATTTCATAGCTGCTAAATTCATTTGACCAGCACAGATTATCGTACAGATATTTAGGAACGATACTTTACAACACCAAAAAGTATGGTTGCAAAGTGATACTGCTTACGAAATGGAAATCCATTCTTAACATACAGGCATTGTTGGGGTAGGGTGATATATGTGGACGAGGTGGTATATTAAAACATTAACGAGGACAGGTGTTTTGTACTCGCTGTATAAGATTTTTCGTTCTGGCCAAAAACTTGCGTAGTTTCATTTGGACAGCACTAATGACGCATAAATTTTTCCGATAAGGTTTTAGATAGGGCCTAATTCGATATAAAACCTTTAGGCTAAAAAGCAATTGCGAACAATGTTAAAAATATTCTGCTCGATTTGAAGATTTACTTCCATTAATACACACCAAGATTACGAGCGTCGTACGCTCAAATTTTTTATTATGGATTTTAACATTAGACATTCTGTTGGGTATTTAACTAGTTTGTTTTAGTGATCCAAAAATAATTTTTTTTGTATTATTTGAATTTAAAAAGAAAGAATTAGCTTCTGACCACAAGTTATTGTTATTGTTTAAGTCCCCGCATTCCTAGGTTTAAAAGTATATAATTGTATTTCATCAGCATATACTGACTGAACTAAATTTAGAGATAGATACAGAGCCATCTTCCTTTTTATTTTATTATTTTATTTATTTTACATTTTACATTGTTTAATTAATATGGTACATATATATAATTAAATTACCATATACTTTTATTAAATGAGCCAAAAATCTACCTATTTATTATTGGTTAATAAATATAAATTTAAGTATTTTTAGTTTCTGCTACAGTCTTACGAGGATAATATCAAGTTGAAGACTACAAAGAAGAAGAACCTAAGTAATCGATTTATATCAATATACTAAGCAACTAATTTAAATAGATGTCATCAGGATTAGTTTTAACTCCACTAAGAGGCCAGAGATCGGTAAAATTGGTAAAAAATAATTTAATTTAAATGAACTGCCGTAAAGCCTTTATTATCACAGAACAGAATTTATATAATACAGAACTTTAAAAAAGATTAAGTAATTTAGTAGTTTATTCATTGCAAGTAAGTCTCTTCTATTTAAATTATAAGTTTGGTTTAAAAGGCTTATAAATTTTTTATGAACGAAACATTAAATGACTTACATATAATTTGATAGAACAAGTGTATTGCTTATGAATTTGATATTTTTAAAAATTCTATATTTATTGTTCCAATTTAATTAAAAATACGCGAAATTAATAAAATTGATAATACAAAACATGTGTTACTCAAAATTTTGTATAAAGTGAGGTTGCTATAACAACGCGTACCTTACGCGTCAACGAGGTACCAGTATTTATATTTTATTTTATATAAGTTTAAGTATTATAGGTAAAGCTAAATATTTCTTTATTCAAATTTATAACTTTGAATATTAATTAGTATTCCAAGCTAACTCAAATAAAGCCACCTGATTTGCTCTGAAAGACATTTCAAGCCGGTATCGGAACAAATTAACGGAACTGCTAATTAAAGCTCGTCACCGCCGCGTTTCATTACTGTTTGATTTATTTTAAAACAATTTTATTATTTGTTAGTTGATATTGTTTGAATTTTTCAACAATAGCTAATTTACATTATAGCTTAAGATAATTATAGAATAATGTAATAAAAATAAATAACCATTTTTAGCATAATAAAAAGTTTTTAATCAGTTTATAAAAATATATTTTAACTAAAAAAATATAAGCGCGTGTAGGTATCATGGTTATCTATTGAATTTTAAACATTAAATATTTTCCAGTAAGCTCGCCAATTCGCCGGATTTCATGAACAAATTTAAAACAATTGTTATTATATGTTTAATAAATATATGGCCAGCGTATAGCCATTAGATTATTGCAAAGATTTGCAAGTGTCCGATGATTAATACATATAATAATTGAGCTAGAATGCCTATAGAAAACATGATTTCAGGCATGTTTCTTTTAGTTTATTTTTTAAGTAAATTTGTTATTTTTACATCACAGGTCATAACAGAATTACAAAAGGTGTTTGATTTTTGTTTGGTGTTTAATTTTTTATCGAAGAATCTTGAATAACTAAATCATTGGAAATGAATACTTTCAAGAAGACTTTAATACTTTGAAAATCTCCTAAGCCTCCTAATATCAAAAATAAATTAAAATAAAAATAATATTAATTTATATGCATACGAACTGACAAATAGTGGTATTTTCAAAGAATTTTACGTAATGCGATGTCGATATTATATTTGATGAGTGAACGATACGAACGTTTACAAAGAACATACTAATAAAAAAAAATATCTTTTTACTTTATATTAAACTTTTCAAATAAATAATCGTTGTTCTCCTTGTGGTTGCATTATTTATTAAAAATATAATTTTTTAGCTTCACGCTGTATCCCGCATAGCAGAGTAGACAGACAGAACCTAGAGTCAAGATACTCCGTTATCCGCTTTCAGCCCGAATTCATTACCGCGCTTTGTCTAACCAACGCGGGGAAATAAAATTTATCTATATATACCTAATTATTAACCCGTGAGCTTCGAACCCACAACCATCACTGCTTATAACTAGACCTTGTTCCACTGTCTCAATCAATTGATAATCGTTTTGATATCAATAATAATGTAAGGTGACTGTCATATTCAAACCCGCGCTTCTAGGAAACCGTCCCAAGGCGTTTTTCTAAAAATATGTGTGTGAGTGTGTGAATAACAATTTTAAAATGTTAAAAATAATTGTGATTTATATAATTGTATTATAAATTCAGCTGTAAAGTGAAATATGGTAAAGTGACAAACACATTGTATTCGCATCCCCTGATATTTTAACCCTAACTCAATGTCAATCATTATGAGTAACATTATATCCTATGCAGATGGGAACCGCGCAGTGTCTATCTATTTCTAACATCTTGATGGACTACATCAAGTTTTACGGCAAGGTTCCTATAACAAGTACTCTGTCCTGATAGCCTAGGGAAAAAGGTACATATTAAAAGTTGTTATTCCTCCTATATCCCATGTACATTATGATAATAGATATAATTAATATAATTAGGAAAATCTGTTTTAATTGGTATCGATTGTGGTCTAGGTTCCTGTTTTCTATATTTTTGTGCTGGTGATTGAGGAGCGACTTATTCACGTATGGATGATTATTATTTATATTATAAATAAATTATTGATTATTAGCTCGTTATTCGCTTATTATTGAAAGTCTTACTAAATCGACACCTAACCCTAAAATGAAATATGAAAAAAAAATGTTTGTTTCTGTGTTTAAGTGTGACGCAAAATCTACTAATTCGATTACAATGAAACTTGGTAAGATTATACTGCAATGACTTGAGCACCACAATAGGTCATTTTTATCCCAGAAAAAAATTTTTGCGTTTCGATCCCTAAAATCGATTATTGTACTTAACGCAAATAATAAGTTTTGTATATATTACTTTACCCGCAGTGGAACAGTTCACGAACGTTAGGCTGTAAGTGTAGGGCCGAAGGTCGAATTTGGCTTGTAATTTGTTAATTAACTATACATATAATTAAATGTAACTGTCGCTGTCTGTTCTTTTCTGTTGTTTGTACACGTCAATCTTTGAAACGGCTTAGCGAAGCTTGATGCAATTTTAACTATTGTATTGTGGTAAGCTTCCCTTAACATTAAGTGTTTATTTCATTTAAATCCGTGTATAAACAATAAAGTTACAATTCAAACAATGAGAACGTGTTCTTACGTGAACGCGCCTCATGCTTTTTAGGTGACATTCCTCCAGTATCATCGATACTGTGTTCTCGAATATTCTTATATCTTCCTTACATTTCTTTTTTCTCCATTTATCTCCATTCTCTCTGCTTATGTGAGTTTGCCTGCTCTTTTTGTCTTCTATGGTTTTGCTCCATTGACTACATTTTCTCCGTTTTCTTTGATCTCTCCGTTTCGTGTGTACTCTCTGCCTTTGCTCTGCAATCTCCGGGTTTTTCAACTTTCTCCGTTCTCTTTGCTTTTCACTTTTCTCTCTATTTTTCTCTGTTTTCTCTTTTTATGTTTTCTTCGCTTTTCATATTAAGTAACAGAGTCAATAATTTAAATTCCTTTACAAATTTAATATAAAAACGTAAACAAATTTAAAAGTTACAGGACGCGAGCCCGTTAAAGCGTTTTAAGCTACACGCTGTTACCATAGTCAAATTCAAACAATTTTGTTCAAAAGTTACATGCTTCATTTTTACCACCGGTTCACTAAACTTAATTTATAGGCTACTGATTAAAAATAAAAACTAAAATCCAGCCCTACAATCACGGTCTAATAACAAAACAAAATAATCTTACCTGAATTTATCAAGTACAAACTATTCAATATATTTTTAATCTAATAAATAAATTGCAATAACGTTTTTAAGAATTAAATTAAAGAATCAAAGAATCAGAAGTTTTATATTTTTTAGAGCATGATTATCAGTAGTCGGGTTTTAGTTCTTTATTTAAATTATTTTGGGGTTTTACTTCGTAAAACGGTATTTGCCGAATTGCTTTACATTTTCTTTGTTTAAGTTTTACTGCAAACTAATATATAAGATTTAAAAAATATAGTGTACCACTAGTCTAGAGGATAAACCTCTAAAGGGCGCCACATTGAAATATATAGCATCAAACAAATTACGATTCCAAAGATACCTTATTTATCATATCATGGTAAGAATTTTAAAAACTACTGGTTTACTACGAAGCTACAGGGCTACTGTTTATATTCTTTAAATTTATATACCCCTAAAAGATGAAATAGGGGTTGGAAATATGTATAGAAATCGTCGTTTTTCTTGTTAGATATTTTTTTGGTTTTTTTATAAATTAAATGAATATTTTTTAATATGCATCCAAGTTATTTTTGCAGACTCAAGAACGCCGTTGATTCACTGCATCCTGTGTATCAACCAGATACTATAATGTGGGTTTTAGAGCGTTGATGATTTTTCAAGCACTCTATCTTCTAGCGTCGCGTGTGCTTTTGGCGATGACCACAATAGGATAATTTGGGGCAGTATTGAATTTGGAGTTAGTCTGGTTTGCTCTATATCCAACTCTTTACAGATTGTGGCATTGTACGCCGCTCTGTAGCTATTTTTATACTGCCTCTGGGATAACGCCATTGTTATAAATGGCAGTCTCTACTTCAGGACAAGATTGGTCGGATTCACCGTGTTTCATTGCTGCCCTTGTTGATTTGGGCAGGGCTTTGACTAAGAGATCTTTGAACACTTCCTCATAAACGACTCTATCTCTATCTGTTCTCTGGTGTATACGGCCATCCTAGTTTGTAGAGCTTCATATATTTAATATCGTATTATGATCGTATATGAATTACTGGTCTAATATTACTAGACCAGTAATATTAGACCAGTAATTACTGTAAATATATTATTTTATTACATTCATATCACTTATTGTACATGGCTAACAGAAATAACAGTGGTAAATCAGTTTATGACGCGTTTTCTTTACTGACAAAGAAATTCCCAACACTCAAAAATTACAGAAGGGCAATCAAAACTAATGTGAAAGACTCAAATCATCTAATCCTATGACGTCTTGAATGATTGAAGTGATGTAGTGTTTTTGTTCAGCTTGCCACATAACAGGGTATTCAGGGAGAACATAGTGACATAGTGCCATGACACTCAGTTTAAAACTATAAATCTCCCTGGTACCCATTCCCTGGTACTGATTACTAAAAAGTACAGCGTTCGGTTCAACTATCTGAAATACCTAGTTTCCGTCGGAAGTGGCACGACGTGATTGATTGGAGTGTAAGTCCAGTGACTTCTATTATATTCTGTTAAAAATTCTGTGCATCAATTCAAAAAACTATAGATACATTAATGTTACCACGGTAGCATTATTTGAAATTTTAGAGGTAAAAAAATAATATATATATATATATATATATTTTTTTTACTATTTTATACAAAAACCTACTATGTTTTACGAAATCCATTACAATTGTCCGACTTACTAAAGAAAAAATATAGTAGGTATAAAACATATTAGTGGGCTAAATGATAATAATATATTTCCACACCATTTTTTTTTTGCGCTCCAAAAGTCATGTAAATGCTGACATTTCCCACTAGCACGTACCGCGACGAATCGCTAGCCACGAAGCGACAAATTAAAGTAGGATTTTTTTATAATATTGACATTTATAAAACTAATTAGGCTTTAAAATTACTTTGTTTCGTAATAAGAAGTTATTATAGGTTCTCATATGTCTAACTTGCCTACATAGCTACATATTTAGGTTTTAGTTTTATATATATATATATATATATATATATATATATATATATATATATATAGCTTTTTAGTTATTATTTATGTTAAAAGTACTGCATGTATACAAATACATCCAAGGAGCTAACTTCAATACAAAATGACTCCTGATTGATTAAAATACAGTGAGCATTTAGCACATATCATATATTTATGGTGTGCCATAGATATTTTTTATCATGATTACCATATCTATGAGATAACACAAATGTTTTAATATTTTCTTAACAAGAAATAAATGAAAATGCATTACACTTTATAAATGTCTTTGTTTTATGGTAACGAAAAGGTTCCAGGGTATAGCAGATTTATTATATTTGAGTTTACTTTATTGACCATGTACTCGATTTTAAACCTAATGCAACGAAATTAAAACAATAATGTACCTGCGGATTATGCGCTGATTGACAAACGTATCTTAGTAACTTGTCTTAGAGCCATTGAATACCTTTGATTCCTTGTGTAATAGCAATATCAAGTTTCTAGTCATTGCATTATATATTTTTTAATAATTTCATGCTTTTTCCCGTATATCAGGGTAGTCAGAGAGTGTCAGGACACTTCGCTCACCAGTTTCCG
Organism: Podotricha telesiphe; assembly: GCA_038994665.1. Lineage (NCBI taxonomy): Eukaryota > Metazoa > Arthropoda > Insecta > Lepidoptera > Nymphalidae > Podotricha > Podotricha telesiphe. The sequence goes on from JAOYRR010000327.1 coordinate 1,976,425, forward strand.
CGCAAAAGTAAAACATTGCGTGTTGAGTGCTGGAACTCAACGCCGCATAATATAATAACAATTATATAATGATCGTTCATATTAGATGATATACAATTTTAAATTTTATTTTTTATAAGCTTCATTCTTTTTATAATAGAATATGACGTTATTACGTCGGTTAAAAAAGGATATTTAATTATATTTTAATCAAACTTCATTGTCTCATCATCTGTGTAGCGACAGATATGTCCCAATGACGGGTCACTGTGACTTTTGTTTTAGTTAATAATTTAAGGGTGAAATTTTTGCCTAACTCGTAAAATTTTAACGTACAGTTAACCGCACCGGGCTGTAACGACAGATTTTTTTATATCAAAAAATTCGACACCTCCACACTATAATAGACATAGCATTTATCGGATTAAATTAGTGGTTAGGACAAAAGTGTTAAAAATGTGGGGCGATCCCCTCGTACGTTGTAATGATATTAGTACGTAACCTCAATTTATATCTTGTAGGGTAGGCGTACTCTGTCAAATATGTCGGACAGGACCCGACTTCAAAATAAAAAATGACTAGTAAAAATGTCTTAGAGAGAGTAAATTTTATGTGTTTTAATATGTTCTACAGCTTGTCAATAATACATAAATATGCAAAATCAACTAAATTAAAAATCTAATATTATTTAATGTAAAATAATTTGTACTCATCCTACGAGCAGTTCTCCGATAAAGAAATATGAAACAAAGTCCAAACAAGGCACTCGGGGAAATAAGTGAAAATTAAAAAGTAATAAAAATACAAATGAGCCACTTTCAATCATCCCCTGACAGAGGGTGGGGGAGAAGGTGTCACATGAGATTAAAAAGTTTGACGAGCTCCCACGGAAATTAGCATTTCACTCCTGCGCTTCATTTACATATCTACTACAGTGACGTCTAATTTTTATTTTCGAGATTTCTATAGAGTAGGTATTATACTTTGCTTAAAAAGGAATAATGTTTTTTTCATAAATCAGTATATTTTATAATTAAACATTTGTTTATTTAAACTTTTTGTTTAGTTAATGTGATATTTAATAAATACAATATGAATTGTCATAATTAATGACTGATGAATTGGTTTAGTTACATTGCAGTTCTAGACGAAACAAAATATTGATAAAAAATTAAATTCATATTTCTTATGAGGTTCTAAAAAGTAATTACTAAAACAAGCATTCCTAATATGACAATAGAAAGTTATAGTAAATATATGTCATACATTAGAAATATTTTAAATCATTATAAATCTTTACAGTAAAACCCGAGTGCAGCACTCGCTCGCTCGTGGCGTGCCCGCGGGCAGCTGTCACTTAATAATTTAATTGTGCATTTCCCTCCCTTTTTCACAGCTCTTTCGGCGGGAAACTCCGCCGGCCATTATGGTTCAGAGTAAAAAAGAAAAATAAAGTGCAAGCAAAATTGTGAAGCTACTTTTTATAAGATTTATGAATAACTTATTAAATATGTAATGATGTCTTCGTGTAATACTCATATAACTATCCTTTTTGATGTACAAAATATCATTAACAATTTTCATTTTTAAAATATAATTGTTTAGTGCATTTCTGAAGTTCATGGGTGTTCCAGAAAATTATTTACTCACGTTAGTATTTCTGTGAAAGATTTTGTATAATTTATAAGGTTATTGTCGTTTCTAAATACAACGCTATGAAATAGTTGTAAAACAAACAAATTGTTAATTATACATGTAATAAAAATGTAACTGATCGCTGTCTATACTTATAAAGATTAGACTAATAGACTAATATAGAACCCAAAACAATGACTTTTAATTTTCTTTTCTGTTTGTCTGTTTGTTTTGTGCACGCGGATCTTGGAAACGTCTTAACCGATTTAAATAATAGTTATTAAACATTTAGTAATTATTTCATTTCAATTTGTTCATAAATTATAAATTTAAGCAAAGTTTATGATTTAAGTTAGAATGCGAGTGAAAAAACGATGTTTAGTCATGCAGTTTACGCGATAAGTTATAACTTTCTGATAATAAGTAATTTAAAGCTTTATTCATTAATTTAGCAAGTAATTTATACATACATATATATAATTATGTCAAATATTTTAAATATTAAAAAAAAAATTCATATTTGGTCGCTGTCAAATTAATCATTATATACTATAAATGAAAATTATATACTAAGTATAATATAACATAATATATATATATATATATATATATATATATATCAACTATTTGCGTAAAAATAAATAAAAAACGTACCCGTACGACGAAAATGCACAGATTACTGATTCCAAAGCTCCAACCGTCACGTCCGTTGTAAAGCCGAGTGCACACTGAAAGAAAATTAGCGTGATCGCGAAATCCGCCCAGCTGGGAGGGCGGGGCGTGAGCTGGGCGGGGCGGGAGTAGCAAATCGGATTCACTCACATACTTCTTTTCTTGTCTAGTCAAGAAGCAGAGTGGTCAACGGGATTAACGAGGAGGCTGTCTTTAAGTTATCGTACTCATAGTAAGCGTTCTTCGCGGATAAATGGCTGATTTTTATAAATATTATTTTAAGTGAATCTTATATTTGTACTGTTTTTATGGAATAAAATAATAAACAAAAATATAATGCTGGCTTATAATGTTATTTTTTTTCCATAACTACACCTTACGTTTCTGGTATATTTATGTTTTAGCAAATATAACATTTTTTTAAATTCACTCGATTGTTATTTAAAATTTCCTAAGGTTTTATAGATGCACAATTTTTCAAAGAAATCACTAACTTAGAGGTCTGCTTATATATCATTGTTAGAGTTATACTGTATATGTTAAGTAACTATGATTATTATATTTTTTTCATCATTACTAGTACGCGTATAGAACGAACAAAGATTTTATACCTGAGCATCTTTAATAACTTGACCAAGATATTAACCATTGATGTTCTATCAATTTCTTAAAGTTGTTGTTGATGTAAGCTTTCTTACTAATAAACCTTCAAGAGAATTTGCAAAAACTTAGATACTTTTCAATAAGAAAATGTAAAATTTAGGTCATAATGAAAAGATTTATCGTTTAAATAAAATAAAATCAACGCGAGCTAATTAAGGTATTCACAGTTCACTGACTAACGGAATCTACATCATACTTCATATGTATAAGTAAATTAAGAAACGACTAAGTATTTTCTTAGATCAATATGTACATTATATGAGTGTATATTTTCAATAATTATTGTTATTGTATGAATAAAAATTGGTTTTATATATTATTACTATAGTTTCGTTTGACCTAAAAGTTTATATTATATCTATTGTAGAATCATGTAAATGGACAGATGTACCTAGAACTAACTTTATATTTTCTAATGCGTGCGTCGATTTTTATAGTTAAATATATTTTCTCGATTAGTATGGCTATGTAACCTATGTAAATGTTTATGAGGCCAGCGTGGCGCAGTGGGAGACTGTCTAGCAGTGACCGGTAAGGTCGTGGGTTTGATACCCGCTCGGAGGAAATGATTATATTTAACATTTTTACATTTCTCTGTTCTGGTACGACAAAGCACGATGTTGTGTTCCACCACTCAATACGCTGTCTCAATTCAAATGGAAAACGGCGAACGCAGTGTTATTACAATAAAGTCTCCTTGTATATTCTACTTTTCGGGATAAAGCTTAATAATATAATAAATAAATTTTAATTAAATTGTGCTTTTCTTTTGTTAAAATATTTTTCTTGATACTTTTTGTTTACCTTATATTGCAATTACATTAAAATACCTACCTAATGTGTAAGTATTGCACAAGGAAAAAATTATGTCAAAATTAAACTGCATGATCAACATTTTTTTTTTCTTTACTTAGATTGGTACTAAGATGACAGTTTATTCCTGATACAGAAAATTATATTTTAGTTTAATTAGTCTATTCGTAAATCAGATTTGTTAACCTCGAAAATTGAAATACACAAATTTAACCAAAACTATACTAGGTACATCTACATTATAATAACTATCAAAAAAATATTGTCTTAAGAAATTATTCTTATGATCAATAAAGATAAACTCTAAGGACATACATTTTACATTTCCATAATATATTCTATTAAATTATATATCAATTTTTTTATTACAAAGTAATGTTATTATAATATATTTTTGGTAGTATAAGTTCTTGTGTCAAATTACAAATTAGAAAATTCCAAAATAAAATGAGGACACAGTGCCATCTATTGTCCCATAATAGATATCATATTATTAGAATGACCAAGCACCGCTTTGTTACGTCACTCCACAGTACCATTTCCGTGCCCTAAATTAGCGGCGCGCTTAATCAATAGCAACTTCATAATACAATATACAAGCCAGAGGGCGACACTAGTAGTCAACATAAATACTGTAATCTGTTTATTTTAACAAAATATTGTTATTATTTGAATAAAATTACTTATTTTCTATCAATATTGAATTTTTATACAATTTACTTAATTTTATACAATTTTTAAATAAATACTGATAAATCGTCACTCTATTGACTTCTTAGGTTAGCGTCGGTCCAACCTACAATACTAAAATCTATACACCGCCATCTTACGTTTGTGTTGACAACTCCGAGTGAATTTGGTGCAGTAATTCTGTGATGTAGGCAAGATATTGAAATCATAGTACTTGTAGTCTAATTGGTAAGTTGTTCATGAAATAAACACTGTATTTGTGTAGCGCAAAATTCGAATAAAATTTCGAGTTCGTGAATCAAAATATTTTAAAGTTTTCGCTATGCCGTCTCAAACCAAAGTAACAAACAATCACAGCTACGATCGATTTCAGTATTTTGACATTAAACGTTTATAAAATAAAATATTATCTTTTTATAATATAAAATAACTTTGTTTCCGCAGATCGTGTATTCAAGACATGAGTTAATATACTATTGAAATAATGTCTGCAGCAAAGCAAGTGAAAGTGGACAACTGGGGAATTTACTTCCTCCAGAGATTAAAACATTTTTTTAATCGCACAGATTATTGTGATCTGACCCTTCAATTTCAAGATAATGCACAATTAAAAGTTCACAGGCTTGTTCTTAGTGCCTGCACAGAATATTTTGAGTTACTAGAAAGAACATGCGAAATGTACGAGGATTGTTTGGTTATGCCGGACGACCTACAAGCAGACGTAGTAGTTCCAATCATTAACTTTATGTACACAGGACAGCTCGAATTTAAAATAGATATGTTAGAAAAATTATATCAAACTTCTTTAATAATGAATATGCCAGTACTAACCAAGTTACTCGCATCGCATCGCAACCAAACACAAACTTCAAGAACACCAGCACCTAATTTTTATGGCAAAAGGTATGTCAAACAGCCAAAAACAACTCCTCCCAGTAGTTGTACCAATAAACGTGCCTTCTCAAGTGCATTTAGTAATGCAGAAACACCAAAAGCTAAAAAGATAACTTCGCTGAATAAAAGTGACATTATTTTTAAAAATGGCTCACAGGATGTAAGTGCATCACAGTCACAATTTCCTGTGTTTTCTGAAAAAAATAATCAATTAGCAAAAGGAGCTCGTCCTACGAGATATGAATTACCAGAAGAGTTAGAAGAAGATAGTATTTTTGATAATTCATTCACAAGCATATCTTACACCTCAAAGCCTTTAATGGTTCACCCAGAGTCAACTAAGCAGTATGGATCTAAAAGAATAAGCTTATTTGAAGAGGGCGGGAAGAGGGGATCTTTCATGCATAGTTCATCTAGCAATGATATTGTTGAATGCAAGAAGATTTCAGTTAATGACAGTATATTTTTAGATGAGCCTTCCGATATGATAGTAGAAGAAAATGACATTTTCCAACAGTCGCCACAAAATAAAGAAGAACAAAAAGATGCCAACCAGCTGTTTGATCAAATAATTAAAAATGATCTCTCTAACATAACTATAGAAACTAAAACTAAACAAAGTGGCAGTTTGGACCATGCAAAAATAATCAGTGAAGTACTTAAGAAATATCCTCATTTAGTAAAAAGTAATAAACAAATAAAATTAAAAATTTTAAATACCTCTGCTACAAAAGATACCAAGAGTAAAAAGCTGAATCGATTAAATCATTTAATCAATGAAGAAGATAAGTCAAAAAACAAAAATGATCTTAGAGACTTTACATATGAAACAGATGTAATTGATTCTAAAGAAGCTGCTCGACTTATAGCACTGGGGGCAGAAAATGTCAAAGGCCCTTGGATATGCTTAATTTGTGGCACTCCAGGTAAAGCTTTGCATTTTACCTCATATTACAATTTCCGTAAACATCTTGTTGAAGTTCACAATGAGAAACCAGTGCCTAATATATGTGAGTACTGTGGCTTAAAATCGCTTAAAAGGAACTATTTGATGCACCATCAATTGACAAAGCATGGGGTTGAGCCCCCTTCACACTATAATTTCCCAAAGTGCAATTATTGTGACTATGTGGCCCTTAATGAAGCACTGTTAGTTAAACATAAAATAACTCATACAGATTTGAATACTTTCAAACAAAATATATATAATGTAGGATATGCTGTTTCTTTATCAAATGCACAAAAATCAAGCAGCAAACTGTCTAACTTTGATAAAAAGAATTTAATATGTATGTATTGTCTGAGAGTATTTCTACGTCACAAGAATTTATATGCTCATTTAAAAACAAATCACAAAGAAGCTGCTAAAAATGATGGACTCATATATGATTCAGATGAAGAGCACCAAGAAGAAGAGGAAAAGGTGGTATTCAAACAGAAGACAAATGAAATAAAATTAGAAGTTCCTGTAAATTATGACTGTGAAGATATACAATATCAACTTGAGAGACGTCCTGATGGCAACATACATGTTGTTCCAAAAAAATCTTGTGTAGTATTGCCTGCATCTAAGCATAAAATATTGAATGCCGGTTTTATCACTCAGCCCCAAATTTTACCTGCTGCAACTAAAATACCACAAAAATCCAAAAATTTGAATACTTCCACTAAGAGAAATGAATTTTTACAAGAAATATGCTTATCACCAAGTACTAATATTAAGCAAGAAATTGTTATGATTGACAATAATGAATACATAGTAAGAGATTTTCAGTTGTATCCAAAGAACCCTAGTGGAGAAATTAAAGATGACACAATAGAGACAATCTTGCCATCAACATCAATGGAATTCCATAATATACAAACCCAAACACCTGAAACAAAAATGTTTATCAAAAAAGCAACTAATCTCAATCAAGCTTTGCAAATTGTTGTGTCCAATGAAGAAGAATACAAAACTTTACTTGGTTCCAATCAATCTGTTATATTTAATGAAACAGACTCAGGGAAGACTTTGGCAGTATTAGCCACTTCTGATAATAATACTATGGACACTAGTGCTATTGACTTAAACAACACTCAAAGCAATGACATGATGATAATTCCAGAAGACTTTTCTATAAATGTTTCTGAAGCTGTTGCTTCTAATAACCCTAACATAGTTGTAGTATACAGCCACCCTGTGGAAGATCCAAACAAGCAGTATCAACTTATAGCTACACAAGAAGTGGGAGTTGAATTTGTTCAGTCATCAGAAATACTAACACAAACTTTTGAAACAGTATCAACATGTACTTCAGTTGCAACCACACTTACTACTGGACAACACTGGCCAGGACAGGTACAGGCAACTATCAACAAATTACCTATAACGTCAGTTGCTGACTTACAGGCTATGACTGTTGCCCATTCGGTGACAGTGCCTTGTGAAAACAATGTAACCGAATATACTGAAGGTACTTTAACATCAACTGCACAAGATATAATAGAGAATAAAATTGTTGAAGCACAAGAAATTCCAACTGAAAACAATCAATATCAAGAGTCTAATATTATAACAAATATTGACCATGTTAACTCAGAACGTGCATGTGAAACTATAATTGCAGGTGATCAATTAGTTTCTCCTAATGTTATAGAACAGCAAGCAATTATTGAGCCCGTAATTCATTCTCTACCTATTGATAATATGAGTCAAAATACTGTAATGAGTGATTTAATTGAGCAGCTTACAGTAGAACAGCAGTCATCGATTTCTAATTCTAATCCTCTTCCTGAGGTACCTCAAGAAGTAACCAATTCCATTTCTATAATATCTGATGTTAATTCAGTACCAAATATGCAGCGAACTGTTATTGTGAACAATGATATTCAGTCTATGGAAAATATACAAAATGTAAACATTAATATAGTACCTTCCAACTCTTGCACAATGGAACAAATTGTACTTTCTAGTACTAATGATCAAATTGAATCTGAAGTCAACACCAGTGTTCCAGAGGTTGTTGATAATGTAAATGAAATTCAAAATGTAGAAAATCATACACTGCCATTGAATGATGAAAATGAAGTTGCTGAAACTATTGAAAATATAGGTATTGATCCAAATACAGTAGACAGACATGTGCCTTTAGATGTACCGCTAACTCCTTCTGTCAGTCGTACACAAGATGAAGTAGATCTTGAAGGTGTCACATTAAAAACAGTGTCAAATGAGCAGATACAGTCTCTTACATCTGAATGGTCTGAAGATGAGAGCGATACAGCTGAAAGTGTTCCTATTAATAGTGAAAATATGAATGCAGAACTCACAAACAATTGTATTGAAAAGTCAGTGGAAGTTGAAGAATCTATAGAAAATATTCAGCAAGAAGTAGAAAACCACGCAAATCCTGAAGAAGCAACAATAAACACTGAAAGTATTACAGTTTTGCCAAATGTTAGTGCAACTGAAATACTGGAGCAACCAGGTAATGTAAACAATACAGAAACTGTTATCGTTTCCAATGAAAAAATTTCCTCCCTCCTCAATGATTGGGATGATAATGATTCACAGGAAGATGATACAGCAGTTGAACAAAGTAAGAATGAGGAACAAACACTAATAATTCCAAACCATGAGGTTGACGAAGATGACGAGATGGTAACGAATATGGAAAATAACGAAGATTTGAGTAAAAATGACAAAATTAAGAGCTTAGTTAGCGATTGGGATGAAGAGGACGACGAAAATAAGGACTGAGTTATTGAATAAGACTTTTTTTTTAAATCACAGAAATCAATATCTATATAGATATACGGTATTAATATGAGTTCATAATTAGATTATATTGCTATTCTAATTTTATTATATTAAATGTAAATCTAAACTGTTATAGTTGTTTTGCTATAAAGTTAGCATAATATTCAAAGGTAGATCACACTATTTAATTATATATATTTTTTACTATGTAAGTGTAACAAATCATCCATATGCAGCAATAAATTGAAATGTAGTTATATTTATATAATATACAGACAATGAAATGTATTATATATATAACGCTTACTTAACTTCTTTATAGTAGATATTTTAACTTATGTTAAAGTTTCCGTTAAATTTAGTAAATCAATATAGGAAATATGGAGAGGAATATCATATTGTACGTTAAATTTGTACACCTTTGGCAGATGTTAGTAAGAAATTAAAATTAAAAAGTTTTTTGTTTTTTTTTTTTTCAATAACTTATATAGCTCCTATTGTATGTATATACATGAATTTGGAATTATGGTGTCCGTAAATTACAAATGCTATGTAAGTTTTTTATTCCATAATGTGTTTTTTTTTCCCTCAAAACATATGACTTTGTAATCAATAGTAAATAATAAAGAACATTTATAAATGAGACTTTTATTCTTTTAAAGATATAAGTATTAGAATAAATTGATTTACTTATGCCAATATTGTATTGTATTTATTATTCATAATTATTTCAAATCCTATGAATATATTTATATATGTAAATGTTATTTGTCTGTTCAAGACAATTTTGTACCAGGTATGAAAGTACAAAAATTGAAAATGAATACTTTTTAAATTTTCTTATTTAAATACTTTTTTAAGTTAAATTTGTTTGATTTGCTTTAATTTTTAGGAAATGTGTGACAGAAATCCACACCGCGCTTTGTCTTTTAACTGGAAAGGAGAAATGAAAACAAATCTAATCATTCCCCCCGAGTGGAAATGTAAACGACGACCATCGCTTATACAGTTTGACGCTGTCACACTGCACCACAATGGACTAAAAGTTTTTTTTTATTTAATCAAATTTACTCTAAAAGTAACAAAAATCCTGATGCATATTAATATTGGTACTGGTAGAGCATTTGTGTCTATACCCAAAATATTTCTAAAGGAAATTGTAATGGAAATGTAGTATAGTGTATAATAAAGGCATTGCATTAAATGCAGCATGTGAAAAAAACATTGTAAAAAATACTATTTAATAATGTATTTTAATGTACTACTAGCCAATTAATAAGAATTTAGTTTTAGGTGCACTTTCTAAATATTTATAGTTAAAGAATCACAATTATTTTTTTTCATTTTAAATGGTATATTATTAAAATGTATATCATTAAAATTTGCAGACCAATTATATAAATAAAGAATTACAGTTCAATAAAGAAATATTTTTATAAATAAAATTTCTATAAGTATAGTACGGCTACTACAGTAAACTACAGCTTGTTAATGAAAAATGGAATTTTCCAATGCTTATTATTACAGTTTTTTTACAAAAATAAAATAATAACATAAAACAGAGTTGTTAAGAAACACAAATAGAAGTTAGTTTTAAAATTTTATAATCTTAGAAGAAAATTAGATGTGTAGGAATAATAATCTATATGAGTAGTGATTTTTATTAGTAGCTCGGTATTTAATATACACAGTTAACTATTTACTACGCTTGTCAAAAAGGTTACAATTTTCTAATTTTTGTTTAGTACAGTAGTGACTTAGAAGCCATATTTAATTTAATGAGAATTATACAAATCAAGACATTCCACATTATATAAATATCTGATCTAAGGTTAAGCTTTTTAATGTGTAAGAATTAGAAGCGAATTTTCTTTAAGCAATGTTATATGTACAGTATAAATTACAATATTTACATTCAATCATTAGATATAGAAACTAAAACATATTTGACCATATAAGCCAGAAACACAAAACCAATCAACACAAAAAGGTTTGTCAGTATATAGGACATATTAGACTGTTGATCTGTTGTCACTTCACCATCACTGTTTACATTTGTATTCTCTGTCTGAAGTATTGCCTCCTGTCTTTCTTTCAGTAATTTCTCAATTTCCTCCACATATTCTGGAAATAATTCACAAAACATCTTGTTTTTCAGATTTATTTCAAGGGATTCGGCTGCCAAGCAACGTTTCTGATAGTCAGATGTGACAATAGAACCCAGTGTTGGAGTTTTCTCTAGCATAAAGCTTAGTAGACCTGTTAATATTGTAGAAATAGACCACGCTGGATTCCAGGTATCTGGGTGAAAATCGGTAATACTAAGGCACAGTTTCGTATTTGTCTTAAATCGCCCATTTGGTGTTATCATGTAAATCGATGGTGGTTTGAATGGAAACTCTCTGGGAAATATAATTTTACCATGATAATATCCGCCTTCATATGGACTTTTCTCAGGGCCTTTGACGACGTAATGCCACTCTAGAATATTGGATGGGACTGGTTCCGCAGTGACATATGGCACCGGATCATTTTTCAATCGAAGATAGTCTCGTTTTAGTCTAGTGGTAGCGCCCGTTACCTTAGTTTTCGCCATTGTTTGCAAAACACAAAAACGTGTAAAGATGTAAAAAATCCAAGCAGTGAATTCTTCAAATAACACTTGTACAAATGTATGAAAATTTATATCGCGTCGTGAGTCCTTCAATGTTTTGTTCTATGCGAAAAGTGTGTAATTTCCGCGACAAATCGAAGTAATACAAATGAAAATACGATACGTCACTGCACAAAGTTACATATATGTCAATTTATAATTATGAATTGTCAAAACTCAAATTCGTTTCAATTTTCAATAGTTTTACCTTTACCTAGTGCTGCCACACTCATAATCAATTAATATTTGCAATTTGGAAACTTACTTAAAGATTTATATTCGCAAGCGTGTACGTTTATTATATATAACAAATATATAATAATGAGTATAAAATATATATACGGAAATATAATTATTAACTTCAACTGTACAAAGTACAATACAAGTAATATTCTACATCATCATCATCTTTATCAGTGTGTGATAAAAAAATTGAAGGCGAGGAGACGATGGCCGATATGTATTTTCATTTACTAAATATTTAAAAATTCATTGACATTAAAATCTACTATTGAAAATAACATTGATTTTTATTTCATACTTTAAGTTCATAATTCACATTTCTGACAATATTTTTACTAGCAAGCTTCATTATTTTACGTATAAACGTTTACGTAAGGAAATTTGTCTTAACGGTCTTACGGATACCCGCCCGATTGGAAACCTGAACGGGTAATGTGCGACTCCGGACTGGCAAATGTAGGCCATCCGTATACCCACTAAAACCTCACGGCGTTCCTCTTCCATCGCCACTAGCCGAGACCACGGAAACGCCCAAGTCTTCCACGAACCCCGGCAGCCGGCGTCTGAAAGTCACGGAGTCGATGGTGATAGGCACCCTCGACGGCCACCTCAAAGAAGCTCGCGCCTGTTCTGGCAAGTTGATTATGCGATCAGCTTCCCCAAGCTTTGTGTTGCTAATTATGAAGAGAAGATCGATTTCTGATTTACACAGAAGGGCCTTGGCTGTCCACAGGTAATTTTCTGACTAGATTTTACAATCTGTTTAACTCTGTGATAGTGTTTTCGGGAAAACAAGACAGAATTGCGCGACAACAAAGAATGAATGACCTGTATAATTTGTTTGATACAATATTTATTAAATTCATAACTAATGACAATTTTCCCAATTTGTAAAGGTAAGCCGGTGTAAAAATAAATATTAAAAGTTATAGTCCAAACCTAATTCGCTCTAGACGATAATACGAATATTCGTAATTTAGGTTACCAAGCTTATTTGGGCAGTTCTGACAAAAGAGTGCCACAGTGTTTCTTTCACAATTCGAATTATTTCAACAATTTAAAAAAAAGTGTCATGTATCAACTTTCATAGGTAAATTAATTATAATCCCCTTCTACAAAATACGTTCAAAGGAACAAGGTAATTTAAGTGATAAATAGAAGAAAAAACTGCCTTTCAAAAGAACTGTATATCTTGTTAAAGAGAATTGAACAAATTAACGGAAAACATACTTTTGTATGTTTTCCGTTAACCTGTTCAATTCTCTCAATCAAGCAAAATCTATATTTAATGTTAAGTATATTACTATTTTCGTATTTTTGTCCTCAGTTGTAAGTTTTCCTAAACGATAGAAGCCTGTCTTCATCGTCTCACTTCATTCTCGTCTATACATAAATTTAAATCTTTTTAAAAAATCTAATCACTTTAACTTCTCCCTTCTATTACAGAGTACAGAGTGACTTGGTAAAGAGAAATCGAATATTTTGATGTGATAACAAACAGCAAGACGGCTCTAGATAGTCGAATGTTGTGCGTAAGATTGGACAATAACAAGTTACGGACAAAATCATGAGGGACAATATTAAAACGTGAATAACTCCAATATTCATATACTTTAGTAAATTTTTTAAGAATGCTAGCCTATTTTGAACTAGTTTCTATGTGCACAGAATATTTTATTTCACGTCAAAGTATGACTAGTGGTCTTTGGACATGACATTGAGAAATCGCTATTTTGCTGTAAATATATGTATTCTTCCACCCGGCACTGTAACGCCACGTCCTTCAGCCCATTTTGATGACACTACGTATTCGATAAGCAAACATAACAAGGCTAAGACATTTAAAAAAAACTAGACAAATCAGTACAACTATTTAATTATCGAATAAAAATAAATAAATATATAAATACTATCAATTGCCACAATTAATTAACATATGTCTTATTTCCTGATTCAGCTGTTTAATGGTGTCTTCGTCGGGACTGTCTTGTTGGATGAGCATGTCCCTCTGCGTTATTAACTCCGCCAGCTTATCGTTCGAGGAATTCTTTGAGGTTCTGAAAGGAGAGTGGCCGGAGTTAATCCAGCGTCAGGACACACTGACCTCCCTCCGCTTTCAGCCCATATTCAAGACATTGCGTTTAGAGTAAATACTATTTTTTACAGCTTCACGGTTTTCTCGTTATCAGGGTTGACAGAGAGAACCTAGTATATTATGTCTTGTTCACCAGAGCGGAGAAATGAAAATAATTAAATTAGGATTATTTTAACGAGTGGGAATCGAACCCACAACCCATCATGATTACAGACGTTGTCCCACTGCGTCATGATGGCTTCTTATGGCCTTTAAAAGCGTCTTTTTTGTCAACCAAAACAAAATCATTTTAAATTCCATATTTTCAATATTTACAAAATGTTATTTCGAAGCATTTTTAATTAAGACAATAGAATTGCTATTTGCATACTGTTCTATGAAAAATGTGTACGTCTTCCTAAATCATGAAATATGAAAAAGTCATTAAATTTTTTTTTTTTTTCAGTTTCACGCTAATTCCGCAAACGCTTTTGGCCCGAATCCGAGACATTGCGTTTCGAGTGGTGGAACTCGACGCCGCACTTTTTCTTGTTGTATAAGAGCGGAAAAATTGAAATAATTTAAATATAATCCCTCGAGTGGCATCGAACCCACAAACGTCGCAAACGACATTGCCACCATATCATAATAAAATAATATTAATATATTTACTTTGAATCATCATACAAATCCATTTCGTCAGGACCTGGAAAATAATAATTATATATTTAATTTAAAAACACATTAATAAAAATAGAAGCTAGAAAGCTACTGCACAAACATTTTGAACATATCGTCTAATTGCTATAACTAGATGTCCCGTTGACGCGTAAACGTGTACTTTTATTTTGTACTTTTATTGTATAACGTACAACGTGTATTTTTATTTATTTATTAGGATGCCAACGTTACATATTAATAATACATTGGTGTGAGATGATACATTTGTACATACATTGTTACATAGTTAGCCTCAATTACAAGCTAACTCCAGATGTAAATAAAAATGAAGCTCACGGCTTGTTTCTAAAAAAAAATATTGTTAAATAATTTAAAATTTATAAAAAAAAACACAAAGGCCAACCAAACAAAACATATAAACTAGCGAAGTTGTAAGGCGGTAAGTAATTTCTATACAACTAAGCGAAATAAAAATTTGAGAATGCAGCGACAAAAGCCGGATAGCCGGATCTAGAACGCATGGCTTAGCGGTCAGACCGCTTGGACGGTTTCACGAGGTGTGGGTTCGAATTCAAATAATTCAGCTGCCTTCAAATTTTTATGTGTTTTTTTTTAAATGTGTATTATTCTTATATAAACGTGTATATCAAACACATGGTAGTGTGTCTTACGTTTATTATATTAATTTACAGTAATCGATAAAACTAAAGATGTAACTGTTCTCACCAATAATCATTGATTCGGTGTGTTGCGTTGGCGTTTTATTCAAGATATCCACGTAAAAGTCATCCTTCAACTTGTTCAAGTCCACGCGACTGTCTTTATTGCTTTCTTCGTCGTCATCAATGGGGTCCAAACTAAAATCCGTACAAAATAAAAATTGTTCATGCCGGCAAGTATTTATTTATTATTAATACGTTTTTATTTATTATAGTAAAAAATATTATATGAAAGCTGCAGAATTTTAACTTAAACCGTGTGTGTCTGTCTTTTCAACGTGCAATTTAAATTGTATAAATACGCCAAAAAAATATTTAGACTGTAATGTGTCAAAATATGAAATTATTCACGAAATTAATGAGAATTATGTTGGGTGGAATGCCATTTACACAGATGGCTCTAAAAATTTGTCTAATGTTGGATGTTCTGTTTTTAATGCAGTTAATTTAGTTAGCAAAATGTTTAGAATAAAAAATAGCATTACAATTATGACAGCGGAACTGGTTGACATTTTTATGGCACTGGTGTATGTTTCCTCTCTTAATTGTAATAAAATTGTTATTTTCTCGGACAGTAAAAGTGCTTTGCTTCATTTGACTAGTTGCATTAAAGGCAAGTGAGGTATATCAGTTGCTTATAAAATATTAGATAAGATTATTATGTTACATAACAGAGACATTTTTGTCAAACTCCAATGGGTTCCTTCACACCTTGGACTTAAGGGAAATGAGGAAGCGGACAAACTAGCAAAGCGGGCATTAGTGGAAGGTAAAAATTTAAAGATATTACCTGACTTTTTTGAAATTTTAATCAAGTACAAAAAGGAAGTCAGAAAAATTTGGAAAGAGTATTTTGATGAAAGATCAAAATTAAAAGGAATATGGTATAAAGTTATTCAGAATAAGCTTCCTCAGATCCCATGGTTTGGTGAAAAAAAAATGACACGTAAACAAATTGTTACTGCTCTTTGTTAGGTTGCGTGCTGGGCATATTCCGTTAAAGAAATTCAGTTTTCTCATGAAGAAAGTAAATTCTCCTAACTGTGAATTGTGCGGAGTGGAGGATGATATTCACCATTTCTTAGTGGAATGTGTCCGTAATGCCGGGGCTCGTCGAGATTTAATTCGTCAATATAATTTAAATTTAAGAGATGTAGGTGTTTTCCAATGCTTATTGTCTGAACCTTGTTCTGTGGTAGCTAAGATGTTGTATAAATTTAAGTATAAATAGTGTTCTTAGAAGATTAAGGAAATGCTATAATTGTGTGTTTGAAGATTGTTTTAGGGAACGATAGGGGCTGCCATTTTTGTATTATTACATAAAAAGACCCTAAATAAAAATAGATTTAAAAAAAATAAAAAAAAAACGTGCTATTTATTATAGACGGATGCTAAGTAGATTGGTACAAGTGCAAAATACAAAATTACAGGAGAGCGATTTAAACCTTCCTAAGGAAAATAAATGATAAAAATTTCTTAGTACTGAATATTTCATATACTAAAATTAAAATCATTGCCTTTAAATAATCATATCATAGTTACAATCTAAGCAACCTTTAAAATGCTATCCACTTAGAGTTAAGTTTTTGCGCTTGTAGCATTGTATATGGGACCCGTCGATATGATGTAACTTTTCCTCTTTGTAGCCGAACAATTTTCAAGCAAAATTATAAAGTCCATCCATACATCGTGACATTGGCAAGTGGCCTACGCTCAAGGCCCTTAACTATATTTCTTTTAATTAAAAGCTGTAAGCTTCCCGCTTTTTTCCGCATAGTCAGAGAGCACTAGTGAACCTACTCTCCGTTGTTGCCAGCGTCCCCGCGCCTGTCGCGCAGCAGCAGCCGCGCGCGGCGGATGCGCGCGAGCGCCAGAGCGCGCGCGTGCGTGCGCGCGGCGTGCAGCTCGCGCACTGCGCGCGCCCACTGCTCCTTGAAGAACGCCTTCGACTGCCGCGACGCGTCCAACTTCTCCTCCAGGTTGCGCTGCCGAAACACCAATCACATCTGTCACGTGTATTGCTAATATCAAAGTTATCACATTTGTTCGAGCAAATTAACATTATTGCCGAACAGCGCCATCTACCAGTGTACGATTGAACCACTTCGAGATTTGAATTTTAATTTTCAAGCGGATATTTGACTTATCCACTTGAAAATTAAAATTAAAAAATTACACCTTTGCACTCACAGCCATCCGCATTTCGCTGTAAATAGCCATGAACTATCCAATTTGAAATGTAATTGATGTAATTTAAAAAATAAATTACACGATTCACAAAAAATAAGTTACAAGCCCAGACGGTGACGATCCTGATTAACACAATAATTTATTCTGCGATTCGCTACTTGACTAAATAAACTACAACGGTAATATATTGACTAGGCATATCAGCGTAGTGGAACAGCGTATGATTGTTAATGCGAGACTTATAGATTCGAACCCACTCGGAAGATTTTGAACAAAGTGCTAAATATTGACAATAGATTCATGACTAAATTCGTAGCAAAATCTACAAGCAGTAGCAATTCTTTAATAGAATGAGTAGTAACACTGAAAACAACAAAGTATTTAAAATAAAATATCTTACCAATTCTTGTATAAGACTGGCAGTCTGGTCTTTAGTTAATCCTGAGTATTTATTGTCTGCTTCTTTTTCTATATTCTTCATATTATTCTAATTAAAACAAAAATACACACAGATTTTTATACCTTAAAATTTACATAAACGTAACGTAACTTAATGTTTCATAATAAAAAAAATGCAATTCAAAAGGACCATCGTGGCGCAGTATGACAGCGTCTGACTGTAATCGAGACTGGTAGTAGGTTCGATTCCTTGTTGTCGGTTTGTAATTTCTCCGTTCTGGTGCTGAAAGACAAAGGTCCGCCACTCAACTAGTATTGATGTTTTGAATTCGGGCAAAAAATGAAAGCGTGTAATATATACCTTTAGTGTATCATTTTGTTTCTCCAACAAAAGTATCTTTTGTCTCAATTCTTCAATAGTCATGTCTTTCATTCTCAAGCAGTGGTTCATATCATCTTCCATTTTCTGTGAAGCTTCACGTAGGTCTTGATATTTCGCTGTATAATGACTTTCTAATGCTTTTTTTGCTTCCAATAACTGGCAAATAAACATTGTCTTTTTAATCATGTACTTAAACAATGTTTACACATGACTAAGCGATAAAAAAATTCTTGATTGACATGATTTAATAATTATAAATTTAAGTTATTATTAATATAATACAGTCAAGGACGCATACTTTCTTCTCTCTCTCCGTATTTCTATACCCTCTCAACCGGAAGTCATCGGTAGCTCGGCTCAGGTCGGCTGCCAGAGAGCGACACTGCTCGATGCCCCGATTCAGTTTTGTTTCCAATTCATTCCTACGTCTGAACCACTCATTGGCTAGAAGTTCTAGATGATAATCCTCTTTACGTTTCAGCTGAAATCATATAAAAAACATATAATTAGTAGTTATATTAATGCATATATTTAAATTAATTTAAAAAAAAAGGCAATTATATTAATATTCTATGCAGAAATATGCAGAATTATATAAACACTTTTTATGACTTATAAGCTATCAATATATAATGTGATGTAGGAAGTAAATACAAATTATAATGATTTTCTTCGGGATATTGCATCTTGAGTGGCGAAACTAAACGCAGTCTTGTGTGTGACTTACCAGAACAAAGAAATGAAAATAATTAAAATGTTATTATCCCCCGAGTGGAAATTGAACTCACAACCATCGTGTTTACAGTCAGACACTGTCCTAGTACTCCACGGTGGCCTCATGCCATGGCGATAATCATTCACTATTTAAGTTTTTAAATTATATATATATAAATAAAATCATATCGTTAAGGATTAAGTTTTTTTTATTTTTAACGCACTAACGACGATATGGTCCATACCTTTTGTTTCAAAATTAAAAAAAAAAAAAAAAAATTATTTCTTTATGTTACAGTAGAGAAACTTAGTACAATAAATTTTAGGATAAAAAATATATATTGTAAAAATGTTTATAATTTTAATCGTTTTAAGCGATTGAACTTTACAGCTATTATATGTTTACACAAACCTGTATTTTAAACAACTCTTGTTGTCTTTCTTTCCAGTCTTCTAACTCTCCAACATATTTCTGCATTATTACTTCACGCTCTGCCGGTGAAAGTATTTGTTGGAAATTGTCATCTGGAAAATGATTAAGATATTTCAATTATAAGTTTATATAATATATAGTCTGACTATAAACGCGATTGGTTCGATTGTAAGTTCGATTCCCACTCGGGGCAAGGATTGTGTCTAAAATATTTTCATTTCTCCACTCTGGTTCCTACGACAAAGCGCGGCGTGTCGATTTCGGCCTGAAAGTGAAGAACGCAGTGACTTGATATTAGGTTCTCTCTGACCCGCTATGCGGGAAAAACCGTGAAGCCAAGGAAAACAAATGTTTTTATTACCTTTGAAGTTTTGAATTTCTGGTACATTTTTGGAAGGGTCCACTTTAGCTGGGTCTCTGAAAAATAAAATAAAATAAACAAGGTTTTAAACTGTCAAAATGCTATCAACTAAAAGTATGCAAAATGACTACAAAAAAAACTCAAATAAACCAAGGGCACGCGGTGTTCCCAGGCGGTCACCCATCCAAGTACTGTCCGCGCCCGACGTTGCTTGACTTCGGTGCTCAGACGAGAATCGGTGCGTTCAACGTGGTATGAACGTCGGTAATAACAAAATTAACAATACATCTATAATAATAAAGAAACACATACTTTTCAATTTCCAAATCACAAGATATTTTAATATTTTCCTTGTTTATACTAGAATCTTCACATTGTATCTGAGCATCGCTTGTACACTGTTTCGTTAATAATTTCTCTTGACTAAGTGTAAATGAGTGATACATATTTTTTATAAGTTGAGCCAATTCATTTGTTTGGAGTACAACATCACCTGATGCATTTTTGTATCTAAAATTTATTATAATTAACATATTATGCTCTAAAGAGGAACAATAAACAGCTTCGAAAATTTTATAATTATACATTATTGAGGCCTTTGTGGCACAGACTCGATGGTTGTGGGTTCGAGTCCCACTTGAGGTAGATGTTCATTTTATTTTCCTTTCTAAGTACTGTTAGGTTCTACCACTCAACACACAATCTCTCACACACAAGTCCCGAATTCCGACGGCAATTGGAGTACGGAATGTCTTGACATTATTTAAAAAAAAAACCGTATAAAAATTTGAACGCAGCGGGATTTTTAACATTTAAATACGTTAAAATCTTTATACGTTTTTTAATTTGTCATTAACAATTAAAATGTCTTCACACTAAGTTCTCTCCAACAAACTTGTAGTGGTGAAATGTCAAATATGTGTAGAGGAAAGCCGGTGTAAAAAATAAAAATATAAAAAATTTAGGTTCACCCTGGATGATTATATAAATATTTCGTTTGGTTAACCAAGTTTATTTTTTAAATTGTCTCATGTCAATTAAAATTGACTTTTGTACTAGTTTTCTTAGATTATCATATAATTATATTTATTAATAGTTTGTTTGTTATAATTTATAACAGGTAAGCCGGTGGGAATCGTGTTATATATACACTTCGCCACTGCTGTTTCCACCAGTTTCCAGACTTACCTATTCGTGTTCTCCGCAGAAATGCCCGTGTAAGCTGTGCCACCAACGTCTTTGCCTAAGTCCGTACAACTGCCACCCTTAAATTCCAGCCTCTCACTTTGTTGCACTTCCTCCTTTCTGTCACTCTCTAATTGTGTAGCACTTCTTGAAGTTAGTGGCATTGGTTTCTGTAATAATACACTAAAATTATAATAGCAATATTCTACGTGTTGTAGGGTAATTTTATTATTTTAAATATATTGCAAAAATAGTTATTAAAATACGAAAACTCTATGAGTACACGGAATAAAATCCATTTTAAAAAATATTAGCAGAAAATGTATCAAAATTTGAACAAAGCGTAACTCGAACCCGCTCCTCTTGGCGCTTTTACCATTAAGCCATGCGTTGTATATCTATAGAGCTACGTCGAAATTCTTATACGCTTTAAGACATATTTAGAAAACGTATAAAAATTTGAACGCAGCAGGATTTCGATTTGAACAAAAATATAGATACCTACATCTTTTTTAATTGTAATTAAAATGAAAAATGAGATAGAAAGAAAAAACTTGATCAATTGACTAAAGCCCTTGAGCTGATTCCTAGAGGTTTTCTAGAGGTGCGACTCCCTCCTAAATTATTTTATTATATTCTAACCTGTACGTTATTTTTATCTCCAAGGTATTTCAAACTTAATTCAACATCCATAAAAGACCTTCTGTTATCAACAGGTCTTTTATTATTATATGGAAGCATGTAACACCGCTCCTGTATTGTAAGTGCAGTTTGATAATTGCAGAAAGATTTTAAAAAGTGACTTATGTCTTCTGTTGGGATAAGCTTGCGGAGATCAACACTGCATACACCTGTAAAAATGATAACAAAGACAAATACATATACAAAATTAATCATCACCATATTTAGAAAACGTATAAAAATTTTTTAACGCAGCAGGATTTGAACCCGCGCTTCTTGAAAACCGTTCAAGCTGCGTTCAAAAATTTTTATACGTTTTCTAAATATGTATTTTTCAATTTCCTTAGTGTGGGAATAACACTTTAAAAAAATGTTAACAAAATATATAATCATCACCATTTGTTAAATTAGATTTAAAGAAAAATCATATTTTTAAATCTGAAAATAAAAAAGTTGTTTGAGTTTAATTTGAATCTACAAGAGTATGGAGGAATGTAATTCAGGATAATTTTGTTCTTCATGTTTTGTGTACTTAGTGATGTTGCAACCTCACAATGAAAATTACCTAATAAAAAAAAATATACTTTTGTAGCCACTACAAATATAATAAGGCCCTTGTGTAACAGTGTCTGACTGTATATGCATTGGTTGTGGGTTTGATTCCCACTTGGTGAAATAACTAGATTTAAATTATTTTAATTTCTCCACACTGGTAACAAGGTAAAGAAAAGAGTGTCCTGACTCTAACAGTCTCCCTGAGTACCCTACTGCACAGAAAAATAAATATATTTGTTAAAATAAAATCTACATGTTATATATAATTTTTTATACTTTTATTACTTAATACTAATGACTTTAGAGACCATTTAATATCTATAATTTGAGTTATGTCATTTTCACTATAAGAGTGTGATATGTTGTATGGTAAAATGTCTAAAAATCAAGTACAAGTACAGTACATCCTATTGAAATATGGGTTATGAATATTACTTGAATTATATTTCATAAATTATAATTATTAGCAATGAAAATTGCAAGCCGTTGAAAACAAATAATATAAAACTTGATAAATATTGTGTACTAACCAACTTCAACATCGCACACATACAGCTGGGCGACGAGGCGGGGACATTCTGAAAAGTACCGGGCCAATTCAGCAAGACTACTTCGAAGACGGAGAGAGGTGCGCTGGTTGAGCTGTGTGCTACTCCCTGTATTGTCCAGGTTTACTCTAGAAATTATAAACAAATGTGGAAACTATCTATGAATATTATTAGTATTATATTGCCTGTAGCAGCTTTACGCTTTTTACCATATAGTTAGAGAGAACACAGTAACCCCCCCACTTCCCCACTTTCTGCCCGAATTCGAGACATTTCATATTGAGTGGCAGAAATCAGTGCTTAATGTTATTGCCTGCAATATATAAAAACTATTTTTTCCATTCCAGTGCAATGCTTGAATGTATTCAAATATAGCATATTTCTTTATCTTATTAGGTTAGTAGTAATTAATTTAATGTTATTATTGTAATTAAATAAACAACGACAAATTACATAAAGTAAAACAATTTGGAAATAATGATTTTAAATAAAAAACAATTACCTGTCAGTCATTATAGTGTGTGTAAACACTGAATAGGTTACATAACAATTTGGATCCTTATTAATATCTCCAAACAGCAGCTGAAAACAGTAAATGTACATAAATTTTGTTAATCTTATTACATAAATTTAAAAAAAAATATAACACAGATTAAATATGAATATGTTATATTGTTAATTATATAATATATTTCAGTTACCACTATATTATACCAGACTTAATTTTGAGATAAAATCTCTTCTTCAAACATTACATATCCAAATTATATTTTGAATATTAAATTATGTATGAATATAAAATTGATCCAATTTTATTACAATAAATATAGACATACAAAAGGAAATAATTTATTTAAAAATCATACCACATCTAGGTTTTCCACAACTCCAATAACTAAAGCCAACACAAACAAATGATTCCCACTACCAATTTGTATGAGACCTTCATCACAAATAAGTCTAGGTTGGAGATCTGGTGACAATACAGTTTTCTTGCTTTCGGATATATAGTCGTCTGAAATTATAATAAAAGTTTTAATAAGCAAATAAATATGCTTTTTATGTATTTAAAACATATAATTTTAAATAACACTTACTCAATGATAAAAGCATTAAATGATTTGAGGGCATAGTTTTATTTGATCGAGCTGAAGGTGATGCCACTTCATTGCTATGGAACATTCTTAACTCATTTCTCTACAAATTAATATATTACATTAATATTTGTGCCACTTTAAAGCTCTTAAGATATTATCTAAAATTGTATTAGATTATAATATACTTACAGGTGTTAATGTGCTAACTCTATCTTCTATTGAAAGGCTCAAGAGAATTTGTGGGTGGCAGCATTTACCTTCTGATTTTACTCCTAGTAACTTATGCCAAGTTTGTTTTATCTGAAACAAGATATTTCCTACAGAAATTATTAAATTTATGTGGTTATTTATGTTCATTTTGATGATATATAAATGTCACTCACATCTAGCATCTTGTTAGAAGGGCATGGCTGTGCTCCAAGTAAACTCAATAATAAATATCCTATTTTATCTTTTCTTCCTTGTGTCCCAGTTGTAAAAACTTCAATTTTTATGGGTACATTCTGAACTCTTAGGCTACAATAATGATACAAATGTTATTTAGAATTAATTGTTACAATTTATAATAAAATGTGGTATATAAGTAAACCTCCTAAAGCGTCTTTTATCTGCTTCCCAAACAAGTTCGGCATCAAAAACAGGAGCATGGGCAGGTACAACAGAATCTGTTTCGAGCATGTAACCATTTAAAGAACCGCTAACTATAAATGGGTTCTTAAGAAAACCAAAACCAAGACCTGAAATATAAAATAGTAATTATATCAAATGAAAAATTATAACAAAAGAATTGTATTTATAATAAAAATGTAACTAACCTTCTTTAATATTTAAAACTATTTGAATCGTAGGTCCACGTAAATCATCCATAATATAACAATTTAATAAATCTTCTAATATATTTTTAAAAGCAACGTAAACAAAGTTTCCAAATTCAAAACATTATTTGACATTTACTATCTATGGTTGGCCATAGCTTATTAATATGACATATAAATTTTGATTGTTTAAATGTTATTGATAAAAAAGTATAAATTATATATTATAATCTAAGTAATTTACTTAAGAAAACTATCCACACACTACTTTAATCTATAATTTACATTTAATATCACAAAATTTACTAGTCAAACAACTTTTGGCAAAACATAAATTATAACTTGTTATTTGATTTTATTTAAAACATAATCTCTTTATTATGATTTTAATACATGAGTAATTTTTAATATGTTTCTAATACATGAGTAAGTTATATGTCGTATTTATTATTTATTTTTGTAAGTAATCTCTTACTTACAAAAATAAATAATAAATAGTGGCGAATAATAGACAATTTATTTCAACCTTTCAAGATATATTTAAATTTGTCAGCAGGAAAACTTCCTTTATATTGCATTAAGCAAAATTGCTATTTAAAGATGTATAATTAAGGACAAAAATAGGCTTGTAAATTAAAATTATATTTATAGGTCGTTAATTAATCATTAATAAAGAATTAATATTTTTTATAATTTTTAATGGATAGTAAACTACTGTTAAATACTTTGTCATTCAATAATTAATTTGTAAATAAACATTATAGACAAGTGTAAAATTCTTATTTTTGTTAAATAATTACAATATTGATGTTATATTGAAGTATAAGTATATTATAACTGTGATCGTGTTCAGCAAAATTAATAATAATGAAAAAATTCTTACATGAATATAAAATTCAAAAAAGATGTGCTTATTGGGAGACGTCAAGAGATAGTCGGTAAACAAGTATATTTGCTTACTCTTAAACATAACAGCATTTTCTAACTACCCTATATCGTGTAGGAAGTAATATTAATTGGTATATCGGCTTTACTATTGGTTTGAGGTTTACTCGTTAACGGGCTCAGTAAAGTGTAGAAGTGTGGAGTGACGCGCGAGGTTCAACTGGCGTGGATGAAGTGGATCACCGGAGCGCGACGAAAAGTAATTTGTACAAAAAACTAAATTCAACTGCGTTCATTGCGATTGCCGTGCCGTGGTGTTTTGTTTGACCGCACAATATATTGGTGGTCATTGTTGTTAGACGTTTTTTGTTGCAATCGAATCTAATGCGCCGGTAATGTTCCGCGTGCTCCTCGTGTCGCCGTATTTTCTGTTTTAAAATTATTTTCGTTAGTGCCGTTTCTTTAATGACTATGTGCTAGCTAGCTTGATAAAAAGTGGCTTCAACGCAAGAAATGAGAGTATTTAAGTGGCTTCGCCGGTATGTACCTACCTTCGTTTTTGTTCATTTTCAAGATATTACTCGTAACCTATGTTTGGGTTTCTTATTACCTATAGGTAATTATAATCCTCTATACAGGATTAATAATTTATTTATAGATGCTTATGTTTTTAATAAATACTCTTACTGTATAATATGATAGGTACAATTATGTCTTTATTTTAAATACTTTTAGTCGAGTAATTTTGATAGTACATTTTCATAATTTTGCGTTGAAACAATCATATTGTCGTCGACAATTAAAAATGTAAAAGTTTTCTTTTACTTAAGCTTTACGATTTTGATGGAATTTATAGCTTATTTAATTAAACGGCTGTTTAATATAAAAATAGCTATTATATAATCTTAAAATACATTTTTTTTAACCAACATACCTTTCGAAAACAATACGAAAGTTATTTCAAGCAGAAATTCACACGACATACGCTCGTTCCTAATACCTATTATCTATTTTACAAACCCAAAAAAATATTTGCACTATTAGACTCAAATAAAAAAGTTTCCTACAAGCGATTAATTAAGGTCTACATTTATGGTGTTTTAATTTAAATATGGAGTTATAAATTTTAATTACTTCCATGGTTCACTTGTTACTGATATAATTCGAAACGGTAAAAGTCCGTTCTAATGAAAACTAGGTGGGTAGGTTTCTACAATCAACTTCCTTTTTTCTGTCACGTTTTACATCCTATGAGTCACGAATCACAAATCTAAAATACTAAACTTTAGTTTCTATATATTCAGTCCACTACCGTTAATTAAAAACAATAAATATAAAAAAAATATATATCACGACTTGTAACTAGTAAGTTTATGCGATGTATTTCTGAATCAAACGTACAGTAGCAGGCGGCGACATTTTTTTTATTTACGCATTTTTAGGCTTGGGCTGGCTTTTATTATTTTTAATGTCTATGTATATATGTTACGTCACTTATAACGTGGCCATTGGTAAGATGTAGATAAAATTATGTTTAATTCGAATCTCATTTGATAATAAGAGCCTTTTGATTACGGTACGCATATATTTTGGTTTTTACTTTTTACATTACTGATAATGGCGATATTCGACGATCGAACGACGTTTCGTCAAGAGATTTCTAAAATATAAGAGGTACGAGTTAAAACTCGAATACATTTGCTAATTTCATTTAAAAAATTCCGTCAAGACTCGTAATAGTAATACATAATGTCGTAATTTTACTGAATTTTACTTAACCCAAAAACCTTTGATAACACAATAAATTTCTTTATATATTTTGCTTTTAACTGTCACTAGGATTTAAAGTTTTCGGATGATCATGCTAACCTGCCTCTCTAGGTCTTCATTTTCTTTCATTAACGTAAGTTTCCGCCGTTTTTAGAGTTATTGTGTGATAGGTAGCGGAACCTAAAGTCGCACTTCGTAAGACTCAATAGAATAAACGCCTATTTTATAATTTGTTATGTGAGACAAGATGGCGGTAAATTGTCATTTATCTTCTATGATCAAAGTATAAAATTTTCAGTACATTTTAAGTGTAGCATTCATTTTTATACACATTACAAGCTTAATACTTAAGGTTATTGCCTTAAACTTTGGTGCTGCACGTTTTAACTGACATGTTTTAAAGAAAAATATTATAATTTCAACAATCTGCTGGAAGTCTTACTTGCCTTATATTACCTAATTACTAGACTATTTGTTTTCAATTTATATTAATCTGAGTTTAATAAAATTAAATGTTTGTGGTATTTTTGTACTTAAGTGTAACTCTAAAGTATGTATAACTGATAGATACTGAACTACAGTTTTTGTCACTCAACGGTGGATATTTTCTTTTCGAGCAAATAAGGGGACGTTTATTTCATAAACTGTTGTTTAATATTTTACTTGTAACGGATATTTACCGTTTAAGTACCTTGAATCAATATTAAAATGTAAACAAAGATTAGGGAAATTGTTACGAAGCTACGGCCCTAAAATTCTTGGCAGAACGTTTCGAATTCAGATATAAAGATTTAAAAAAAAAGAACCTTCAAATTTATCTTACCATCATTTAGAAGACCAAAATGAAGATGGTATGATTCTATAAGATTTTAATATAGGTTAAAGTCGTGGCCTAATTGTTAACACGTTACATTAGACGCAAAAAAACTTTACATACAGACGGTACTAGTAACGTATTTTAAGCTAAATGCTCCATCGCAAATCTAAAGAGAAGCTTTTAGATCTTGAACCTGAAACTAGATTTATTCTCGAAAAAGAAATATTTTATAAGACGCTTTTTACAAGTCTGGTCCATAAGACAGACCGTTTTTATCGTAACACATTAACTAAGACGTTTTTTTTAAAAGAAAGTTTAAAAATGTTAGCCTAAGTGTTTGAATGATGAAGCTATAAAGCTATGAAAAAATTACATTACACTTTACAATATTTTACAACAGAATAAAAATTTAGCTTTCATTATTACGACTTTATGAATTACATTTTAAATAGATATATTTTTCAAATTAAAAACTTATTTTAAACGGATTAATCGCGTATAATTTCGGTATTCGAAAATACATTTTTAGAACCCGACGTTTCGAACGCTTTACAAGTAGTCCGTGGTCACAGGTAGACTGACAGGTCTACAGGTCTTTAAAATAGTTTCATTTGAAAATGTGTAATAATCGCGAAAATCAAGGAACTTATTAGATATATTTTACATTCATCGCGCAAGCGTGTGTGTTATCATTATATTTTACTTATTATATTTGTTTAAAATTTCGGTCAAATTAACTTTTATCAAAATAGACAATTTAATAATGTTATATATATCTATATAATAATATGGACGTACCATTTATATCGTTATATTAGGAACATTTAATATATTTGTTATAGCCATGAGTTATATTGTTACCAGGTCTCCACCTAAACTTTGACAATCGTTTGTGCTATACCTATTCATTAAAATCTATAGCGATGACAATCAAAACACATTGTGAACGAAAAATTCTCGATTTGAATGCTTATATTGATCATTGAAGCCAAATTAGTGGCCGACGTTTAATGTATCGCTTTTAGCCAATACCTGGAATTAAAAAAAGGGCTTGTGCCGTTTTGTCATCGTTATGCGTAAAGAAACCTAAGTAAGTGTATCAATTTTATATTAATTACATGTGAGTTTACAAAACTAAATTAGACTATTATATATATATATTAGTGTTATCTAGATATGTTTTCTAGATGTTAAATAAATTTGTTAATAAATATTACATAGAAGTATCTATAATATAGCATTAAAATTTTTTTATATTATTTTTTTAAAAAGCAATTAATAATAATTCTCATATGAAATTGAAATTCGTAAATTTTTTTTGTATGTAACTTTTTTTGCATTACAAAAAAACCGCAACGAATTAATAGTTTGTACTTTAAATGGTTAACACTTAAAACCTGTTTTAAGTGTAAACAATTGAATGAAATTATCTTACAATCGATACAGTTAGTAACAAGTCGGCCTATTTAAACTAAATAATACTGTTGGCCTAAACGTTCCGCGTCCGCGACTCGAAAGTGTATTTTTTACGGCGCAAAATCAATAAAACATTTACGAGTATATCTCGCGTTTAATTTGTATATAAAATAAAGGCTGTATATACCATTAAAGGAATATATAACTTTTTTTTTTATATTTAATACGCGCCATATGTAGATTACAATAATAAGTCTAATAATTTTTTTATACGCCCATTATTACTTTCATCATAGTAATTATGGTTCATTAATAACCCATTTAATATTCAACATACTTACACGTTATTCTGGACAAATGGTATCGAGTATCGAGGAATGCGTCACAGATGAATTTATTGCTGAACGAACTAGATCGTACTTTTACTTTAGAAATTCGCTAAAATCTAACTATTCAATTTCTGTTATCGTATAATTTTTTTTGCATAGAAGTATATAATAGCGTGTATTCGTTTTGCTAGAATTTTTATGTCATTGTAATAAAAATAAATATAACTTAGAGTGACTTTCAACTTTATTTCTCTTAATGAATTAATAATTATATTTAATACTAGCTGTGCTCGTGTCTTTTTCGAATTGTAAAATAAAAGTAGCCTAAGCTACCTACTCCTTATTACATCAGCTATCTGCCAATGAAAGTTTCGTCAAAATCGTTCCAGCCATTCCAGAGATTAGCCGGAACAAACACCGTCTATTTTAAAATTACAAACAGACACTTCAATTTTATTTATTTGTATAGATATTATCTCGCTATAATATATTAAGTTTTATAAAAAAAATGTAACATGTTCCAACAAGCAATTTCATTGCAAATACATAATAGTTTTTTATTCTTTTCATAATTTTTGTTAACTTTTTATATTTTTGTAATTTAACGTTTAGTATATGGAACGTGTATACATACATACATATGCATTTAGTAAAAAAGCTGTTATTTTAATATTACAAATAGACGATTCAATTTTATTTATTTGTATAGACAAATATGTACAGTATTTATTTATTATATTTTCTACTACATATAATTCTAGAAAAGGAACGGTATATCTTACACAATTTGCATTTATGATCTCAATGAGATAAAAGAAACCAACTTAATATTAGGCGTGATTGATATTTTAACAAAAGGCACGTTATGAGATGATCCAATGGCGCATTGTCTAAAACAGTACCGAAAATTTTACTTTCACCAAACTATTTACAGATAGACGCCGTATTACTTTTATTGGTTTCAGAAATAACGAAAATTGATGGTTAGACAGCCGCTTATTTATGTAAGTTTATCTTCGTGACAGAAGAATTAGGTAGCCATCTGAGATCCTTTCTATTTTTAACACGGATTATATAATTTTTTATATCAAGTTTACAATACGGTATATATAGACTTATCAGTCATCTATTTCTCTCTTAGCTTTCTCTAATCTAATATCTTAATTATATCCCCATTTTTGTTAAGCGAATAACCAAGGTGGTCCTAATATTGCCAAACAATAACTAATTTCGCTTATCTTTAATCAATGAATGAACAATATTTCGACACATTTCTTAAGATATTGATGCCAGTAAATATAATACGCTTGTTATTATTAAATTTATAAGGTATTGTTTTCGGTTAGCAATTTAAATATAGTACCGTCAGTAATATAAATCATATTTATTTATACCCTACGAATTTCGCGAAATTCGCTTAGTGATACCTTGTGATTTCAACTTCTTTCATCCAGTAGTTTGTCTCTGTGTCAGCTGTCAGTCAGTCTCTGTATGTCAGTCAGTCTCGTAGTTTTTTTGTATATAGAATATACAATGTAAAATATATATTTCCAAGCATGCTTTAATCAAAATTGACATACAAGTATTTCGTAATCCGGATTAACACATAGGATATTTAATTCCGGTAAACGATGTGATTGAACGACAATTATCTAGGCCACACATTTATAAGTCCTCACAAAGGAAGTAGCTAGCGGCAATAGGTTTAAAATATGTTTTTGTATGCAATTATTATGTAATAGTAATAAAGTAATATGGTAATAAATATAAATCTATTTCAATTGAAATTACACATAGACTCAAAGAGACGAATAATAAAAACTACATTTCGAACACAGAGAATCCATCAATTATTAGGAATTAGGAAAAACGTAAAAAAAAAACGGTATGTACAGACTGTATTTGTAATTATGGATTTTACATATATATTTTGATTAACGTAAAAAAAGAACACTACTATCGATAGTGGAGAGAAAACATATGGTATTTCAGTTTGAATTCTATTTCGTAACTCGCTCCAGTCATGGACACGATCGTGGCTAATTCTTAGATGCATAGCGTGTAACTTACTTTAATCGCCGCTTCGTAACTACTGTTGTTTTTTTTTTATTTTATTGCTTAATGGATCATTCAAACGCGTAAGACGTATATTATACTCGTATATCGTATGGCCATTATTATAATTGCAATAATCTGCCGGAGTGGTGGTAACAAAAGTTTATTGCAGTTTTTGGTTTT
Source organism: Podotricha telesiphe (assembly GCA_038994665.1). Lineage (NCBI taxonomy): Eukaryota > Metazoa > Arthropoda > Insecta > Lepidoptera > Nymphalidae > Podotricha > Podotricha telesiphe. The sequence continues at coordinate 2,008,698 of JAOYRR010000327.1, forward strand.
GTGGGCTTTTATAATTAATGATATGCATGGATGATTTTTATAATATTTTTTAAAGTGTTATTCGCACACTTAGGTAATTGAAAAATACATGTTTAGAAAACGTATAAAAATTTGAACGCAGCGGGAGATTTGAACCCGCGCCTCTTGAAAACCGTTCAACGGTTTTCAAGAGGCGCGGGTTCAAATCTAAATATGCATGGATGAATTTAATATACTGCATTTTCGGATTTACGCAGTTATATACAATAGATCACTCCGTGTTGAGTGGCGAAACTTAATTTTTGTCTAAGGCACCAGAGCGGGGAAATGAAAATATTTTTAAAATATTATTGTTTCCCCGAGTGGAATCGAACCCACAACTAAACGCGTTTACAGTCAGATGTTGTTCCACTGCGTCACGATGGCTTAAAAAATCATTGAAAATTATATTAATTAAAAAAGTGTGTGAATTATACTTCAAAATGTAAAAAAAATTATATTTAATATTTAAATGTCCTGTGAATTCATATTTTGATTTTATTATTGCGAATAAAGAAAGGCAATTTGTAATAATATTTTGAAAATAAATAATTATAATTTAAAATGTTCTTATTAAAACAAAATGAGTAACAGCTAAGTACGTACGTACGTTTCAATGTTGCCGAACTTTTTCGCGCTTTCCCGCATAGCAGGGGTAGTCAGAAAGAGCCTAATGTCAAGACACTGTTCCTCACTTTCCGTTCGGCATTGAGACATTGCATGTTGGGTGACGGACCTCAACGCCGCGATTCCATGCATTATTTTAGTTACTATATTTGTTGGTATTACTAAATGTATTTGTAATATTTTATTATCCTTTTAACAGGTGATGTGGTGTTAATTTAATGCGTTTTTTTATAAATTTCTTTATAATATAACGGTCCTGACATTAAAAGTACGGCTTAGCCGTCATTTAGAAAAGTTATATTATGGACGTTTGTAACCATTTGCATTCCGTTGTGTGTAATGAAGTATATTTTATACATAACAGTTTACACAGTTTATTTTTTGTTGTTATTAAGAAGATAACTTTAAATAAAAGTTTTACTATTTTTTTTTTTTTATTTTCATTTGTTGAATTTACCATCCTCAAGAACTGTTCTTTGAAATCAATTATAAAAAAATCAGCGCCTGACTGTAAACGCGATTGGTTGTGGGTTCAATTCTTACTCGGGTTAATGTTTATATTTAATATATGTTAATTACTCCGCTCTGGTACGTAAGACAAAGTGCTTAGTTGAGTTCCGCTACTGAACACGCAACTTGATTGAACTTGATTTCGGACGGAAAGTGGAGAACTATTTAGGACACTCGTCTTGACACTAGATTTCTCTCTGGTCTGGATAGCCTGCTATGCGGGAAAAGGTGTAAAAAGAAATATATAGGGGAAATACACTAGTGTAAAATATCTGCTTCCTGCAGTATGGGCGGCATACGCAATTTGTTTGTTATTTTATGTTATTGGTTTTTTACTGCAACTCATTTTTCGTAACTGCAACTGCATACAAATAAATAACACTTGTTTCACTTAACTTACAATGCACAATTTACGCAAATTGTAATCAGCTAGCATATTCTAAAGTAAAAGTAATGTCAGCGCTTAGTCACATTCACGGTTGAAGTACCTACCACCATTGTTGTACCAGCGAGCTGGTTCAGAGTTAATCACCGCTATGCAAGTCAAAGTAACTGAACTGTGCCGCAAAAAACCAGTTAGACGCTACGACCTGTCTTTATCCCACGGTATCTTAATTATACTCATTTCTGGTCTAATTTTATTGAGGTTTTAATGATAAAAAGTACATCGCATTATCTTTTAACTTTATGCAGTTGAATCGGGTACTTAGTATTTACATACTTATTACAAACATTAGATTTGAAATTGAGTTTTGCTTTTTTCATAATACTTATGAGTTAGAACAATGTGACGGGATTAAAATAATTTGAACATACATACAACATTTTACTATATACTCGTATACCGCATATACATTAAGGCTTCAAATACCGCAGTCAGCGTTCAATGTCGGTGTTTGTGGGCCTAGGAATTTTAATCCCGCGCGATCTCTGTAGTTACAGAATCCAAAATATATATCCATATCGAAAATATTACTATTTGTACAGTGTGTAATATAAATTTTATTAATTTTATGTATTTTCTAATGAAATATTTATATTGGCTTTCTGCACTCTCCGTATAATGTTTTAACTATGTTAAGTTCTATATTTTGCCGTTCGCATAATTTTTAAATAAAAAAGTCGTCTTTTTTGTTTTTTAAGCATCAACAATCAATGTTGATATGAAACTATTTTTAACCGGATTAATCGCGTAATATACATTATTGGTATTCGAAAATAAATTTTAGAAACCCGACGTTTCGAACATTTCACCGTAGCCCGTGGTCACAGACTACCTGTGTATTTTCGAATACCAATAATAGACGCCGTTAATCCGGTTAAAAATAGTTTCATTTCAAAAAGTTTAGTATACGCGAATATCAAAGATTTTGTCACCGAGCAATGTAGGCAGAGATAATTTAGCGTTAAGACATTCCGTTCTCAACTTATTAAAATACACTATCACAAATAACATACATCATCACACTGCGCCCTCTAACGTGTATCTAATATATATATATATATATATGCTATATATATATATATATGCTATATATATATATATATATATAGCATTAAAATTAAACACAGTAAATCTCTCTAAACTTTCAGTTTTTAGAAATTTTTATACACTTATTGTAAACAATATTTTTTTACTATATAATTAATAGATATAAGAGTATTTTTTTATGTGATTGTTATTGGCGTAAATCGTTATTTACTAAATATAATTTCGCATCGTGAGCGTTCGTTCGGTGGCGTCATCTTGTGTGTATCTATTGTCGATTCGTTCCGCTCAACTCGGCGAGTCGGCGTGTACACAAGTATGTCGGGTGCATGCATTATAGTTTAGGAAATCTAATTATATATGGTATATCTATCGTTATTAGAAAAAAATGTTAATTTTGACATAATAGAATAGTTTTAAAATGTTTCACAATTGATTATGAAGCTAAATTATAATTTCAATTATTTTTTTAAAAATCTTGTTATTTTCTTTATTTGCACTAACCCGTATCTGTTAAGACCTCTCACCAAAGGTTGTCTGGCAGAGATTGCTACCAGCAATAAGACCGCCTTTGCACAGTAATACTCATAAAATCTTGTTAACTGTTAATAAAGTATTTCTATCTCTCTATCTATATTTCTATCATCTGCTGTATTTTTTTGGTTTTCTTATTATATATATTTAATTGATAATTAAATGTATTACATAATTCAATTTAAATGTTAAAAATATCAAAGTAATTGTCTGCCTGATACACTTGATATACAAACCGCTGAATCGTCAAACGACGTACTATAAACATGAAATTAGAAATTTCTATGTAATATTTTTTACATATTGGTTTTGCCCACTGTTTTAAATATTCATAAGAATTTTCTTATGTAAATTTTAAACAGTTCTTTTATATGTTTAACCTAGAGGGATCCAGCTAGTCGTATTTAATGAAAATATATTTTTAGGGAACGTGTGACTGTCTCTACCGGTCACATAAGCCCATCGACCACGACAGAGGAGCCACCGGCACAAGTAGGCACAATTCGGACTGAGGAGTACAAACGAGACCTCGCAGAATTCCAAGCTCGAAGATCTGTGGGTAGCAGAGAAGTACAGACAACTCCTGTTAGAAAGAAATGTGGACGCCACTCTTTACCAGTATCCTGTACAGACTGCACTGGAGACCCTGACAATACTTTTAATTATGAGAAAAAATCCACCAATAAGTACAAGAAAAAATTACACAAACGTGCACGTAGCGTTCATTCTGAAGAAAAGGGCCACGGCGGTGTCCCTAATATACAATTCCTGTTCCAAAACCAAGTTTTCATGCCTGGTAATATGTTTGGAGCGTCCTACTCTGAGCCGCGTCGGACAAGTAAAGGTTCTAATAAGTGTCCACCAGACTTCTTTGTCCAAAAGCAAATAGATTTCGACGATGATCAAACTACCTCACCACCATTTTTCTATAAAAATAATTCGCTCCCTTTCGACACTAAGCGGTTTCTGGACGGTGTGAGACGAGAAAATGACGAATTAGATGGCCCCAACGCCGCAGGGGATAATAACACGTCGAGTCCCAGCTCGGAAAGTCAAAGAAATGATAGTTGCGAAGAAAAGTTATGGGAAGTGATGAGTGAATTAAAGCACTTTGACCAGTGGGCTGATGAACAGTTACAGGCTCCGTCTGTCAACACGAGCAAATCAGATGATAGCAAAGTACGTTTCTTTGTAAAACATTTTCACAGTGTGTGATTGTTTGTGACTAAACTAAGTTTTTTTTAAATCCTTGAACCATTGGTTAATTAATGTTTATTTTTAGAGTGACACAAGTACATTTGGATTACCAATAGCAAGCGCTTGCAACTTAAATGTAACATTAGATACGACTAAATCGTGGAGCCACGGCAAGTGGGGTGTGGTGCCAGTTCAAATCAAAAAGCTATCTGGAGTTAATATTGAAAATGTCAAAAAGAAACAGAACATGGAGATAAATATATTAAGGTAAAATATTAAGATTTAGACATATTTAGAAAACGTGTATAAATTTGAACGCAGTGGGATTTAAACCGTTCAAGCGCTCTGACAACTAAGCCATGCGTTCTACGTCCAGCTGCTAGAATGCACCGTAAAGTTGGCCAATGTATGGATTATTTCTAGTTTCTACAAGTAACAAGAAAAAACATATTTTTTTTAATTACACGTTCGATAAAATCTTTTTACTCTTTTTTTTTTTTAAATTAATTTATACTTAGTTTAAAGACTTAGTTGACTGTTTTTGGTTTTTTAGAAAATGTCGCCACCCTAATATAATATTACTGATGGGCCTCTATCCGGACGTTCAAAATAACATACATGTAATCTGTGAAAGATGTATCGACACGCTATTTGGATTACTTCACGTGCAGGCGAGTATAGTTAATACTAAAAATCTGATTAATATATTATGAGACTAATGATGTCGCTGAATAGTGAACGTATGGCTGGACGGCTTCCAAGAGCCGCGGGTTCGAGTCCCGCTACGTTTAACGATTTCTAACAACATTTCAATATAAATATTATTAAAATTGAACTGATCACTGCCTTTACATGGAAGATATACAAGTAAAATAATAAAAAGTTACACCAATTTAAATTATAGTATTTAAGTAAAGTTTGTAATTGTAAGTTTGGGTGGAAACGCGGGCGGGTTAAAAAACTAATTAGCTATAGTCGTGTAGTTTTACGCAAGCGAAGCCACGAGTCGCTAGTTTTCAATAAATTTGCTTGGCTTGTGTGAGTAGCTTCAAAAATTGGGGTACGTTATATTCATTCAAAAAAAAAACGACTAAGCAACTATTTTTAATTCAATATATTTTAAAGTTTTATTTAAACTCTTAAGGAAATAAAAATATTTTAAAAGGTATAAAAAAATTTATATAACGACTCGAACTCTCGCACCTCTTGGACGGTTCGAAAGACCGGGTTTGAATCCCGCTACGTAAAAAGTTTTATACTTATACGTTTTCAAATATTTATTAATATGAATTTCAGGGCAGAATTTTAAGTGCGCAAACATCAATACACTATGCATTAGATATCGCGAATGCTTTAGTATTTCTGAGAATGCAAGGGTATTTGCACACTGAACTGTCGAGTATGAGCGTGGTGGTCACCGGCCAAGACACGGCCAAGTTGGCCGACCTCGGCTGTTGCGTGAAACTGTCTTCGAAGAGGGGAAAAGAAATTCAACAATATCATATTTATTCACCGGAACCGCTGTATGTCAATATGGCTGGTAAGAGAATATTTCAATTATTCTTAAATAAAAAAAACTCCTATTTACTCGCAGAGAATAAATAAAAATATTTTATTAATGTATAAAAATGTCATACGTGATAGATGTGAGTTCGATTCCCACTAGGGCGAAGGATTATATTTCCACAGTATACAGTCAGACACTGGCATATTGAGCCACGATGGTCTATGTCATGAATTTTCGCATTTATTTATTTATTTATTTAGATCCATCAGTGATAAAAACATTATATAAAATACAAATTAAAAGTATTAAACCTTAAAACTAAATGCCATTATCTTTTAAGATGGATACAGAATGCATTAATATAAAAACTAACAAACTAACAAATTGTACTGCATAGATTTGGATTAATACACAAACATTACATTAAAAACAAAGCTGCCTATAAACTATTTATAAAACATAGAGAAATTTAATGTAATAAACATTAAAGAAATATTATATTTTACGAAAATGAAAAGAAAATATAGCAAATTAGTAATTATTAAATCATTTTCTTATATAACATAACTTCAATCTTCAAATACACATAACATACGAACACATACACACTACATTAAAACACTTCTATGTAATATTCCATACAAATATATATATTTTTCAGCAGATACACAAGACTTACTTTCCGAATCTGAACCCCTGCTCTCTCAACGGTCGTCCGAGACTTACCTCAACGCCAACGCGGTGTCCAAGCACTACAAGGCCTATGCCGAGTCAGAGCACTATAGATGGCAAGCGCCGGAACTGTTCCTACCAGACGAGGACGGCTTAGTGTATTTGTGCTCCAAGAGTGATGTATATTCACTTTGTGTTATTATTTGGGAATGCTGTAATGGTTAGTTCTTTTCGTTTTTTTTCATGAATTTTGTATGCAACTTCACGCTTAATGTTGGTAGTTAGAGAGAATATATTGTAATGAATGCCCGAATTCGAGATATTGTCGCCAGAAAGGAGAAATGAAAATAATTAAACTATGATCATTCCATTAAACGGGGGCCTCATTGAATTTAATTTACAATTAATCAAAATTCGACGTTTAGCCATTATTTGAGAACACATACATGCCAAATATGTCACAATATGACAATATGTAAGTGGAGAGTGGAGTGTCTTGACACTAGGTTAGGTTCTGTCTGACTCTCCTGCTATGTGGTCAAAAGCGTGAAGCTGCTAACTCAATTAATTGTGCCTACATTTTTTACCTAAACTCAATTCTATTAGTTTTTTATCTCTGTTTATATATTTTTTTAATGTTGGACTATGCTGAGCCTGATGTGGTGTATGATGACGCAAGCTTGTCTATAAGGTACCTATATAAGTTTATATTATAAAAAAACATTAATTCTCTTTCAGCATGTCTGCCCTGGGAATCACAGTCCTATCAAAAACTGAAACAGCTCTATACAGTACAAAATACTGGTATAAATCTTCCTCAAGACGGCACATATCCGGGTAGTCTGTTATCACTGCTGCAGCGCGGTCTCGCTTTACAAAGAGATAAGCGTATGGATTTGGCTTCTTTGCAGACTACTTTGTTGACTGTTCAGGTGATAAATGTGTGGTTATGTCAAATTTAAGAGGAAACGTTTTTGATTTTAAAATATGTCAAATTTTAGGTTTTCATTCGACTACCTTTATTGTGTACAGTTTATTAAGGATAAGGATTTGTTTATATAAGTTCATAGCTGTTCTTATTAACTATTGTAATATTACTGATAAAACTTCATACAAGTATGGAGTAATATGAATCATAATTTAGGTTATTACTTCGCCAACGTCCATACCACATTCAACACACCGGTTCTCGTCCGATCACCGAAGTCAAGCAACGTCGGGCGCGTTCAGTACTTGGATGGGTGACCGCCTGGGAACACCGCGTGCCCTTGGCTTTTTGCTTCTTTTTTATATTTTTTACAATAGATTGATTTAAAATAGACTTTAAATCTAAATTATGTTTATTATATTCTTTTTTGTGGATTTTATAAATAATATAAGGAATAACTAAAATAATGTATTTTTTGTTTTCAGCGAAATCTTGACGAAATCGAATATATTGTCATTCCAGCTCGTTTGGCTAAGAGGAAATCGACATTAAGTGCGCAATCTTATGGCACAATCTCACCCACCGATTCCGAATGCTTGAGTCCCAACAATATTGAGCATAAAGCCATTATTCACAACCAAGATAGTCTCGATGACAATAAAAAAGAAAGGAACGCAGAGAGTCCTTTGTATGAAACTATACGTAAAACACACCTGGTCACATCTTACACTACTGAAAAATGCTTTATTTCTGATAAAGAAGAACGAGCCAGTAATCATTTCAACAAAATTCAAGAAAAAGACAGCCTTAGCGCATGTTCTACTCCTATGGCCAAATTACCTACCAGAATCAAAGATATGGAAACGCCCGGCACCTTATATAAAAGCGATTCTACCGAATACTGCAGTATCTTAAGTCCAGACACTCGGTTAAGCCAATTGGGATTTATTAGTGATAGTAATAAAGAACAAAGTGCTGAGCGCCCGACAGCTAAACTGAGTCGAAGTTTTACACCAAAATCGTATAAACCCTTACATATTAAAATGCCGGAATTTAATTTGGAGTCCATTAAAACTATAATGAAGGAAAAGGATAATAATGAACGTTCGTCATACAATTTTGATATAAAAAATTACAGTTTGCCCACGACGCCTATTGCTAGGAGCAATAAGCTAAGGAAGAACGCTTGGTTGTCGGGTGAATTGAATGTATCCAAGAGCAATGCTTCGAAAAGTTCCTCCCTGGCACCTAGTACTGAAGGTATTTTAATGGGTTTTTTATATAAAATTTGTTGAAGTATATTATGTAATAAGTAGTTTAGGTGCATATTAATTAGGAAATAGTAATTCCAAAATAAGTTAATGCAAAGCGCGGCGTTGAGTCCTGCCTGCCACTCAGCACGCAATCTCTCAAGTTCGAACGGAAAGTGGAGAACGGAGTGTTTTGACACTAGGTTCTTTCTGACTACCTTTTCAACATGTTATGGCGATGTCAATTTTAGTTTCGTCATTCGCATAAATAAATGTTTATTTTCAGTAACCAAATTATGTAATTTCGTTATTGCAAATAAACAAACCAATTTTTTTCTCAAAATCATATTAAAAATGAATAAAAAACCCAATTTGAATTTAACTTACTTAAGTAATTTTCACTTAAATAAATTTACTTAAATAAACGTAATAAAAACTAAACATATCTTTTTAACTAAATTTAATTATTAAACATATTGGATTGTGTAGATGTTATTGCTTATTTAAAGTAAATTTCCTTGGTATGTATGAGTCGAAATCTATACATATAATAAAAATTAACTGATCGCTGTATGGAATGTATGTGAAAAAAATATTGGGCATCTATCAATATAATAGAACCCAAAACAATTATTTTTAAATTTCTTTTCTGTTTATTTTGGTCTGATTACCTGTTTGTATATGGGTTTGGTATGGGTATTAAGAGAAAGGGCTTAACTTGTAGAATATAAAATATTATGTAAAAAATTAAATCCAAGACGGCCAGGCCAACACAAAATAATAGCTTGTTTAAAAAAAAATTAACTAACTTGTTTACATTTTACAGATACTGATACGAAGCGATCCGAAACTGTATTATTGTCTTCAGCGAATCCATCTTTAGGCGACGAAGACAAATCTGAAACTTTGTCGTCGAACCAGTTGGAAAGGAATGAGGAGACTTCGTGTGGTGCGTCGAGCGTCGGTACTATTCGAAATAGTTATACGGGCTTAAGGAGGTAGGCTGGAAAATTTAAATTTATATTTTTATAAATAATAAAAATGTAATATCATCACCTTTTTAATTAGCAATAATCATACGCATCCACTTAGACCTGCTCATCTAAATATTATGAATGTGGATTCAAATAACCTTTTAAAGAAGGGGTAAAAAAAAACAAAACAAATGTGAAATTGCAATATTGCGGCGTAAACGGTCATCTTCTGATCGTGTTGACTTATAAGTTTATTTTTTCACAGCTGAAGGAAGCCATATACTTGCCGTATAGTTTGTTGTAACAGGTTCTTAAGAATAAGTTATTTGATAAATCCGATAATTTTCCTTTATCTTTATATATCGTCGATGCGCGTGCAATACTGCGGAAGAGTTGTAAATACCGTTTATATATATATATTTTTATAATTTTACGACAAGCTTAATAATTTGGTAACAAGTGTAGTGTTCATCCGCGTGACCTATAGATATATTTCGTATTTCTGGCAGCCATTTCGTAAAACAATGCAATTTCTAAAAAATTAAAAAAATGGGAGAAACTTTTCCTCCCAAGACCCTCGAGTACTCAATATAAAATTTCACATCACAATCGGTTCAACGGGTTGGTCGTAATGACGTCACAGACAGCCAGTTTCCTTCGCATTTATAATATTTGCATGGACGAGGGTTCTTACTGAGTAATTGAAACAGCGACATAAGCTAATAAGCTCTTAGAATTTGTAGCCGTGGAATTCAAATTGAGCACTTTTGTATATCTATATCACATTTCAGTATAGTATTGCTCAGAATATATAATATCAAGGAAGTAGAGCAAATCCGTGACTTGGGTGTACTGTTTGATAAAAAGTTGACATTTATATCTCATATTGAACAAATAATAAAAACAGGGCCTCAAAGCTGCTAGGGTTTGTACTGCGAAACATAAAAGGGTTACGTGATAACAGGGTTCAGATACATTTGTACAACTCTCTTGTGCGCAGTGTCTTAGAATATTGTTCAGTGGTATGGAGGCCTCACTATGCAACTCATTCGCTACATATAGAACGATTGCAAAAAAGATTCTTGCAATACTTAGTGTTTTCTAATGGGATTTCAAATAAGAAAGTACCTTCTTATTGTAAACAATTAAAACACTTCCGAATGATTGCCTTAGAAGAACGAAGAAGGTCGTTAGTTCTATTTTTTGCGTTCAAAATTTTCACCAACCGACTAGATTGGCCTCAGTTGCTTAACAAATTTTATATACGTGTACCAATAAGGCTCCCACGTAGTAAAATCACTACCCTTTGCACACCACCTCGGAAAACAGTGTTTTGGATCCAACTCTCCTGTTCCTAAGCTCTGTAGGTTTGTCAATGAGTACAGTGACCTACTAGATATTAACGCTGATTCGACAAACAAAATTCGACTCTTGTTAAATAATAAACTCCGATAATCTTAAGAATGTATGTATTATCCCAAAGCAATTGTCTTTTATTTAATTTTGGATAAATTGTATATGTGTTTTCTGTGTTGCATAACAGAGTGGGCGACGCGCCGGCGGACTTCTCGGACGGGGCGCCGCTGTGGCGCGCGCGCTCGCTGGCGTGCGTGTCGGCCCGCCCGGACGACGCGCTCGCCGCCGTCAACGTGAAGCCGCTCGTGGCCATCCACGAGAAGTGGATTCACGAGGCCAATAAGAAGACGGGCCGGTCCTTGTCCTTGCCGGAGGATCATCGGTTAGTTAGCACTGTTCCTCTCTCGAGTATCGTAACAGTGTCTCAGATGAATCCAGAATACTTTACAGACTACGGTTATCTTACCTAGGCGACATATTCGCATAAACGACAAAGCCCTTTCATTATGACAAAAAAAAAAGTATTTATATTAAAAATAACATCTCTGCCTGCCGGATTCTGAAGAGTAAATTTCAAATAAATCTCTCAACAGTAATCATACCACCATCGGTTATGAACACCGTTTATTTATACTTAGTTTCGCCATGAATATTGTTCAAAAGAAAAATATATATTTTTTTTAACTGTACGTAATATTTATTACTATTACAATGTGTTAGTTTATAATACATTAATATAAAACCATTAAAAAAAATAAAAATAATTATACTTATACTATTCAATATAAAAAGAATTTTTCGAATAAAGCTTATTCGAAGTGGGTGCTGCCTGCAAAATGTCTTAAACGTTGAGGCCAGTTATCAATAGCAGCACGCACTCTTTCTATGGAAAAATGCTTCACTGCCAATGGTATGGATTGTTTTAGGGACTCCAAATTATCACGGCGTTTAGAGCAAGCCTTACTCTATAAAACTGACATATTAATCATAATCCATTGGATTAAGATCAAGACTAGATGATAGAAAGTTTTCAGCTCTGATCCGGAACGTGCGTTTCTAGCCTAGAATGAGTTGATCGAGCTTTAAGACCCGGCGCCGAGCGTTGCTGGACCATTCTTGGTTATTTAACATAGTATTGTTAAGGGGCTTATCTACCTTCTCGAGAACGGTACCTTGATAACACTGTGCCGATGTCTGTGACTCGTTCACAGCTAACACCCCGCCAAACCATCCCTGTTGTCGGATAATGCTCACGTTGTACTCTGTTGACTAATTGGGAAGCTTCTTTAGAGCTTTCAGCATAAATACGTTTTAGCAGAATCACTTTGGAGATACAGGAAAGGCCAAAAATTGTTATTTTTGTTACATCTTTAAATCATTTTTAAATATTAGCACTGCTCCATCAGGTCCCTTTGTTATCGTCAATTATCGGCATATCACTTTTTTGTTTTAACAAGCGTTTTGCTATGTATAAAGTAGAGTTCCACTTCGTTAGTAGCAATAATGTCTAATACTTCAAGGTTGGAACTTCATTGACTCATTAACATCCGTTTCATCTCTAGTATACATTATAGTCGTATGTCCCACAGCGGCCAAGTGTCGGCAGTGAAGCCGGCCTCCCACCGCGTGGACACGCTGGCGCCGCGACACCTCACACATACCTCCGGTAAGAACACACTGTCCTATATAATACTACACACTTAATATATATTTAGTACACACTGATAATAAAATGTCTTTTTTTTTCTATTTTTTGTATTGTTTATTGATAAATTTCACGTACGACTGGTGTGTGGTGACTTAGTTTCTTAGTAGGAACTACCAAAGCAACTTTTATATTTACAAAAAGTCTACATTTTAAATTGTTGAATTGTGCAGTAAAAAGAGATACACACTCGTTTAATTAAATATGCAACGTCTAATTTCATTATATTACAAGATATTAATTTTACTTACATACCACACCCAAAAATATGAGGAGATTGCTTAACCCATTAACGCCCTCTGTACCCACTCGTGTACAACACTACGATGCCGCACTGTGTGTTGTTTATCTGTGGTGTCTATGAAATGATGAATTATTTTTAAAATAGATAACACTAGTATTCAATAAAAAACAAAAAATTGGCGGTAGCGGGAAAATAAATGTCATTTTTTTTAGTTTGTAATACGGATTGTGAACTAAGTTACGAAGGTAAGATATCTTAATTTATTTTTATTATAAATAATAACAAATATTGTTATTTTTTTTGTTATATTATATTGTTAGTCTTTATTTTGACGTATAACACCATTGAAATAACGATTTGTGTGAATAAATATACATAAGAGTTCACTTTATTGCAATGTACTCGGTCAGGTACAATGGGCAGTTGTGTACTATAAATTGTCATTTCTTTACAGGTGTATTTTAACATTTTACAATGGCAAATCGTCGTGTCTTTACATGCCAAAATGACTATTCAAGACTCGAAGAAGCCCTTGAATCAGTAATGTCCTGCAACTTTTCCAAGAGAGGTACTTGGAACTATTGAGGTAATTCCACTTCGTCCCGATCATGATGTTTCAGATTGGGACGATAGTGACGAAGAACCACTATCAATCAGACCTGTATCGTATCAGACCTGCAAAACGAGCGAGAAATCAAAATTCAAACGAACCTGTATGGAGAAAATCTATGCCTATATATAGTACAACCCATGACGTTACCGATACCATTCAGCGAAGACAAAAAAGCGTCGTTGACTCATTGAAAGAACATAACCCTGTGATGTTTTAAAAAATATTTGATGATGAATTTACAAACTTGATAATAGAAAATAGTATGTTGTATGCTGGTCAAAATAATAGACACAATTTTGAAATCGATAGAGCCGATTTGAAAGTATTTTTGGGCATATTGATGCTTACAGGATATCACGAATTGCCTTCTGAGCGTGCATACTGGAGTTTAGATGAAGATCTTGGTGTTCCACTGGTCGCTAATTGCATGTCACGTAATCGATTTTTAGACATCAAAAGAAACCTGCTTTTCGTCGACAATTCTCTAGCGGTTAAGGTTCAAAAGATAAAATGTTCAAAATGAGGCGAGCGAGATTGTGCGAGCTTATTCAGAAGAATTCGTGCCAGTGGGGAGTTTTTCATGAAAACTTGTCCGTTGATGAGTCGATGATCAAATATTTTGGCCGTCATCCCGCCAAACAATTTATAATGGGGAAGCCTGTGCAATTTGGCTATCGAAATTGGGCAGCAACAAGTTCAGACGGCCACTGCTATACCTTTGATGTATACTGTGGCAAATCTTTAGAAGTTTCTGCTGATCCTCTGGGCTCGAGAGTTGTAAAATCATTACTAGAAAAGATGCCAATTATTCCCAGCGAGCACATCGTGTATTTTGACAACTTCTTCACGAATTATCAGTTATTACATGATTTGCGACTCTCAGGCTACCGGGCCACAGGTACGATAAGAGAGAATAGAACTAAGAAATGTCCCGTAACTAATGTAAAGGCTATGAAAAAACAACCAAGGGCAGAGTATGACTGCCGTTTTGACATAAAAAATGAAATCACAATCGTACGCTGGAAAGACAACAATGTATGAAAACCCTATGTGTTGAACGACCATGTTTCGAACAATTCCACTCCTAATCTGCCCATTGTACCCAGCCGTGTACACCCCTGTAATTTTTTAAATAAACTATTTTCTTCAGATTTTTATTCATGCACCTTTTATTTAGTCCATAATGATGCAATAAATCAAAAGAAATAGTAATGTTCACAAGTAGTTTAATGTTGGGCGTTAATGGGTTAATTAAAATTATAATATTTAATATTCTATACTATAATATTTAATATCCTAATATTTAATAGTCTATATAATATATAGAGCTAGTTGGAATTAAAAAAAAAATCTTTTAAAGAATATATACACGATACTACAGATACTTGATCCTTTATTTCCGTTTTATTATTGTTTTTATCATAATTTCACTAAATTAATCTAAATAATTACGTAGATTAAAGGCTAGATTATAAATGTACGAGTTTTTATATTACTTCTCGTACATATTAGCACGATTGCTGATTTATATTGATCACTTTCAATATGTAAGAAACTTTTATTACTTGTAAGTTATTTGTTTTTTTTTGTTTTATAGAAAAAATAAAAGCTGAATTGAAATATATGTATATAAATAATAAACTATAACAATGTAGACTTCTTGTTAATATGATAAACTGTATTTATTCTGAGTTTAATAAATATCTATTGCTAATATTTTTATATCAGGTGAAGGTATCTAATTCTTACCGAATAAAAAATCCCTAAACTGTGGGTTAATTGCATTAATAGAAGACATGCATGCATGGCGTCGCAAAAACAGAATTTTCGAAGAAAAAAAAGAACCTTTATATATATATCGTCATCATTATAAAACATAATATTATTTTTTATATAAATAAATAAAAATAATGAGGTATACACGATGGTTGTGGATTCGATTCCCACTTGGAGGAATGGTTATGCTTAAATTATTTTAATTTCTCGTCTTGTCCCCCCCACAAGGCACAGCGCGGCGTTGAGTTCTGCCACTCACTCTGTCACACAGTGTCCCGGATTCGGGCGAAAAATAAAGAACTTACTGTATTGAACCTAGGTTTCTCTTACTACCGTGCTATGTGGAAAAAGCTCCGCGAAGTTCCAAAAATAATAATTAAAAACCAAAATTAATCAAAATAATTAATATTGGTTTTTAAGTTTGATATTTGTGTATAGGCATTTAAAAAAATCCTATAATGCGTAGAATTAATTCAAATACGAAAATACGAAGTCACATTCATTCATGTCCTTAATTATCTTAAGAGAAGTCATAAACCTGTCCTAACTCCTTAATTAATAGTAAGATAGTTAAGAAATTATATATATATAATTTCTAATGTATAATTAACTATGGGCACTAACAGGCAGATTTTATATTTTATATTTTGAAATCATTTGATATTATATATTGGACTTACTACCAGCTTAGCATTGAAATTTACTAACCAAAGTGATTGCCAGAATGAACCTATTGCATGAACTATAAAAAATATTTTGGTATAACATAATTTTAGTACCAGGGTACTCTTCTACTGAGAAGAGGATTTACATTTGTAAAATTGAATTATAATTTATCTAACTCTTATTTCTCTATGAATAATGAATAGCCACCTTCACGCTCACCTCCACTTAGCAAGGTATATGTCACTTTTATAAGTGTATGTCAAACACATGGTAGTATGTGTAATATGCCTAATGCATTATTATAAAAAATATTAGCTTTCTTTGCTTCTTCTCTGTATAAACTTTGAGTATGTCAAATGACATTAAAAATTTGACATAAGTTTTCATTTATTCTATTAATGTATAGAATATATAGATAGTAAGCTAAGTATGTGTTTGTTAAAGCATTAAAGATTCTTTTTTTTTTCTCTTTTTAATATTCGTAATATAAAGTTTTTTTATAATTCTAACAGGAGTTGATTTATTTTCTTTCCGGTGAAGGTTTTTTTTTGTTTCTTTTTTCTTATTTAACATTGTAACTACATCAATAAATATTTAATTTAATTTCAAAGATGTTTTATTACTTTAATTAGGGATAACTTTTTAATGTTCTGTTTTCAGAAAAATATATGTTCTTTTAATATTTTTTGAATGATGGTAATATTTATTTTGCAAAACTTATAAATGTTATAAGTTTTGCAAAATAAGATATAAAGGTATTTCTTATTTTACATATTTATTTATTATTATATTTTACATAAATTATTATTAACAATACTGCAAGAATTATTTTCTGTCGATTTCGCTTTTAATTTACAGGTCACTGGGAGCAGTACTGTCAAGCGCGTGAAACTATTTCCAGAAGTATGAATTTCCATCCCCAGGACGCTACATGGAAGAAAGCTTCAGAAAAAGGGTACATTAATTTATTGTTTAATTTTACAAACTTTGCATGCTTTTTTATATCGATTGAAACATTCAAATTGAAAAGTGAAATGAAAAGCTCTCAAATATCTCGCTCTGAACAGGTTTTGTTTTGGGCATTTGCAATTTTCTAATAGCTTAGCTAGACTATCAGGGTTCTTCATCAGCTGTTCCGTATCTTGAATTTTTATATGTCAACCAGAAACAAGCTGGGCTTATATTTTTATGTGTGAACGGATAATATTCATCACGCTGTAAAACATTTCGTAATTTGTCATTGGGGAGCGGGACACTCTTATTGGCCGAGTTCTCAGAAGCTGCGCTTACTGCAAACGAAGTTGCGGACAGGTACGAATTAATAATAAAGAAAGTTATTAGGGACTTTTGTTTAATAAATGCTTAATATAAATGGGTATAAATAACAAGTTCTTTAGTCTGTTTTATCAATTCAATTTTTTTTTATTATTCACACATCAATTGTTTTATTATTTATTGTTGTCAAAAGGAATAATTGGTAATTTTATGTTTTTAAAGTGTTCTTTGACAAACTTATTTACAGAAAGAAAATATTGTAAAACATTTCTCTCATCCCTAGGAATACTTGGATTTGTATTAAACTTAAATAGCTTATTAGTATTGCGTATTTTCAGGACGATAACTGAAGATGTCATTAGTAAAACAAAAATCGACCAATCTACAGACACGTTGAGTATAGAAGAGTTTATAAGAGACCTCATACGCAAAGAGTTTCAACACTTAGTCAGTGAAATGACAGACAATATATCCGATTCTACTCACAGCTTGCACAAATCTGACGAATTCTTGAACAAAGGTGTGGCAAATGTCATGGAATCTTTAAAAAATGGCGAACAAACAGACCGTAATGCTAAAAAGTCCCAAGACCCGATAAAGTCCTTTTCGAGGGTGAAAATCAACGGAAATAACAAACCTTTGTTACAAATAACTTTCAGTAGGTCCGGCGAGAATAATCTGCAAGTACTCGACAATTGTGTTAATGTAACCATATGTGATTCTAATGGCGGCAAAGAGAAGCTCAATATTTCTGTAGAGGACACTTTGACGGGTGAAGATTTGCATATTAACTCGTTGAAGAGGTGCCAAGCCTTCAGTGCTATTCAGGTTTGTATAGTATGTGTAATAATGATTATCGCATAGAGATACAGTATGTAGGTCGTGGTGGCGCAGTGGGACAGCTGACTGTAAACGTGGTTGGTTGCGAGTTCGACTCCCACTCGGGGGGAGATTGTATTTTAAATATTTTCATTTCTCCGCTCTGGTACCAAAGACAAAGCGCGGCGTTGAGTTCAGCAGTAGCTGAACTTGAGTAGTTGAGTACAACAAGCAACGTCTCTATTTCGGGTGGAAAGTGGAGAACGGAGTGTCTTAATACTAGGTAGGTTCTCTCTGACTACCCTGCTACGTGGGAAAAGGCGTGAAGCTACACCTTTTTGTTGAAGGTTTTTTCATAATGTCACTTTGTTCTTTGTTTTCCAGCCGGATTAGGGACATTGCTGTGTTTTTATAAGTTTTACTTTATTTTAATTAAATTAAATAATTGTATGGAATTGTTTAATTGTATTTCTTTTTTACATAATGAATTAATCGCTAGATTTATTACTGGTAATGCTTTACATTTTTATGAAACCATATGAATGCTAATTCCCATACTAGTCTCGCCAACGTCCATACCACGTTGAACACACCGGTTCTCGTCCGATCACCGAAGTCAAGCAACGTCGGGCGCGTTCAGTACTTGGATGGGTGACCGCCTGGGAACACCGCGTGCCTTTGGCTTTTTGCTTCTTTTTTATATTTTTTGTTATTTATATATACTTAGTCTTGCCATAAATATTGTTACAAAGAAAATAGTCCGTAACATTTATTACTATTACAGTTAGTTTATTGGCTGCAAAACAGTCCTTTAAACTTTGAAGCCAGGTATCAATAGCAGCACGCACTCTTTCTAAGGAAAAAATCTTTACTGCCAATCGTATGGATTGTTTTAGGGACTCTTAAAAATTATTATGGCGTTTAAACAAGCCTTACTGTCCGAAACTGACCATAAATCATAATCCAGTGGATTAATGACTGTGCGCAGTCTTGCTGAAAGGACCATTCTTGGTTATTGAACATGGTGTTGTTAAGGGGCTTAACTACCTTCTCAAGAATGATATCTAAAGACAATTGTACTGGTGTTTTAAGATACCTTTTTCACAAAAACATGGCTGTCACTCCTTCATAGCTAGCACCCTAGTAATTAAATAATATTAACAAATTTTTGTTTCTAACGTATAACGAATACTTTAGTATTTTTTGTAATTCTTTTATTCACAACTGTTTTTGTAAAAGAAGACACTAAACAAGCAAATAATTAATGAAATAATACTATACATTTTTTTTTATATAATTTATTTCAATTGACAGGAAGCTCGAAGCACCGAAGACTTGTATATAGATGACGACTTGTCCACGATGCAAGAGAACTTCGGCGGCAAAGTGAAGCTCATACCGCTACACGGGTCTTTGCACGAGATCCTCTGCGAGAAGGAGGACGACTGCTGCCTCATCAAGGTGAAGCAGGAGAACGGCTGCGACACCATCTACTTCAGAGGCGACAACTCCGACAGCGAGTCCCGGGACGCCCTCGACGGCGCCGACCGGCACAAAGACACGGTGGTCTTCAAGAGGAGCATCTCCCTAGTGGAAGAGAGGATCCAACGGATCTTCCCCAAAGAAAAACGACAAAACCCAGTCGCAGCTCTTAAAAAACTCAACGACAAATTGAAAACTCGGCCCAAATCCGAAATATTTATCAAAAATATTAACAACGAGACCCGCGTGCTGAGCAACAGTAGCCCTTCCCTTATCATGAAGGGCGACAAAGACGAAGTGGAGTTAAACATTGAAAATGTCATGAGCTACCAGGACTCCTCCTCTGACGAGTGCCTCAAGTGTCAGGTCGAAAACGACGACTTTGAAATGCTTGAGCGGGAAATAGAACTAGACCTTGCGAAAACCCTCACGCCTCTGACTTGTGGCTGCCTCGAGAAAATATCTGAGGAAAATCTCTCAGTCATGAACGATGACGTCGACAAATACTGATTCTCAAACTAGAACTTTTGAAGTACAATTGCTATATTAAAATTACATCAGGAGTTTTTTTTTTTTTATTATTTTGTTTACAATTCTTAGCATGCTGTTTCGTGGCTGGTCTTCCATTGAAAAGTACAAAATTTAACTTTTATTTAGATGTTATTTTCTTTAAAAGTCGCCCGCCATGTCGCTCGACCGTCCACTCGCATTTAGGGAACCCAAAGATTATTTATCGTTTTAATAGGTGTTTCTTTTAAGATTTCTCATTGTAATTGTTTTTTTTTTTTTTATAAATGAACAATAGTGAAAGGCTATGTGATTTTAGTATTAAGTAGCACTAAACATTCCACTGTTGTGATTTTAGAATAGTTTTTCACAATTTTATTTATCATTTCTATTTTGTCACTGTTAATTTAATTTTATTGTACCTTATTATATAGTCTTCTCGTTGCATGGACCAAAGTTTACTAAAATGCATACATACATAGATATATTTTCCTAACGTTTTTTTACACTATTTTCTGAAAGTCAAGTTTTAAAGTGTTTTGCGATTAAGATATTATTACGACATCGTTACTGAGGTGTTGATTTTAGACGTAATTGTTAAAATAAAAACGTTACTCGTGAAAAAGTATTTTATTTAATCATTTTTCTAACATTAGTATATATAAGTATAGAATGTCTACTACTTAAAGCTTACAAAATAGCTTAGGTTAGAAGAGACTACGAATACAATCACTACTATTGTTTTGAAATGCATTGATTTTCCTGTACAAGACAACAAACTGCGTAGATATAGAGTCTCTAATTATATGTAATTAGATATAATATCATATCTCAGTCATTTAATATTGAGGAACAATAAAAAATAAACGAAATTTTCTACATACTTCCTGTAATGTGGAATAAAACACATTTTAGTTGATAGTTGTAATTATCAGTGCAAAAATATGAAATCAAATATATATATATATATATATTTGATTTCAGGTATATATATATATATATATATATATATATATATATATTTACATTAATAAGACTAGTAGTTTACGAGAAAACTACATTATCATCTATGAAACATATTTTACATACAAATTTAACACAAATAAAATAATTAGAATTTAAATTAAGGTAGTAGTTTTATACCAAAACTATATAACGCAAAAATTTAAATTTACATAAATTTAAATTCAATTACATATTCTTAAGAATGAATACGCTTGTTAACATTTTAAGAAAAATAAATTCAGTCATTTACGAGTACTTTTCGGACAATTTAACGTAAACAGCTTTAACTTCGGTGTAGTTTTTAATGCCGTACGCGCCGTTCTCGCGTCCGATGCCGGATTGCTTGAAGCCACCGAAGGGCACTTGGTTGCAGAACACGTTATAGTCGTTTACCCACACAGTGCCAGCTTGGAGACCCTAAAATTAGTAATATATCAAAAATTTATATAAAAAAAAAAAAAAAAAAAAAAAAAAAAAAAAAAAAAAAAAAAAAAAAAAAAAAAAAAAAAAAAAAAAAAAAAAAAAAAAAAAAAAAAAAAAAAAAAAAAATATATATATATATATATATATATATATATCATAAAATTATTCAATTATTCAATATTGCCTGGAAGAGATCACCTGTGGTGATAAGGCCGCCTACACAACCAAAATTGTTACTATCTTATATGTCTTATCTCTTCAGTTTCGTCTTATTCGCATGTGAAAATAAGAAAATTCAAATTGGTATAAATAATAAATATAATTTACATTTATGAGGTAGTTGGCCTTGTCGAGGTCCTTCGTGAAGAGTGCGGCGGCCAGACCGTACTCAGAGTTGTTAGCGCGCTCCAGTACTTCGTCCAACTCTGAGAACTTGATGATTTGCTGGACTGGACCGAAAATCTGTACATAAAACAAGATTGCCTATATGAAATTTTAGATTTTAAATTATAATAATTGATAAACAATGTTTTTTTTAGCTCATCCACAGTCGTCAACCTCTTTCATACACGTCCTCCGGTGGGCCTCTTGCTATTACGTCACCTTCCTCTAATATTATCGATACTATGTTCTCGTAGGTCTATCGCATAATTATCTTCATTTTTACTATAACATCCATATACGACTGCATTTTGTGCATTTCTTCATTGCGGATTCGAACAGCTAACCTGACTCCGCACATCCAACTAAGAGATTTTAGAAATTTTTTTTATTCTTCTTCTGACATACTCACGTTTCATTTAACACAAATAACACTCAGATGATTCACCACATCTAGTATTTCAATCATCTACTGTTCCATCCCTCCTCTTACAGTCCACGTAGCTACTTATAGCTCCAGTCTCCGTCGTAGTTTACCGCTGTCAGATATAGCGTAGTGGGTGACGGTCCCCAATTGTCACACCAGCGGAGACGCCTTGGCGTTGCAGTCCACTATTAACCCACCAGGACCCCACCCTACCCTACTTATGACAACTATAAATTTAAATAAAAAGTTAATAGTTAAAATTATTTTTATATAAATAATTTATTCCCGTGTTATCATAACTAAATACTACATGAAAATTAATACTTAAAAAATATGTGTATAATTAGACATGCCACTTATTACTTGTGATTATATTGTATCCCTTAGTTATATTATTTAAAAAATGTAATTTTTATTATTTATTTATGAGAGAGAGAGAACGTAGTAGTGATAAGACTCTACTTTCTCCAAGAAGAACCTTTTATTTCTTGGAGAAATCTTTATACAAAAAAAAAAAATCAACCGAGTGGGAATCGAATTCACAACCAATAGCGTTTACAGTCAGACTCTGCCCCGGATGGATGGAGTGAGGAAACAACTATTATTTTTATGCAAAATGGCAAATATTTAAAATCGTAAATACACGCGCTAAAGAAAAAAAATATATAAAATTACATGTTTATACTTATTATATATAATTCAATCAAATATCGATGTATTTATATTTTTGGCATGTAATTTGCAATCCAAACTGGTTAAGAATATTTTATGGTCTCAAGGTCACATCTATATTCGTATCTCCGCACAAGTCGTTACAGATGCTAGATATGTTATCGGTTATAACATATTTGCACTAGAATATAATGCCGCTTTCAATATACGAAGCAAATTTTTAAATTATATACTATAATATTGTTTTTCCTTTATTTCCTAAGTGTGTGATAAAATAAAAATAATCACTTTGATAAAATGTTAAGAATATTCAATAAATGGCATTCTCTCTTGCCACTTGCTCGTAGAATAATCTTTGGCGAGCAGATATTTGTAAAAATCAATCTACAGTGATGCTAACAACAGAAATAAGTTGGCCTAGCGGTCACAGCGCTTGGACGGATTCCAAGAGGCGCGGGCTCGAATCCCGCTGCGTTCAAAATGAGTTTTTTTTTTGAAGTAATAATTTTTTACATAGAAGAATGCAAATACAAGGTGCCATAATAAACTCATTCGAGTTCTACCGTGCACCAGCGTCGTCAAACATTTATACAATTAAAAACGTATAACCATTTTAAATATAATTTTCACTCACACATATACTCGACCATATAAAAAAGTAAAAGCATAAATGAGTAGAACTGAAGGTCTATCTGATCAACATAAACGAGTTTTCATTCAATAAACAAAAGACTTCGAGTGTATCAGTATATACAGGCTGACTGACTGACACTTAATTTGTTTCTTTTACAAGTACAATTATTTTTTTATTCTAATAGAGCTCACCGTGCGCAGTGGTAGACAACGTCTAAATGTAAACGCGACTGGTTGTGATTCGATTCCGACTCGTGGGAACGGTTATATTTAAAATATGTTTTTTCCCCGTTCTGATAAAATAAAGCGCGGCGTTCAGTTTCGCCAATCAACACGCAATGCCTCTATTTCGAGCGTAAAGTGAGTCTTGCCACTCGGTCCCCCTGCCCGGCCTTCGAATATAGCGAAAAATACTAAAAGAAAATTATAATAACTCGTCATCTATTTTAATAATATATTTTTTTTCGAAATTAGTGTCAAAATATTTATATACATATAATGTTCATAAGTTCATATTATGATTCTATAATTAGTAACTAATTGTCTGCCAAATATTTTAAATCTACATATTTTTATTTCATATATTCAAGTGATTCTGCTCATTTATTAATTTTAAAATGGTATTGACACGTGTTTTACTGTATTGAATATAACTTTCG
This sequence comes from Podotricha telesiphe, assembly GCA_038994665.1. Taxonomy (NCBI): domain Eukaryota; kingdom Metazoa; phylum Arthropoda; class Insecta; order Lepidoptera; family Nymphalidae; genus Podotricha; species Podotricha telesiphe. The sequence continues at coordinate 2,033,047 of JAOYRR010000327.1, forward strand.
ACATTTTGATTTTTTTATATCTATATATATATATATTTTTAAGGAAGTTTTTATATAATATTTAACTGATGCGAGCGAAACTTGGGTCCTTCGAGTGTGTATGTGTGCACTAGCACTGGTGCGTCCTTGACAGTGATTCGTCTTACTAATAACCATCTAATAGTTCCGCTTTAAAAAAAAATTCTTGTCCATATCGTTCTTGCGTGCTGGGCATATTCCGTAAAAGAAATTCAGTTTTCTCATGAAGAAAGTAAATTCTCCTAACTGTGAATTGTGCGGAGTGGACGATGATATTCACCATTTCTTAGTGGAATGTGTCCGTAATGCCGGGGCTCGTCGAGACTTAATTCGTCAATATAATTTAAATTTAAGAGATGTAGGTGTTTTACAATGTTTATTGTCTGAACCTTGTTCTGTGGTAGCTAAGATGTTATATAAATTTAAGTATAAATAGTGTTCTTAGAAGATTAAGGAAATGCTATAATTGTGTGTTTGAAGATTGTTTTAGGTAACGATGGGGCTGACATTTTTGTATTATTACATAAAAAGTCCCTAAATAGAAAAAATATATATATATATATATATATATCGTTCTTGTGTCAGGGTATTTTATATTTTACTTATAGCATTGTATTAGTAATGTAATAAAGGAATACTCCTGGTGTTCTGCTCACGACATATTGGTCCTATATTCACACAGTATTGCAACTATGAAAGCATCCCGTTCTGATGACTCACCTCAATCCTAGCAATATCCATATCGTCCTGGACGTCAGCGAACACGGTGGGCTGCACGAAGTACCCGTCGCGGGGCACAACTCCGCCGCCCGCAACCAGCCGCGCGCCCTGACGCTTGCCAGACTCTATCAGGTCCAGAATCTTCTTATGTTGATCCCCGTCGATCTGTTTTAAGGAATTGCAATATATATACCCGTCTGATATGATATTTGTATAATAAAGGTGCTACTGCACCTGTTCTTAATCAAACTATTATATTTAGTTATTGTAATTTCCATCATCATCACTGGCACCATGCTAATTAAACAAAAGGCACTTTATAAGCCATCTGCCTATCCTAAGGTGGACCTTCTATAAATTTTCGAGACATCGCTTGCGTATATACTCAGAAATTGCACATTATAGAAAATATTTTAATATAAACATTCCTTCGACTAGGAACGGATTCAGAAACATTATGGGCCTTTCAATAAACTTCAACTGTCTCATAATATTCTCTCTCACTCTCTTTCTCTACAGAGATGCTAACAACAAATGTAAGGTGTAATAAGCGTATAAAAATTTAAACGTAGCTGGATTTAGAACGCATGGCTTAGCGGTTAGAGCGCTTGAACGGTTTTCAAGAGGCGCGGGTTCAAATCCCGCTGCGTTCCAATTTTTGTACGTTTTCTAAATATGTCTGTGTATTATTGGTTAATAAATAAACACTTTTTTGGAAGCTTTATATGAACTTACAATGTATGTTTGTTCGGGTGGAATCTTGCAACTCAATTTTGAAGCATATAACTTTAGTTTTGGTTGGTTAGCTGTGTGTGACGTCAATGAAAACTCAACATGGCGGAAATAACCAAGATAGTGAACGAGTAATATTTTATAATGCCTTCCTACAATATGGATATCAAATGAAAGAGTTTACTTAAAATCATTCGAAAAACGCTAGTTTTCAAAAATGATTTTTACTTTTAATTTATTCTGATTGAGTTCGATTCTCACTCGGAGGAATGATTATTTTTAAAATATTTTCATTTCTTCGCTCTGGTACCCAAGACAAAGCACAGCGTTGGAAAGTGGAGAACGGAGTGTCTTGACACTAGGTTCTCTCTGACTACCCTGCTATGCTACCGGGAAAAGGCGGAAGCTGAAAAAATAAATAAACATATGCGAATATTCACTTGTGGGCCCTGTTCAGTGTCGGGCAGGAAGGGGTCGCCCACCACGCGCTTGGCGGCGCGCGCGGCTGACATCTCCACGAACTTGTCGTAGATCGAGTCTTCTACGAAAGTTCGGGAACCTGTTCATTCAAATAAATTCGCTTAAAAATCTTTTTATTGGTTTTTGACTTGATTGACATATAACCAATCGCATTGAATGTAAACAACATACGAATGGTGTCCGTTTCTCGTAAAAAAAAAAAATGAAAACAAATTATAATATTTAACTATGGTGATGGTCACGGTAATTGGTTGCCTTGCACGTTCCAAATTTGAAAAACATCACTGGCACACCCACCCCTTACCTTAAATGACCTATTATAACTTAACCACAGTTAACATCAACTCATTATACTTAGCACAATACGTAATGACTTTTATTAAAGCAAAAAAAGAACACCTCGCTGCACACCCATCTTTTACCTGACAAGTCCTAGCGTAGCTTAACCATTTCCTTCGCTAATTTGTCTCTACTTACCAGCGGTACAAACTTGTCCCATATTAAAGAACAGCGCCTGATGCGCTTGCTCCACGGCGTAGGGCAGGTCGGCGTCCGCCAGCACTATGTTAGGGGATTTCCCGCCTAGTTCCAGAGTAACGCGCTTCACGTTTCCGGCGGCGCCGCGTTGGATTAACTTGCCTACTTCCGTTGAACCTGGTCCAAATCAAATAATACATAATTAATTCTTGCTCAGAATAATATTTTAGTAACTTAATAAATAATTTTCGTGCTCTTTTTAATTAGATGTTTTGAATTTGAATAGTTTACTTATTCTTGCTTTACATATTACTTTGATATATTATATTATACTTGATCGTGGTATTCCTGAACTACCTCCAAATTCGATTGCTTAATTTAGAGTTTTATTTTATCTAGTAACAATTAAACAATAGTTTTTCATTTAGTTTAGTTTAGTTTAAATAGTATAATGTCATTTAACTTTAATAAGTCTATATATTAAAGAAATACATACGCCACTGTAACGCAGTTTGACAACGTTTGACTGTATAAGCGATGGTTGTGGGTTCGATCCTCACTCGGGGGAATGATTATATTTCAATTATTTTGATTTCTCCGCTCTGGTGATAACAAATAACTATATTGCGTGATACTTAACACGCAATGTCTCCGATTCGGGCGGAAAGTGGAGACCAGAGTGTCTTAACAATATGTTTCTCTCTGCCTACCCTGCTATGCAAAGCATATGCAATAAAAGCGTTAAGCAGAAATAGAAATATATATCTATATATCTATTGCACTGCCTTGTACTTTTTTTTAATAGTTTTGTATACGCAATATAGAATGAAACAAATCAATTTATATTTTAACATCTTGTGAGGTAACTAGAACTCAGAACAACTAGCCAAGTAAAGTAGAAGTACCCATAAAACAATTTGATTTCGAATAACTTTTCTTCTTGCTAAACGTTCAATCAATACCCATTTATATGAGGTCCCACAATATATCATCACCATACCCACCTGTAAAGGCAATTTTGTTGACATCGGGGTGTTCCACTAACGCTGCGCCCGCGTCGCCGAAGCCGGGGACCATATTGACTACGCCCGGGGGAAATCCTGCTTCCTTTATAAATTACAATATGTCAATGACGTTGTAGAATATACAAATAAAAACTTGTTCACGGTTGGTTATTTAAAATCGATTGCAATTTTTGCGATAATAGGTAACACATTTGGATATAGAAGCGTCTTTGAAACTCAGTTGGCACATGTCTGACTTTAAGTACGATGAGTATGGGTTCGATTCTTATTCGGAGATTATTATGGTAAAAATGCAGTGTAGGGTTCCGTCACTCAACACACAATGTGTCTAAAGTAGGCGGAAACTTGAGAACAAAATATCTGAACTGTCCACTCGGCTAACTTCAAAAGATGCGAGAACATTACTAATTATTATATTAATACAACATAATTATTATTAATATAAGAATGTAACGATTTTGTGTCAATTTTATTAACCTTTTTTTAAAGTGCTATTCGCTGCGTTCAAATTTTTATACGTTTTCTAAATATGACTTTGTGTCGATTATATGTATAGGACTGTTAATATGAATTTATCTTGATACGATGTTGGAATGTTATAACGTCCATACATACATATAACATAGCTTGCGAAATTACTCATTTTATAATCGATATATACTTTAACAGAATTTTTTGTTGTAGAGCTTACAAGCTCAGGTAGGGCTCTATAATTCATTTCGAAGAGTGGAACACCTGATGAAGACCTTAATAGACCATCTATACTATAAGATATAAGAAAATTGCGCCTTTACAAAAATATACACACACACGTATATACAGTTAATAAATTTAAAATAAATTTACAAGAATTAAATAAACATTTAACTATTACGAGGCAAGACTGTGTCGTCAGTAACGTGGCCATTACAGCAACAATGCTAGCTGCGTCCCTCCGTTGAATATTAATCCCGATACATTAAGCGAAAGGGAACTAGCTCTGGGCCCTTCTCACCGATCCATGTCATCAGTAACTTTTAAAATATTCTCAGTAATCAAATAAGCTCATTCAAAATCTATAAATAAAAAAGATTTATAAAACGCTTGTTCCCAGAGCAGTGCCTAGATAGAACCTAATGTCAAGGCACTCCGTTCTTACTTTCCGCTTGACTACGAGACACTGCATGGTGCTCAATACATTGCAGACCATCGGGTTCGATTTCCACTCGAGAGAACTTGGTTAAATTTTATTTTATATCCATTTCTCCGCTGTGGTGACAAGACAGAGCGCGACGTTGAGTTCTGACACGCAATATCTCGTATTCAGACGGAAAGTGGAGAACGACGTGTATTGACATAACGTTCTCTAGGTGCCTAACCGGGAAAACCGTCCATATGCGAGACAAGAAATTGAAATTCCTCCCCGAATAGGGCATAATAAATGTACCTAGTAAGTATAATGAGACAATATTACTTGTAAACAACTGCTATTATAATAATAATGGACTCACTTTAATAAGCTGCGCTAGGTAGAGTGCGGTGAGAGGCGTCTGCTCCGCGGGCTTCATGACCACGGTGCAGCCGACCGCCAGCGCAGGGCCCAGCTTCCACGAAGCCATGAGCAATGGGAAGTTCCAGGGGATGATCTGACCGCACACACCTAATAAATATATTTGGCACATAAAAAAATGCTTAATGGCATTTGCAGTGCTAAATTTTGCACATGACTCATGTTATTATTATATATATGTAATTTTAAAAAAAGAAAGATGTTATCACAGAAATAAAATTAACTAGCGACCTGCTCGCGGCTTCGCCTGCGTAAACTACACGAATATGACTAATTATTACGACTAGTTTTTTCGCCCGCACTCGTTCTCACTTAAATCACAAACTTTACTTAATTTTTTAATTACTTTGTTGTAACTTTTTTGTTTATGCACAGCTTGAAATAAAATAAACACTAAACGTTAAAGGAAGTTTACCAAATACAATGGTCAAAACTGCATTAAAATCGGTTGAGCCGTTTCTGAGATTAATGTGCACGACAGGCAGAGACAAACATAAAAAAAAACAAAAAAATATTTTTCTATTACTGTAGTTGTTTTGTTACATTTTTCTAACGCATGCAATATTCTTTTACCTATTTTAAGGCTCATTAACATTTCTCCGAAAGCTACTGAATGGTTTGGTGCCTGTCTCCATATCCGCACTTAACGCATTGAGCTCGACAGGAAGCAGACTTTTAAATGTCCGTAAACTAGGGTGGTATGCTATCTCCCTTACTGTTCTCTATTTTTATCAACAATCTTACTCAGCGTATATCGTCATTTTATCATCTTTATGTTGATGATTTACAGATATATAAGATTGTCTTTGTAAACCATATACCCAGAGCGATTAATAATATTAATACCGACCTACAAATAATTGGTGTCGGGAGTAAATCCCTAGGACTATCTATAAACCAAAGTAAGTCTAATGTGTGCATGTTTGGTCACTCTAAACAATTATTAAAATTTAGACACGACTCCCCTCAGTCTTATTTGATGTTTGCTTAAAATTTTGTGATGGTGTTAAGAATTTGCGGATCAGAATGGACAGCACATTTTTCTGATTGCCTTAAATTGTCGAGGTTAGCCGTAAGATTTGATTAAAGAAATTCCGTCCAAGGAACGTTCAAGATCGTTTTTATCCACAAACCCTAATTTTTAAGGATAAATTTTCAAAATATAGGGAAGGAAATAGAGTAACTCACCAACGGGCTCATGTCGTGTGTAGGCAAAATATTTTCCATCAGATGGTATCACCTTGCCATGGTTCTTGTCGGCCCATCCGGCATAGTATCTTAGATTTTTGATAGAATTCAGCACGTCTACGTGGTACGAAGCGAGGAAGGGCTTGCCGTTGTCTAATGTTTCTAGACTCTGTTAAAAAAATCCATTCATAAGTTGCATTACGCTTGGTTGATAATTTAAGTAGGTACATTCCATCGAGTGGGGATCGAACCCACGACCTATCGCGTGAACACTCTGACGTAGTCACTTAAAAAATGAAATCAATAATATAATTAACATCTACGCACATTTTATAAACAACTTTTCCATGTTATAAATACATAACACATCCATACATCAAGGTCATGAGGAAAAGAGCAAATCATGCTTTAATGAGTCATATAGTATGCAGAGAATAACAAATTAAATTTCAAACAATTTTTACACGGTACAATGGTGTAGCTAAAAATGGGCATGAATGAAGGTAGGATATGTAGCAAAATTTATAATTTCAAGAAAATAAATGTTTTTTATTGTAATTTAATACATTTTTAAACTTTTGTTAAACAATTTGTAGTGAAAATGTTCATCAGCGTTTTAAAGAAAATTTATTAAAAACAAAAGGCAAAAAGATGTAGATTTTGTGTTTATATTTTCTAACAACACTAAAATATTGATCATATGGAAAGAAAAGCAAAAATCCGGAAATATCACCTTCATCGTATAACATAAAAAGCTAATAATTTTGAAGTATTAAGAGCCAATAATATTTTTTTTATTGAAGAAAAAAAATCCATGACTTCCTTGTGTGTTCCCAATTAGACTCATTGTTATAGAATTCCATTGCAATTAAAGAAATAATAATTCATACAGCTAATAATATGAGAAATAAATAAAACAATTCAATAAATATAATATTTACACTATATAAGTACTTCGAGCCCATCGTGCCGCAGCGGGAGAACGTCAGGCTGGTTGTGGGTTCGATTTCCGCTAGGGAGAGTCTTATGCGTATATCTAAACTAGTTTCATTTTCCCGCTCTGGTAAACCAAAGCGTGGCGTTGAGTTCCGCCACTAAACATGCAATGTCTCTAATTCGGGCTTCAAATCAAGAACCGAGTGTCTTTACAATTATGTGAACTTCGAGGTGTAACTTCCTAGCCATTCTTCATAGCAATGAAGGTAATAAATAGAATATAAAAATTTAGAAGGTTATTTAAAAAGTCAGGATTACGTAACTATAATATCACGATACATTGTGTATTGTATATTTATCTCAATGATACTACAAATATTTATATATAACATTGGAGATAGCAAGTAGGAGAGTAGGTTTTGTATTTAAAATTTTGCACTGTCATTGATTGAGCAAAATTATATTTATTGAATATTATTGAATAATAATAAGAAATAGATATTATACATTTATTTTATTAATTAAATGTATCTCTAATGCATTATTATGTAAAAAAGAATAGAATAGAAGTAGAATTTTCGCAAAATAATAGTCGAAACTTGTGTATAGATTCTTAGAATATGTGATTTGTGAGCATATTAGTGAATCTATCGAATTCAAATTTTGGACTTCATGAAAAAATTTACAAATAACTATTATGAAACTTTGGATTAATTCTAAGAAATTGAACCTTTTGACTTTTATCTTATATTTGGAGATTATATACTTTAGTTTCTATACTCACCGCCACATATGCCCTGTCTCTTTCCAGTAAATCTGCTAATCTGTTAAGGAGATAGCCACGATGGGAGGCGTCCATTTGTCTCCATGTCGATCCAAGTCTGTAAATTTTTTTGTAGTGAAATTTTAAGTAACCATTACTAATTTATTCAAAGTAAGTACTTACTAGATACATGAGTAAAATAAGATTCATATTTATTTTATCTCATACGTTTTAATTAATTGTTATATTTTAATTGTGATATCTATTTTCTTTTCTTTTCTCTTCTTATATCCTAATATTAGACCATAATTTAACTCAAATATGTATTTTTTATGTGAGCATAGAAAACAAAGAAGCAATACAAAATGGCGACTATTATGAATTGTTAATAACTTTAACGATTTCTAGTCAGAGAACCTATTGTTAAGACTCTCCGTTGTCCACTTTCCGGCCGAATTCTACTATCGACTTAACGATGCGCTTTGTTTTGTTCACTAGAGCGAAGAAATGAAAAAAATATATCACTCCCCTGAGTGGGAATCGAACCCACAACCCATTGCAGCTAAACTCACACCCTGTCCAACTGCGCAGTCTACGTGTAATTCTTGTTGAGAGTTCGGAACAGATGCGTATGTTTTCTAATCAGAGCGTTATAATCTCGTTTATAAAAATAACAAGCGGAAATAACTAAGAGGAAAATGCCGGCATTATTGTTTAATACGTTACATATGTAAACATACAAAAGAAATGTTTCTTAAGGCTTTAATATATATTAGAATAACTTTATACCACATAAAAAAAAAAAATATTAATATGAAAAGGAATCAAAAATCTCCATATTTGGTTTAGAATAGGTAAAAAATATATATTATGCATAATTGCACGATTTATACTTTTAACAAAATGTTTGAGTTATTGTTACTGAAACATTTTATATGCTTAACCAATGCACGTTAAAATACAACGAATAGCCTTTTTAACGTGGTGAACGGAGTGTCTTGGCTCTCACATATGAGATTCTCTCTGACTACCCAAGAAGCTGAAGCTGAAGCTGCTATGCAAGAAAAAGTGTGAAGCTAGAAAAAGAATTCTAAATAGAATATTTGCTTAGATCCCATTAATAGTGAAACATACTAGTATATTGCGATAAAATCCTAGAAAAGCCATACGTATGTACTCACGAAAGTTAAAACAAGGATTGTGTTTTTTGTGTAATCTTATTATAATTTTATACCTACGTACAAAAAGACAATACAGCAATTATGTAAATTATACCTTATTTTTATATTTACACTAGCGACTCGCTCGCGTGAACTGTAGCTGTTTCGTATTTTGGGCGGCATTTTCAAGTAGGTACTTAAAACGCAAACTACTCAGTTTTATCGTTCATTGCGCATTGTCAATTGTGTACAATCAAATTGTGTTCAAATTGAAAATGAAGGTAGAGCAGTTTTGGTCTCGCAATTCTTTGCCTAATTAAAAATTGACATATAAACAATTTAAGCCTTAGAAACCACATTATTTAAGTTTTTGGTTAAGAAGACTTTTAAGAACAAAATTTTCTTTAAAGAATATTCATTCAACACATAAAATTAATATTACACATGCATATTACACATGCATATTACACATGCTTCCCATGTTTTTAACATATGCATTGTGGACATACATGTTGTTAAGGTAACGCGTATATTAAACGTTAACAGGCGCGTCTAAATGTATACATTGCTATATCTGTGTCTATAACTTTTACTATAACCCCGAAGCGACGGTTGAACCATGAAATATCTGAATTCTAAAATCATTAATTTTAAAATTTAGATGTTTTTTTTATTTTTATTATATTAGTAAATTAAAGCCCACTAACTTGAAAGCGTCTTTAGCAGCTCGTACGGCCTGGTCGACATCCGCTTTGCCCGACTGCTGGATATCTGCAATAACCTTTCCGGTGGTTGGATTTTCCGTGTGGAATGTTTGCCCGTCGATAGATTTCATCCACTCATTGTTGATGAAGATCTACAAATAATATAAAAAATCTCGTAATTTATTTGAATTAACCAAAAGTATATTAAATTTATCATAAGAAATAGCAAACTCATAATAAAATAGTAACAGAGCAAAAAATTGTACGCGCACATCTTTGTTGCTGTATAATTTTAAAATTTGGGCAGGTTTGGTTTGTAAAACTTGAACACCTGATAAAGAAACAATAGTTTAGCTTAACCTTAAGTAATAAGAAAATGGCACCTTAGCAAAAATGTTTTCAATATAAAGGATCTAGAAGACCCGATGAAGAACTACAATTACAGCTAAATAATAAGAAATAAATAATGGCACTAAGTTTTTCAGTGTGATGATGCGGGAGGAAGTCCATGCAAACAAAGTTGCAGGCAGCTACTACTAATAAATAAAAAAAAATCTTTATCAAAATAATCCGCGTAAAACATTTTACACATTAGGATTAGAACATGTTCCTTATATAGCTTCTAGCATAGTTCCACAAAGCAGAATAGGCATAGAGAACTAAGTGTCAAGACACTCCGTTCTCAGCTTATAGGTACAAGAAAACTTTTTGTTTTCCCATACTTATCTGTTATTATTATATTTAAAGTTAAAATTCACAAATGTCAAGTTATATAGCATCTTTCAAGGACAATCATCAGACAAGTTTAACTTTTAATTTGAGTTCTCAAAACAATAAATGGATTCGCATGTATGTTTAATAAAATTTGCATTACCGTACTTGTTTTATCGTAAATATTATTATATACCTGTGTTTAAAATTAAAACACAGATAAGATCTAATGCAGAAAATGTAAGTGTGACTTCGTAAAATGAAGCAGCATTTGCAGATACTGTAGAATTTAGAATTTCTCTATTAGATATAAAATAAACCTATTTAAACCCATAGTATAACCATACTTAGGCATAAATGAGAATATAAATTTTTTTTTTAAGCCAGCTATAACTTTAAAACACAGTAAATTTACTTTATGTATAATATATTTTTATCGTACATATTATAAAAACATTTCAATCGGTGTCGGTATGAGATTGTAAAACCCTCATGCACATGTACCTACAGCATGCAAAGTACATATATACATACTTTCCTTAAAAACATATAAGCTCAGTTGATTTTTTAATTATTTTATATATTTTTTAACTCGTTGTGTCGTATCATTTCTATTTCTACCCTTTTTAAATATTGTAACGGAATTCAACGCCGCCATTTATTTAAACAAACCGAGAAAATAAAAATATTTTGTATGTAAACATTTTCCTAGATATATGAGTTTTGCACCCACAATCATTATCTAGATAATTGTATCACGACGGCATGAGTATAAAAATATTCAAAGACTTATTAGATATTTAAATCCTCATTTTCACATTGTTAAACTTACATAGGATATTTAAAAACATTTTTAGAAAACCTATAAAAATTTGAACGCAGCGGGCAATTCAAGTCCAGCAGGATTCTAACAAAAACAAAATTGTAATAAGCGTATAAAAATTTCTATCTAGCCTGATGTAAAAGTTACCTATGCGTTTAACGGTTTTCGGAGTACGGAGTTTCTTGGCACTAGTAAATCAATATTAAAAGAAGTTCGGTTTCTGTTTAATCTTAATAATTCTGAGAAGAGTTACAATATTCATCTGCATTATTTTTTTTTGGTTTTTTAGCCTTTCTTAATTTTATTGTAGTTTTTTTTTAAGAACCAGTTTTATTTCATTCTTTTTTGAAATAATTTTTTAACCATGTCACATTCAAAATAAGAAAAAAATCAAAAAGATAATAAAAATAATCTTTTTTGTATAGAAACAAGATGTGAGTTACATTTTTATTTATATGAAGAGTATTGTGTGTAATTGAGACATACTATGTAACAATGTAAGATGGCTTCATAAATAAACAAAAAAAAAAATAACGCGTTTACACTTACGCGTTTTACTTAGTACTCGTGATACCTCTCGTATATTACACAGTTTCGATAGCCATTGTGTTATTATGGCCGTCGCCAGCCGATGACCCAACTTTTTCAGAATCTCTAGGGGGGGCAACTGCCCCTATTGCTTGATCATTTCACCGAGTGGAAATCGAACCTACAACGAGTCGCGATTAAAGTCGGACACTGTCCCACTGCGCCTAGATGACCTCACATATTTATACAGTACCTTTATTGTTTGAAGTTTTCATTATCAGCATAAAAACATAAATTAATAATTATATTCATTCGTGTTTCGACGCAAATGCAAGAGCTAACTACACATACGATAGCTGTGGGGGTCGAGACCTTCTTGGCCCTTGGAGGCTTGTCTATATTTAAAAAATATTTTCATTATATAATGCGGCATTGAGTTCGTAGAACCAACAAACGTCTCTAAACTAGTTCGAATGTGCAGAGCAGTGTCTTAGCACAGGGGCAACCCGCGGCCCGCTTAACAATTTTTATGCGGCCCGCCAAGCATTTATTTATATTACAGATATTCTCCCGCTTAAATATTAAGTTGTAATAAATTAAAGCGACGTGTTCCAACATGCAATTCCGTAGTACACGTTGGCTTTTTTATTATTATCATAATTTTTGTATGTAATTAATTATTTTGTGAACTCCTATAATGTCATAATTTAATTTTTAATAATATATTAAAAGTGTCATTAGAAAGTGTGAAAAGGTGGCTCAGAGCTATCTTAATAGTCTCCGAATCACTCTCTCTCTGAATTCCCTGTGAATTTTAATTAAAAAAATAAGGTCCTACTCGGCCTGTAACGATTAAAGAAATTTTGTTTCGATCGCCTCTTTCTTTTATTGAGAATATTAAAACAAACAATATGTTATATATTTTTTTATTTATTATATTATACACTTGTTAAAAATAATTATACCTTTATATTTTTTATTCCAGCTTCAATTAAATTAAATGGCGCATATATAGTAGATTATTTTAATATAAGTAAATAAGCAAATAAACTCACCCCGGTATATAAAATTTCAGGATTGGAATTTGGTTTTGACGCAGCTGTAGCGAACCTCGCTTTCTGTGTTTTCACAACTTTTGTTATGCCCCGGAGCATTTTCAATGAATACGCGCAACAAACACGATTTAAAACTTATTATTTATAAGGCCAGCGTCGAGTGCACGCACGCTCACTAAAGAGTAAACTATATATATTAAGTAAATAATAAATTCTAAGAATAGATCAAAGATTGTCAGTTACAAGACAATGTTACCAGTTTTAACTTACAATTTCTCCAAAGCTTCGAAAATTAACGAAAATAGATATGAACTTAAATATAATAATATTATAATTACTGTTATATATCATTATAATTATAAGCAGGTTTAAATTATTTAGGGGATATCGAGCTGGGCTACGTTGGTTCCACCACCCAAAACGCAATGTCTCAGAAATTGGACGCGAACTAGATAACGGGATTACTCTGGTTACCTTGCTATAAGTTTGAAAAAGCATGAAAATGTTTTTTTTTTTATTATATAAATGTACATACCAGTTGTTTTAATATTGTCTATTTATCACTCCATCCATTTGTTTCATTTTTAAACAATAAAATATTTTTCAATCACGTTTTAGTTACTTATTTCTGCCTATTCAATCTAGAACAGAAAATAATCTTTACTCCTGAACTCTAGCACATCCCTATTTGACATATGACAATTCTTATCAATTTGCTTTTTGACATATTTTACCATGTATTTGTAACAAATTATGATATCCTATATGTATGTTTATTTTTACTATGAATAATTATTTAATCTTTACCAAAATGATAACGACGTGAAGTGAAGTGATCGTTTAAACTTTGACCTCATTTTCGAAGCTTTAATAAAATTTCTGTACATATTATACACATTATTATTGAAAATGACTAATTTACATTTAAAAAGTACTTCAGTGTACTGTTTGAAACCTTTAGTAAATTTTGAAAAACGAATTACCTTACATTTACAAGAAGCAAGTGTAAAAACAAGGTAAAAATATAATTTTAAACTTCTTTAAACTATTTCAAATTGTGGGTCGTATATTTCTTTTTTTCTTTTTCAGGCCCTCAAACAGCAATGGAATTTGGTGTGCTTTATTATTACCAGCAATTTTAATCATATACACATGTTATGACGAAGTTTCACTCACATACAAATTAATATCATGGACTTCAATAGCACTACTATACTATAGTATGATGTTTTCAATTCTTCTTTCTACATCAAGTGAAATTTTGCAGAAAATTTCACTTTCGACCTGTATAATTTCTGGCTTAATAGCAACTATAATGATTTATGTATTTTTAAAACAAGGTATTAAAAAGTCATTCTATTTTAACCATTTGTCTTTCCAAAATTATAAAGTTTATTATTTTACATAATTTAAAACTTAAGTTTAAGTTTTTATCTAACCTTAAATATAAATACTAAATTTACTTTTAGAGTTGCTGTACTCTACTCTACTTCCACTTTTATCTACAATGTTCTTTGCATGGATTCTTCGGATAAGTATAATGAAATGTCATAGGACATTTACTATAGGAGAAGCAATGATTATGACTCAGGCAACAGTTCTATTTTTGCTAATATGTATCATCAAATTCACTTGCAAACTACACATTTATGATGAAGAAATAGAATTTATCAGTGTCATTACACATGTGAGTTGAGTATTAAAATGTATACTTACAACATTCTCAGATTGTAAGTAACCTACCTCAAAATTGTTACTAATTAATAAGATTTTAATGGTAATTTTTTTTCTAAATAAACATTGAGAAACTTTTATTCTGTGGATGCAAATGCTGTTCATATTATTGAATTTTAATATAAATAGAATGTTGAAAATTATTTTACTTGAGCTTATGCTTAATTTTTGTATATTTTCAGACAGTATTATCAACAGTGGGTTTAATTGTTACAGCATTGTTTGTCTTGCTGGATAGTCAAAGAAACATGAAAACACTAGCTTTCATAGTAGGCTTTGCAGCCATGTTTGTATTACTTACACTGCATTACTTTCTTGGTTCTAATTGTGTGATAACAATATTGAGTTACATATTCATAGGAAATAATCGGGTAAGAAAATTGTATTATTTTTAAAATTTTAATTATATTTGGAACCTTTCTATATATTTTTGTTTTTAACTCCACGCTCTTCCTCCCATAGCAAGTGGGTTAAGAGAACCTAGTGTCAAGACACTGTTGTTGACATGTTGGCACAATGCCAAAATCAATAATCAAAATTATAAAATAAACAAAAATAAAGTTATTTTGTTCATTTGTTTTTGTACATTCAATAGTTTACACACACAGAATAAATGTTTATTAAAATTTAAAAATAAACAACTATTAAAATTATTTTTTGTAATATATATCAATGTATGTAATGTACTTCTACAAAAATTAAATAATTTTGTAATTCCAGGCAAAAATCTTTATATTTTGGCTGATTCTACTGATTATTACAATATGTATGTTATATATACGCACCAAATTTGCAGTGAAAGCTAGCACTGTTACTAGGAAAAGCTTTCATATACTAGCATCTCTTGTGTTCATTGTAGGAATCATTTTTGATGTTAATCTCATGATGTTGGCTGCTGGAATTGGTTTGGGACTTCTGATTTTTGTTGAAGTAAGTTCGTTTCTGTGAAACACTTATGTACTTTGTAAATAAATTATAAACAATTAGTCAATATAGAAATTTAAATTAATTATTATTTTTTTACTTTTACAGGCTTTAAGGAAATCCAGCATAAAACCCATTTCATCAGCTCTACAATCTGCATTTTTAGTTTATTCAGATGAAAAGGTGAGGATATTATACCTATACAATTTATAACTATTAATATACATTCATTGTTGCCTTAGCTTGTCCATACATATATACAAAAATGTATTTTAAACGCATGATATTGTGTGTATTATTTGTTTAATTAATTTAATACATATCTTATACTATTATGAAAAGTGTTGCTTTCAGCATTTATTCTCCACATAAAGTTTAACTATCTGAATTGTCATACTATATCTGCATAATTTTGACAAAAAATTATGCACATATAGTATGATAACATACAAAGGTTTTCCTGCACAAAAAATTTAAATATTTTAACAAGTTCGATATAACTTAATATATTTTGTTAACATTTTTTAAAGTGTTATTCCCACACTTAGGAAATTGAAAAAGACATATTTAGAAAACGTATGCTAAGCCATGCGTCCTCGGACGCATGGCTTAGCGGTCAGAGCGCTTGAACGGCTTAAAGAGGCGCGGGTTCAAATCCCGCTGCGTTCAAATTTTTATACGTTTTCTAAATATGTCTTTATCTTTTACTTAAGTTTAACATTGTTTTCAGGACTGTGGTATGTTTGCAGTGACTCCAGTCTACCTTTATTTAGGCCTTGCTTTTCCCTTACTAGTAGTGCCAAACAAACTTGATAGAGATCTAGAATTGCTTAGTGGAGTGTTGTCTATTGGTGTAGGAGACACAGCCGCTAGTTGGTTTGGATCGAAATTTGGAAAATATAAATGGCCAGGTATAATAATATGAGATATATTAATTTATTATTAGTTTAGAATAATTATTCATTATCTATTAAATTGTAACACGTGCAAAGTGACGCCATCGCTGTTCAATTGAGATATGTGTCTGTGAAACATATATGAATACTTCTGTTTTAATAAATAAATAAATATCTTATGTATTTGTATAAAACATCTCTTACAGTGTTATATTTACTCGATTTCTTTACAAGGTAAACGCCCTTCCCATCTTGACGACTGCGAATCGAACCCACAACTCATATAAGTCATATAAAAATTGTGTACCCATTCGTTTTCCTTGATTTATTGAACATTTTTCACAATAATATTTTTTTACATTTCAATATTGTGTACTGGATGGTTGATAAAATTTATGATACTTTAAAAGTTCAACATATGTACTTTTGTATTTTCAGATAGCAACAGAACACTGGAGGGAACCGCATTTAACATTTTATCTCAAGTAGGAACAGTGTATGCTTTACAACTTTTAGGTGGGTTATTATACATCTTAATAAAAAATAAACATAGAAACGCATAAAAATTTAATTGTACTTAAGTATATAACTACATTGTTTTTTACATTGATAGAAGTAAGTTCTTATTCTTTTTATTGTGGTATACCTAGTATTAAAGTGATTTATAAGAAGTATAAAAAATTCAAAATTTATAGGTAATTTATAATGAAATGCATGGGACTGGATGCTTTCTAGTTATCTCTTATACATACACTTTTTTTCCACGTTCATGATTTTTTTTCTTGCATCTGGGTAGTCAGAGAGAATCAGAAACAATTCCGCGGTTCGTCTTCTCCGAGAGGGAATCGAACCTTCAACCAATCGCCTTTACAGTCAGATGCTAGCTGATATAATTATTAATTGCTTAAAAAGTAATTATTTTCTTTTTCAGGTTTATTAAATACAAAACACGCTTTACTAAGAACAACATTTGCAGCCACCATTTCAGGGTTGGTCGAAGCGAAGACAGACCAAGTTGATAACCTAGTGTTGCCATTAGTGACGTTATTAGCTTTTCAATTTACATGGATATTTTATTAATGCATATTTAAATAAATAAAAGTTCAACTTTACGTAAGTAGAAAAATACTACTATACTTCCATAGTTTTAAAATGATTAAATAATAGACTGGGTGGCATTTAACATGTAGTTAATAGTATAATGTAAAAAAAAAACAAATATTTTTATTTTGACGATGACAGACAATGACAGACAAATGCCACTTCAGTCTACCTGTGACCACAGACTACTGTAAAGGGTTCGAAACGTCGGGTTCTAAAATGTATTTTCGAATATATACCAATATTATACCCGATTAACCTGGTTAAAAATAGTTTCATTTTAATACATTCATATTATATTTCATTATCAATAATAAATGTATACATATTTGAAAAGTTTATACTCTCTAAAATGAATATCAATGACAAGTTGATTGTCCCTATTATATTTTGTATACTTATATATTTATTAATGATGGTAATTAGTCAGACTAGTCATATTGTAAATAGATGAGAAATGTATGTGACAAAGACATTCCAGATTTGTACTAAAGAGATGAAACTGTTATTTTGTTACAGTATTTAATAAAAAATATATTTATAAAGTGTTTTTTTTTACACATCTACAGCGTTTAAGGTCACCAGAAAGAATGATTCATTTTCACACATTACGCGTCTTTTAAGTTTTGAAGGGCGGGATTGATATGACTTAATTTAGTGTTATTAATGCACTAAAGACAGCACTTTTTGTTCAAATAAATCTCACGTTTTACATTTCCATTACTTTAAACTAGGCTTAAAGTAATAGTCAAATAATTATATTTAATGTATAAAGTTACATGCTTTATTTTTTTCTCTGCTTTCTTTACTTTTAATGCCTTAAACCAGTGCCAGAAACTCAGCAGGCTCCCTTTTCATTCCATCACTTTGCAGATTTATAAATATTTTTATTAGTGAAAACCTTTGAAATATACTGGAGCGAATATTTTATTCCCAATGCGTATTGTTATTTTAAAAACAATTCAAAAAAAATTTAAAAGGTCATCTTTTCCAAAGATTTTAAAATTGTGATATAGAACATTATCGGACGGTTTATGAAAGGAATCCTATTATAAATACTGGAGGCAAGAGGTCTCGCGGTCTTTCACCATCACAATGGACATTAGATGTAGACATGAGACAGAGAGATTGTACATTGTCCCTTTAAAAGAATTACTGATTCGATTTAATCGAATTAGATTTACGATAATTCTATACTTTTTTCTAGTATTTATATTATATATCAACGGTTATAGTAAAACCGTACATTTTTCAAGTATGTATTGAGACACATACAGCTCAGTCTCTTTGTGTTCTATAAGAAAGATTAAGAGTGATTCATAAAAACTAGACTACTCTGAACCCACATTTACCACATACAGTCATTAACTGAGTCACAATGGTGTTATTTTAAATAATTTAAAGTACATTTTAACTTTTATACATATTCTTAGAATTTATAAATGAAATCGCTTATGTCAAGAATGTGGTATAATTATATAAAAAAAAAGAAAAGCAATTTACTTTATTTATTTTAATATTCATTATACAGACCATCATGGCAGTGGTAAAGCAATGGGACAGTGTGACTGCATCGTGATTAATTGTATGTTTAATTCCACTTGGTGGAATGTTCATAATTTAATATTCATTATTTAATATAAACACGCAATGTCTCGAATTCGGGCGGAAAGGAAGAGTCTTAACACTACGTGCTCTCTGATTATGTGGGAAAAAGCGTGAAATGATAAAAAAAATTGCTACAAAATTTTATTAGGAGTACTATCATTTTCCTCTTTGATCTCAAGTTTTATGATTTTCGATTTATCTTCACCATTTATATTTTGCATGTTTCTTTTATTTCTTATTAGTAACCGTTTCTTCTTTACACCCTTACATTTTGTTTTGAACATTTTTTCCATGGCTACAACATCTTTTCGAGTTATTGACCAATGTATTATCGTATTTTCAGCTAATTTCGTTAAGTTATCTGTCTCATTATATTCTGGTATGTCTAGACCTAGAATATTCATAACTTTTTCCAATACTTCGTCTACATAGTAATTAATAATTAAGTCAGCTTTGTTGTCCTGAAATAAGTAAATGAAAATAGTCCAAAATACTTTAACTTTTACAATCCAGATGAATATAAGCGACCACCTACATGTTTCGTTGGCTGTAAATTGCATATGACCATTTTTCCTCCATACTTAAGTGTCTCCAAGGGTAAGTTACCACTTGGTATTATTTGAAGTGTTGTACCCAAACATATACTTAAGTCGGCAACACTAGAAACGTATAATACAATTAAAATTATAAAAGGTTTTTTTCATAAAAATACTCTTTATTTGAGTAGTCAAGTAACTAAAAGATCTAGTTTAAGTTTAATGTGTCTTAATAGTGATGCAAGATTTTCTAACATTGATTGATAGATAGAGGGATAGATTCAGAAAAATATTTATACACACTAAAAATATATATATTGAATAGCATTCTCTCTTGCCAAATGATTGTTCTTAACAATAATCTTATAATAGCAGAAATTTGTAAATATCTGCAGATGGTAAAAAAAAGATAAGTTGTAACAGGCATATAAGAATTTAGACAGCTGGATATAGTCAGAGCACTTGGACAATTCAAGAGGTGCAGGGTTAAATCCAAATTTTTATGTTTTCTAAAAATGATTTTACAAACATACACATTAAGTTAATAAAACAATAAACAATGTAATGATTTCAACAGGACAGGTCAGACTTTAAATTGGGTTCACCATCTACACACAATGGTTTCTTTATCTACCCCACAATCAACAGAAGTATACAGGTAAAAAATAAATGTAAAATAAAGAATAAAAGTTTTTACCTTGAATGCCATTCAGACATTAGCAAATCATTCTCAGGTAAACTGTGTTCCCAGTCTAGTACACCATCATAGAGCCTGCCTCGACATGGTCTGCCTCCAGAAAGAGCTAGAGCACAGGGTACACCACTGCACTTCTTGCCAACAGTTTCTACTGGACGACTTCTTACAAATTGCCTTCACAAATTAATTAATAACTTTTTAAATACAGACAAATATTTAAACTTACTTTGATCAACAATTAAACATGGCCATTAAAACTGTCTGATAGATATTATATATTATATTTATACAAACATTATTGAAAATTTACCTTTTACATAAGTTACATTCATCAATAAACATATTTCCATGTAATTCAGCAAGGTACATCCTTGGTAACCCAGATTTTAAATGTAATCCATCAATATTTTGGCTTATAATGTACTTCACTTTCTTGCATTCTATAAGTTTCTTTAGTATCATATGAGTTTTTGTAGGCTTGGCATCTGAAAATGATACATTGATATTGGGTTTTTTGCCCTCTTTTTCCAAAGTCCATACTCCATTAGGACCCCTAAGAAATGTACAATAATAATCTACATTCAACACATATACAGAACTTCAATAAAATTAACTTTATTTATTTATTATATATAATTAATAAAATAAATACCTAAAATCTGGAATACCGGCTGACGTGCTTATACCAGCTCCTGTATGCACCACCACATGCTTACTATCACTTATAAGTTTAGCTAATATTTTACACTTTTCGTCCAATTTGCTTATAGAATCAAATTTCTGAAATTAAAACGTTATTAAAGTCAAGATTTCGTTAGATTTTTTTTAAGCTTTTACTTTTAATTTGGAATAAATGAGGGTTACCTCAGGTACCCCTAGAACACCTTTATGATCATATTGTGACAAACCTTCCGCATAATTACACGACATTTTGATAAATAATAAGACCTACTCTTGGATATATCACTATTTTTTCAAAAAAATGTATATGCTTATTCACAAATTTCCTCATAAACGAATCTCGATAAAATTTCAAACCGTGAGTAAAACATGGTAAGCTTTTGCAAACAAGGGTAAAAGGAATTATGTTTATTTAATACAATCTTTAGGCTTTAATCTAGGTATATGTTGCATTTAGAAAACCATACAATTTAAATCAATATCAAATGAAGTAGGTAAACAATAAACGGTATGTTGATTGTTGTAGAAATTGACAGAATTGGAACTAGATATCGATATATAATGAATAATGATGTTCTTGTGTGGAATGACTGCATAAAATTTTTTAATTAATGAATTCTTTTGACAAGAGTTTTAATCTATTTAAGATTATTTGATAAAAACAAAATAAGATAAATCGTGTAGTCTAGTAATTTAACCATTGTCTTTGCTATATTTTTGTATTTTAATGATTTAGTGACTTTCAGATATGTATAATCTATGGTGACACTCAACTGTCAACCTAGCGTCAACTTTGTAAATTGTGTTGACGATTGTTCATTTTTGTCCCGTATTTAGTGTTTCTCCGTCTGTGAGACACTTTTTATTACATTTACGTAGGTACCTAATTCCAGCAAAATTGCTTCCTTCGAGACTATGAATCGTAGACGAGCTCACGAGGAAGAAGATGGATACGGTAATATAATAGAAAGCTTGAATTTATAGGTTAAATAATCTCCGATTCATATAATACTTGTAAATCATTTTCAGAACGTCTTCATAGAAAACGCCGCCGTGTATCGGAAAATCAAGAAATTGAAGATAGGCTTGAATCTCTTATTTTACGAGTTGGAGAGAAAAGTAGTTCTAGTTTAGAAAGTAATTTAGAAGGCTTAGCAAGTGTATTGGAAGCCGATTTAAGTACATTTCGGGTAAAAATTTTACGTATTTTAACTGAGTGTGCTATACGTATGCCAGAGAAATGTACTATATATGCCACACTTGTTGGGTTGCTGAATGCTAAGAATTACAATTTTGGTGGTGAATTTGTTGATTATATCGTGAAAACATTTAAAGAAAACTTGAAAACTGGCAAATGGAATGCAGCTCGTTATTGTCTGAGATTCATATCTGATTTAGTCAATTGCCATGTACTGGCAGCTTCATCTTTATTGACATTATTGGAAACATTAGTAGACTGTGCTAATGAAGATGGTGTGCCTCAAGTACGAAGAGATTGGTTTGTGTTTGCAGTCCTATCAACTTTACCATGGGTGGGACGGGAGTTATATGAAAAGAAAGAATCCCAATTAGATCTCTTACTTGTTACGATTGAGGTATTTTTAAATAAACGTAGCAAAAAACATTGGCCTGCTTTAAAAGTTTGGTCAGCAGACTCCCCACATCTACAAGAGGAATACTTAGATTGTCTGTGGGCACAAATTAAAAAGTTGAGACAAGATAATTGGTCTGAAAAGCACATCCCTAGACCATACCTTGCCTTTGATTCCATATTGTGTGAAGCTCTACAGCATACATTACCAGCTATACAGGTTAGTTATTTTAATACTACTAATGCAATAGAAATTTGTTATATATATATACTTGTTATATATTATTTTGTTATGTTTATAAAAATATATTATAGATTGATAGTAAATTATTTTATTTTCTTTTTAGCCTCCGCCCCATAATGATGGTGATACATATCCAATGCCCAGGGTTATATTCCGAATGTTTGATTACACTGACTGTCCTGATGGTCCTGTACTCCCTGGTGCACACTCAATAGAAAGATTCCTCATTGAGGAACATTTGCATAATATAATAGAAGCTTATCACTTAGAAAGAAAGGAATGTGCCGCTCAGCTTCTATGTTTTCCTTACAAAACAAAAATACCATTAGAATATTGTGTTGTTGAAGTAATTTTTGCTGAGTTGTTTAACTTACCTGCTCCAAGATATTTGGAGATATGTTATGGGTCCATTTTAATTGAATTATGTAAGTTGCAGCCTTCTACTATGCCACAAGTGTTGGCACAAGCAACTGAGATTTTGTTTATGAGAATTGATTCAATGAACATTGCATGTTTTGACAGGTAACATTTTTTATTATTTTTATGTAAATTTATACAAAAATAAATTATATTTTTGAAATAATTTAAATTTTGGGATATTAGATTTCAATATAAACATTTAAGCAATATAATAAAATTGGGCTATTGTTGCCATAAATATCAGGTAACAAAAGCTTATTAAACAAATTTATTAATTCTTATTATTGCTATGAAGGACAGCATTCATAATAAAGATATGTTTTTTCATAATGATACATAAAAAAATTCTGTTCTAGATTAGTGAACTGGTTCTCATACCATTTAAGTAACTTCCAGTACAGATGGTCCTGGGAGGACTGGGAAGCTTGCGCTCAGTTAGATGCAGATCATCCCAAGCCAAGGTTTATAAGAGAAGTTCTTGCGAAATGTTTAAGGTGTGTAATTTTTGGTTATCTGAGTGTAATAAGTATTTTGATGAGACCATTGTGATGCAGTGTTACAGCATTTGTAAAATTAAAAGTTGTGGACTCAATTTCCGCTTATAGGAATGATTATAATTAATTATTTTTATTTCCCTACTTTGGTAAGATAAAGTGTGACATTAAGTCCACCACTCATCTTGACAATAGGTTTCCTCTGCCTACTCAGCTTTGCAGAAATTGTGAAGCTGCTGGAAATATTTCATCATGATGCAATTTATTACCCTTATTTTGCTTGTAAATTTATTTTTAATTGAAGGTACTTAATAATTTATATAAAGGTGATTAGTAAATAAATTGAATATGAAGCATTAAATTAGATGTCATTAGATATTAAATTGAAATTTCAAATAAATTATGTTGATAAATAATATTTGAAATTGTTGTACAGGCTGTCATATCACCAAAGGATCAAAGATATGGCTCCAGAATCTTTGTCTACATTTGTGCCACTCAAACCAGAACCTATATATAAATACTCTATGGAAGGTGCAGGTAAGGCAGGGACAGATTGCTTTATATATACATAAAAAAATAGAAATGGAAACTTTTATTTTATTTAATATTTTATACAAAAATGTTTATAAAAATTATAATATTTATATTATTTATTTATTATTCTTTCTATAATATAACATTTTTATTAATCTGTTTACAAAAAGATTGCTATTCTACACTTAACTACAAATAAATATTTACATAGCGAGGGGCAGCTATTGTGGCAAGAAGTGAAAATGGTTAAATGCCTCTTAATATTTGTCTATGACTTAATTTAAAGCTGCAATTAAATGATTTAAATAAGAGTTCAGTCTATGACATGGCCATTAATTCTAAAAAACTATAAGGGCGATCTTTTGGATCATTTTCGTCTTGTAAATCTTTTGGAGCATCTGTGTCTTCTTCAGAATTAAAGTCTATGTCATCGTCAATGGAAGGTATTTTTCTTTCTTCATAGTCGTCTTCGTCGCTCTCGCTGTCATCCTCATCACTGTCGTTATCATTATTATCATTATCTTGATCATCTTGGCTATTATCATTTTCGTCTTCTTCATTATACTCATCATCTATTGAAGATTCTTCTTTGCCGTTCTTATTTTTGAACACTCCTAAAAAATCTTCTATATCATCGTCAAATTTCATATAACTTTCGTGATTAGAACTTTCTTCCTGTAGTAATTCAGTTTTAGTCGCTTTATTATTATCACTGAAACTATAATTTAAAAAATCTTGTAAAATATCGATTTCGGTTGTTGTGTCTTTAGAATTTTTTACTATACTGAAAGTAGTGACTGGTGCTGTTGCCGTAGTTGTCTCTGAGTCTACACCAGATGGGATTACTGTAGTCGACATATTTTGTTTTTTCTTTTTGCATTTACTTTTATTCTTTGGTGTTGTTGGATTTTCTGCCTTGTCATTTACTATAGTTTGGCTAACTGTGGGTTCAAATATATATTCTGATTTGTCTTTAGACTCCTCTTCGAAATGTATATGATCTTTATTATTGTCTTCAGCCTTATCGTCCAATGGCATTACATTATTAACTTCATAATGGTCTACAGTTTCGTCGTACATATTAGTTTGTGACGCTATTTCAGACATTTTCGTAGTCATTTCTATAGGTGAAGTGCTTATTTTGTGATCAACATGGTTTTGTCTTTCGCGTTCTTTTTCTTCATCGACATATCTAGCAGTCGTAGAAGAAATATAGCCTTGGAAATTAGAACCCTTTCTTCTGTGTAAAAATGACGACGAAGGCAATGGTGTAATAGCTGTTTGATTCCTTTGCATTGCTGTTGTACTCCATCTGTCATGTTTAACAGATGTGCCCTTCAGCATTAGAGTTGATTGTCGAAATCGATTTTTATTTTTTGGTTCAGCTGTTGTAGTAGATGGTTTATTTGAGAATGTTGTGTTAGGCGTTTTAGTTGTTGTTGGTTTAGTAGTTGTTGGTTTAGTAGTTGTTGGTTTAGTAGTTGTTGGTTTAGTAGTTGTAGTAGTAATAGTAGTAGTCGTGGTTGATGTGGATGTTGTAGATCTAGGTTTTGATAGAACTGTTGGCAAGGAACTTGCTTGAGGAGTTAAGTCATTTGTAGGCCTCCTTTTAATGGTACTTTCTGGAGCGTTTGTTGTTGATGTAGTTATCCTTTTATGTTTCTTTATTTTATCTTGCTTAGTAAACTTTGGTGGAGGCCGTGTACGTCTTTTAGGTTTTATAGTTGTCGACGACGTGAAGTCCCGTTCTGCTTCTGTGGTCGTTGATATTTTTTTCTGTGGAGCCGTTACTGTTGTAGTTACTGTTGTAGACGTTGTCATAGGCGTAGTCATTTCAATAGTAGGCGCTTTTGTCATATAAGTCTCCATTGGGGTAGTTTTAGTAAAGGACCCCAAAATATTTGCCCAAGCCATGTTTTCTATTTCCTCCTCAACGTTTGTCTGAGCCGTTATTATGTCTGGAACAGCCGTCGTTGCCGTAAATCTTAGATTTTTTACATTGTCATGCTTTTTCGGAGGCTTTCTAGGTATTGTGGAAGGTTTTCGAACTTTGCTGTCGGTTTTTTTATTTGTATGATTAACGCCACCCTTCTCCGAAGAAGTATTATCAGAAAAATTTATTGACATAGGTCTGAAATCAGTTTCTGAGAACAAATCTTGATCAGGAAGTTGTTCTACGATTTGAGGACTGGGTCTGAAGTCTATTGGCTTATTTGTTCTATGGCTATTTGGCTTCGAATGAACAAATTTTATTGGTGGCATTGGTTTGAAGGGCTTTTTATCCATAGTCACAAAAACACCGGGTGGTGCATTGTATACTGGCGGCCTAACATAATCTGAAAAGTAATTTACTTTAACAGGTGTGTTTTTATATTTGTTGTATGTTTTGTGGAACTTAATTCCTTCGTGTCTAACTGTATTGTTTATATTTTCCATAGACATCGTATTTACAGTTTCTGCAGATTGCTCGATAGGTGGTGAAATCGGTGGTAGAGGTGTGGGCAATACAGCTGGGCGTGTTGTTTTTCCCATTGGGCTAAATTCTAATCTATGGTCATACGGGTATTGAGCATATGGGATGCTATTGGTAGTTGGAGATGCTTGAATTTCTTGATATTGATATTGATTGGTATTTGTTGGAGGCGCTTGTAATGGTGGACGAACATGCTTGAAGGATGGTGGCCTATACGGATAGGGGATTTGAGGATGTGCGTCAGTTGGTATTCCTACGTGACCTATTTTTGAATATTGTGAACCCCCTGGTGGAAAGTGCGAATTTTGTTTATGTTTCGTCGTCGGTGGTTCATAAGATGTATCGTCATCATCTGAAAATATTGACGAGAATATCCTTTCTAAACCTGAAGCATACTGTTTTCTGCCTACGAATTTAGATGGTGCTATATTTTTGTGGACCCATATTGCCCTTTCCGGTCTCGAAACTTGAGGTTGCATCTGTGGAAATCTGTGATATTCTTTAGGATTCTCAAATATTTTAGCTGGAGAGCTTTCCTTTACAGTAAATGTTCTTATTGAATTTTCATAAGGTTTTCTTTGTTTTTGAGGTGTTTGCGATATAACAGAGAAAGTTAACTCGTAATGGTATTTTCCTGGAGTCATTTCTTGGTCTCTTTGTCTGACACGTTTCACAGACCAAAATGCTTTGACGTCTTGCAAGCAATTATTGTGACTACATTTTTCTTTTGACCTTTCATCTTCAGCAAAGCGAAAACCTCCGTTCCGCTCCAAGAGGCGTCCTTTTGCCATAATCGTGATATCGTTATAAGAAGCTTGTGCCTCTTCTGGTATTCTATCAAAGGGCGCAGATTTAATTTTATCCCACAAATCGTGATCATCGATCTCTTTAGAATCGTAACCGTTGGGTTTACTATTTGGAGATATGACATCACCTTTGGCAATAAGCTGGTCGATTTTGTCTCTTACTAGGGTTAAATATACACTGTGTCTCAGAGCGTCCTCCCAGTAGTGGGCTGGAACCGCGGCTACTGTCGGGGGCGACGCTGTTCTAAAAGTTTCGTGCAATGTTCCCGCACGATTGTCCCTTCTGTCGTGATGCCAATCATTTAGCGGGATCGGCGTCGGCCTAAAGTCATCGGATTGTGCCCAAATATCTTCACTTTGTATCTGAAAAAGTAAAAATAGTAATATAACTACTGTCATTAGACAATATAAATCGAATACTAATAAGGTTTCAATGCTCGACTGTATTTGCTGAAAAAATATTTAAATATGCGTTCGAAAGTAAAATGGCGGTTGGCGGGAAAGTGCGCGCTCGAATGGCGTGCGGCGACCGTTGCGTGCTTCACAATCCAACCCTCTCGACCCGATTTTCCAATGTACTAATAAGTTTTAATTTTTCCGAACTGCAATTAAATAGAATGGAGCTATAGAAATTTATCACTATTATGTACGGTCTTATTTTTACAACGCATTTATTACTAACTTGAAATATAACAATATAGTTATTGCTTTATTAAAATTAAATCTTAACTTATTATTAAACTTTTTATTGCGCTTATAGCATGTTGGAGTAATTGCGTTATAGAAATTTGAGTCAAAAGCAAATTTTTTAAATGGTGAACGAAAGCATAAGTGTCAGAAATACGGCGCTTCATAATGTTATCTGGGCTGATACAATCTGGACCTAGATGTGTAAGAGCCGTGTAGCTTGTAATATTACTTACAATTTACATTCGATTTTCATTTCAAGGGCACTATTAATTGTTTTGCATAAATCATTTTATTTAGTCGTTTTTATTATTAAGCAGCGCCCTTGTGAAATTGCCCTTACAATATTTTTTTTTTATTATGTAAATAGCAATAAGTACTTTAAGGGTTATGTTTTAAAGTAATGTATCTGTTTATGATTTTTTCTGTTACTTCATTTTTTTTAATAATTCAGTTGAAATGGTATTGTGATAAAATAATAAAAAATTAACTTCTTAATAATTTCGAAGAAAACTATTTTAAACGTATTAATCGCGTTATTTATAGGTATTTGAAAATATATTTCAGAAAAGTCGACGCTTCGAACCCTTTACATTGGTCACATGTAATGAATGTTATTGTTAATATTTTTTTTATTCTTAATAACTAATTGTGACATGAACATGAATTGGTTGAAAAATCGTGGGTGCAAAGATAGACCGATAACCGTGTCTATTGGCCCACATACCTGGGAAAATCTCGCCCAGAGACAATGCTCCGAGGTCGGTGCTCTGTGATATTTTGACATTCACGTGTGATCGGCTTAATTGTTAAAGGGCGTGCTTTATCTTAGGCATATCTGTTTTTATTTACACTATTCACACTTTTCAGAGCATTCACGTAATATTGTGTATTTTTATTTATTTATTTTTTTAATTATTTCCAAATTAACAGATTATGTTGTTTATGTTTACTTGTGATTAATTCGGACAAACTATTTCGAAAGTTAGTGTTGATTTTGCAAATGCAAATAAGCTTTTACATACATTAGAAATCACAAAAATATATAAATTATGTTTATTTATTTAAAAAAATAAGAAAGCTTAATGCATATTATATATACTGATAAATAAGATCAGAAGAAACTAGCATTTTCAACGTGACACTGTGTGTGAAAGCGATCGCAACGTATAATTTAGTTTAATTATACTTACAATTAGTGTCAAGAAAACGCACAGTAATGTGGACCGCATCTTCGACCACTCCACTGCACTATCGATATTTTTGCGTTAGTACAGAACGCGTGCGGCGCTACAGCACCGTTTGGCGTTGACTGACGGCGGCCGTGCGGCGTGTGCCAGTCAACCCCACTAGACGCGGAAAATTATATACATTTTCTTGTATGTCCCTTGGAAAAAATATATTTAAAAAAAGATTATATCATACGTAATTATTGTCGCATGTCAACATTAGTGATACACTTGTTGAAATTGATACTGTTCAATTTGGCAAAGTTCATTGTTATATGTTAAAACATTTCAATATTTATACCGCTAAATATATTTTCTTTACAATATGTAACAAAAAAAGATTGTTTTGTCTAAAGAAATAATTAGATTCTGTTTAAAAGTCCATATATATATATATATATATATCTGTAAATAATTGCTAAACCCATCAAAGCCATCCTTGTTAGGAAATAAGAGATACCATCTTGCCAGCAATCAACGGATCTACAGACAATACTGTAAGTGTTGTAACACCATAACTGATGGAGGAAATTGCAATTGCGTTTTTTATTCCGATATGTAATAGTTTTAAATATAGATAAGTAATACTGACTAATAATTTTATTTTTGTATCATTTATTTCTTTATGGATGCCGTCGTGACGCAGTGGGCCATTGTTCAGTAACGCGATGGTTGCGAGTTGAATTTCCATTTGAGAGAATGTTTATTTTTTAAATATTTTCAATATTTCGCTCTGGTAAAGCACAGCGCGGTGTTTAGATCCCGCTCAATTTCGACTTCGGAAATTTGAGAATTGAGTTTTTCAAGATTACGGTTTTTCAACTTACCTTTGGTATGCGGGAAATAATGTGTAGCTGCTTATATTTCTATATCTGTATATATTCTTTCTAGTATTCTGTATATAGTTTTAAAAAATTAATGTACATCTTAAAATTTTGTATATTCCGAACCACGAAGAGTTATTCAATTATATTTTTCACGTACAATCCACGATAAGATTTCTCTTCTCCTGATAAGTGTTTCTAACAAATGTTTTAATTTTCTTAGCGGAACATTTTTTATAATTGAGCAGAATATGTCCTTTTAATTGGCTAGTGAGCCCATATATTAGTGTTAATAGGTAAATTCGTTTTCATCTTTCATAGGCATATATGCTTTACGAATGAACTTCCTAAAACCGTCGCGATATCGTGATATAAGTAATTTGTAATTATATAACTACAATATACATATGGAAAATTATAAACGAATATATTATATCAAGGAAATCATGAATGCCATTATGATAACGACAGCTGAAATGGTTTGAAACGACATTAAAATAGCTGAAAGCATCGTTCGGGCACGCGACGCGAGATGGAAAGTGGCCGAGGGGTTTCGCTGCGATATTTCATACGATTACAAGTGAATAATAGTTGCATACATGCGCTACTAGTTTTCTGTATTGCTCATTATTGTTTGCGTTTAGGAATTCTAAATATTCCTTTAATTGTGTTTGTCATATAATTGTTTTATAGGCTAGTTTTAGTATATTTTTTATACAGAAATCGTCGAGTACTATAAATTACTCAAACAGCTTATAATAATATGTAATAGAGATTGAGTTTATAGAAGCCATTGTGGCGCAGTGTGAATGCGTCTGATGTATACGCAATGTTTGTGAGTTTGACTCCAATCAAGGGAAATTATTATATTTAAATTATTTTCATTTCTCATTTGAGAAATTTGCTATTTAGCACGGTGGATAGGGTGGTTCCAAGTTTCCGCTGGAATAGGAGACATTGTGTGTTGAGTGGTGAAACTCCATGTCGCGCTTTCTCTTATCACCAGAGCAGAGAAATTAAAATAATTAAATTGTGATCATTCCACCAAGCGGGAGTCGAATCGATAATCAAAAGACAGGCCGATGCTTTTCCATTTAACCACGATAGCCTCTATGTATCTAAAATATTGCAAATCTACTGGTTAATCTTAAATAAAATTCTTCACAGCATCCTTGCCAGGTACGGAAGCCGCTTATCAACTAGTTACATGTGTCCGTAACAAATGCACGCCAGAAGAGGCTTTGAACGTATTACGTGAACTACCCAACCCTCTGCGTGAAGGCGATACGAGCGCCGCCCACACAGCCTACAATCCATTGAAAATCGATGTTTTTGTACAAACTTTGCTGAATCTTGGCAGCAAGAGTATTTCCCACAGTTTCGCTGCTATATCCAAGTTTCATTATGTTTTTAAGGTAAGTTAGCGATTTTGCCTTTCAGCTTTATTTCAGCTTTACGCCCTTTGCCGCCCATTAGGGTAGGCCTCTGAACCTAGTGTCAAGACACTCCGTGCCGTACTTTCCGCTCGAATCCAAGGCATTGCGTGTTGGGTGGCTTTTCAAAACTTTTGTTTGTCTTGTCACAACGGAGTAACCCAATTTGTCAGTGTTCTTTCTGCTCTTGTCATTAATTTATTCACTGCAATTGTAAAAAAATTACAGTGAATAAAAATATTTTATACTTATGTACAAATTACAGATGTAATAATGTTTAGTATAGAAAGAGATTTCGAATTTCGATTATTGACTATTTTCATAGCTATAGGTAAAAAAATATTTGGAATTGTATTAAAATGTGAATGTAACAGGATTAGAACCCGCGCATCTTTGAATTATCCCAAAATATAGGTTCTTATCGAGTTGCTTCGAAATTTTTATACGCTTGTTACAACTTTATTTTGATATTAGCATCTAAATATATTTCATATCCTAAATGTGTGGAAAACACTTTGGGAAATATTAAAGTTCTATAAAAATTTGCTTCATCTATAAAATCCATAACTTAAATTTTTTGATCTTCCACATTAGATATTAGCTGAATCGGAAGAAGCTCAGATCTGTGTACTTCGTAATGTATGGGAAGTATGGCAGCGACACAGTCAGATGGTGTGCGTTTTGGTGGACAAGATGCTAAAAACCCAAATAGTGGAGTGCAGTGCAGTGGCTACTTGGCTGTTTTCTAAAGAAATGGCGCCTTTCTTTACACACAGCTGCCTCTGGGAGATATTGCATTTGACGATAGATAAAATGAACAAACATGTGTCGAAGCTTAGTGAGTTTTTGTTTTTTTTTTATTTTAATACTTAAAATGTATGTATATGACAATTGTTGAAGATAATTTTTTATATAAGTGAACGTGTGAAGTAATGCGTTCTTGAAAACTTTAAATGTACTTCTAATCTGTTTTATTATTATTTTTTTTAAATTGAAATTTTTTAAAAAATTACATGTAATCTAAAATAAATTATCAGATATTTACATTTTTTACAATTTTTGTCTGTCTGTCTGTTTGTTCCCTGTTAATCTCTTTAACGGCTGTACCGATTTTGACGACCAGATAGTTGATGTAATACTGAGTAACTTCAGGTACTTTTATTTTAGAATGCCACAATAAAGCATCAAATTATAAATAATACTTTTACTTTTTAGGTAAAGAGCTGCAAGAAGCGAGAGAGGCATTAGCCAGAGCTGACTCCAGTAGCTCCGACTCTGAAGACGAAAGCGGCATTAAGAAGAAGAAAGACCAAGACAAGCCTACTGAAGAGGTAAGTTATTTCTTTAATATTTTAATTCTAGTGGAAATATCGTTTTGGCGACATTGCTATGTGTCTGAATGTACGCGATGGTTAGTGGTTCTGACTGTCCTAACTGTAGGTAATTCAATAGTTGATTATTTCTTTTCGTTGATTATTTGAGCATTGATTGTAAAACTAGTTTCTATGTATATATTAAAACATTGGGTGGAAGGTACGATTATTTTTTTTGGAATGAAGAGAAAATCTGCAACACCATTATAATATTTTAACAGTGGTTATACACACTTATGATACTTCAAAAATAAAAAAAAATTTCAACCTTGGACGGTTTCCAAGAAGCGCGGGTTCAAATAAAAAATCGTTCAAATTTTTATGAGTTTTCTTTAAATAAGTTTTTTATATACCGTAATAATAGTTTCAATAATATCAGTTTTTTACACAATGAACTTAAAAGTATATGAAATAATGAAAAAAATACTTATTTAGAAAACGTATAAAAATTTGAACGCAGCGAGATTTTAACCCGCGCCTCTTGAAAACCGTTCAAGCGCTCTGACCGCTAAGCCATGCGTTTAAGTTGTAAGTGTGCGAATAACATTTTTTTTTACATTACACAATCTTAACGTGAATTAGAGATGTTAATTTTATAAGTAATCGATGTACAATAAATAACCTAAGGAAAACATCGATATCCATATTTATTAAGTTTCTAAATAACCTATATTTTTTTTGTTGAATTAAAATTATTTACATGATGATGACAAAATGTTTAATGTAAAAAATCCAATAAGTTTTTTAATAAGAATATTATTATTAAATCTAACACTTGTAGTGTTTTGTTATTGTAAATAATAATTAATAAGTAATTATTTTTTTTAAGGATATTATCATTACTTGTGGTGGTGTGGTGTTTGACAGCAACCTTTATTAGTTGTGGGTTCAATTCACACTCGGTGGAATTATAATAAATGAGTAATTTTGAATTTCTCTGCTCTAGTAATCGAAATAACGAGCGCGGCGCTTGCGTCTTGATACTAGGTCTTCTTTCACTACGCTATAATATCGCATTCTCTTTAAAAACTTCACTTCTATCATGCTCTTGTGTGTACTCAATTGACCAAAGATGTCTCAACTTCTTTAGAAGTTATTGTTAAGGTGCCGATATTATCGAGGACTTTGATGTCAAAATTTATATTAAAATACAATGACTGTCCGTACGTCCCTACTTCAAACGCCATTTCATACTTCCATATGTCAATTGTCACTCGCACGCAGTAAAAGGAGACTTATTTAGGTAAACAAAAGGTGTAAGTTAAAATGAAACATTTATGATTGAATGCGGCCTCAGGCGGTGGAGCGCATGGAGGAGCGCCTGGAGATGGCGCACACGGACCAGAAGCGGCTGTTCCTCATTGTGTTCCAGCGCTTCATCATGATCCTGTCGGAGCACCTCGTGCGCGCGGACACGGACGCGCGCGACCCGCACACGCACTGGTACCGCGCCACGCTCGCGCGCCTGCGCCAGGTCTTCCTGCTGGTACACTGCTTTGCTGTATTAACCACCCTCAATGCATATTGTTATGGTCCCAAGAAAGACCAGATTGGTCGCGCATTCTATCTTCACTCGGAGGAATACTCTGTTAAAACAAAGCATTCAAAAAAGTCTGTATTCCCAGCGGAAAGTTGGGTGTGTGTAGTGTTGTGATATTGAGTTCTCTCTGACTACCCTGTAGTCGATGGCCTCAATTTATATTAACAACGGTTTTCATATATATCTAATTGTAATTTTTCAGCATCACGAGCAAGTCCAAAAATACAGCAGCACGTTGGAAACGCTTCTGTTCACACAAGACTTGGACCCTCACATCTTGGACGTATTCCACCAGTTCATAGCTCTCACTGCATAATTTTGTTCATCCGCTCTTTAATTTATTGTAATAACCTCAGTTATATAATGATTAATGGAAATCTATTTTACAAAAAAATGACATGATGATACAAATTGCTATATTATCTGTAGTTAAAAGAGTGACATTTATTTAAAAGTCACAGATTAAACAATATTATTTATAATGTAAAAACAAAGAAGGTTGTCAGTGTTGAACTTTAGACTTATAATTTAAAATAGCTTCCAGAATATGTTTATTGTTACAGCAAACAAAACTAAAAATTAACAAAAACATAATTTTGTTGATGGTTTATATTTATGATATACTGTACAATTCCAAAGTCTTGATGTGGATAGAGATTTAAATCTCTGTATTTATCATATAATTTAATCTTATGTAACTTTAAATTATTTTTTTCTGTTTTTGTTTCTATTTTCTTTATACAAACTATGCCTAGATGCTATTGACGACGTGATTTTCGCTTGATTACTAGTCGAAGGTTAATTACTGAAAGGTTTTTTTCAAAAGAAATACGTTATTTTGTGATTCTTCTAGCCATTACTACAGACCCAAGATTTACGTTTGTGCGAAAATAAATAAATAAAGATTTTCTCCAATCTTATGGATATTTGAATTTAATATTTTACTGTTGGATTTCAAGACAAAGTAATGAATCAGAGTATTAGAAATATATATATATATATCTATAACTTCTTTAGGCCTAGCTCTGACAAGACTGACAGCCTCGAATGTGGTTTTGTCCTATGACTTTAACTTTTAAATAAATATAATGAAATCGACTATTTTAAGTAGTCTTACAAGTATGTAGGGAATTTCCTTCCCAATAGACTTACTAGTAAAATAAAACAGTATGAACATGTAGCCTATAATATAACCTAATATTTTTGTACATATGATCAGTAATCGTTACAGATATTTATTTGTCCCGAAAATTCATTAAAAAGAAAAAACATCCGCCAAGTCAAACTATCATTAAGTACATTGGGAAGGAAACTCCCAGTAGTACTACTGGTAAGACTACTGGAAATGATCGGAAATGAAAGCGAAGCCTTAGTTGTAAATAAATAAAAGTAAGTGATTTTTAAACATTGTTTTATTTCATGTATAATAAAATTTATTAGAAATTATGTATATTTTTATTTTGTTTTAGTGTCTTATAACCGTACTACTAAAAATTACAAATATATTTCAATGTTATATAAAAATGTACGAACTGCCTGGGATTTGAATTCGCTTATTTTAGATCCAAGTCCTCTCGATCCGCTTTACATTTAATATATATATTTTTTATACAGTATTTTATTACAATTTATGTTCTATACTATAAACAGACTATTACATTTTACCATTCATATTAGTTACTTAAATTACTAGCGTGTATTGCGATTAAGTCTTGTGTAACATTTATGATGCACACTTTTTTGCCTATTGTTTATACAAAAATACATACGTTGATCAGCCAGCATCAACCAGCAGTGGAACAGCGTCTTACTGTAAGCGCGATTGGTCGTGGGTTCTATTACCACTCGGAGTAATAACTATATTATAATTATTGAAAGCTGATAATGAATATATTATATAAGTAGAAAAAGAATTACAAATTAATTAAGGAACTTCAACAATTCTTCAACGTCAGATTTAGAACCCAGATAGCACGGCGCTCGTTCGTGGATGGTCGTAGGTTTGATGTCCAGGATGGGCACGGAGCCGTTGGTGGCGAGGCCGCCGGCTTCACTCACTATAAACGCCATTGGATTACACTCGTAGAGGAGACGTAGCTGAAATTACATATGATTTAGATTATATTCACGACAAATCGCAGAGGTATTAAAATTCGTTTTTAAATTCATAAAGGCATTTTTTCATATAATTTCAAGGCATTCTTAAGAAATGTTTAGAAAACACTTTGACGAATTGTGAATGGTTCTTTCTTAATGAGCATTAATAGCGGCAAAGTGCGGCCTTAGGTTCCGCCATTCAGCACGCAAGGTTTCCAGTTCGAGCGGAAAGTGGAGAACGGAGTGAAATGTCTCTTACCCTACCTTATTAGGCGGGGGAAAGCGTGAAGCTGCTTTTTATGTTTTTATCATTTGTTAATGACCATACTATTTACATACATTACAGTTTCTAACGTAATCTAATAAATGATTTTAATTCTTTTTGAGATGTTTATTATTTTTGTAAATGATTTATGTATGTCATTGTTTTATTTATTGCGCGTCTTCGAGGTCCGCTATTCAACACGTTTTTTTACTGTTTTGGAAATTGGAGCGGTTTTAACGGTATCTTGATATAAGTTTCTGTCAGCATTACCAGCTTTGCGGGAATAATATATTTCATTTGCATTTCCGAATTGGACTGAGTGATTTAATATTGTAACTTAACTTACTTTTCCTTTTGGAGCGGAGTTAGTTGCGGGGTATATGAAAATTCCACCATATTTAATAGTTCTGTGTACATCAGCTACCATAGATCCTACATATCTGGCTCCATAGGCTTTTCCAGTTTTAGGTCTTTTCTTTTCTTCTATATAATTTACTAAGCCTTCTGACCATTCTGCTGCGTAACCTGTAATAAGCAACCGCTTTAGTCTCAACTCTAAATAAAATATCCTTTTTTTTTCTAATATATTTTCATTCGGCGTGTGCGGTGTTGAGCTCCGTCACACAACACGCTATATGCATATGCATATGTATGTACCTACCATAAACGGAAAAAATCGTAAAGCTTGCGTTATTTAGTTTAGTTCCTCACCTTCGTTTATAGAATATATCTTTCCTTTTTCTGGTATTCTCATATTAGGATCGGTTAGAATAAATTCTCCAATGGACGGATCGTACATAAATCCGTTAACCCCTTTGCCTTTCCCCAAAGATATGACAAGCATGGTGGCTGAGCCGTACAGCGCGTAGCCGGCGGCGACCAACTCGTTGCCGGGACGTAAGGCGTCCGATTCTGAAGGCTCGCCATTCGATGTTTTTCTAAAATAATGTGTTTTGTGTGTTTTTAGGTGTATTTTGGTGTGTCTTTAGTGTGGTAGAGATAAAAATGTGAGAATTTTAGATAAATTCTCATAGCATTTTCTAAGCTTTTCTGTGAATGTACAATTAACCAATATAATTTGATAGAAAACGCTTGTAGTAAAGGTAAGGAAGGATCACTATACCTCTGTGACGAACCACAAACTACTAAGTACAGACCTGTAGCGGAACGCAATGGTTGTCAGTTCCAATCTCATGTAGAACGTATTTATGTTTATTACGAAATTTATTCTCCTATTTGATTAATCAATGCCTGGAGTTGCGTTCCATCACGTCCAAAATAAAATTTATCTAAATTGGCGGATAATAGAAAATTTATCATTTGATTTTCTCGTCTTATGTTTCATACGCGAAGACCGTTTTAACCATTACGGCACAAGACGCCCATGTGCAAGCGCTCTCGAACTCAACGAGACCTTGTAGAGCCTGTAAAGAACTACAGTAGTCTGATATCATTTGATACTTTTCCAATGGACTTGCCTAAGAGCCCTAAAACCATGTCACTGCTGAAGACACCCCCATTACACCACCAGACGCGCTGAATGAGCTGCTGACACCCCATTCAGCTGGTATAATTTATTTTTTCTGGATATTTGATAATATTCACTAAGTACTAACTTGTAAATGGCAAAGATTGAGCCAACAGATACGAGACAATCAATGTTAGAAGAACCGTCGAGTGGATCGAAACATACTACGTATTTTCCCCGCCTCTCGGTTTCAACCTGTAACATGAAATAATACTCAAAAATAAAATTGAGAGGTTTATATATATATATATATATTATGTGTAGTTATATTTTTTTATATATAGGTGATATTTAAGGGTTTTAATAAATATTTTATAAATCGCGGTCGATCAAACGAAGCGCCATATTGGATTCTGTCGCTCAACGCGCAATGTGTCTGTCTGATCCCATTTTATATAGAGCACATTTTAAAATTTATTACCATGAATGTGGTACCAATTTTTTTATTAAGTTTATTTAATCTATTCAGTCAAGAAGTGCGAAAATGCAGGGGAACATTAAATATGCACTGGCATATGAAATGACCTACCTAAGTAGGAACGATGATTAACGGTATCTCAGAACCTCACGGACCAGTTATTCTTGTAGGACAATTTATAGAAACCGCTAGTTTGATTGAGTTAATGTTGTTCATAATTTCTATATAAACGAATCGCCATCTATACTATATTTTTAATCGCAGGAATGCATATGAAAATATTATAGTAGCCATAAATAATATTAAAAGTTTCACCAAGCTGATATTTTACAAGTGACCTATAGAACCGGATTACCATTACAACAAAAATATCTACATATATGTAAAATCAATGCCGATAAGTAATTATACAAAATTCCTCGTTTTTATCATATTTTTTACATAACATTATACTTGTGTATGATGATTATACGTGATTAAAACTTGTTTTTCATTATTATTACGCGGATAGTTTTAAAAATACTAATCTAGTGGGTGTGTTTCGGCTGACTTTAATTAAGCGGGTTATCTAAAACTTTGTTTATTGAAGATATTAAGTTCATGACCTTAGTATGATTTGATAATTCAAATTCCTTGAACAAAGTCATCTTAAATTAAAAAATAATGCTACGTTCGTTCATTAGCCGTATAAATTATTTACAACTATTTTAATAATATATATTTTTTAATATTACATTATAATTATTTGGTTAAAGATCTCAATCGTACAGTTTATTCAAACTTTAATTTAAATATAATATTAGATAATATTAAGTTCATTAGTTTAATTTACCTGTAGAACGTTTGGATTTTCTTCTGATACCAGTAAACAGGTGGTGAAAGACGATTTAAGCATGTTAATGAAGAGGTCATTGGATAGCACATCCAATTTCTTGACTTCTTCACCTTGGACGTTTGTGTCTCCAGAGATTCCATGTCTGTAAAAAATAGTAATTATCTGTATTTATATGTATTTAAATAAAATCTAACAACTATTTACTTTATTAATTTAAGTAGGAAATTTTGTAGGTACTTCAGATAGATTTCGAAATATAAGTTAAAATTTTAAAAAGTAAAATAAATTAATCAAATATTATTTTATAAAATTATTAATATAATTTTACATTGTTGACAAATGTTATTTTAAATTTAAAGTAACTATAGAAAACTAACAATTTAGCTATGCCGGCTTTCCTCACAGCTGTTTGTATCGCTTTCACCGCTGTTTGTATGGAATTTAATAGCTGCGTTAAGTCGCCCGTAGCCGCTGGTGCCGTTCTTTGCTGAGCCAAAACCCACCGGGTTAAGGTCATTGCATTAACATCAAAAGCCGGCCCTTGTTGGGACATTTTGAAATTATACAACACAAAAAATACTCGGCAAAAGCGGCGACAAGCGCGCCCAACTGATATCACGACACTGAATGCTAAACGGTGGACAATACGTTCAGGCAGTGAATGTATTTTAAGTTCTTTTCCAACTTCCAAGCAACTTTGGAATGTTTAGAAAATGTAATGCTAGTGACGTAGATATAGCATAACTTATATCTATTGTCAAAACTGGTTTTATTAACATTTAATTCGAAATAATGTAATTTATATTTTAAAGCTAAGGTTATTAGAGTATGTATTTCAATACAGCCTGCATGTGGGTGTGTGCATGACGCAATTTAAGTGCTCTTTGTAGAAAAAAATATATATAGATATAATATGTTTCCAGTGCACATATCGATATATGCATGAACAGCTGGTTTCAAAAAAAAATATATAGATAAGTTTTAACATATTTTGTCAATTCATTTTGTCAATTCATTCATTTTTGTTGATACAATATATAACCACCACGTCGAAGTCCAAATTCAGAAAGTAGTTTAATTAAGAATAGGTATGCACAATTGATCATAAATTGAGTATTATATTTATTGTAGTAAACTAGAGACTAGAGTAAAATATGTTTTATAATATTATCATAATATGTTATTATACAATACAATTTGGTACTAAATTAAAACATAAATATTACTTAAGTTACAATATTTCTTGTATTGTAATTAATAACTTTTAAGAAATAAGATTTTTTTTAAATAATATTATCTGTGCTGTTTCATAAGTGTTTAAATATTTGTTATCTGTAAGTACCAGTCTCTATAACGTCAAAGTCAGTCACTTTGACTACTAAATGTCAAACAAGATATGCCTAAAGGACGCAAACGTAAATAAATCACATTTCTTTAATTAAACATGGCACCGAAGTTAAAATTTGCTGAAGGTAAGTCAATTTATGTAAGTAAACTTAGCGAATTTATAAATGCTATGTAATATAATTGAATAGATTCTACGCTTGCAATTATATCAATGGAGCTTACATATATTTTCAGGTGAAAAAGTTTTATGCTTTCACGGACCACTTATCTATGAAGCTAAATGTCTTAAAAGTTCTGTAACAAAAGACAAACATGTACGATATTTGATTCACTATGCTGGTTGGAATAAAAAGTAAGTAATTGTAAGCATATACATTTATGTAAAATTTAAGATTATATAAATGACCTGCTATCTAGATCGGCTTTTATTTCTAACGACATAGATAAATATATAAATGATGATAAACCAAAATTCTTCGTAGTGTTTGTAGCTAAATTTATTTTAAGTCCTTTCGTAATTTAAATCAGGAATATTTTATATATATTGTACGAAATATATGACTATCATAATTTTGTATATTTCTCATCTTCATATATTTCTTATTAGTTACTTAGTATATTACTCTATTTATATTTAGTACTAATAAGATTTTATTCATTATTATAGTTGGGATGAGTGGGTTCCTGAGAGCAGAGTTCTTAAATATAATGAAGTAAATGTACAGAGACAAAAGGAAGTACAAAGAGCCCATTCAGCTCAACCAGCAAAAACTAAAAAGAGTATGTATTGTTATTATGCAATATTATTTTTTTACATAACTTTTTATGGAGTTTTATAGAGTACAATTTTAGTTTTACAATAATCTTGCATTTCCTATTTATTTGATTTTTGTTAAATACTATAACAGTAAAGTCCTTTAAATTATTTTCATAAAATGCTTTTGATGTCTAATTGCTTAAAGGTTTTTATGAAGTGAAGCTCACAAATATATGCTAAATTTAAATCTAGATAAAGAACAAGTTTTTAATGATTAAAATTATAACATCACATCTATAATAAATTCATGTGAAAACACATTTTTTGCTCCGTTTTTACGCAATAGTTGAGCAGCTAATATATTCTGTTTAATTTATAATTTTCGTTCAAAGATCTATCTTATTATCTTATGGAATTACAAACAACACTCTAAATTCCTAGAAACTTATTATAATGCACATAATGACAGAATACTACTAAATACTTACGTTAAAGAGTTAAATTCTTTACTATAATAAAGTTGTAGTATATATATAAGATAGTAGGAATAAAGTTCCTACTATAATTTTTTATATATTTTTTTATAAAATACCACCATGTCTTATTCATCAACATTAAAATTCCAGCTCCAGCCAAGGGTAGAAAATCTGAAGCTGCCAGTTCCACTCCAGCAAGGGAAGAGTCTAGAGCTTCTACACCAGCAGGTTAGTTAACAATTAAAATGAGTATACTAAAATATAAAAAAAATCTTTGAATTTATTATTTTACATGTTTTTCATAACTTAGAACTTGTCTAAATATTTTCTTAAAAGAGTCCAGTGCTTTGTAGCATTTAATTTGGCAACTCAACTATAATAAGCTATGATTATACTTTTATCTGTTTTGTCATATAAAATAGGCCTAAAATTAATTTTTGTTTGTCTATACATTACTCTATATATTATTGTACTTTGTCTGTTATATACAGATTTAGGGTTAATGTATATTGTTGGCGTATGAAAAGAATACAATAATTTTTAATATAAAATTTCTCTATAGTATTTTTTTTTAATGTGATCATTCCACGGTATATTCGGCCTCTTATTTATGAAGGGATTTTATTTGGTATTACACAAAATTTATCAAGACCACATGATTGAATCTAAGTTCTTACAATCTCTTAGGTGAGTATATTAAAAGTCACACACTAAGCTGTCTCTGCCTACATAGCTATGTGGGAAAAACTGTAAAGCTAGAAAAACATATATTCTCTCTAGAAATAATTGTTTCAGGTAAAGACACAGAAACACCAACGGCTCCAGCGAAAGCAACTAAAACACAAAGTAAAGACACACCAGCTGATTCAGGATCTGATCAACCTAAGTATGTTATTTTTCTTAAACAAATTAAATTAACAAGTCTTTTTTTTGAGACCATTGTGACACAGTGGAATTATCTCTGATTGTACACATTGTACACATGTGGGTTCAGATCCACTCGGAAAAATTATTGTTTAAATTATTTTCGTTTTCCCGTTCTTGTAAGACAATGATGCATGGTGCTTAATTCTGGTACTAAAAACTCATTGTCTCAATTTCGAATGAAAAGTGGAGAATGGAGTGTCTCGACACTAGGTCCTCTATGACACTACTACCCTTCTATGTGGGAAAAAACGTGTAGAAAAAAAACCTATATATTATACTAATAGAATATATGAAGTGCATGCAATGCTTAATATGTTACTTGTATGGATAAAAGTGATATCTCGCAAAATTCGAATTACGTGAATGTTTTGCGTTTAAAGTTATTGTTTTTTTTAAAAGGTTGT
Organism: Podotricha telesiphe; assembly: GCA_038994665.1. Lineage (NCBI taxonomy): Eukaryota > Metazoa > Arthropoda > Insecta > Lepidoptera > Nymphalidae > Podotricha > Podotricha telesiphe. Next base: position 2,076,798 of record JAOYRR010000327.1, read on the forward strand.
AAACTACTTGAATTTAACATCGCGCTTTGTCTTGTCACCAGAGCAGAGTAATAACAATAATTTAAATATAATCATTCTACCGTGTGGTAGTCGAAACCCACAACTGTTATATTTCATGTCACACTGCACCATCATGGCCTCGTATGTGTTTATATTAATTTATATTTTTTATTTCATAGAAAAAAGCGCGGCCGTCTCGACTTGTCTATTGAGTCTGAAGAGCAATATCTAGCAAAAGTGGAAGTGAAGATCAAAATACCTGAGGAGCTTAAAGTATGGCTGGTGGACGACTGGGATGTTATAACAAGACAACAAAAGTTAGCCATTTTACCAGCAAAATTGACAGTTTCACAAATTGTAGACAATTATTTATCATTTAAAAAATCCAGTAAATTACACAATCAAGCAAAAGAATCTGTTCTAGTGGATATTACTGAAGGTATTAAAGAATATTTTAATGCGACGCTAGGATCACAGCTTCTGTACAAATTTGAACGGCCTCAGTACAGTGAAATATTACAAGAATATCCGGACACTCCTATGTCTCAAGTATATGGATCTATACATTTATTGCGACTCTTTGCCAAAATGGGGCCCATGTTGGCGTACACTTCTTTAGATGAAAAGTCCTTACAGCATGTTCTGTCACATATTCAAGACTTCCTCAAATACATGGTGACAAACAGATCGACATTATTCAATTTGCAAGACTATGGCAATGCAACGCCGGAGTATCATAGAAAAGTGCAGTAGTTAAGTTTAAGTAGTGTGTTATGATTAATTTTTTGAATCTAAGTAATAAATGTTTCTTTGATTATAATGTATTTGTTCGTATTTTTATTTGTAGATATTATTAATAAATAAAGGTCTATATTTATTATACAGTATGCATATAAACTAGACCAGGGGTCAGCAACCTTTTTTAGTAATAATTTTTGGCGTGCCAAAATCACAGTTTTTATTAGTATTTCAAGTGGTATTTATAATAATTCCTTTGATGTATACTTGATATCATTTGTATTGATTTTATTTATTTCTATACCAAATTACTCGTTTAAGAAATCAATAAATTCCATTACTGTTACATAATAATTGTTTAAAAAATTATTTCGATAACGCGACCCCATTCAAAGAAAAGTTAAATTTTTCACAAATGAGCTTCTGCAGTATCATTGTTGAATCCTCGGATTCAGCTATCGAAATGTATTTATCTGATCTCGAAGAACCAAGACAAAGCATCTATAAAATAATTTATGAATCTTTCGTCAGATGACGTATCTTCGTACGTCAGAAGTCAGAATAAAATCTTAATAATATAGATACTGCCACATCTAACGGGGCAAACAAAGAAAACTTGCATCCTAATCTTATTTCTCCTGGGACATTCCTATATATTATAATGCCTACTCATTCACGTAATTTCGTCCTAAATTAAAATTTGTAAGATTATTACACGTATAATGTAGTTAATAAACAATTTCAGCTAACAGTAAGTCGAGGGAAACCTTGTCAGCCCATGCATTGCATATAAATAGGAGATATATGCTCCCGCCTAGGCCTTGCGTTATAACTTTCAATGCATCAGCTAACGGTCTTTCCACAAAGATACGGCCAGCTGACATATGTATTTATTCTAGAAACATAGAAGCGGTCCTCAGGTACATTTTTAGGACACAAAAAAAACGTGATTCCACATATATACCTATATAGAGAATATAAGAAATCAATCGTCAATCACATTTATGTGGAAACGTCTCGCAACAAGGCCGCAGCGACTCGAGCTGTACCGAATAATGTATGTACCTACTGAATGAGTCAAAGCGAATGAGTGCAAGCGAAAACTTGATTCTTTATTTGTGACGGTTCTTTTAACCTTTTACATTAGTAACATCTGGTTGAGTGAACCTTTATTTTTACCTTCACGTAGGTACGTAGGTAATGAATATAGGTATATTCATAAGAGAAAAGTTGAGACACTGACATTAACTTTTATTTATTTTCTAAATCCTTTTCAAACTGTTATGCTTGCATTGCTGACCCATTTTGGAATATGTAGAGCGCTTTAGCTGGGTAGTCAGAGAGCCTAGTGTTTAGACACTCCGTTCTCCACTTTCCACCCGAAGTCGAGACTGTTCGTGCCTTATGTAGCAGAGCAAAAAAATTAAAATGTTTTAAATGTAATTAATCCCCCGAGTGGAAATAGAACCCAAAACCAATAGTGTTTACAGTCAGACGCTGTTCCACTGCGCCATGTTGGCCTCAGATGCTGAAGCTTTATGCCGTAGTATTTAATTTATGTTATAACTACTAGTAAACCTTTTTAAAAAATTACAAACATTCAATTCATTTAATCTTCAATCATTCAATCTTAGAGATACATTTCAGTAAATAAATTTATATGTAAACTTTTCTAGGAAACGTAAAAAAATTTGAACGTGGCGAGAGGAAAAATATTTGTTAAGAATTTGTAAAAACCTCTATACAACAAAACAAAACTAAAATGAGTTGTAACAAGTATATAAATATATATCTTGACATAGCTGGACATATAACGTATGGCTTAGCGGCCTGAGCGCTTGGACGGTTTCCAAGAAGCGCGGGTTTATCTACGTTAAAAAATTTATACGTTTTCTAAAAATATTTTTCATATCCTTAGTGTGTGGAAAAATATTAAAAAAATGTTAATATATGTGAACTTTTGTTTATGGTATTCCGGCCTTCAGCTTACATCTAATTCCGATACATTGTGTGTAGTGTAGTAGTGGTGGAAACGAATTTATATAAAGTATAGGCAAATTCTTTAAGCTGGAATCGAACCCACAACCACCTGTTGTGTGTCGCATCGCAGCCACACAATGGTCGATAAATTCTATAATATATATATATATAGTTAATTATAATTTTTTTTTAGTTATGGCTTAATGGTTGCCAACTACAATTAGAATATATATAGTAGTATAGTAGCGTATACACAGGTTTGCACTTCCGCAGGTGCCCTTGCGACCCTCTCAAGCACCCATGTCGTGCTTGCATTTCGCAGGGACTGAGTACCTTAGACCCCCCCCCCTCCCCCCAGTGTCGCTGCATTTAATCACTTCACACAATCAATCAAAAAAAAAAAGTGCAGTTGTGCAGTTGTTGGTTCATACGTTAATGGGCCATCAATCCGTTAAAATACATAATGAAACCGCTTTTTGACGTCACGTCACACACGTCCTATATGTCCAATAGCTACCCAATACTATTTAAGCTAACAATGGCTCTACGAAAGAAATCAAAGCTTAAAATAAATTAATTATTAATAAACAATATTTAAACAGCCACGTTTATTCCTTCGATGTGGCGGAATTTACAGGATGTAAATACTTATAATGGTGACGAGCGCATTCCTAATATTGGCGCGGCAGATCGCTTGGCCGTTGACGTCACTGGAGCGTTTGCGATTTAGGTATGACCGACTACTCGAAAGTTCAGGTTACAGAGTATTTTTAAATGCTGAAGCTAATCTCTAGTAAACAATTAACGGTAGTTACTTGTTAAGACTCATAGATGGCGTTACGTTCTTTAAAAATTTTCATTGTTTGTTACAATAAACTCTTCAATATTATACTGGGTTAAATTCTTAGGTGTTAAAAATAACACAATACATAATATTTTAATTGGGTAACAAACTAATAACTATTTTAAATATATACTTATTTGTATAATTCTGTAAACGTATATGGTAAAGTAATGAGGTCATTGTGGGACCTGAGTGGGGTCTGACTGTAAACGCTATTGGTTGTAGGTTCAATTTCCACTTGGGGAAATGATTATGTTTAAAATATTTTTATTTCTCTGCTCTGGTATCTAATACAAAAACGTACATCGCCACTCATCGTCCACCACTGCAATAGCGCCCACGAATGGCCAACATGCAATGTCTCAATTTCAATCGGAAAGTGGAGAACGGAGTGTCTTGGCACTAGGTTCTCACTGATTAGTATGTGTGAAAAAGCTGTGTAGCTGAAGAAAAAGGTATATATATAATTCCATAGGTATTAAATTATATACGTACATTTATGTGCACACATTTAGAACATTTGTGGTTGAAGCTTAACGACTATAGGACCAAAATATGATTGTTATTTGATTGGTTATCATATCATAAATTTAAAAGATTTAAATACAGCTGTCTAAAGTAGCCTTTTATTTAGGTAAATAAGTTTACGTGCCTGTAAATTGAATAGAAACCTTTACAACTTACTCATAATTTTTAAACTAGACATTTTTTTATTAAAATAACTGTCCCCGGTATTCGAAAGATTCGATTCGAATTCAAAGAAGGAGAAAATATTTTTTTTAACTGTGGAGATAAAACTCTTGCACTTTCTCGAAATGACATAATTGAAGAACAGGACTGATAAAACCTTTTTTGGTGATCGATTAAACTAAGAAATGTCAATTCCTTTTTTATTTAGGTTTTGATATAAAAGGTAAAATATCTATATCGAGGACGCAATATCTCTATTTCGTGCGGAAAGCGGAGAACGAAGTGTCTTGACACTAGGTTCGCTTTAAAACTGTGTTTTCATATTATATAGTCATCAAATAGGTAATAACTATCACCAAAATATTATAGGAGCCTCCAATACCTATAAAGGTTAAAATGTTTATTATATAGATCATATGTAAATATTTTATTTCTTAAGTAAAAGAAACAGTAATAAGTAGGATTTTTCATTTGTTAATTGTCTCCGTTGCTCAGAAGCCCTTTAAGATAACCAGATTATATCCACCGCTGCACAAGTGTATGCTATACTGTTTTACTTTAAAAAATACTAAAACTGTATTAGTTTGTTCGTTTTCAGTTAGTCTTAGTATAAAAAAAAATAATGATTACAAAATAAATGTAAAATTATTTATATATTTTATTTTACGTTTTGTGTTTTGGCTTTAAAATTCAAAGATATCTAAGTGTATGTTTAATAACAACAAATAACCTTGTGTAAAATAAATAAAGAAAATTGAGTACATTTTCAAACTAGTTGACCGTCAAGAAGTGGGTTAAAATCGATAGATAGAAATTGCAACTTCGATAGGTTTTTGTTTTCTTTTCAGCTTTACGCCTTTTCCCGAATAACAGAGTAGTCAGAGAGAACTAACAAGATAAATAATGAAGATTATTTAAATCGAGACATTGCGTGTTCAGTGCCGGAACTCATCGCCGCGCTTTGTCTTTGATACCAGAGGGAATCAATATAGAGGGAATTGATATTTGAATTACCAGACATGATAATACTATAAGTACATTTCTCCGTGTGGGAATCAAACCAACAACCGATAGCATTGATTTTCATCACTCAACACGCAATGTCTCAAATTCGGGCGGAAATCGGAGAGTGAAGTGTCATGACTCCAGGTTCTCTAGATCTATTACAAGAGATAAAGCATAGGTATTTTAAGCGTGTTTTATAAAGGAATATTCTAACCTGGTAACAATAAAGTAGGTACTAAGCGCATAAGTGTACAACAACTATATACGTTTATATTAATTAATATATATCTATCGTCTTTTTATAGTAAATATATATCCGGCATAATTTAACTTATAAAATAAATAGTTTCTCGTGGGATTCATTGATATAATTTCTTGTTTTACTCGACGCGGAAATCGTAGCATTAAATAATATATAACTAAAACAAACTAAACCTTTTTACAACAGTATTGTAACTGTCAATAAATTTTCTTTTAAACACATTAAAAGTTATGTAGTAAAAATGTAAACAACTTTGTATGAATGATTAATTTTCTTCAATGTATGACAAATTTTCATAATGAGCACTTGATTGACGGGTATGATTTTAGCACATTCAGTGTGACCTAGCTTAGTCTACAGCTTATTTAGTGAATCAAGGTAAATCTGCCATATGGCTAGAGCCATATGGCCGATTTATCTCGTGCACTAAACAAAATTCATGGTTAACGTATATAGGTACAATACAAGAAGATTTAGGTCAAGAATCTTACTGTCAAAATATATGGGAACGCAAAACTCTATGAGTCTTATATACCTAGTTTTAAGTAAGGAAAATGTAAAAAAAAAATTAGAAAATATATTTGGTTTTAATGGAGGAAGGACATCGTGGTGCAGGGCAGCGTCTGATTGGTTTTGGGTTCAATATACAATGGGGGAATGGTTATATTTAAAGTATTTTAATTATCCCACCTTGTTTAAGTTCTGACACTCAACACGCAATGTCTTCAATTTTTTCATGAAGTCCATCTATTTTTATGAATTCTTTTATATTTTTAACTTTATCCAGGTAACATATATTTGAGGTACCAAGCTTGGAATACTAAATATTAAAGTAAAGCACATTCAGTTATAACATAGGTTTTGGGCAGTGAGTAAGTAATAAGCAAAATCCATATCTGAATAACAAAACGAATAGGCCCTGGGTGTCTCGATTTCGCGAAAAAAAAAAGAGTGTCTTGACAGTAGACTTTCTCACCTTGCTTTGCAGTAAAAAGCTGGAAAAAAATAATTTTGGTAAATATTACTGATATTTTTGATCTCTTTTAACATGCAATCGATCATAGTTTGACTTTATCTCTTTTACCGAACCTCCTTCGATTGTTCTCGATTCAACGTGAAATTGGCGAAGAGACTTGTGCCCTACTGGCACGCTCGAAGCGCCATAATTAAAGAACTGAACTGAACTTGATATTTTTTTAAATTGTGCCAGGTGTTTTACAGTAATAATAATTTTGTACTTGGTGCAATACAAGTGAGTGGTATGGTAACGCCAGGCCGCTGGTGCCAGTCTGGCGCGGCCTTGCGGATGTAGATATCTACCATTAAAGGCAGGGCTCGATGACAATTGTCTCAGAAGCTATAATATGCTTTATTTTCATTTTACCGTACTCGCAGATGTTTCTTTATTTTATTTTTTTATTTCATTTTTAATTTCAAGTGTAATAGTAATAATTTACAAATAAAAGAATGCCAATTTTCTTAAGTTTCAAATACTCCAATGGCATATTTCATATGATTTTAGTAAAAAGAAATTGAAAAATTTTACGTTACGATTAATATATCAATTAATGTAAAAAAGTGAAGAGTGATTTGTCACTGAGCCCTCACTAGGATATAACTTTTCGTTAACACTAACAGAATAGACCTGTTTTGATTATAGTTGTAATCATAACCTTTTATGGTGACGCTTGGTTAAAGCCAGCACAGTAAACTGTAATAGACGGATTAAGATTTGTTAATTTATTAGTTACTTAAGTAATACTGTTTTTACATCAGTTATATGGTTAATGAAACAAAAGTAAGTAAGAAAAGATGCTGTGGAGCACTGGATTTCTCAATCTCTGTAAAGTGTATTTCAATTATTAATTAAATATTCTAATTATTATTTTATTTCTTTATTTGTTCTCTATCAATGTAAAAGTAATGAATGTGAGAATTAAAAACCTTTAATAAATGCAAAAATAGCATTTAAGTCATGTTCCAAAAGGAACAGCTTCATACTTTTTCCCGCATAAAAGGATAGTCAGAGAGAATCTAATGTCAAGATACTCCGTTCTCCAGTTTCCATCCGAGATATTACGTACTGAGTAGCGGAACTCAACACCGCGTTATGTCTTAGCAGAGCGGGGAAATGAACATAACTTTATTACAATGATTCGAGAAGCGATCAAACCTACAATCGATTGCGTTTACAGTCAGATGCTTTCCCACTGTGCCACGAGGGTCTCATCATCAGTGTATAATATATTTAGTTTTAAAAATTTCTGCAATTGTGTTCTTTTTGCTCATTAAAACTTGTTGGTATTCAGCCTATGTAGGTTATTTGGCTTGCGTAAATAACAACAAGTAGACTTAATTAAGTTTCAGTAATGTAGTATAAAGCTTTGGGGCCTTTGTTATCGGGGTTTACCTTTAAAGGCAGATATACGCAAGGCTGCAGGCTGCAGGCCGGCGCCCGACATTATTACGACATTGCCACTTATGGCCTACGAACATCTTGGATCGTGAGCTACTTAATATCAAACTGTTATATCTATGTATTATTTTCAAGTAGTTTTCACACTAAGAACTAAAATATATATTTATTTCTGTAGCTAATAGTTATAACGACATATTTATTAAACTTATAAAAATTTGAACGCAGCGGGGTTTGAACCCACGCCTCTTGAAAACCGTTTAATCGCTCTGACCGCTAAGCCATGCGTTTTAGATCCGGCTACGTTGAAATTGTTATACGCTTATTACAACTTATATTTGTTATTAGCATCTCTGTAGAGAGATTATTACAAATTTCTGCTACCCAAAGATTATTGCAATTTATTAAATATATATATACCCAAAGAAAATGCAATTTATTAAATATATATTTCTTTTAACATTTTTTTTAAGTGTTATTCGCACACTTAGGAAATTGAAATTAATAGATTTTCGGTTCTAAATATGTCTTTTTCAATTTCCTAAGTGTGCGAAAAACACTTTAAAAATATGTTTAATGAAATAATAGTTATAACATTACGAACGCAGTAATATTTTTAAAAGTATATATATACTTTTGCATTCGACGACGGCGGACGCCAGTAACAACATGTAAAAAGACATGTGAATAGCAATAGCTATTCAAGAGAGTGAAACCCATAAATGGTGTATATATTATTGAAATATAATTGAACATGGCATTGATATTGATTTTGTCCTTAAAACTAGTTATTACATAAACAACACATGGAGAGTATAAGTAAATACTGACAAATATTTCGTAAATCATCATCACTTACACATTCGTAATCATCTACAGCAATAATGCCTATGACTGTAGATGATGTAAGCTATATTTCTTTTTATTTTCACAATAAATTTACATTATGAATTAGAAATATTAAGCTATTTTACAAGCTGAGTTTTAAATTGTTCATTAATTGTAATATGACGTTTCCGTTGACGCATAAAGTACGCGTTACCTTAGCAACGCTTATGTCACTTTGCACAAAAATAAAAAAAGTAAAAAGTATATATGTCAAACATGGTAGTGTGTGTAATACTGATTTTATTAATTTAATGTATTTCTACTATTTCATAAAGGAAGACTGGGTTTTTGCAAGTCTTCGGCATATAAAATTTAACTATGCTAAATTTAATACTCCTTCGACCGCATAATTTTCGTAAAAATGGATCCAAAGATTTCCTTTATGTATAACAATAAGAAAATATAGAAAGCTTAACGCAATAAATTCACAAACTTGTTAAAAAGAAAAAAAAACGGTTTGAGAATCGCAGATAATATTTATTATTTACAGCGACAACTTTGATCGCACACGCCATGTTTATGAACTAAGTTATTATTAGCGGATATTAATTAAGATGCCTGTAATATCTACCTTTGTATAACTTCAAGTTTACGAATGGAATATTTTTAAATAGATCACTTGTATTTTAGTTTCAATACAAATAATATATTATTATTTATTCGCTTGTGTTTATTTTTTTATAAATATGTATAATTTAAAACGTTTGAAGATGATTAAATTGAGAATTAAAGGCGTTTGAAACGATATTGGCTTTCAAATATATGTGTAAGTCATTATGTAGGTAGGATAGAAGAAAAAAAGGACATTAATTTTCAGCGCTATTTCTATATATCTTCTGCGCTTGTGGCAGCATACTGCTGGGACGTGTCTTGAAAATTGTAATGATTGGTTGGAATTTTAGAAACAAAGCGAAGTTTAATATTATATAACCTACTAGCGCCACGCTCGCGGCTTCGTCTGCGTAAGCTACACGACCAAACTATTACGTATTTCTGCCCACCCGCGTTCTCACTTACATTACAAACTTTGCTTAAATTTATAATTTTAATGATTGTAACTTTTTTATTTATGATCCGATTTAAATTAAATAAACACTAAATGTTAAAAGAAGTTTACCAAAACACAATATTTAGAATGCATTAGAATCGGTTAAGCCGTTTCTGTGGTTAGCTTGCACAAACCAACAGACAAACACAATTATTGTTTTGGCATCTATTACATTGATAAATGCCCCTAATAATAGATTATTACAGTATAAATAAAGATTTCTTGGGTCAGGTTATACTAAAAACGACGTTGGGGTAATCATCTATCACGCAATGTCTAACTAAATGAAGAAGGTCAGTGTTACCATCATATGATAAAATTATATTATTTTATCAAATCGTAAATAAAATATAACGTTAATCACCACTACAAAATCACGAACATATAAGGAAAAGTATAATAGAATTATATTTAAGAGATAGAGATAGAGAATTATATATAAGAATATTAAATAAATAAAAGAATTCATGTATATATTATTCATATTTATACAAGTTTATGAAAACAGATCGTCTACTCAAATTTTCCAGTCCATAAAACTGTAACACTCTAGTGTGAGAACGTTCTTCTTGACTGAGTCAGAACTAGGTTTTCTCGTTACTTTAGTGTCAAGTCAAACATGGCATTTTTATAAACGCTGCAAGGTTAGTGAATGACCGATAAAGGATAAGTGTTAAACAAGATTTAATTCGAAAAGACATATTTAGAAAACGTATAAAAATTTGAAAGCAGCTGGATTTGAACCCGCGCCTCTTGAAAACCGTTCAAGGTTTCAAGGTTCAACCGTTTAACGGTTTTCAAGAGGCGCGGGTTCAAATCCCGTTGCATTCAAAGTTTTATACGTTTTCTAAATATGTCTTTTCAATTTCCTTAGTGTAGGAATAACACTTTAAAAAATGTAAAAAAAATATAAGATTTAATTCATCATTTCTATACTTATATACAAGTCTTTGCTTTACTCTATGAATATATTATAATCCGATCACACCAGAGAGCAAGATACAGTAAGCTCATTTTGCAAGAATCCAGGACAGTACGCGAGGCAACTAAGAAATCGTTGGCGGTAGTTTTATATAATAATTGCATCAAATGACAGACAAATGCCACCTCAGTCTACCTGTGACCACGGACTACTGTAAAGTATTCGAAACGTCGGGTTCTATAATGTATTTTGGAATACCAATATTATACGCGATAAATCCGGTTAAAAATAGTTTCATTTCAAAATATAATGGTCTTCCCACAGTATGTTCAGTCGTAATTGTAAACAAATTATTATTTCGAACTTTTTAGATTGTGTACTTAATGCACTAATGAAAAAATTACTTATATATTATATCAATAAAGTACTTAAATTTTTTACGTGATTTGGCAATGTTTTTAAAAAATTTCATGTACTGACAACTTTAATCTTGATATTGATATTTAAATCACAACGATCTTATATGAAATATAATTTATTTCTCCCATTCTCATGTCAGGGCTCATTTTCAGTTGTAACTAGCAAGGAATCTATGAGTAAACTCTTATAGTCACCAGTTCTTTTTAAGAAACTTCAACATATAATAAATGCGTTAAGTTTTATAATTTCATATAAATGAATGTTCTAAAGCTATGAATAATTAAATAAATGTTTATAGAAATATTGTAGCTGCGTTACAAGTCTACACTCTTACCACACAGGCACCAATTCAGATTGTTATGACGACACAAGATATTTCAGGCGGTCGCAGCAAATAGCTCTGCCATATGCTCATGGGATGCTGCTTCCTCTCAATAGATTATGTAATATAAACGTTTCTAACTGCATAGCCCGCTACAGATGTTATATGTGAATTTATTATTTGATAGAAATTAAAAACTCGTGAGTTTCGGGAATATAGAATATAGATGAAATGATTTAATATTTGGTTTTCTGTGCCTACTCCTGCTTTAAGGCAAAAGCGTAGAGCTTAAAAAATAACTACATATAAATAAGTAAATGTACCTAGTCCTGTAACTTTTAGATATATTTTATATAATTTCTGTTATATTTCGTACATTTTAACATACGTTCGTTGCAGAGTAAAGGAGATATAAATGTACATTAAACTCAGATTGTCATATTTTGGCTATATTTTTGGATAGACTTAACTTGTTTCATCACATTGAGCGCAGAGCAAAAGTATTAGTTACTACATATTATGCATATATTTTGGTGCATTTTGACTTGCAATGTACATAAAAATAAAAATTATAATAAAATGTATAGTAATAGTAGCTATATTGACTACAATATTATTCTGATGTACTGATATATTTTTGGTAATTTTTTGTACGTAACGGAGATATATTTAAAAAAAAAAAAACACTTATCGAAAGAATTAAAATTCAATAACGCTGTTAGTAACAAAGCGATCTTTGTAATTGTATATACTTAATACTGTTCACACATTATTCTATTATAAAGTAAGGGTGATTGGATATTTATAATTTTGTTCCAGCGTGAAATGTAATATGGAACAAATATTTCAGTTAAATCTTTGGCTGTTGAAGGCTTTCAACTTACTCGTCTTGTTATCTACTGTAAAGAAAATAATATATTATGTCAAAAACACCCACACGCACACACGCACTCACACACACATACACAAACACACATATACGCATTTTGTAGCTAATTAGATGTCAAAGTGTCAAAATGCATTTGACGTGGAAAGTTCCTTTTTTATGTAAAAAGATTGTAATTGATTTAAATTTTAATTTGATGAGCTCGATTAGTTGTTTACATTCCTAAAAGGTCATTTTCCTTATAAGGCTACGTACGAGTGCGAATGAGTCAGTCACATTGTACGCTTTCATCTTAAACGTGATTCATTTGAATGTTTCCGTAACGAATATTTACTACAGTTACTGAGATACATTCCTAAAAGAAAAGTCCAGTTAGTTTCTTTGTAATGCTTCAAATTTTAATTCCATACGTGCTTTCGTTCAATTTCGTCGTAATCTGTTTAATTTTATTGGTTGAAATCAATTATTTTACCATTTTCCGAACATTTACTATGTAGAAGCATTTTTGTAATTACTTACTGTGCCCGCGACTTCTGCCAGCTAACTGCCAGCGAATGCCTCGTGAAAATCGGTCCAGCCGTTAGACAGATAAGCGGGAACAAACCGACAGACAGACAAAAATTGGAACAAAATATATATTTTAGTATATTTTACATTACTCCAATTTTAGGACATTTATCGTTATTATTTATAAATGTCAATAAAACTATATGTATGATTTATTTTATTATACATAAGAATGAAATAGAATAATGAATGCAAGTTAATAATTAATGACAAGTGCATACTATAGAGCAATCTCAAACCATAATGCAAGGTAGATTAAGATGAAATCCACTGTAATATTTTTTATCCATCCATATAATTTTTTATCCATCGATGCCATCTTGGCGCAGCGTCTGACTGTATAGGTTATGGTTGTGGGTTCGATTCTCACTCGGGGGCATGATTATATATAAATTAAACTATTTTAACCGGATTAATCGCGTATATTTTTAGTATTCACAAATACGGACGACGAAACGAAACCCGACGTTTTGAACACTTTTCAATAGTCTACGGTCACAGGTTGACCGTTTCAAAATGTGTACAAATCGCGAAGACCGAAGACACTTATTATAATTATATTTAAATTATTTTTATTTTTCCGACAAGATAAAGTGAAGCGTTTAATCCCGCCATTCAACACGCAATGTCTCGGATTCGTGCGAAAAGTGAAGAATGGAGTGTATTGACACCAGGTTTAACCTGCCTACCCAGCTATGCTATGCAATGCTATGAAAAAACATATTTTAAACATTATACACCTTTATGATACGAAAGAGAAATTTGTTTGTGTGTCACAGACCATTTTTACGACGGTGGCAGGAGAGAGAGTAATACTTCGAGTGTTTTCAATAGGTGTTGCAAACGTCAGGTTACGCCATATATAGTGACTAAGGTCGTGGATACTGACCTAAGTGACGAAGGCCGCATATCGTTTAAAGTTATTTTTGTTAATAACAAAATATTTTTTTAACCTTACTATCCCTTGAATAGAGAAGATTCTCCTTAGTTTGTTTCGTTATATATGAATTTTAGCATCTTGTAATTTCCGTAATTTATTATACGATTTCTTGACATACTATTGAAGAAATCAACGATTGAACAACTGATTTACAAAAACAGTACTAGATTAGTTAAAATTTTGTCCGCAAAAATAAATTTAAATACTTAAATTTAATTGTCTTATAGCCACATGAAAACGTGCACTTAGCACTTATATTGTTCATAACGATTCGCGTTTATATAAGAACTATATTCTTGGTAAGCTACTAGCCATATATACTTCTAGAAATATATAATTTATTTCCTAGAAGAAGTTAAATCTTAAGCGGTTCAATAATGTGTTCAAAATACAAAAAACTTTGTACCTTTATAGGACCTTACATTACAGTATCTCTGTATTAGCTATTAGCTTTGACGTATATAAAAATAATCGATCGTTACACACACAACACTAGTTAGCAGTTTTCCTTGAGTAGTTGTAGGATAGAAATTTTTAAAATTTTAAGTACTTAACCCAAATTCTTTCACTAAAACATAAAATGAATACATAATATACAATAAGTGTGGCAGTTATAAATTGTAAAGATAAAGCGTATAACGTTGTTAGCTTCTTTAGAAATTAATTCTAATTACATTTGTATGTGGCGGTACTTTGACTTAATTCATTCTATTATTTTATGCTTGTGACGTCATCTTAGCCAAATCACTGAACCGATTATGTTGAAATTTTACACTATACTACTTTTTTCTTTCATTTTTTTAATTTTTCCAGGACTTTCATTGCTTTACGATAATGCCGCCGAAAATACGAAACAATTATAGTTCACTCAGACGAAGCCACTAGCGGGTGGCTAGTTTGAAATAAATTAATGTAGAAGCTGTATCATACACTAAGTATTTTCACAGTAGTATGACTGACCTTTTGAGTTCAGTTCAATATCATACTCAACAAGCTAATCTTCTATTAAAATTTCTATTAAAATTACGAAACGAAATACGATAACCACTATGAAAATCATTGTCGAAACTTTAATAATAGTAGTTAGTGGATAGGTTATATATAATTCTGTCAAAAATAGTAAACATATAATTATTTTTTCAGGCTGCATTATAAAGCTTTTATTCTATGACCTTTATCAAAGTGCCACAAAATGACGAAATGCAATGGAATCTTTTTATGAACATGTAAAACAATAATTTACTTAACACAATTTTTTTATTTGTATATAATAAAATATATATTTGATATGTATTTTTTTACTTTGAGATAAACAGCTCATTAACTCACAAGTAGGACGTTTACGGATTCAACATGTCCGATGTACGGATAAGGATATAAGAAACTATGTAGGTTTCGGTTACTGGTATAATATTATTTCGCATAATCTGTTAGTTTCGATTACGTATATAACATTTTTGACGAATGTAATTAATTTGTTGGAATTTGATATTACTTTCATTCCAGGTGCCTTTATTTTTAAAAGAATCTATCATAAGTTCTCATTTTCATCAGTTAGCTTTCATCCAGTAGCATTACTTTTAGCAGTAATTAAGTGAAACTTTTATATTAGATGTGTTTACGGTTACAAATAAGTTTTTTTTTCAGATATAGTTTAAGTTACCGATAGTTACGGTTAAATTCTTTGAATCTTACTAAAGAGCGATGATAGCTAGTCTCACTAGTAGCCACTCGTAATTAAACGTATATATCAATTAGTCTAAATATAACAACTCAGGTGGCAAGCGGCAAGCGGCAACCTGCAAGCAACAGGCAAGGTCATGTATGGCGCCTTAAGTGACATCTGGGCCAACAATTTACCTTAACTCGAATACGTCTGGTGACTCATCTTATCGCGTAATGTTCGTTTCAATGTAATTTATTTCACTTATTTTGTGGTATTTCTCGTATATTTTACATCAAACAATTGGATCATGTACGCAAGTTTTTAATTCTTATAATAATTATAGATTGAATTAAATATAATTTAATGATGTCATCTTAAACAATTGTGAGCAACGTCATTCGTATTATGTCCCTTATATATATATATATATATATATATATATATATATATATATATATATATTATTATTATATATATTTATATTATTATTAGTCATTATATATATAATGATAAAAAAGTTTATTTTGAAATAACTTGTTATTTTATAAGTATTATTTAACGTACGTGATATGTCCGTAATATTGAAGGATACATCTTTCAATAGCATAAACACAGTTTTGAACTTATAAATTGATTGAAAGCTTTCACTCGGTATTTTCAAACATGTCAGAAGAAACAGTAGCTTACTTATTTTATTCCATTGAGCTTTTGTATCGTATAACAAAATTGTAGTCTAGTTTGTATTGTGCATATTTGAAATATTTTCTGGTCAGTAGGTCGTTAAAGAGAAGGGCAAAATGCGACGGCATCTCGTAGCTTACGCGAAAACGATTATCATACCTTGTATTGGTATGAACACTATCTTGTGATTTGAATGCTTTTCAAAAATAACTAATATTTATTTTTCAAGAAAAAATACACATTATTGGTTTGAGTTCAGAAAAAAAAACATAGGTTAGGTTGTGTATCTATATATATAGAGATAAAATAGATAGAATAGATAGAAGATAGAATAAAATAGTAAAAAAAAATATAGGTTAAATATATTACTCATTTATAAAAATTACTGATTTCATTCATACATATTCATATTCATTTCAGTATATATATATATATATATATATATATATATATATATATATATATATTTTTTTTTTTTATATATATATATATATATATATATATATATATATATATATATATATTTAAAACTCTTGCGTTACTAACTAACTACTGGACGTAGAAAACTAAATTTTGGTATGGAGGTTTGTTGGTGAATGTAGGGGAACACTAAAAGAAAATTTCTCGAAATTCCTAAGGGAACTAGAATACCAAGCTTTTACGTTTTATAGCCCACGCACTAAGTTACGAAATACAACTCGTATGTAATAAACAATTATAAATTGATAATTCGATTACATTTATTTTCATGTTTATGTGTTTAATTTTCATTCTTCATCTTAGACACGTCGTTTATATTTTAGCTGTTCACAATATTTTTTTTATAATAGTGATAACTTAAAAAAATCTATAGTTTGATTTTTTTATTAAAAAAGTATTTATTATTATAATTTTTTGTTTTTAATATAAGGAGGCTGACGTGCGTATTCTCGGAGCGGGGCTCCATCTCCTTTCGCGGCGGTAAGGCGACACCGGGCAGGCCAGCGCGCCGCACGCCAGTCGCACCACAGCACGCGTCGACTCGACATGTAAGTACCAACCAACCATTACTACCTATATAGCCTATAGCCTATAGTTTAGTGTAGACTAGTGTACATGTGATAAGTGACAATTTGTATTGAGGTGCATTTATTTTGTCTGGTAAGTGATTTTAAAACTTTTCTACTGGATATTGAAAACAAACGATTTCACTGTGGGATTATATTTTTGACAATTTTGATGAAAAAATTGTGTTTTTGTGTGAAACTTGTTAAAATTGTGATTGATTATTAGTTTAAAATATATATTATTAAATGCATTTATATGTACAATACAGTATATATAATTAAGTATACATACCATAACATATTAGTAACTAAACGCGAAAACTTCGAAAAGAGATCGTCCAGCTGCTTTCTTGTGTCTATTTTTAAATTATCGCGGTGCTCGGTTTCATATATAATAGCCAATAGCAACGGTTCCTGTCGACTTTTCCCGCGTTTTTGGCAACATGCCAGACCGTGACCAATGGGGAGAGAGCGCGGGATTCTGACATACGCAAGCTCTTAAAAGTTAATACTAAAATTTAATAACTAGGATTAAATTAATAATTAATTCTATACATATTTATATAGTTTTTACTTAAATTGCGATATATTTTTTTTTTACAATGAATTTAATGCTTAAGAAGTGGTTTTACTATATTATAACATATCATAAAAAATACTTTATTCTTACTTACTATATTATACTTTATTATTGAAATACGTTCTTGACCTCATGTCGAAAGAAATAAAAAATGCAGACGTTTTAATAAAAAAAAAAAATTAAAGCTTAAGTAAATTCTTAAATTCAAAATATTAAAATAAAATTTAATATGGTAAAATGGTAAAACATTAGGTAAACTGATGAACGCTTCGAGTTACTTTGATATATGTGGAAGCATGGAGCGATGTCAGAATCTGGGACGTGTACCAATATTAGAAATGAGTAGTCTATCCTAGGCCGTTTAATTATAAAGCTTTCAACATATTATGTTATAAAATGTTAGCTCTGGAGTTGTGCCAAAAGTTCAGGTGCTATGCAATAAAAAATATATAGAATACATTTGGGTCACATACTTTCAAAAACAGCTTGAGTACATTGAAATATATGTTTGAGATATTTTTTGTTAAATAATAATATTGGTACTTGTTGTAAGAAAGTATGATTTTCTAAAAAAGTATTCATGTTATATTAATGTACACTTAAAGGTACCTATAATAAATTGACAATTTGTTATTAAAAACAGTGCCAACTTGGCATCATCTCTGGTATATAACTTACTGATCAGTCCTTGGAGGATTAGCATAATTGTTAACAGGGCCCTCGACACAAATTTCTTTATTCAAAAAATGAAATTATTAAAAACATTTAATTAGCTTCTTCAAAAATTAGAATTGGTCTTTTAATATAATATTTATTAAATATGAATAATTTGAAATGGTGTACTATTTTGGATACTTAAAGTTATTATTTGTATAATAATTTTGATTATAAAATAGTCAGCAAGTGAATTTTAATTCACAAACGCTATATGCATATAAAATCCTCAAATTTTTGAACCATTCAAATTTATTGTATCATCAACAAATATATTTTTAAAATAACTTTGTTTACATTTGTAAGGCCTAATAAGACACTAGGATTTTTAAGATCAATAGTACCAACCTATTAAAAATTGTAATGTAAGATAATTGTAATGTAAGATGTTATATTTTATATAAATATAACATCTGTAATTCAGGAAGTACAAATAAAGAACTTAATACTAGTATCTTCGTGTAGTTTGTTTTATTAAAATTTTATGTACAATTGCCACACATCGTGGCGCAGTTCAAATGCGTAACTTCCAAAACGTCTGACTGTAAACATGATTGGTTGTGGTATCGATTCCCATTCGGGGGAATGATTATAGTTAAAACTAGCGACCCACCCGCGGCTTCATCTGCGTAAACTACGCGTCTATACTATATAGTTTTTACACCAGCCCGCGTTCTCACTATTAAAATAGTTGTATCTTTTTTATTTATGAACTGATTAAAATGAATTAAAAACGTTTAATGTTAAGGGAATTGTACCAAAATACAATTGACAAAACTGCATTTGAATCGGTTAAGCCGTTTCTGAGATTACCGTGCACAAACGCAAAAACAAACAGACATACAGAAAAGAATATTATAAATTATTGCTTTGGGTTCTATTATATATCCAAAACAAAACGCTGCATTGAGTTCCGCCACTCAACACGCATGTCCCGATTTCGGGCGGAAAGTGGAGAACGAAGTGTCTTAGGTTTTCTCTAACTACCCTGCAATGAGGGAAAAAGCGTAAAGCTGTTATACAATTAACTGTAATTTACATAGTTTTCTCTACATCCAATACATTGTACGTCACTCAAATACAAGTCCTATGACTTTGAGGGAACTTATTTAGATACTTTGAAGTTATACTAATCACTCGCTAACAATAAATATTTATTAAATTAAATTAAATATCATTTTTTTAAGTTACTTTAAAATCCAACAGTATTTACAGTATAGTACATACAGAAAAAAAACATATATGTTGGAGGTCAGCTTTTTACAATATTAATTTTTATTATGACTTACTGCTGTTGTTGGTAATAAATAAAGACTTGTAAATTATAAACAAAACAAATATAAATTCACCTTGTTTACTTCACATATTAATCACACGTTTTCACGTTGTGCGTACATTATCTTCTTGTTACTATCAGAATTGTATGCATCTGTCATATGCGCGTGCGCAGGACGTGCTTCAAAAGTTATGTAGCAATATTATATTAGAATTAACATGAATAAAACTTACCTGTGACTCTTGATATTTCATTATTTGAGTTCTGGGCATGTTTTTGAAACAATAAAAGAAGAGTACACTTTTTTAATATTATGATATTATATATTTTTCAATATTTTTATGAAGCTAATCATATTTAATTATTTTCAATATGTAAATTTAGTTCTACGTAAATATGTCTATTATCTAAGATTGGTAACTTGATGGCGCTGTCAAACTCTTTTCTTGTATTGAATAAATTGTATGTGATGTTATATTAATACTATTCATTTATAGTATTGAACATATGACATAAAACAAAACACCTAGATTGGTAATACTTGTTTGTGGTTAAAGCCTATTGGAGCGAGATTAAAATATATATTTAAGATAAAATATGTGTATTGTAGTTCAAAATAGCTGACACGATAGACATTATCCTGCCTTGGCTATGAATAATCATTTGGTGCATTAATAAATTAAAAAAAAAAGTTGTATTTTCCACAATTTTTCAAGTTCAGCGGAATTTTCTATTTTAATATTTTATATTCTAAGAACCATTTAGAAAGTTTTAGGAGACTTATAAAAAATATGAATGAAATCGGTAGTTTTCAAGTTACGGCAGTTTTTTTTAAATATCTATACATTTAGATCTTTAATCGGTATTGTCAGGTCTCTCAGGTAGATAAAATAAATTGAGATTTAAATAAATCCATTAGTATCATAATAATATAAATATATATAAATAAAATAATAAGCGTAAAGTACACTGTACGATTACCATAAATCTTAAAACAATTTTCTATATTGGAACCTTAAAATATTGTTTATAAAGTCATATTAAAAGTTCAAATGTGGGAAACTCGTACAATTGTACCTACTGTAGGCATAACTAAGGGCCATAGGTATGCTTGCATCTTAGGACCGGTCAGACGGACTGCACTCAGCGCCGCATTTTTGCAAGATATGATTCACACAAAGGAATGTCTTTCCATTGAATCATATCTTTTAAATTCATTGACCAAAATCTAAAACAATACATAAACATATTTATGGGCAAGCATTATTCTTTACATATATGAGAAATTAAGCTATATTTTACATGCAAAAATTCATAACTTCACATGACTAGTATTACCTATGGCTATTTAAAAAATGTAATTGTAAAGACTTTCAAATAATATTTCTAGTTCGTACTTTCATTTCCACTTCGATATGTCATATTTTGACATATAAGTATATTCTGGTGAATTATATTTTGACATATTATATAATAATGTCTAGGTATCATCTAAATAGTAATATTTAGATATAGAATATTTATAATTTTAAACTATTTACTAGTTTGAATAAATAATGTAAGGTAATCGTTATGTTCGGGCAGAAAGTAAATTATAAATAAATGAGTGAAATGAGTGAATGAAAAATAAACTAAAATGAAAACAATTCCTAGTAAAAATAGCTCTCGGAAAATAACTCTCGCCAACGGGTTCATGCTATGAAATTCATAATCGCATCTGGACACTTATGTGCAAACTTTAATTCAAGTCAAACGGCTAAAATAGCTGCAAGATATTCCTAAAATTATTAGGTGTGGCCATACTAAATGAAAGTGCGAGCCATTTTAAGATCTTTTGCGAGCTGTCTTATGCAAATCAAAATTTAAGATCTTTTGCGAGCTGTCTTATGCAAAGAAGGTATAACTTTCTTATTTAAAATATAATATAACACAAAAATAAAAAGACACTCGGCTACCTTTATCGAGAACCACAAATTATCCTTTAAAGAGCCGCATGTGGCTCGCGAGCCGCAGGTTGGCTACCCCTATTATAGTTCGATACAGATTAAGGTAATAAAAGTGTGTTAGAAACGGTAGTTTTTATTCATAATATAAAATATTGTAGTGTAGAGAGTAGAGAAAAATGTATAGTTTAAAAAAATCTTAAATTATTGTTGTTTTGAAACAGGAATAAGTTATACAAATATTTTCTTTATATTTATAGGGTACTAAGAGAAGTATGTGACTAGATACGCATTGTATGTAAAACGGAGGTTCTGAAAACCTAGTTTAAAATTGGACTACTTTAGGGTATACATAGAAACACTAATAATCAGGTTTTTGTAATTCATATAAGCCTACCTTTGAGTACGGAAAATGTAAAAAAAAAAATTTTGAAAAACGAACAATATTTAAACCAAAGATATGGACCATATGGGCATATATGTAGTGTGTTAGTAAAATATAAAAAAAAGATCTAGTTATCTATCACATACTGTAATTTTATGAGAATACACACACATTCTGAGATAAAATAATGAATTTTTAAACAAAGGCAAAATAGTATTTTATTTGTCTATATTTGATAATAAAAGTGATTTTTGGTATTTAATACAGGAAATAATAAATATAAATAGTTTATAATTAAGTCATCTGGCATTTTTAACCAGTGAGTCTATTTAACATATCTAATTGTTGCTCTAGTCGCTTGTATGAGCGAGTGATAGCCTAGCGTTCAATTTTATGGCAAAATTGCCGTGAACGACTACTGTGCGTTTCTTGTGATATGCATTTTATTCCCCGCCACTGGCTGTTTCTTTTATTATAAGGTTTTTAACCTCTGGATTGAAACGAACATTAAGGTTTACAATTCTCGAATTGAACTACTTAGTTATTGTGAAGGTTTTTTGTTTTATACTTATTGAATAATAATAAAAAATGTTTTAGAATTTTATGACTAATATTTTAATAAAATGGATCAAAATAATAAAAAAAGTTATAACCAAATTTACCGTTATTATTACTACTGAATAAGAACGGAATACAGACAATTTATTAGACGTTTGTTATACGTTCTCTTCATCATGAATCAAGATGTGCGTGTAAAAAAATCGTAGCACCCCTGAAGCGCGAGATCAATGCACCTTCGGTGCCATAAATAGCCTAGCTTGGATTGCTATTCGACTGTAATTACTATAACAATACTATGTTTCTAAACATTTTTAAAGTGTTATTTTAAAGTGTTATTTACACACATTTAGGATATGGTAAACATTTTAAGAAAACAAATGAATTAGCTATTTTGTGTCGCCTTGTTTTTCCCACAAAAATATATTTCTTGACACACTTTTTTTACATATTATATATTATTATAGATATTCATCAAGGGGAGTAAACAAAAGAAACCGCCACAATGGACGCGATCAAGAAGAAGATGCAGGCGATGAAGCTGGAGAAGGACAACGCGCTTGACCGCGCCGCCATGTGCGAGCAACAGGCCAAGGACGCTAACCTTCGTGCTGAGAAGGTCATTTTCATATTATAAAAATTAAACTTTCTTGTACCTGTGACGTGAATTACATTTATTTAATATCTAACGAGATATAGAAAATTAATTTGTTACAAACTGACAATTTGAATTACTTAAATTACTATAGATGACACACACGTTGATTTTAAAAAGATTTGTTTTATAATTAGACTTGATGAATGAATATTAAATTAATGAATTTTGTTCACAATAAGAAATGAGTATAAATTTAGCACTATGTTTTTAGATTTCCCATGTCTACTTCGAAAAGTGTTAAGATTTTTAAATAAATAAACGTTATATTATTTTTATTATTAGTATATAGAGTTTATGGAAATTAGAGAAACTTTCTGGAAATTTAATTGGGTTTATTATAATATTTTACTAATGATTCAAAACCAACATTTAAGAAACTATTCTCCTATCACTAGGCTGAAGAAGAAGCCAGACAGCTTCAGAAGAAGATCCAGACCATTGAAAATGATCTCGACCAGACACAAGAGGGCCTCATGCAAGTCAACGCCAAGCTGGAGGAGAAAGAGAAGGCACTACAGAACGTGAGTGCTATTAAACTTTTATTATATAATTCACAGGCCTAAATGAAACATTGCGCGATAGTAAAAAAGTATTTACTTTAATAATTTACCGTCAAATAACTTAATGGATTGACTTATTGTACACTATCCTATGTCGCGACCTTCGTGCATATTAAAAACATACTAAAAAGATATATAGAGTATAAGCTACTGTAATATTGTTAAGTAAATTTTACATGGATTCTTTTGACCCCATATTGTTTTATTTGCTGTTTATTACACAAATGATATATTTATATAAATTTAATAATTTGTTAAATGTAAATTTGGTAGCCGTCGTGGCGTAGCTAGACAGCGTCTGACTGCAAATGCAGTTGTTGAAGTTTCAATGTCCACTTTGCAAGGAAGGATTATGATTATGTATTTAAATGCGTATAAATATTACTCAGAGTAACATATACTTAATCATTCCGCGTAGATATTTTCATTTAATTTAATGTAAAACAAAGCACGGCGTTGAGTTCTGCCACTCAATATGCGATGTTTCAAATTCGGAGAACCGAAAGTGAACCGCGGAGTGTAATGACAGGCTACGTTGCTATGTAAAACAAATCTTGGTAAAAAATTTATAGTTAAATTAATAGTCACTAATACTCATCATACAAATATATGCCCTTTTAAAATTAATTCATAAATATTCATTATACAAATATATGTTCTTTTAAAATTAACAGTCACTAATATTCATCATAGATATTTGTGTGATTACTACTACTCGTATTATTGCTCACTTAGTTAATAATCACTACGCATATATGCAACTTATTATTTCACTGGGCACTGTAATTGTTAAATTGTGGCGAATTTTCTGTAAACCCGGTACTAATGAGGTTTCATCCAAAAATGTAAACATATTTGTGTGTAAAATAATTTTCTTTTATTAAAATTAAGTACGGCGTTAGTGTGGCCCAGCTATCACGGAACTCCTCTAAATGAAGAAGATGGAGTACTCCACTCTTCTATGCCACGTGCACGACATGCGTAAAGGCTAAATAAAAAATGTTCTATGCACTAATTACATTTTTATATCTCTAATTATATGCATATCCACTTTTTGATTGTGCATATTTAGATATATATTTTTAATGCATAGAGCAGTTGACTAGTAAATTCGGAAGTTGGTCCCATCTTTTTTTTTAACAAAAGTCCTACTTGAATGGGTACAAAAATGATTGCGTATATTTTTGTTATTATTATAAAATATTCAAATACAGGTGTCTTAACTCTTTACGTGGTAAAAACACAATATAAATTGATATTATCGATTAATTATTATGAAGTATGTTAAACATACGGTTTACCATTACAGGTTAATTGTTATTCAGTTACATTGTTTAGTTTTAAGTGGCCTTCGAGAAAATAACTGCAAATATGACTTAACTATATATTATTACAAAGAATAGACGCTGTCGTGACTAGTGGCATATCGGTTATAGTTTCGAATATCCGTAAGGGACAGAACAGATGGTTCTGGAATCTCTGAAAATTAATATGGCGTTAAGTTCCGCCAGGCAACTCAAAATTTCAAAAACGGGCAACAGAGACCGCCATTCAGTCTCTACCCAACATATACCAGCAGATGTTCCACACATTTAAACATTTGGTTGTAAGAAAAAAATAAACCTAGAAAAAGATATACACTGATGGCTAGTTCACGAATCAGTGTTTATGAATAAATCTAAAAGTGTTTATGAATAAATTGAGTAATATATATTACATTTTTTAAAATGTTTATCACACACGTAGGAAATTGATAAGACATATTTTTAGAAAACGTATAAAAATTAGAAAGCGGCGGGATTTGAACCTGTGCATCTTGAAAACTGTTCTAGCGCTCTGACCGCTTAGCCACACGTTCCACAACTCGCAATGTTTTTTGAGTAATATTGTCGCAATGCTAATAATGCGGGCGGATTAACAGCTGTGAATATAATTTGGGTGCTTTACTATACCAACATATTAAAACACAAGATTTATCATCAAATTGATTGGTAATGTAGCTCGGACGTTAAATTCTTACATAGTTTAATAAAAACGTTTTTTTACTGTATTTCAGCTTCAAAATAATCCTCATTAAATTGTTTAATATTTGAAAATAAATGTGTACATTTTCTTGTAGCTACATATATAACTCGCCAAGTCTTGCTCAGATTTCCACCGCTTGCGCGTACAGCGGGGTATTTTTAACCTGACACCTAATATGGGCTCGATGCCTGGTGTTTGGGTAAAATTAGACTAACAGGCGTTTGTACAGCCCGTTAATTTGCGTTATATACTTAATTTGCGTTATACGTTTAATTTGCGTTATATACTTTCACGTTTACTTTACAATTCCAAATATTTACTAGTAATATAATTTTTATATTGTTTTATATTTGAAATAAAAGTATATAACAAATATTTGTTATATATAGTCATAAAAATTATATAAATATTTTTATATACACAAAAAGTAATATAGTATTACAGTAACTGTAATTTATTACGTCTTTTTTATATTAAGTATAATTTTATTTTAATAATTGAGTACATTTCTATTAATATTATTTCAAATGTTACCGCGAGTAATAGATTAAATAAAAAAAGTAGTTAATGTCGGTAAAGCAGTGCTCTTTTGTATCAAACAAAAGATGGCGTTCCGCATGCGACGGCAGCGCCACGTTTGTTATTCAAACCGACAGTCAGTCAACATGGCGGCGGGCATCGGCCGGTTTTAGCGCGCGGAGTGCAGTGATGTCCGCACCCGCGCCCCACGCCCACGGGCGCACCCCCGTGCGGCGCAGGGGGCATCAACACCACCCGCGGTTGAGGGGTGAGCGGCAGCCCGCCCCCTCCCCAAACAATCCGTCCAAACCGACTTTAAACACAGACGATGTTCTGCCTTGTGTCAATAGTGCTAGTGAATCTCAACTGACAAGGACAAATAGTGACGATGCACTTTCGAATCCAAAAATCGAATCTAATATCGAAGATGATTTCGATATACTACGTCCGGACTCCAACGGCAGCTCGGACGATGATTTCTCCTTTCGAGAGGAGAGATCCGCAGGCGACGGGGCGGAGATGACCGCACTCGCCTCTGACATATCCGACGACGATCCAGAGACCGCCGAGCTCGCGAAGCTTAGATGTACTAGTGAATGTACCGAGGTCCTGGCCGCCCGAGAAAACAGGCGGCGACGAAGATGTGCGGACTATCCAGGCTTAGCGTTTGGCAGTTCCATCTTCTCCTCCGATACTATGATGAAATTTTCTATCATCAAGAATGAGCTGCAGAATATAAAGAATACTGCATTAAAAAGGGTAACGTCCTACATTTATTAGACTTCTGCTTGAGTGTGTGAGTGAGAGTGTGAGCAGGCGTGGGCCAAATGCGCACAGAACTATTTTTAATCGTGTTCCGTCGTCTTGAAGCTGTTCTTCGAAGCGAGTCTAAATCCGCGCGTGGCGATCAGCTGAGCCATTGACATTTCGTTTGTCTTGTTTACGCTAAGGATTACATTCGCTGCCGCTAGATGTCGTACGCAGCAACATACAACATTCATTCCTTAGTATTCCGCTTTTGTTGAACACTGATTAATACATTACTAAAGTAAAAATACATAGATTTTTAAAAAAATCTGGTTATTATATACTAATATGAACAGTTCTGGTATGTTGATCATGATGATATACCTACTCTTGATCTTATCATTCAAGTACCTAAAATTTTGAAAAACTAGTTCATTGATAAGGTTTTCAGAGAATTAGATAAAATATCAAATCATATTATTTTTCGGTAAGTGTATGAGTGCCTTCGATTTATTACAACTTTCTAAATTATTCTAAACACTTGCGTTCTAGTGATGTACCTGTTACTAGCTAATAATATCGATATTGTTTGTATATTATAAGTTTTATAAAACCATCCAAACAGCAATAACACCACCTACTTAAATTACTACTTTTATTGACTGGGACAGGTTATAAAATTTTAAATTTATTAAATTAACACTTCCTTTCTTCATAGCATCGATCTTATGCGTGTAAAGTTGTTTTTGGCTCTGCAATTAAGTTATTATTTCTGGATCTGATATGAATCATTCCAAATAGATATTTTCTATGATCAATAACTGTACATATAAAAAAAAAGTCGATGATTGATTGAAAAACAATACATAGTTAAAATTATAAGACATTGAAATTTGGCAAAGGTTCCTTAGACAGTGCGGGTGGCTAAGAGATGATTTCCTGAAATATCCACAAGAACGACAAAAGACGCAATTTTTCATTTTACTATCGGCCATAAATCCACGCATAAGAAATTGCGGATAACAGCTTGTTATCCATATAGTTCAAGTTAATTACTTAAAAATATATGAACTGCAGATTTAAAAAAAAAAAAATACTTTTATTCGTTATAGCCCTACTTAAATTTTATTAGCGTGATTTTAACAAGTGTATAAATTTTACTTTCACCCGCATTTAATGTTACATAAAATTACTTGAAATCATAACGTGAACATACGATTTTAAGACGTTGCGTATTCTATTGCCATTTCTACCAACCAGTACTTTATTAACATTATAATAAATATTTTATAACAATATAAAATATCAATATTTTTTGTTATACAGTCGGTACTCGGCTGAAATGCAGCCAAGGTTAATTGATGTTTCCCCTGTAACACGACGCTGAATGAACCGAGTCAGATAAAATGAGATCATTTCATATTAAACGATTTGCACTTAAAATTGGTGTTACAGAAAATTGTCTACATAGGTATTTTATATGAAAAATTGTCTACGTAGGTATTTAATAAGTATAATAAGACATCTTGTATGAGGAAAATTCATTACCAAACTGGTGCAGATGACACCATACCATGTCCTCCGTACTTTGTGAACGTGATGAATGTGAGCTCAAATTTTTAATAATATCTTGCATATATACGTATAAACCAGTTTCACTATAATGGAAAATTGTTTCAGTCTTTGCTAAACAAAGTGCAGTTATTGAGTTTTAGCCACCTGTCACGCAATGCCCATAAATAAGCGGAAAGTGGAGAAAAGAATGACTTGTCAATATGTACTCTCTTGTTACCCGGCAACATGCGTGAGGTGTGTTAGGATATATTTATTTTAACTCTAATAGTAGAAGAAAAGTTTACAATTCATTAAACAGTTTTAAATAGACTTACGTCGTTCTATAAACAAATTTAATGCAAAGAGAAGCTAAAGCAGACGCATACTTTCTAAATTACGTCATCCATGAATTTTGGCTACTTATATCGTGTGAGACACGTTCAACATTTTTCCACTGTTCAAAACTTGTTAAACACAATTTAACTTGTTACAACCTATGTAGTTCGCCAATATTTCACTAGATGGCGCCGAGCTATGTATGCTGGATTTGTAAAATAACTTTCGTATCTTTTTAAAATTCAATACTATATATTATTGTACTTCATCTTTATTATCTAATTCCGTGTAAAACGCTATTTTATTAAAACGTTAAATGTAATTAATTACAATCCATTGTCAACTATCGATATTGATGAAATAATATTACAAAATAGTTCTCACAATTGTTATTCATTTTCATACGTTCAATCTATCGGAACTTCCGCAGCTTTGTACATATCTTTTGAAGCGTTTCGCCTATCCCAAATTCTTAATTTCTTTTGAAAGGCCGTTTTGGCCCCTACAGGATGTTGCTTCCACAGTCATTGGACAGATGGTGCTAGTGTGTGCCGCACGGTCGATTGTGTGTGACGTTTACCATTCTGGTTAAGTCTGCTGTCAAAGTAGTCAATAGTCAATTCGTTAAATAGAAGTCGATTGTGTGGCAATTTAATTTAATTACATTTTTTAATTATCTCCGTTAACACTTACAATCGTTAACTGTTAAAATCATTGCATTGAAAGGAACATCATTAGTGTGGTGACGATAAAGTTGCAGCGTCTAAGTTAGTGGCGGCCATTTTATTCGCCGGCAGTGTTCATTCGGGCCGTGGTATCTCCGCGATACGGAGCAGTAACGAACGGGGCAGTCAGTTGGCATTTTCGCGAGTAGGGCGAAGGTGGCTCTCATTTTTAGCTTTTTACACATATTTGATTAAAGAAAAGTGAGCAATATGACGACTAACATGCAACAAGGAACCATTTTGGATGTATTAAAGAAGAAAATGCGTCAAACAAAAGAGGAAATGGAGAAATATAAGGACGAATGTGAAGAGTATCACAAGCGATTACAAGTCGAAATAATGCGGAGAGAAGAAGTAAGAAATGTGCTATATATTTGTGTTGTGTTTTCGGTGAAATTTTAGTTTGTGTCGCGTCTTTTGGAAATGTTAGAAATATCATTGTCCTGCCCTAAAAGTTATCAGTAGCCCTATAGAAGTAACATTCATATCTACCTATAGTGAGTAATGTCCGGCCATAGTTAGGTGTGCCGGCGACGTACGCATATTCACCTCTCTTTTCTATCTATCACTGCGGGATTCGTTAGAATGAGAGCGCAAATTTTTTTTTGCTACTACCGTGGTCTGTTCACCAAGAAGTAGTGTTATTGAGAAAAAAAAAGCGTAAATTGCAAATCCAACATCGGGATGAGGGAGTCGTTGGCTTATTCTTAACACAGTTTAGCGGTACACGGCGGGTCGGTTTCAGTTATACGTAAACAGGTTTGGTGCGTTGGAGGTCGCTCACCAGGCTTGTGCCACATGATGTAGAGAGGGCCGGTTCGGCTCGTGGACCGTGCACCCTTCAATGCATTCCTCTTATTCGGAGTTAGTTGTCAGGACGTCCCCGAAGGTTCGCGCCGGCGCCAGAAAGGCGTGTCCGATTTCTTGCCGTTATCGTCATATGACGTAATTTGTAAGGCCGCAATGCACAAACGTGTTTTTGTCAAATTATTTTCATTTCATTTGTTGAATCTATTCATAAAGTTGACAGAAAAGAAATTGATTTTCTAACATCAGAACGATTCCTAATTTCAAGTCTTGTACCTTTATACATCAGTATACCTATTTGTTATCAGCTTTAGTGTATGCGATAAGAAAATGTTCGCTCAAGATCGTTTTGGATATTAATCTAAGCTACGTAACGTTACACCTTTTAATACTCGTCAAGTATTTTGATAAGTATTCAAATGAACGCTTCGTTTTGGTCTATTCTGTTCATTTACAATAAATACGGATGAACTAAGAAGACATTCATATCGTTTCGTAGGCGTGTACTAACATTGGAATATAACAGCATTGCTTTAGAGGTCACAGGAGTACACTTTAATGTAATTATTCGTAGTCACGCACAATAGCTAGTAGTGTAACGAAAAAACCTAGTTCAAATATTACTTATATTCCTAGAAAGAAAGTTTTGTAACTTTACGATAAGAATAGTTCCATTAAAGGTTTCTTTCTGTAAATGAGAATATAATGAGGACGAATATTAAGTACCAGATATAACTAATTATGCAAAGTGTCGATAGATTAATATAAAAATACCACAAATGTTTTAAGTAAAAATAGTACAATTAAAAATTAATATAAATAATGCAATTATATATATTTAAGACATTTCGATGAATCGCCTTTTGGTATTTGGTAATCTGG
This sequence comes from Podotricha telesiphe, assembly GCA_038994665.1. Lineage (NCBI taxonomy): Eukaryota > Metazoa > Arthropoda > Insecta > Lepidoptera > Nymphalidae > Podotricha > Podotricha telesiphe. The sequence continues at coordinate 2,108,388 of JAOYRR010000327.1, forward strand.
TCATTGTTCGTACATCAATCAATTGTTGTACGCTGGTGTCATATAGAAAAAAATTAACAATGTAGGTACAGTACCCTCTTACAATACTAATCCATTACCTTGTCAACTGAAGTGTAACTTATAGAGAAACCTTATAATGCAAAGCGGATCAATTACTGTAGGAAATTACTTACATCTTTCCCTACGTTCGAAATTTTTCATTAAAACTGGCAAGGTTTTTGACCCCTTATATTATTAAGCAGCTTAGTTGTCATTAGGCAATACAGAATAACCTTAGACGCCAAGTTGAATACATTCTGTGGAGTTCAAGGTGACTAGTCTAGTAGCTATGAATAGAATAGCAAATAATACATTTGATTACCACTTTATAGTTCAAGAAGTATTGCTTCTACATCAATATCGAATAATTTATACATTACTTCAATTATGTGGGTTTAATTGCACTAAATACGGCGTTCATAGTCGTTAATTTAATTACTTTAAATTAGAATATTGTATTGGTGAAATCTCAAAAACGACCATTAAAATCTCTTCGTCGATAATATTAGCTCACGCATTAATAAAAACACAGTATAAAGGAGAAACTGGGACTGATCATTAGAGCATCCTCGCAACAAGGACGAAAGTGATGTAAGTACCGTACGCAGAGCCGTAGAATATAAATTGATATCCTAGCAATATATATATTCCAAATGGCGGTTAATTCCTAACACGTATAATGTTTCGACGTTTAACAATGCGGCACTGATGCGATACACATGCGTACAACACGAAACAATGTCCGTACCGAGAGTACTGTCTTTAACTTTTAGGACACTACGGTAAAAAAAATCGGCAATGGAACGGTAAATCACGTGTTCGGCCCATCACTAATGTATAATGGTCACGTCACTATTCTATATTTAGCTTTTATTTTTCAGACTTCTGAATATATATTGTTATTATTCATTTTTATTTGGATAGAAATCGTGTCCCCTATGTATTATGTGCATTGGCTAATTAGTGCGGTTAGTAATGTTGGAACTCCATTTACGTTGCATTTACAGGAAATGCAAATTGTTACATTTATTGACACTTATTTGGTAACGTGATGTGTGTCATTGATTGTGTTCGTCATATTCGCTATATGTAGGTACTTGTTTGGAAATCTTGTTAGGAATGACTTATATACTACTAAATTTATAGTATAAAGGATGAAATATATATGACAAGGTAATTTAAAATACTAAGCGCATTAAAAATGCTTTTTATGTTAGTTTTTTTGATTTAGTCTATTATTTCAGGCCGAATCCGAAGTTGCTGCGCTCAACCGTCGCATCCAGCTCCTCGAAGAAGACTTGGAGAGGTCTGAGGAGCGTCTCGCCACCGCCACCGCTAAGCTGTCTGAGGCTAGCCAGGCTGCCGATGAATCTGAACGGTGAGTCGTTGTAATTAACTCGACACAATCAATTAAATTATCACAATTTAAATATTTAATTAATTTAGAAAAATACTTACGTTAAAACGTAACTAGGATACCTTTCGTAATTGGTCTTTTAAGTTTTTTTTTTATTTGCGTAGCCTTTACGTTACATGACCCTTGCGTTAGGTCTATTGACATTGAAATATAAAACCTGTGATTTGATATATATTTATGCGTATTATGTTCAGTCGATATGTCTATTTTCTTAACAAACGATAATTATTATTCCTAGTTAAAAGAACAATTATTCCTATTCCTTTATGACTTAAGTTTTTGTAACAAGTTGTTAAATGAGGTTTAATTTAAAAGTAACTTCACTTTTTTTTTTGTTCTATATTTTTATATTTTACTTTTATAATTTCATAATCATTCATTTGTAAAATCCCGTGCATGAGTATTTCTGTTTAGTAAATTCATAACCTCGTGTGTTTTGTTTTGTTAGCCAACCCCTATTTTGCTGTATTAAATTTCATTTTCTATGAGTTTTATTAAACAAAATCTTATGTCTGGTTTCTTAAATATATTATTTTTCTTAGTTTCATTTAATATCTTTAAAATGGAAGTTTCTAAAATATACATTTTTAAATTAACCAAAAAAACGAAACTAAGAGAATATAATGAAAAATTCAATGATTAGTGTATCGATAACATAACATGCATGTGTTTGGCCCCGCACTAACCAGAATACGTAAGGCGTTGGAGAACAGAACCAATATGGAGGACGACCGCGTCGCGATACTCGAGGCGCAGCTCGCGCAAGCCAAGCTCATCGCCGAGGAGTCCGACAAGAAATACGAAGAGGTGATTAATGAGCGCTCGCCATATGTTAGGGACACAAAACGCTTCAAGTCTGGAAGGGGTTAGGGTTGCTGATATATGTTTATACTTGAGTATACATTATTATGTGCGAACACAATTTTTATATACTAACGGTATTTTCACTTGAATAGTAATCTTAACGGGTTAGCAACCCTAATTAATTCCATACGTGTACGTACGACTATCCGCGCTGCGATTCATGCTATCACCGATTCATTTATTCAACATGTTAGCAAAAAAATGTAGCGAGTCGCAGCAGAGATGAAACACGTTTCTTAACGTATGGCAACTTAACACATTAAACTGAATTTTGAAATAAGAAACTGTTTACCAAATTATTGGAACAGTAATATTCTTTTGAAAACTTGTTTCTGATTTTAAATGAAACAAAATTTATATTAAGATATTTCTGAGAAAACCTTCATGAGTGTTTAGTTTAAGTTTTAATATATATATTTTTTTACAAGAAACAGCATTTACAAATGGAATTAATATCGCCAATATATTTTTTATGTTTATTTTGTAATAAGTCAATGTTATATCAATGTTTATGCTAAAAAATGCTGGTTCTTAATTTAACTATATTTTTCCACAGCGTTCAAGTTATGTGTCGCTTTAACCGTTTCTTGCCAATGTGTTCTTTGCATGTCTTCTAACTTGGGTTTCTCTTGAATCATCGTTATCGAATTCCTACTCAAAGCTTCTAATCACAATCATTGACATAAACCATTGAATTTAGTATCACTCGTTAATCGTTATTATTATGGGATTCAGCGCAAGGAAGGTTCTGGAGAACAGGTCGTTGGCCGATGAAGAACGTATGGACGCGCTGGAGAACCAGCTCAAGGAGGCCAGGTTCCTCGCTGAGGAAGCTGACAAGAAATACGATGAGGTCTTTTGAGTGTTGTCGATTTTGCATCTTCCTGAATGATAACGAGGCTCCTGTTCTTTTGTGACTATTTACTCTGTTGTTCTATTAACATAAAGTTTCGCTATCGAAGCAATTACCTCTGTGTGTGTTTCATGTTTTTCGGTCGAAATGAGACTTTTATCCCGTATGAATAAAAATAGCTTTTTTAAAGTACCTACTAACACAATAAAAAAATGTTGGGTTGCCTTTAAAGTGAAACCAATGTAACCTTTTACATCCCGAAATAGATTGTTTATTAATGTTTTCGAAATTATTTTCGTAGCATGACTTAATAATGCTATATGCGAAGCGAGCAGGTTCTCAATGATAAGGCACTTTAGAATCGAGCCGTTATCGCTGATAAGATATTTTATTCACTTTAAATTTTATTTTATGAAAAAGTAACATGTGGTAGAACAGATGGCTTTAGTAATACTGTCCTAATTCCCCTGACATATGACCCTGTGTCAATTTTAAAAGTCGAGCCCAAAATGGAGACGTACCGTGCATATGAACGTACGTTTCTTTCCCTTAAAAGGGCAAGTCCATGCTTCGTGAACGTCGTTACATAAGTAATGCTTCCATATACGGATTGGGTTGCTCAACTTCAAGTGAACCTCGAATACAAGACGAGAATATTAACGGTTCATATAACTTTTAGACTTATTTTATTTTATTTGTACATATTATATAATTTTAAATTTGTGTGCTATTTGCTATTTTCACATACATATACATATATAATTTCAAACATATAGTATTAGACATGCAGCCTTCAGAAATTGCTGATTGGTTTTTTTACCCATCTTGTTGTCACTCGTTACTTCGTATAAGTCCTTTGTAACAGTTTATATTGTTTAATTTTGTCCAACTTTAAAGTGTTTATTTAGAAATAATAGTTGTAGAATATCCTTGGTAGTGTGTTGTACAGGCTTAGCAGGTTTCTAAAATGTTTTGTGATGTCTTCAGGTGGCTCGTAAGCTGGCCATGGTCGAAGCTGACTTGGAGCGCGCGGAGGAACGCGCCGAGACCGGCGAATCGTAGGTGTCTCATAAATTCCGTCACGGGTTTCCTATCTAATCAATGTTCAATGTTACTTTACACCGAAACTCGCAATTTTTTCAAGTAAAAATAAATTCCCCTGCGGTGTATCGGGTAGCATTGAGTGGTAGTGTGGTGAACCTGTGGCTTTGTTTTACAAGTTTTTCTCGTTTTTTTGCATGGTTGTTCCGTTGCCTTTAACATTGCACAGTAATTCGAATTATCCATATCGATGTTTAACATCGATTTGTCGCTGTTTTGCATGTCCACTCTAGGTCGTCAATGGAAGGTGAAATGGAGAAATTGCGTTAATTTCTTTGCATCCATCACACGATTAGCTAAGGTGTTACCTTTTTAATTAATTTGATATCGCATACTATTAATTAAGTCTGACGGACAGTGATGCTTGCATGAGTCGTCTCATCGCAAGAATCATTTGTCCGCTTTAAACAAACAAGGGTTGCCCCATTTCATGGATATTTCTTACGCAATCTTAACTATCATGTCCGTGTGTCGACTAAATTTCTGTCCTTAGTGTGTGTGTACCATATTATATATAGGATAGGTGTAGGATAGACCGTGCCGGGAGTATGTGTGGTATAGGGCAATTTTCGTTTTCAGATATGCACCGCATTACACCAGAATTACTGGCCGTATGCGTGCCGCACATATGCAAGCGCACACATCACATAACGATTATAATAACGCACTAGATACCACTTAGATTTTATTTCGTTAAATTTTTTATCAAACTAAATTTTAGTTTAAATGTTTTGGGACAACCCTCGTTTATATTTTACTTACGTTCCGATGCCGCTCTCCACTACCCGCTTTGTGTTATCCTTTCTTGCATTTTTATTTAGTGTCGCTTCATTTGCATTGCTTGAAGTGACGCCCGCGGAACAAGTTTTATAGACATTTCCATTATTTTACGAGTAAAAAAATTAGTGTTGATCAGACACTACACAGCAAATTTATATTTGATAACATCCAAAAATCCTTACCGTTTTCCCTAGCATCACACCGAACAGACGAATTCTAAATCGCGATTATATGGCACAAGCACTGCACAGTCGTTAGTCGTTTCGCAACTCATTAGACAAATATAAAAAAAAAAAAAACTAAAATATATGAAAATGTTCCACCATTGCACGTGAGTCGTGAGTCATGGCATGTGTCGATCAAAAGTGTACATTGACACAAAGTAGCACAATAATCACTCGTGTGTAAGTGGAGAGCGGCGGCGTAGTGTGTGTGTGCGTGCGTGTACTAACGCTGGCGGCGGTAGGTGGCGCGCAAGCTCGTGCTGATGGAGCAGGACCTCGAGCGGGCAGAGGAGCGCGCTGAGCAAAGCGAGTGGTAAGACCTAACATCTAACAGACACACATACCTACCTACCTACCTACCTACCTACCTACCTACCTTATTATACCTATATGTTGTATCGACCTATTGACTATTTATTTATGATGGTATTCAAAGTCACTGGTAAGAACATTTCTTTAGAATTGATAGGTAATTTGAGAAAAGTTAAACACAGTTTTAGAAAAATAAGCTCACACTGTACTTTGCTCACGTTTGTTTTAGTATAGTGTCTCAACCAAGATGTGTTTCTTAGTAAATTCAGTACATTTCAATTTCACTTAAAATATATACACAATTGTTATTTTGATGATCCATTGCTCCAAATTAATAAGAAATGTTAAAATGATATAATTTAATATAAATGATTTTAAAAAATATATATATTTTCTTCTATTTGGGAGTAATAAATCATCAATTGTAGTAGACACAGAGACAAAACACTATTTTTCATATATTGTTGTATAATTTGTAAGATAGACTACTTACCAAGAGAGAGTTTAAGTTTATATGAGGTGTTGCTGTTTCTGTTCTACTAAACATCGAATCATTTTCCAGTCCTTATATTAAAGACGTGTATGGATGAAGGTGATATGTCAAATAAGTTTGAATTTCGAAAAGTTTATTGTTCAAAGTTAAATTTTTTTTTAAAGTGTTTAAACTATTTGAACCTCTACATAGAAGCGGAATTTGATTATAATTATTAGCTACTAATATTTTATGACAAAGACAATATAACTAATAGTAAAAAAAAAATAGTACACAAATAGAATTGACATCCATGAATGACTTTAATTTAATTACTGAAGCCTTATTTAAGCTATAAGTGCCATTTTGGTATTGCATGGATTTTTGATAGTTTATATACATATATATCGCTTACTTAAGACCACCACAAGAAATTATTTGTAACAAGCATAGCATGATTGTGCCTAGTATTATTAAGTACACTATTTTTATTTTAAATTGATAGCTATTCAGGTCATGTAATAATAAATTCATTCGATTTATGGACAAATGCCAATATGAACAATAAATTTGTTTACAACAATATAAGAGCCGAATCAAATTTTGTCAAGTAGCTTGAAATTGTCCGATCAGTATATTTTTAAAGTAATTTTATATGAATTTTGGATTAACATTTCTTTAGTTTTTATTTCGCTGATATTAAACATTTATGTGTATTAATTATGGATGAAATTAAGTGGTCACATGTCATTGCAGCAAAATCGTCGAGCTTGAAGAGGAACTCCGCGTTGTCGGTAACAACCTGAAATCCCTGGAAGTCTCTGAGGAAAAGGTATGTTTAGATTTTTTTTATAATTATGATAATTCTAAATAAAACAGCTAGATTCAATGATCAAGGCTAGGAATGCTAATAATCATGAAATTTAATTCTAGGACAAAATATAATTATTAGGCATAAGTGATGATGAAAAAGTTATGATGCACCAACCAAATTCGTTTTCATTTGTCGCTAAGATGTTAGACGTGTAATAAAAAATTGTATTTCAGTTACTAAATATTTACAGTACAATTTGTACTTAAGTATGTAAACATATTAAAGCAGATGATGTATTTTAATTTATTTTTCAGCAATTTATTATAGGATATATCATTTTGCAATGCGACAGCAAAATACTTGATGGTAACTCGAAAATGTAACTTCTTACTTTAATTTTTTGGCTTTTTCCTTAACTTTCGTATAGTTATTATTTTTGTAATTATTATCCAATAAAAGTGAAATTTTACAAATGATAATAAGTTACATGTCTTAACAGAAATATAATTTATAAAATTCTGACAGGCCAACCAACGTGAGGAGGAGTACAAAAACCAAATTAAAACCCTCACCACCCGTCTAAAGGAGGTGTGATGTGAACAGAATCGGTTCATATGTGTGTTTTGTACGCTTGTGGCGCACACACCCTCTAGTGACGTGCATTCTCGATTAATTATTACAAAAAATATTTAATCGATTATTTTCATTACAGTATTTACATATTATAATAATATTTAAATATTATGATTGCTGAATTGACCTGAACATATACCTTTAATTTATTTATATAGGTATTATAATTAATCGAGTATGTCTCCGTAGTGCGTCTATTGCCGTTTTCCTTTTTAATTTTCGACTCTATTTTAGATGTTGTTTCCTTTAACAGTTATGACGTTGTTTACTTTTAGTTCTAACCTTCGTACAGGTATCTCACAGTGGCAGGTATTCTCTGTATACAGTGACGGATTTAATAAAAAAGCTAATAAAATTCCGTTTGACAATATTAAAAGTTTATTAATGCCACAAAATTAAATAATATAAAAATGGCTATTAATAAGTCCGTCGTTTTAACACTGTAGGGATACTGCATGGAGTTTTGTTTCGTTTTCGTTGTTTTTGTGTACCGTTAACCTAAAATAATCACAGGCGACACAAAGAGAAGAATCATTGGAGGACCAGGTGCATCTTCTGGACGCTCAACTCAAAGAGGTAACACTCGACGGAAACCAAGGAACCTCGTAGATAGGATTGGTTGCGGTTTTAGTCTCGTTTCATGCTCATGTGTGTTTGGTGAAGAAGATCCTTTTTGCTGTTTTAATATCTAAAAAAATAGAGAAGTTCTTGATATAATTATAATTTTATACTGACGAAATATTTCGGGCAAGAGGTTCTTTTTCACTGGTGCAGGTTCGTTTAGTCGAGTTGGCTGAGGTTGGTGCTTCATCTATGTATCTTTTAAGCAGTCTTATGTCCTCTAGTATACCTGTGTATTAATTTACTTCTTTATTTATTATGTATGTATTACTTTGCGGCTGTGTTGTGATTGTACGTTTGTGAGACATAATTATAATAGTGTCAGTAGTACTCCCATTTGACGTTTGTTTTTAATGCTTACCGTAGATTTGGGCAAATGCTTTATGTGATATGTTTACTTTTATGTTTTATTATATTTATTAGTATTATATTACATGGGACGTAAATAAAAAAATATTTATTATTTTAAATCAGGATGTTTAAAGTCCTATTATATCAATCAATATCTGTGACCTTTTAAATTTCTCATTCCACCATTATGGGGTTTTCTATTTGAAAAATGGTAAATTAGTAAAGTATCGTAAAGTCACAACACGGCCAGCGCGGCGTCCAGCGCGCTCTCGGCTTGTATGTAATGAGTCTGTGTGCCAGGCGATGGCGTCCCGCGATCACGTCGAGGATAAGATTCACAGCCTCTCGCAGAAGTTGACGCAAGTAAGTCCCCCTCCATAGGGACTTTGGTCACAGATTCTACTCGGAAATTGTTGCTTTAAATTCGGGACGTTATGGATGTAACTATCGGATACGGATAAGGATATAGGAAGAGTACTATATTACTATAGTAGTATCCGTTAATTTTGGATACTTTTAGTTACGAATATTAGATTTTTAAAGAATGTAAAACTAATTTATCAAATTCTTTTTGTTTGATTTGATTATATTCTTTCCGGGTAAGTTTTTTTTTTCAATTTGTTATTAAGTGCTCTCAGTTAGACTCAGTTCATATGCTAAACTATCTGAAAATTTATATCGGATTTAGTTACGGGTTTTTTTAATGTTATTTCGGATATCGTAGCTCCATAACATTCCTCATTTAAATCAACTTTGTAACATCATAACTGGAATCCCAATATACCATTAGTCAGTTTTATATTGAAATAAGAAATAATAACAAGATTTAAGTTTTTTTTAATGTTAATCAATCATGTAGACGTTTTATCTATAAAAATATTATTATTTCGATGAAACAGTGGAACTGTGACTAAAGTTACCCTCTTTGCATATCATATTCCTGTAGTCACCGTTTATTTATATTTATTATACGTAAGGTGTCGGTATATTGTTCAATTGTAGCGTCACTACAGCACAGTGCTGCTTATCGGTAAAGGTAAACTGCATGGAATGGAACGCTTTTACGTGTTTTTTAGTGTCTGTGTTACTACTTCAATAGATTTTTGTGCTAAAAGTGAAAATATCTCTTTCCTCTTTCCTAAATATTTTTTTAAAAGTTAAGTTTTGAATAAATTGACCTTTGATTTGTTTGGTAAAAAATAAAAATAACACTTTTTTTTAATAGTAATTGTTTTGCATGCGTTGGTGAATTTAATAAAACAGTCTATTTTCTTTTAAATTTTAACACATTTCGAGAACGTGATTATTATGTATATAATTTGAAATAAAGTATAAACGATAAATGGAAGAAAATAGGCTGTTTTTCTAAGGGATCATATATTAACATCAATATTAAACCATTACAGGCTGAAGCTCGCGCTGAATTCGCTGAGCGCTCTGTCCAGAAACTCCAGAAGGAGGTCGACAGGCTTGAAGGTAATATTATTCTCATAATAATTAGATATCATATCAACGACATATATGATATTAAAATAAAGTAAACCAAAGATGATAATAAAAAAAATAAAGGAAATAATGAGTTGTTTCGAGAACACTAAGATATAAGGTTATTTACTAATAAAAATCCAATGTGTAATCATTTAATGATAAAGTGTTCAAGGCTCTCCAGATAAGTGTTTTGTCCAGTACAGCAGTCGGTTAAGTGTACAATTCAGATTATCTCTAAAGTCAAGTAGTAACAAAATGACATTTTAATAACCAAAGCTTTGACATGAACGCACTGAAGCCATCAGCCATCAAGCTGTTTTTGAGTTTCAATGCTGTACTATAGAGTTCTTAGCTTATTTACTTTCATTGCGCTATGATTCTAGCTTAATATTTTTTTCTTATTTTCATACTAACAGACTTAGTTTTAATAAACCAATTGGAAGAATACATTACACATACTTTTCATGTTGATATATTTTTCCAGTTGTGACTGTATTTGTCAGCATGGAGTTTTAAGTGTCCTGCTAGACGGCTCGAACTGTTGTAGATTTATTGTCTGTGACTTTTGCATGGTTTTTTATTCAATGTTGTTTTTTTATCTGTTTTAACCAATTGATTTAACATTCTCGATAGTGGCTAGACAAAAAATATTCGAAAGAATATAATATTTATATTGACATAAACGTTGTCTGCTAATATCAAGAGTGTGAATCGATTCATGGTGTTCTGAACGTCGCGCGTCCCATCTTCCAGACGATCTGGTGGCCGAACGCGAAAAGAGCAAAGTACTGCAAGAGGAGATGGAGGCCACGCTCCACGACATACAGAACATGTGAACTAGCCCACTTGTACCCCCCTCCCCTCCCCTCTCCTCAACCCCACTCCCTACGCCCCCTGCCCCGCTCGGCCCTCCCCGCCCGCCTCACTACGCTCGATAAATGTGCCCTGCACCACTAGGGCTGCCAGGTCTTGGATATTCTAATAATCAAAAAATATATTTATTTTGTACTGTTAAAAATAATTCAATGTTCAATTAAAAGATGAACATTTAGATCTGACAACCCTAGGCTGCTCACCGTGTGACATCATTTGTTAACTTGACAGCTGTCAATGCGACAATACTGTGGCTTAGGCGCGCTTTTTGTGTCATTTTTTTTATTTATTAACTTTGCTTTTTTTCTTATTTTTTGATACGTATATTTATATTAGCTGTGGTAAAGCGGGCGGGCGACTAGGTGTTACTAAATGTAAAGTAATTGCCAGCTACTTTTATATTATGTAACGTCATATCGAGTGTTCGCTACGACACACTGCCAAGTGCAATTTTTTTTTTAATTTCTTACACAATTTACTAATATTTATGTCCCGAACGACAACTTAAGTTAATTTTGTTTATTTGTTAGTTTCTTGTCAAAATGAAATGTTAGTCGGAAATAATGGTATGTATGTTTAATTAATGTTAAGACGTTTCGACATTCCACTCTTGGGACCAAAAATGAGTTATTAATATTAATCTAAATTAATTACACTGAAAAGACATGCGAAAGAACGACATTCCTGTAACTATTCCTATGAAAGTGAATATTTACTGTCAATGTATCGGGATGTGCACTGTTTGCGATTTATTATGAACTTATATTTACTTAATGATAGGGAATGAGATTAGTTTCATATTTTTATTTAATGAGTGATGGTAACACGTATAACTATGATATTTATGAGAATATGCTTGATATGAATTTGATTTATTCTTTATGTTTTGTTTCCTGTGTCATAATTTCATTCGGTTATTATTTATAAAGAATTTCCTTTCATGTTTACTATAAATATTGACAACAGTAGCGTTTTATATATAGCTGGCAATTAAATCCCTGATACGTATATCGGGACATTCGCGTAATGTTACAGAAAAATGAATTTTTTTGTAATTTAAAATCGATCGAGGGTAATGCGTCTTTTTTTAAATGTTATCGATTATTGAATTGATAGATAAGTACGTGAGAAATAAATTAATGATTTTTAAGAATATTCTAACACAAGTGTTTATAAATATATTATATTATTATTTTTAACCCGTTGTGTTTTTACTAATTCATCTTGCAACCCATCACTCCTTTTAAAATATGATTCCACCAGCTATACTTAAAAGCATCCACATTATATATTTTATGTGTAATTTCATTAAAATAAATCAAAATTGATTGAAAATAAAAATATATTAGAGAATGTAATAACTCGATCAACTCATATAACTAAAACCAAATGTTTACCATCGTACATATCCACCATTTATCGAAGCAAAGGACATTAAATCCCTTGTATTATAACGATGTCCATCTGTAAGTGTTAACGCATGAGTTTTAAAAGAAGTTAGAACAAATTAGAGGGCCCAAGAACTTATCCTAAAAAGAATTGTTTATGAATAAGGAGAGAGATTCGTTCTTATGCAATGTCGGAGCATGGAACTGCTAACATTTCATATATTATATGAATCTAGAAACTAAACGCATGCTAACTTGCAAATGTGGCCCGTTGTAGAAGATGTCTTTAAAAAACCGGTGTTCCAGTATGCAAGAATAATAACATGACGGTATAAAATATTTGTAACACGTGTTAAAGCATGAACTTGCACATAGACCCGGAAGATGATTTTGACCCACTAGAAAATAGAAAAGCATGGGGAAATCCAGAGGATAACTTAGTGGTGTTGCCAGAAAAAAAAGGAGCGAAAGTCCCAGAGAAGAGAACAGGAACATCGCAGACGATTATATTGGGCTTTTTCGTGCGTGTTACGTGCTCGATAATACATAAAAAATACGAGAATCAATTTAAAAAAGACCTCTTCAAAATTCGTTTTTTATATTTAAATTTATATTTAATACTCATCCACATCGAGTACATGATACTGGCAACACTATTCCTGACCCAATAGACAAATTAATACAGAGGCATGAATATGGCCGTGTTAACGCATGACCACACACGTTTACGTACCAGTGAATCCAAATCAAAAGGTCACTGACACATGACACAAATTCAAGATCCCTGACCGCAATACCTGATGCAGATGACCTGATCAACGCAAAGGAGCAGTTCAATGACATCGGTGACGACATCGACGACACAGTCGTGGAGTTGATCCCGGGCGTGGAGATGACTGAGAAACAAATAGAAATTGCGAAGAAAGCTCTCGAGAAAAAAATGAACGCCCCTCCTCCACCGCCACCAAAGGAGCATACCCCACCCCCTCCACCACCACCAAAGGAGCCCACTCCCCCACCCCCACCACCAAAGGAGCCCACTCCCCCACCCCCGAAAGAGCCTACTCCACCACCCCCCAAGGAGCCAACCCCTCCTCCGCAGGGTGACTCCGCCCCCGCTGCCGAACCTGCTCCCGCAGCTGCTGAACCTGCCCCCGAAGCTTCTGAACCTGCCCCCGAAGCTGCTGAATAATTATTGGCTATAAAATTAGTCTTAACTTAAAGCGTGCAACTAAAAATCCCTCTCTACCTTAGTACAATTTCCCCTTTCCCCAAAAAATATGTGTAAAGTAAAAGTTACTTAATAAACAGCGAGTATCTTAGCTGGTGGAATAGAGTTTCAATATCCCTCAGTCGTGTGTGTTTAACGAGCATGTGAGTGTGATAACGAACTAACAATTGAAAGTGTGACGCGACTGATCGTCGGTCTTCGCAGACGATCTGATCGCCGGCAAGGAGCTATTAGATGAAATGGGAAAGGAGTTGGACGTCACGTTCATGGAGTTCGGAATACCACGCGACCTGGGACGAGTCTGCGAACGCTGCACATGCTGCCACTGATCATCTAATCACCTCTAACGTTTGTCTTTCGCTTTTGATGTGCATTTATGAGTAAAAAAAATACGCCACAATATTTCTCTTTCGATTTCCCATCGACCGAGTCCCGACAAATGCCAATGCTTCTCGAATTGCATGTGTTCAAAGTGTCAAAAACAATTTAACGCCAGTCTTGAGGCTACTTAGCGAAAACGACGCATGGCTTCGGAATAACCAGGAACGCAACATGTAAGCATTTTTAATACTTTCGATACGGCTATTGCTGCTAAAACTTGACTTAAAGGGAGTTTCATTAAAATCATAATATCTTTTATAAAAAATATTTTAAGTAGAGACTAGGTGTTTTATTCATATATAAAATATTAAATTTCCATAACCGTTTCTATTTGAATATAAGTATGGGGCCGTTAAAATTACGTTTAGATATCATCAAAAACACATAAATATTTTGCATAAGTATGTATTGGAAATGCACAGACGAACTTGTCGCTGAAAAGGAGAAGTACAAGGACATCGGAGACGATTTGGACACCGCCTTCGTGGAACTCATTCTCAAGGAATAAGCTGGACTTTCCCACGACCTTATCCCTTTCCGGTGCGACCACCAGCCCACACACTACTCTTATATATATAGATGTATTTTATTTTATAATTTACACTTAAAAATCACATCTAATTTAGGGCGGTATTTATTTTCTTATGTTTAAAATAAATAATTTATTATTATAAGTTTTAGTTTTATTTTTATCCTGTGCTTGTTGTAGTTAGAAAATCCTGAGAACGTAGAAGCTTTATATTTCTTTTTATTTTAGGCTACTTTCAATTATTTTTAATAGCGCTATTATATCATTTTGCGTGTCATATATGAAAAAGATTTTTGATTATTTTAAGAGGCACGTAGCTTTTTATGTAAGTAGACAGTTTTTTTTATATATAAAGTAGTAACGAGATATAACATAAAATTAAATCAGGACCTAAATTATTATTTATTTACATATAAAGAAGAATTTCTAAAATACGTTTTTATTTTTAAATTGAAATAAAGTATGAAAAAGGCATTTGTTTCTATAAATTATATGTGATAAAAAAATGATTCTAATCGAGTCGAAAATCGAATTGGAATCCCTTGAACGCATGGTCTGCGCTTGGACGGTTTCAATCCCGTTTCGTTAAAAAAAATATTTTATATCTCGTGGCATCTTAACTAGGTATAAGATAAACTTATAATATCTATATATGTTTGTTATTCTAGTTGTAAACTGTTTTAGCTATGCCTTTTATTACGCTATTATATATATATATATATAAAATGTTATATTTGAGCCGTCACAATAAAAATATGTTTTTGAACGTACGGACTGAATAGTTAGTTATATTGAAGTCATTTTGATAAGCAAAATATTACACAGAACTTTCTTATGACGTTACTGAACGTCACTAATAAATCGAATCATAATTTTGTTACTGGCTTTCACCCTCCTGACTTAAAATGTACTTTGCTATTAACATTTATATAGGATTATCGCGGACCGTAAATATGCAAAGTAGATACCTTCTTACTTGTACTTATATTGGAAAATATTAGCAACCGATCGTCACCATTTTAATTACGATAAGTTTATAAATTCATCGTTTATTAGAGAAGTCCTGATATTTCTACAGTTTATATTTGACACTAGATATAACTTTTTGTTCACCAACCTTGTAATTTTGTGCATACTAACCACTAACATTTATGACAGATGAAGTTGTCGAAGAAAGAAGTAAGTACAAAGCTATCGCAGAGGAAGTGGATCAAACATTTGCGGACCTATCGGGTTATTAGTTATAAGCGAAGCGACAGTGCCGCCATCTTGACAGACAAATGAAAATGGCGGGAAAGCTGCTTTTGTATAATTTGCGTATAGCACATAAGGATGGACGTTTTCGATGACTTTGTATTTCGCATAAGTTTATTTAATCGTAATTAATTTGACTCTTAGTTTTTGTGGTACTAGTTACAAACTGTACAAAAACGATGTTTAGGGTGTCAGGTCACACTTTCGTGCCTTTAAAATATATGTCATGAAAGTTAAACTGTTCAATATAATTTTTAAAATGTTAGTTGTAGTCATTACCTATCATTTGTTATTTATAACTAATTATAAATTTAATGTTTGGTAAAATTCTACTGTTAGTTGAAAACTTTTTTGACATTTATTGGCGAATTAGCTATTCAGTGTGGCTGGCTAAGTTAAGGCTTGTGAGAGAATCGCTCACCTTTGGCTCAACCCAATAGACGCTTTTTAGTACAGCTGCAAAAACAATGGAACGAGAGTGAATATTGCAGATTTAAAAGAGTTATGTATAAAGTGCGTATGTAAAGTAAATTTTATAACAGTTTTTTATAATTAGAACACTGCCGTTGCTGTTTTGTATGAAATTAATATCGAAAAATTGCTTTTACTTATACATATATCGTTCACATTACAATATATTCTTATAAAATATATCCAGGTACATTACTTACAATTGTTTGATCTGTAATGAACTGTATGTTAATATGACATTTTGTATAGAATAATATTGTATCATTACATTAGTAGATTTTCTATATCAGTATCATATCGGGTACATTTCATATATTACTATATAAAATTTGGTAATTGCATTTCATCAATGTCTCGTATCTTGAACGAAATACGAAATAAATCCGTAGTAAAGTTTAATACAAAACCAACAGTTATATGTATAATCACAGACTCAATTCACTATTTAAAAACAATGTTTAAGAGAAATTGCTATTTTATATAAAAAATATTACAAATTTATATAGTTATCTATTTAATGTACCCGTTTTTTGTAAACTTTGCGGGTTATGAAACCTCCGCTCACCGTTTTGTACCGACCACCAGGCGCCTACGACTGCTTAATTATGTTATCTTATCTACGAGTGTCAAAAGCTTCGATTACCCGTTTCATTCAGATAAATATACGTTTATATATGAATATATATTTTTTATTTTACATATATATCCTAATTTCGGTTTTATATAAAATAATTACAGCTTCACGCTTCCTCCATATCAGGGCAGTCAGAGAGAGCCCGAACGTTGAGTGGCGGACTTCCACGGCGTGCTTGGTCTTGTTCACCAGAACCGAAAAATGAATATAATAAAATTTCGATTATACGTCCGGGTGGGAATAGAACCCACAACCAATTGCGATTACAGTCAGTTCTGTCAATTTTATACAGTCAGTTATTGTTAATAAGCAGCAAACATTAAAAATAGAATAGATTCAGTGATTCGTAAATTGCATGAAAATTTTATCAAGTTTACATAACACAAGTCGTTTTTTTTTAAACCTCCTTAAAGTACAGTATAATATCTAAATTCAGTATAGTGCCTATCCTTTACTTGCATTCATTGCTTCTATGAAGCAAGTTCGTAAAAGTGTTATATTTAGATAGTTCAGTAGATAATATAACGCAGCTTGCCATTTTCGTCCTTTATTAGAGACTAGCAGCTGTTCGTAGCGACACATTTTGCCTTTTTACATTCAACGGTCAAGCAAACTTTCATAATAATAATAAAAGCCTTTATTTCAGAGAAATTTACAACATGAAATATAGAATTCTGCTACATGTTATATGATATCGACAAGTTTCTCCGTTTGCCATGTTTTGGCAAAAGCCTCTTCTAATTTATTCATCTGCCATTCTAATCTGTTATTAGCTTTCCTTGTCCATAAATGTACAGCTACAATCTTATCTCATATTACCAGCGTCTATACCTTGCTTCCTCTTTTATAATGGTGCCATTTCCACTTGACTTTTTCTGCTATTTTTGTAATATTTTTAATGGTGTTATTATAGATTCTTTGTTCTTTTTTGATGAAAAGAATGCTTCGTTCCATTGCGTGTTGACAAGTCTCGAACTTCCTTAAGTGAGATTTTAGAGACTTGGTTTGACAGCCTAACAAACTTTCATACTCTACAGTAAAACTGCTTGGCCTCCATATTGGCGCATTGGGACGGCGTTTGACTGCAAGCTCAATTGGTGGAAAGTTCGATTCCTAGTCGGTGGAATGATCATAATTTAATTATTTTCATTTCTCCGCTCTGGCTCGGTTGAGGTCCGTCATTTCCTCTCCATAGAGTGTCTTGACACTTAAGTTCTGCCTGACTACCCTGTTATGCGGGAACAAGCGTAAAGGTGCAAAGAAAAACAGCTACTTTGCCGCCCCCCAACCAGTACTTGGCCCCTGCAAACACATTTTATAACTGAAAAGAGAGAAATTGCGGAATATATGTTACCCTCTTCACACTTTAGGTTACCAGCTTTAGCAGTGCATAAATAAACGATGTCCTAACTTGGACAAAGCTCTTCACATATTAAAAGAAACAGACAATTTGAAGCTGGTCTATTAATCTTTTCTAAGAGTAAAAAAATATTTAGATCATGAGTCTAAAAAAAATATTATTTTGCATAGAGACGGATTGAACAAATAAAAGTCCTTACGACTATGTCGTCGATGATTTTATAACTTAAAATCGCACAGGAAAATAATGTAACGAGCTTATTCTCATCGAATTTTCAGCATGTGATTTCAGCTACTGAAAATGGTAGAGATAAGGGCGCCAAAAACTTAACAGCCTATTACTTAAAAATATGTGAATCCGCCACTGAGTATAGCTGGTTATGGTTCTGCCAAGTTCTAGTAAAGTGTTCCACCTTTTAAAATCATTTATAGCCTAACTTTTGCCTAATCAAAGCATAACATATACAACGAGAAAGCTTTTATTTAAATCCGTCTAACAGTTCCGAGGATGTGTTTTTACAGTTTCATTATAGTACAGATTACAAATTACGAGATTAGAAACGCTATACTCTTTAACCAGAAACACTGCGTGGTCAAGCTAATGGAAATAGAATTCATATGACAACTCCGGTTTTTTCAAAGTCAAGAGATATTTCTGGAAAAAAAACTAGCTTCATGCATTGTCTGTAGTCAGAAAGAACCTAGCTAAAACACTCCGTTCTCCGTTTTCTGGCGTTGGCATAACTGTAAAGCAGAGGCTCCTTTCAAAATTAAGCTGGTTTCGGTAGACCCGGTTGAGCTACATTTCTACCATATTCGCAAAACTCGACAATAACGAGTAACAGAACTAGAAGTTTGCGTTACAGCTGAATTCCTGATTAACTAACTGACATGTTATACGGAATATGGAACATGCATGTTTTTAAAAGTACCAGTCGCTGAGCTTCTTAATATATTATACAACTTAAAATATTTGACAATATCTTTTTTCTTTACTATCGAAAGCAGACAATTTTTCTTTCAGCAGACTTATTAATAGTATAACACCATTTTCTTTTTGTCACGCCAACGTAGACCCGTAGACCCCCGTCCATATTCCTGTGCCTGGACCATTTACGCTTCAAAGCACCAACAAAACACATCTTAAAGCTTTGTCTTGTAAATATGTATATAACTATAGGAGTTCAAAAAAACCATATTATTACTTTTGGCAAATCGATTCTACGGACGTATATTGATATCAATAAAAAAAAAATTACTTTTATGCTCTCAAATGTCCAATCGTATAGAATTACTGAAATTGTTTATGTTAGTAAATATTTGGGTATAGAACCACTGTTGGTGTGGAAATTTAAAAATAGTTACGATCTAGTGATGGAAAAACGTTGATGTAATCAGGTTATTTTGTAACAGTGTCTCTCGGCTTAGTTCTCAAAGAATGTATGTAGCTCGCACCATGCGAATTTCTTTTACATATAGAAAGGAGACGAAAATTAATAAATATATTCATAAGAAATTTGAAACTTGTAGCTCTTAAATAGTTATTCAAGCGTTTTCTAAACCAAAACTGTATTAAAGTAACAATTTCCCAACTGCATATATTCTCAAGTAGAGTCGAGTTCTGAATATTAATTCAGAAACATATTATGAAGTAGTATCTATGTAGGTTTTACAAGGTATATCTTTTAAATAATAATTTGTCTTGCTAAAGATCAGACAAATAAATAATATAGACACTAACTTTTAATTTTATGTATAGAATTTTGAATTAGACCATTATAAATAAGATGTCTTGACACCAAATTACTGTATTTCGTCGTGAGTCGAATAAGAAACTTACCAAATATGTAGCGAAATTTAAAACAATGTGAATAATATTTTATATACTTATGAATATACTTATAATTTTCTCTTATAAGTTCTTCAACAAATTCGTTAGCTCTCTATATATATACGAGTATGGATATTTCAAAGCATCTAAGATATATATTAATTTATTATATAAAAAAGCCTATTTTACTAACAAGTCTTGGATAGAATTTCTACTTCCAGTGCAGTTCATTTTCTCTCTAATTTCATGTTAAAAATTAATTAATTTCAACCTTGATTTCTGACATATTATATATAGTAGATTAGCTGCTAATGTTGAACTATTAAGTAAATTACTGCCCTTATTAATAATATATCTACAAACCTATGTGATACTGACAATATATTGTTCAATAAATATTTTATTTTGTTTTTTAGATTTCACTCATTGAATATCGCAAAAGCAAAACGGATATGTGGGAGTGAGCAAGCACTATGGCGGTCGGAATCTTAGATTTTTGGCACCGAAAATAGTGCGGGCGGGCGGCGCGAGCGCAGGGCGGGCGCAGTGCGTGTCGCTCCGCCGTGTCAACCACCCGCTAGGTGAGTTCCCACGACAGCTGAAAACTACCCCCCATTGGAGGGTGGTTCTTTTTAAATCTTGAAAACTCGTAAGGGTGAAAGTGCAGTGCAGTGTAATCGTAGTGTATCATTTTACGTTTAGTTCTCGTATGCAGCTTAGACGCGCTCGCTCTGACTCGGGTTTCAACGCGTGCGCGTCTTCGCTGAAAATAGTGCCGTAGCACCTATTTGCGGACGAGGATTTATTTAGCGATATGAGGAAACTCGCCTTGATTTTTATTTAGACGTGCCCCGTTTGTCATAGAATTGGGACGCCTTAAAAGTTAATCGCGTGTCTTATTTCTCAGCCACGCACACGAGCCACATTTAGAAATGAACGCTATGCTACACTGTACGCACATAAAACACCCACATACATATCGTTATATTGTCACATTATTCTTCAGATACATATAATGTAATACACAATAATATATAAAAAGTTATCTATAAAAATTTACAAATTATACAAAAAAAAAAATTAGTTACACGTAAATTTCTGACGGAAATATTTATTTTTTTAATTTTCTAGGTATTTTAAATAAAAAAAAATACACTGTATAGCACTGTGGTGCTCAGTTTTGCACTGGTACTATCTGTGCTGTGGCACAGAGGCACTATAAAGTATTATTTATAATTATTACTTTCGAAGATGCATTTTTATTGAAATTTTAAATCTAACTACTTTAAATCTGAATGCGTTATGGGTCACAGAATTAAAAAAAAAAAAATTGGCATGTGCTCAAAATATATATTTTTTATTTCTATATATATTTACAATAAATCAGTTAGTTTGTACTAAATACTTTTGTTAAATAACTGGCTTAATACTTTTTTTTCAATTGATGTAAATTTAAAAATACAATTAGAGAAAATAAACGTAACATTATTTTTAAAAGTTTACTTACAAACTATTTCCAATAATATGGTATTTGTAAATGTATAACTATTACAATACTCTCAAATATTCAGTTTTTTTTACAATATTTTTTTAAACCTTTTATTTGTGAATTGAATCTTATTCTCAATCGTTTTCACTATTGTTATAATTTATTTCTAAAAATTTATTAATGAAATCGTTTCCATCCCTTAATCAGAAACCTTGACCTTGAACGTATTGAACAATACTTATAAACATGGCCATATTTGTAAATTCGGTAAAGTCTTACGTTCTATTTTAGTTTATGTTCTAAAACATTTACAAATCTAGGACATTCCCTATATATATGAACTTAAAGGAAAATCTATATTTCATAATGCATCTAAAAAAACCTTGGGTCTGATAAATTATAAATTTATTACTGGATATTTCATATTTATAAAGATATTTTTTCTTTTCCGAAGTAAGTTATAAAATTCTTGTATATTTAACTTGCCGTTGTGTTAAATATTATATCTCTACATTTCGAAGACGTGTACCAGCTGTTCACGGGAAATATTTCGGCTAACAATATCGGTAACACTTGACAGCCAGCCAAAAATACACCGCTCGTTATTTTTGCAATCTCCAGATCTACAGACGCAGAATGCCCGGTTTTTATTAAGAGTTTTACGCCGGGAACATATATTTAAAGATTGAAATACATTATGTACGTACATATAGCTGGTGACCTAATTATATATAAAAACTTAATATTATAAGATTCATTGACGCCATCGTGGCCTGATTGGGCGTGGTAGTTGTAGGTTAGAGGTCCACTGGGGAAAAGAAATATATTTACAATAGATGTTTTCTTAGCCTGATTGACAAATGTGCGGCGTTGGGTTACACCAGTCACACCATATATTATCTCTGAATAAAAACGACTGAACTTAGATTTTTACTTTTTTTTTGCATAAGCGTACAGAGCAGCACAGATAATTGAATTTGTTTTTTCAAGAAACAACATATATTATTTAGTGAATATTTAATTAAAAAATATATTGAAATATTTGAGTTACTATAAAATTCTGGAGTTATTTTTGATTGAATAAAATCTACAATTTCATCGATTAATAGCTGTCTTTGTTTTTTGTACGCAAGTATTTTTTACAATCTTGCTGTAATACCTAAAAATACAATAAGTATAGGTTTCAGGTTATTATCACGAACATTAAACTGACGGTTAAAGTTGAACGTGTACCCTGCATTCGAATGTTGGCACACAGCCAAGTGTGAGGCACGATGTAAAATTAAATTGCTCGAATCTTATGTCCTAATCGTCTAAAAGTTGCTACCACTAATCGTCTGCCAAGCGTTTCGTTTATTTAAAGTATGTAATAATGATTAATTTATTATATAACAAGTGCTGTTATAAATTTACTTAAATTAGGTAAATAACTTAGGCCTTTCTTTTCTTCAGTCACTTATCATACTTTCCAAAACTGCAAATCTATATTTATGAATGATAATAATGGTTTCAAAATGGAGTCGCTATTAGTATAATTCTTATTGCTTGTTCTTTTGTTTTTATTATTATTTCTACGTCATACATTTACCATACAACACCATATCATACATATGTACACAATATGTATAGAATTAAAAATAGTCAATGTGATACAATTTTTTTATAAATAGGTACCTCTGGCCTAGGTTTTCACGTAAAGTTCTTTTGAATGAAATAAACATTAACATACTTAATAAGTTCTTTGATTTTCACGATTATTACACATTTTGAAATGAAACTATTTTTAAACGGATTAATCGCGTTTAATATTGTTATTCGAAAATACAATTGAGTCGGGTTCTAAACTTAGTTTATCAACACTTCATAAAGATTTTAAATAAATTAAATTAATTAAATTATATTTTTTTTAAACCACGTGTTCTGATTTACAGGCCAGTAGCTGGCGTATTTTTATTAACCGGACCGTAAAAACACAAAGCCGCCAACATGGACGCGATTAAGAAGAAGATGCAGGCGATGAAGCTGGAGAAGGACAATGCCATGGATAAGGCAGATACCTGTGAACAGCAGGCTAGAGATGCCAACCTCCGTGCTGAAAAGGTGAGATGTATATTCATAATTGATGTTTCATCATAAAGTACATATATAGAATGAATTAAGCAAAAGAAGAAGTACGAAAAGGATCAATATCTCAAAAATAAGGACTACTTTCAATAAAATAATCTTTTTAAGATTTTAATCTAATCTAATCTCAAATTTTAAAACAATATATCATGTAATATTACAGGTAAATGAGGAAGTCCGTGAGCTCCAGAAGAAACTCACTCAAGTTGAGGAAGACCTTGTCCTTAACAAGAACAAGCTGGAACAGGCCAACAAAGACTTAGAAGAGAAGGAAAAGCAATTGGCCGCTACCGAGGCGGAGGTGGCTGCTCTCAACAGGAAAGTACAGCAAATTGAGGAGGACCTCGAGAAGTCCGAGGAGAGGTCTGGCACTGCCCAGCAGAAATTGCTTGAGGCTCAACAGTCTGCTGATGAGAACAACCGGTAATTATTTTAATTAATTTATTGCATATTTAAAATCTTTACCAGTTTTTACATTAAATTTAAAATCAGTAAGGAATATTTAAAAGACCTTTTACTTATTTAAATTTGTTTCTAGTATGTGCAAAGTATTGGAGAACAGAGCACAACAGGATGAAGAACGTATGGACCAACTCACCAACCAACTTAAGGAAGCTCGTCTGCTTGCTGAAGACGCTGACGGCAAATCTGATGAGGTACACATTCACAAGAAAATAAATTTTATTTTAATTGTGATTCATTCATATTTACTTTCTATATTTTAGTCATGGTTATTATCCTAATACAGAAGATGATGTATCTGACACGCAATCTCTTGGGGCTGAAAATAGGGAAAGGAGTGTCTGGATACTAAAGTCGCCCTGATTGAAAAAGAAGATTGATCATTTTATTTCAAATTTGTTTATAAATACTTAGGTGTCACGCAAACTGGCCTTCGTTGAAGACGAACTCGAAGTCGCTGAGGACCGTGTAAAGTCTGGTGATGCCAAAATCTCTGAACTTGAGGAGGAATTAAAGGTAACATATATAAATAAAACATAACTTGACTGCTACATAAGTTGTAGTAATATTCATAATCAGTCCTTATTATATATTTATATTAAATATTTTAACGATATAATGACATTAGCTCAATTCACATTATAGTAGTAAAATTGCAGTACAGTATTTAACTGACTCTTACACAATGATTCTAGAATATGTACATTTTAATTATTTATCCCTTTATTTACATTATTACAAGTATAAATTATATAATACAAATTTTCAAAAAAAAATATTGAGAAATGAAATCGCTAAAATCTTTATTCTAACTGACAAGTTATTTCTTGTACAGGTCGTAGGTAACTCCCTTAAATCATTGGAAGTATCTGAAGAGAAGGCCAACCAGCGCGTTGAGGAATTCAAGAAGCAACTGAAGACCCTCACCTCCAAGCTGAAGGAAGCCGAGGCCCGCGCCGAGTACGCCGAGAAGACCGTCAAGAAACTGCAGAAGGAAGTCGACAGGCTCGAAGGTATACCGCTAAAACAAATAACAATCATAAACATCAATTTGACGCGTGATCACGCTTTATTATTAATTAAAAATAATCGATAAATGTAAAATAAAAAAAAGTTTTAACAAAATATAATTTTAATATTTCTCTCTAGCTTCTTCGGTGTACGCGATGTACCACAAAATAATGTTGATTAATTAATTATTTGTATAAAAATAAATCTAATACTTATTTGTCAAAATTACTAAAATCACCAACAATTCTAACAATTAATATAAAGGAATGCTATTACTTCTTCATTAAAGCAAATGTGGCATAGCATTTCAATAAAATAAACAATGTGTAACTTTGTCTTCGTCTATTTAACATATTTCCAGGTGAGTGCGCGGCACTAATTCTTTCTAATAACCAAATTTTCCAGACCAATTATTCAACGAGAAGGAGAAATACAAGGCGATTTGCGATGACTTGGACGGCACATTCGCCGAGCTCACCGGATACTAACTTAACCCTAGCACATAGTTTAAGACGATACCGTCCCAACATTACCCATTCGATCCGAATCATCCTCATATAGAACAATACCATATATTTGATCTGTTCCATTTATGTAATAGCAACTGATGGGTGACTGATGGGTCATTTAGTCGCCCCCCTTTTTTCTAAACTTTGTCTATGACACTTTAAATTTCTCTTATTACTAACAAACCTTAACCTTCTTCCATATTTAAAGGATCGGTAGCCCGACCGTTCGAACACTTAGGCAATCCTTTAGATATAATAAATTCGACCCCGCTTTTTGTGTTGTGATTAACGTCTTATGCTTTGCTGCTACCGTCGTGGGTCAGTGCTTCCAAGGTACTTTTTTATATAATCTCTTAAATCATCTTATAAATAAAATATATCTTTAAAGCTGCTCCATGCTTGCGTCATAATTGTATAATTTAAAAAAAATGTGCATTTATTGTTAACAGTTTAATAACCTTTTCAATTGTTGTGATTGTTTTATTAGGTATACATCAATTCTATGGATTTATAATTGATGGTTTTTATCAATTGTACAGTTATTTGTCCCCGTTACCAGATAAATTTCCATTTGAAAATTATTCCTTAATACGAAAAGCTGTTAAATCTAAACAATTTGGTCATCATTTTTGACTGAAGACAGCTAGTTGTCCTTTTACGTCTTTCAAGTGTTTTTGCATTATTGTACATAATATAATACTGTAGTAAACTTGCTTAAACTGTAGTTATGTAAGTAATGTGTTTTTCAAGCCGTGCTAATTTTTTACACGTGTGTGTCAAACAGACGAGTTGGGCATCAACAAGGACAGATACAGGAGCTTGGCCGACGAGATGGACTCCACCTTCGCTGAACTTGCTGGTTACTAAGCACATCCATTCATACACATTCACCGAGGCAGCCCCAACGTCGGTCATACGATACACTTTGTATTCGTGATGTAATATTTAATATATGTAAATTTATTTACGATTTTCAATAAAATTATTTATAACAACAGCATAATTGTTTTATCGTTATTTATTATTCTTTAGTTTACATTTTTTATAAATGTAGGTACATATTACCAGATATATGTCAAGACACTCATTTCTCCACTTTCCGCCCGATATTGAGACATTGCGTGTTGAGTGAGGCAAATCAACGCTGCGTTTTGACTTAGATACTAGAGAGAATAATTGAAAATAATTTAAATATAATTATTCCGAGTTTACAGTCTGACACTGTCCTAGTGCGCCCCGATGACCTCTACCAGATATACAGATATATGAAACATCGAAATTGTATATTTTCTTCTTTCGTACATATTGGTGTTGTTATTTTCAAATTAATTCTAGGGCATGTATACAATTATAAAAGTTTAATCGAACTGAATATTAAAAACTGCTATTGGCGCAATAAATTAGTCAAATCTATTTTTAACGTTTATTTTAGTCAAATCTATTGCCGAAAGCCTATTTATTAACTGATTACTACATTTTGTCTTCCTGAGAATTGTTTACACTTACGATGTTTTATATATATCCGCTAATATATATAAATAGTAGAAAGATAATTATAACATATGAAAAACATATATTAATGTTTCAATTTTCTAAGTGTGTGAATAACACTTTAAAAAATGTTCAAAATATTTAATAAATAGCATTCTGTCTTGCCAAACGATTATGCGTAGAATAATCTTTGGGAAGCAGAAATTGGTTAAAATCTCTCTACAGAAATGCTAACAACAAATATAACTTGTAATAAGCGTATAAGAACTTTGACATAGACGAATGTCGAACGCATGGTTTAGCGCTTACAACGCTTGAACGGTTTTCAAGAGCCGCGGGTTCAAATCCCGCTGCGGTAAAAAAAATATACGTTTCCTAAACATATATGTTTCAATTTCCTAAGTGTGTGAAAAACACTTTAATTTTTTTTTACGTAAATACTAAATACGTACAAAAAGATTTCATATTAGTAGCAATTCTTACATCAGATTAGATTCGCTTATTTGCTAATAAAAATATTAATTACAAACTTATTTTGAAATATTTGTCTTATTATTCACATATAACAGGCGTATAGAAATATCGAATGAAAAGGACAGATTAACGTGATTTAACCCACGAGTCTTGGATGACTCACATACTACTAAATTTAAATTTCTTTATAGTGCTTAAGTTATTTGTTAGTGGAATTATAATAATTTCCTTAGCATTCATAATTATTTTTTCGTCGTTGGTACCAAAAAAACTTGAAAGTATTCATCCTCTGTCAGTTGTCAATGACGTCTTTCCTCCAGAAATGGCGGGAAAAGCGCATGCGCGGTGCCACCCCTAGCACGCGTGCGCGGGGACCCTCGAACTTAATCGATAGTGCAGTACAGAACACAGACAACAGCCTGTTGGGTGAAACTTATTTTGCGTGCTAAAATAGAAAATATTTTCCTATCTCGTTACAATTAAGGCGTCAAGGTGTCGTTTTCAAGCAGCGTCCTTCCAGGAGCCATCACGATGAAGAGGCTAATGTCCCAAGACGTCGATATATCTCCTGTTGAGTCCCGTAAGTCAATGCTTAAATATATATTTATATTAATTTTAATATCTATATTTGAAAACAAAATTATAAGTTCTGATTGCTTAATTGAAATGCTTTAAAACTAGAACTTAGTTAAACTAATTACTAATATTATAGAAATATCCATTTTCAGTTTCGACAATGACGCGCAATTCTATAAAAATATATATATAGATATAGTTATGTCACTTGTACCTTTGTTGTGTTTGTTAGTTTTACGAAATATAATTATTTCAGCTTATTATATAAAATTATAATAAGCTACATTGACTGACAGTTAACACTGCAAAACCTTTCATAAAGCGCAACAAAAATATTTCCTGATAATCAAGCACATCTTTATTTATCATAGCAAAAAAAATAACAATGAATTTAATTTGTATGAAACATGTGAAAAAAATGACTCGATAAGTTGTGAAATTATTGGAAATCACATAATTAAATTTTATTTCTATTTCCAGTGACTAATTCAGTCAAATAAAGCGTTACTAAGTAATATGTTTGACATTTTTTTATAATTTTACCGAGAAATGTAAATATTAGTCGTCTTATTCGAAAACGTATCGATGCAAGTGGGTGGCCACTTTACTTTACATCATTTCTTGGAATGAGGAACTCATTTAACTGCTGTGAGACAAAAAGAATACTTTTCGAAATCGACATTTTGAATTCTATAGTTGTCCGTGGACATGGACATATCCGTTTAAATGGCTCTCGCCACTTTAACATACAATAGAGAGTAGAGATTTATCTAAAAACATTACAATCATATGTTTTTCTAAAGGTCTTTGGTAATAATTTACTATAAATTATTATATTAAAAAAATATTGCTTGATATAAATATTTTGTGATAATTTAAAATAACTAAATAAAAGTTGTCTATACAAATGCTTACCTCTACAGAGAAATGTTTACAAAAAAACATGACATTGGAGGCAAAGATACTTTTGAGAAAAGTTGTGAGTACCAATAACGCACCAATAGAAAGAAAATGGAACACAAATTTTGCCTTTATATAATAAATAATCGCTACGAGGAAGACTTGAAAAAGAGCAAAACCAGCTTCACGCTTTTTCTTCCATAGCTGGGTAGTCAGAGACTAGGTTCCTAGTGTTAAGAAATTCGGATCTCCGCCTCCCGCCTGACATCGAGACATTGCGTGTTGAGTGGCAGAACTCAATGTCACGAGTTGTCACACCAGAGAGAATTGAAAATATAATCAAGCACAAGTAATAGCGGTTACAGTCAAGCGGCGTCCCACTGCGCCACGACGTTCTTAACCCCACAACCAATCGCATTCACAGTTCCACCCTGCAACGATGACCTCAATATATCGGAAGACGTGGACTATCAATACTTTAATATAGTTGATATCAACTAGGTGTGAATATGCATGTGTAGAGAATTCTATGAATATGCAATAAGGGAGATGACCACGCCAGGCTAATGGACTCGGGCTTATGTAATTCTTTTAAAAAAGATTTTCACTTACTAAGTTCGCAGTTGTTTAAAGCGCGGCGTTGAGTTGCTTCAGTCAATATGCAATGTGTTCGTTCGTTAATTCTTACGGAAAGTAAGTGGAGAACAATGTTTTGTTAGTATTGATGTTAGGCTTTCTCTAACATTACATTGCTATACGGAATTAAGAGTGAAGCTGCTGAAAAAAAACCGTAATTTTATAAAAACTATCTTTTTACGTTAATTGAAGTGCGAATGCATTTAGTAATGTACAGTTATTATAAATCTCATATAGCCTACTACGCATAGCTTATAGATGCAATATCTTGTATGTATATGACGCTCCGTTCTCCACCTTCCACCCGAATCCGAGAAGTGAAGTATTGAGTGGCGGGTTTGAACGCCGCGCTTTCTCTTTTATTACTTGATAAATATTACATTATTGAAACCATCGTGGCAGGGTCGGATTGTAAACGCGACCGGTTGTGGGTTCGATTCTCACTGGAGAATGATTACGATGATTGAGATAAAGTCGCTTCGCCCCACATGTGTTGCCCTACCTTGCCCTACCTTGTGTTATACACAATTTTGAAGCTTAAAAGTATTTTTGGCTAAAGTTTTCTGCATATTTATAAAAAGGGTTGCCACTTAATTATAAAAATATATTTGCTTTGAGTTTACTGTGTGCGTATTCTGCACAACCTCAGTTAAGTTTGACATTTAACCTCAGTGAGAGGTCAGCGCCAATGTTGTTCTCAGGGGTCACTTGGCTGTATAATAAATAAATAACGAATTTAACTATGAACACTATATATAAATATATAAAAAAAAAATTGTTTATTAAATAAAAAGTCGATACCTGGCAGACTTCGATAATTGTAGGTATTCTTATACTCTTTTATAGTGTCAAAATTTAAGTGCAATGTTGAGTTCTATAAATAAACAAAGAAAATATTGCTTCTTTGAACGCTGGATAACTTGCGTAATTTGAAGAATTATTCTCATCATATTTCCAAAATTGCTCAAAAGTATATTTTTGGATCACAGTCAATTGTAGTATTGCTTGATTGACTTGTAAGTTTAAATAGAGAGAGGATAAAGTTAAAATATACTACTTAAAAACAGTTTATTTTATGAAAAGGACATAATTAGAAAATCTATAAAAAATTGAACGCAGTACGATTTGAACCCGCGCCTCTTGAAAATCGATCAACCGTTAAACTTTCTTAAGTGTGCGAATAACACTTTAAAAAATGTTAAAAAGAAGTTAATTTATGTGTTTTATTAATCATATGGTATGAAAACAAAATAGTCATTAAATTGATTCTCATAAAAAATTAAAACAAACATTTTCTATAACAACTAAGATTCAAATCAATCAAAGTTTAATTAGAAGTATTTTCTAAATATTATATAAAATATTGTACCTATCATAAAAAGTTCTCAAGTAAAACATAAACAAAATAAGGATCGGTCGAAGCCAATAAAATTCTCGAGATAAATTACGTAATTTTATTAGATAGGTAATTAGTTTAGTTGGGCTCAATCGACTTTGGTTCTCCTACACGTGAACTTTTAACGGTCTAATGTAATAAGTAATAGAAGTATATTGTGTTATACTTCATGCTTAGAAAACATTTTAGGTAGAATAAAACAAAATATAAATTATATAAATGTAATTTAAATTATAACTTGCAAAATAACCATAAATAATTTATAAACATCCTTAGTATGACTATCGTGGCGCAGTGATTGGTTATGGGTTCAATCCCCACTCGGGGAAGTGATTATATTTGAATTATTTGTATCTCCCCGCTCTGGTAAGACAAAGTGCGGCGATGGCCACTCAACACACAATGTCTCAGATTTGAGCGGAATGTAGGGAACGGTGTGTCTTGACACTAGGTTCTCTCTGACTAAACTGCTTCACTAGAAAAACATTATTAGTTCTCAATTGTGTGGAATATTTTACAAGATATTGGAAGATCTGCAAAAAGTCATTCATCTTAAGCTAAAATTCTAAGTATCTTTACCATATTTTGTTAAACAGGTTTATATTAAATAGTATTTAATTAAACGAAAATTTTTAAAACGGGGGGCTAAATTATAGGTCGTTAAATGTAACACCCATAAGCCAACGTCAAACGCCTTGCCCTTAAGATTACAACATCTGATGATGAAAAAATGTATTAAAAATGTTAGATACATTTTAAAGATAAGTAATTCTACCTCAAGAGTAATTTTTGATATCAAAATATCTAACCAAGCATTTTATCGATGCATATTATTACCAATTGTTGCAATATCAATTTTAATCTGTATTATTTCATTTAAAACATCATTATTCTTAATTATAAGCAAGGATCAAAGGGCTCTAGCAATCAATCTAGATCTCTAGCGTTCGGTATTCCTGAAAATTTGTCCGTGAAAACGTGTCCTAGTCTGTTGATTATGACAATATTTTCATGGCATGAAACCGATACTCTTTACGAAAATCAGTTAAAGCGTCCTTTTTAAAACTTCTTATTATATCTGATGAGTATATAGAAAGATAGAATATTTATAAATCAATGTTGTAACTTTCGTACCATACAATATATCAGTAAACTCGTTATTTTCATATCTTCTGGGTTTATTAAATTATTCAGTAATCGTGATTATGTAACGTTTGATTCATATCTTGCTTTACATTTGGATACGAATTTCAAATAAGTAGATCTGTGCCAAACTGGCTTATTTTTTGTTTTAGTTATTTAAAAAATTTTCGTAATATGAATTGGATGTCCTTGGAAGAATCTCCAGGGTAACGAGATATGCATTAAAAACGTGTTCCTTGTGTATATTTTTTAAACTATTTTTTTTTTTATTAACGACAAGATTTAATCTTAATGAGTAACGATTTGCCTTCTTATCACTTGGTAACGGATGACACGTCAAAACATTTGTATCGAATCGAACGTTTATTTCTATATTCGAATTGAACAATGGATTAATAACGGTGCAATAAGTCACGTGCCTTATAAAAATGAAAAAAAAAATAACAATGAGAACTAATAGAAATATATTTTAGGTTATAGTATTATAGGTAATAATATTTTTTTCATATAATATTTTTAACAGAAAGTAAAGGCCATCGTTGCGCACTCAACAGCGTCTGACTGTAAGTGCTATTGCTTGTGGGTTCGATTCCCGCTCGGGGTTTATTTTAAAAATATTTTCAATTCTCCGCTCTGGTACCCGAGATAGATTGCTAAGTTCCGCCACACATCACGCAATATTTCAATTTCAGGCAGAAATTGAAGAATGGAGTTCTTGACAGTAGGTTCACTCTTAGTAACGAACCTCTAAGCGGAAAAAAGCGTGAAGCTTTTTTTAAAAAATAAACATGTTAAAATAATAAAAAAAAAAACTTTGTGTATACGAGTATCTATTAATAACATACTATACAATTACAGAAAAAAGTAGCGATGTAAGATTTCGTGGATGAACACGAACGCTACGCCGTAGTGTCGTAGCGCTTAAATACTTCTTAAGTATTAAATATTCTAATAAAAAGAAATTTTAATTTATTTTTTAACATTCTTATTAAAGTGTTATTCACACACTGGACACTGGAAACACTAGGAAACTGAAAAACACATGGCTTAGCGATCAGAGCGCTTGAACGGTTTTAAGAAGCGCGGGTTCAAATCCCGCTGCGTTCAGTTTTTTATACGTTTCCTAAATAAATGTTTTTTTTTAAATTATTTGTTATATACAATCATAGATCTCCGTTATAACAACAACCAATATCGTTGTTAATAAAATTCACACGTATCCCGAGTGTTAAAATGCGAAAATGTGCGAAAATTTTATGTTAATAATGTACATGGGTTTTCATGGCAAAGTGCGGCGTTGGGTTACGGTTTCAAATGGTTGAAGAATAGAAAATAATGTCACTTAAAACTAGCTGGTTTTGAATACATTGTGCTGTATGATATATATAAAACTTAAGAAATACCCTTTAGTGACGCCAAGCTAAGAAATCTTCTTTTAATTATGACTATACTTGATTTATTCTCACGAAACATCAACCCACATTCGTCCTTCATAAAACTCTTTGAGCTATTTTTGTTCCAACGTAAATAATAGATTTTTCTGCAGATTTTTTATATCCTCGCAATATCTAACTTAAGACACAAGGGATTAACGGCAACTATTTTGATGATACATTGTTTTGTTGAAAATATGGTACATTTCATTGTAAATATTACTAAATTTAAATATTTAAACTTCTTTAATTTAATTTAGTTTATATGTACTTTTTTATAATTCCAGGTTAGTACCACATATCTGCTATATAATTGTTGTAAAAACACTATTAAGTAATATTGCATCGGGGCCGGTGGTATCTTATTGTAGGACTGACGATGTATTTTCATGTTAATGGAGTGACATAATAGCTAACTTTGTTAGAGGCGTTTGTTTGATGTGATATCTTACTTAATAGTTATATATTTAATATTTTTTTATAATTTCAGTTTAGGAAGCCAACGTTATATACTGAGAATACATTTGTGTAGAGTTGTTTTTAATGTTATATGATCCAAAAGTTAATTTAAAAAACAATGCAATAAAACTGTTTCTTAAATAAAAAATACCTATACAAAAAACACAAACAAAAGGCAAACAAAAAAAAAGGACTAAAAATAATTATCAACTACATAATTAATAATTACATTTTCAGTAACTACTATATATAGCTAAGCTAAATAAATAATGAATGAATGGTTTGAGGTTTTTAGTAAAGGATTTCTTACTTTACAAAATATCTTTTTAGGTTTGTAGGAATGTTACGAGCCATTAATTATATCCAGGACAAAATTTATTCAAAATTTATCACAATATCTATAAAAATATATTTTATTAAAAAGCATAATAATACTACTGAATAATTACGAACGAGTATGTACATTTAATTAAAATATTATTTTTGGTATCGACGAGAGAGGCTATTAACTTATTCGCCGTAAGAGGATTAAAGGATTTATTCCCGAGTGCATGCGTTAATATGATTGCTAATGGTCTATATAATAGTACATTGCATTCTATTAGAGTGTAGTATGTCTATATATTAATAGGTAAAAGAAAAACTGCCGACCTCTTTTACGAAATTTATTCACAAATGATTTATGAATACGAAATTCAGCAGAGTTATATAGTATATGAATAAACATTTATGCAGACAAAAAGAGCAGAAACAAAACAATTTTCATAATACTGCATTACAAATATATTAATAAAATAAATATTACACATCCTTCCATATCTTTGACAGTTTCTTTTGCTAAGGCATCGCGTATTTTACACATAAACAATGCTACTAGTAAAATATAAATAAAATACATATTTTTTGGAATGTAGATTACACCAACACTGGTGCCGTTGAAAATCAATTTGTAAATATATATATTTTTTGCGTCGGTCATAGCAAATTGCGTTGTTAGAACCCGTCATCCAAAGCGAAACTTCTTTAAAGTAGACTAAAAATGAAGAAAGAGGTGACATTGGACTATTCTCACCCTGTCTCTCGAACATGTGAGATGCTTAAAGTTAAAATCAATTTATACTAAGAATGGCTAAAAAACTTTCCTGTACTGTGTCTGATCTTTTCTAATAAAGGTTAAATGACTTGGCATTTCGATTGACACCTGTAAAGGATTTTATATATGATATGTACTTTGGTATTAATAAATCTATCTCACCTCACTTTATATTTAAAGTAGAAGAAGGTATCCCTTCTCTTCTTAGTTTCTCGCTTTTTGCAGCATAGAAGGGTCTCAGAGGGAACATACAGACGAACATTCGGTTCTCCACTTTGAACCCGAAATCGAGACATTAACGCAGCGTTTTGAAACTTACCAATGAAGAGAAAATTAATTTTGTATTTTTATTCTCCCAAGTTTAACCCACAACCAACCCACAGCCTTTATAGTCAGACGGCCATAATACCGTCTGGTATTACCAATACCAGATAAAAAAAAGTGTTACTTGACAAGCTGCATTTACTTTCCTATTTGAATGTATAGACCGAGAGGACTTGGTGATTCTATTTTCTATACTTTCTTTGTACACATTAATTTACTTATACGCTAGAAGAACCTAACGTAGACTTATTATCCATACCATAGCGCAAAATCGATTGATCGTCTTAGATTTGTAGGCATTGTTTTATTTCTTTTAACTTGACCCAAATTCTATTTCTACAAGTTCTGATACACTCATACTAAATTTAAGAAATAGGTATATATTGTTAATAAACAGTGTGACCTTCACGAAAGTAAAAGGTAAAATTGTACAAAAATCTTTAAGCACGTAGTGCCGACAGACCCGCCGTTGAACTTCATGAAATACAATGTTTTACGAACGCGTCCTTAGCTGTCGCCCCCTATCTTGACTAGGATCGTTTATTATGGATCGTAAAACACGTTTGTTTAAAATAAACAATGAGCATTACCTTACTGTTGCTTGAAAACACCTTTAACATTGCTTATATTCTGATATAAGTACATAAGTCTTTTGTAAATTACAATTTATTCTAATTAAAATGATTTGCTTACAACAAGTTAGTTTTATATGTAGGTTAGTAATAAATGTAAACTCAAATAATATTTTTAGACGCATGGCTTAGCGGTCAGAGCATTTGGACGGGTTCTAAGAGGCATGGGTTCGAATCCTGCTGCGTCCAAATTTATATAAATTTTTATACGTTTTCTAAAAATGTTTTTCAATTTCCTAAGTGTGTGATTAAAACTTTTAAAAATGTGAAAAGTATGAAATTTATTAAAGTTAGTGTATCTTCATAGTACGTATTATACGTATAATATATTTTTTATGTTGGAAATGGATTTTACGCAGACCGCCCATGCGCTAGGCAGACCCTTACGGGTCTTACGGTACTGTGGGACACACCGGGAACCAAAACCCTACCTAAAACCCAGCGCAAAACCCTCTCCACCGCAATGAGACGTCGCAGGATCGCTCGCGCATACTACTGCAACGCCTCCGTGAACGGCCTACCTACTGCAGGCCACTGTCGCACTCAGGGTGGTCCGGGGTTCCTTCCAGCGCACCTGCAGCCTCGATGACTTGCAGGAGGATCACTACGACCCTCCTACAGTAGCTCCTCTAGGGGGAGTTGGAGATCGGCCCTCCCCCTTGGCCTTCGGCAGCGGAGCGGATTTGTATTCGTGCTGGACTCGCGCACCCACCCCGCGGCCTCTATCAATGCGACAATTGATTCGCAGGAGACCATCACAGACCAGTCCCTCTCACTATCCAGCATGGCCCCCACCACACTGGTAAATGAAAGTTCCCTACACACTACAGCCATCAAGGCGTGGTGTTGTGGGGCCCAATCGGGACATTCGACCAGAGTGTTAACGCCTAATCGACGGGCGCATTACACTCGTGGCACGAAGGCGACATCTGACGACGTGCAATCTGGCCCCGTCAGCACCTGCACCAGTCTGAACTTCAGGACCCCGAAGCTCCTCCAGAGTCCTCCTCCAGCACTGGCTAAAGCCAGTGCTCTAATTGGGGGCGGACCGCCTCCACCGTATATTATACGTATACTAGCAGAACATATTATCAAATAAATTAAAAAATATATTTATTTTTAATAGTAATATTCATACTTATACAAGCAATACATTAAATTAATAGACTTAATATTACAAACCCATTACCATGGTAATAAAACCATTGTTTTGACATACACTTTTGTATAAAAAAGGATAACGATTGCTTAGGCAACGCGTACTTTACGCGTCAGAAGTATCTAGAAGTATAATAACATAATTGATTAAAAAACTTAGAACTTTTTATCATAACTAAGAATGAACAATAACAAAATAAATAACTGATTTAATTCTATAATTTTATTAGCGAAGTCTAAACGAAGCATCGCTTCAAAGTTAATATCTATTCGTTTTTAACTTTTACTTAAGCCTTAAGTTTCACAACTGTCGCTATATATCAAACTTTAATTATTAATACATGGCGACAAATCCTTTCCAAAGTAATCTTGATAACTAGAGACGAGCTAAGAGTATACTTAGCCCTAAAAAGATTGATCGTTGGTTTGACATGGGTCGAGAGGAGGATGGGATTTACTGATTGAACGGTGATTTTATAAGACTGGCATTATACACGTATATATTAATTACTAGTATTACTTAAAGTAAGTATTAGTAAATGTCAAACTTATTTAAAAATACACATAAAATATTTAACTTTGTTCTTGTTTACGATTCATTTGTGTCTTCATATATACCACTTGTATATATATAAAAAATATATCAATTTGAAAGGTAACACTTTTCAGATTAAGGTGGCCTTTAGGTAGAATTAGGTAGTAGATAGTATTAGGTAGTAGTTTTAGACTAAGATGAAGGTAGCAGATTAAGGTATACCAATTGGGCAATATTGTTGTATAGTATATGATAACATATTCAACGTTATATTGGATATGTTTAGAGTTTTTTATTAGTTGTCCCTTTATCTTGATGCAATGATATATAGTATAATAAAATTTGAATTAAAAAGGCTAATAATAATTAAAAATACATAATTTTATAAAAAAATTGAGACAATACAGACAAACACGAAATTGTGTTTACAATACAAAAACTAAGTTATTTTTTAAATTAAATAATTATAGCCCATGTATTTAAGTATAATATGATAATTCCAAGCACTTTCCAACCATTATTCACGCTACGGAAAACCCCTCATAATAACTTTACAGCTTTCGCATTTGAAATGCGAAACCACTTTGTGTTAAAACATACGTTTGAAAACGACGTAATTTGAGGGTTTTTAATTAATTTGCATGAACATAAGTTTCTATTGAAATTTAATTGAATGATAGTTTTTACTAAATCCACATCCACATACGGTTAAACTTTTACATTTCTATGTCTCATACATAATTCAACGTAAACCAACATTTATTGTTAAATTTAGTTAAAAAAAAGCACTTCATTTTGAAAAAGCATGTGTTTTGGATATATAAATATGAAATAAAAAAGTCCGTGATTTAGAACAAAAGCTGTATGAGCACTTCAATTTCACTAAGTAGGCCGAACTAGTTAAGAAGTACTAAGCACTTGTATCTACTCACAGAGTGTTGTTACCATTTCTAAATAGAATGGCTATAATGGAATGCTGTATTCATTTATTATTAATATTAAACCTATAACAAGACTTCCCTCAGGTATTCTCGAATATATCACGCGCTTTCGAGGCACGTGTTGCGGTGAGCGGAAAATTCTATCGATAACGACTTATGAGAGATGCCTACAAAATAAATTATATATACTGTAGCTTTTATGTTTACGTAACTTTTAAAATTACAATTTAAACTACTAGAATTGAAGAGTTTAATGATTCTACAATGATTTAGAATAAAGGTGAATAGTATATAATCTAAACATACCTATGTATTTGCAATGAGATAGGAACATACAATTGTCACGGTAGAACGGTTTGGTAGCCTGACTGAGGTCTTGAGACTATGAGAGTCTTATATAGCAGCTTTAAGCTTTTTCCCTCATAATAGGTTAGGCAGAGAAAATCTAGTTATCCACTCTGACCGAATTCGAGACATTTCGTATTCAAGCTCGGTGCCATATAAAGAAACAAACAAATAAAAATGCCTAACTCGTTAAAATATACAAAAATTAGGAAAATATTGCTTTAGAAACGTGTATAATGAAAGTTCTATTTTTGACCTAAATTTTAAACATTGAGAAATAGCTTCATTTAAAATACAATGTGTTACATAAAACGTATGTGAAAAATTCAAAATACAGAAATTTTTGTTTCATTGAAAATGTACGTTGCAATACGTGGTTAGAAAAGACGCTGCGCCAGCTTTTATAAAAATTGATATTCTTTGAGTATTTCCATATCATAGTCGCACCGGCATTGTTCGCTTTTTCGGGCTAAGCTAAAGTAAAGCGAGACCTTATATTTAAATGACTGACGATCCGCTCGAAAAAGTTAGGGTTGTGACATATGTATCAGGGATGTTACGGATGGAACATTCTGGATCTAGATACGGACAAGTATATAAGAAGATAACTATATGAGTTTCGGTTTATCCGTTACTTTCGGATAACTAAGATATTACGGATATTGCATTTTTGAGTTATATTAATAAATATAAGTTAGTATCCTATCAATTTCTTTTTGTTTAATATTACTTGCTGGTTGCTGTATTTGTTAAAGAATCTTTTAAAACGAATTTGTTTAAAGCCTTTGTTTAGACTACACCCATATCTTCCGAGTATTTTATATCAGAATATGTTACAGTTACGGATAATATTTCTTTTTGCCGGATATCCGATAGTTTCGCTACAATTACGGAGCTCCATAAAATCCAAATGTCAAATGTCAAGATTTCGCCATTTATTCATAAGAAAAGGTAAAGACAAAGCGCGGCGTTGAATTCAGCCTCTTAAAAAAGCAATATATCAAATAAAAGGAAATAAAAAGCAGAGTGTCTTGACACTAGATTCTCTCAGCTGGATTTGGATGGAGCCGTAATATAAAACAAAATGTAATATTTTGAACAAAATGTAATATTTATACAAACGTGTCAAATATTACAAAAAATATAAAACCTATTACTATTTTAACAAATTATAGCAACGATAAATTTGTTTATGGATAGACTTTTTAAATCTACTAGATTAGATTATTCATTCAATAAGTATTGTCTGTAAATTGAATGGGAAATACTCTTAGAAAATCGAGTTATGTATTGGTATATTGGAATGTCACAAAATCACGAGATGCAATAATATAATTTTCCCCTTATATGTCGGTTATTCTGAATCTATTTTTGTGCCTTAGATATTAGCGTCACTGATGGAAATTTATGTAAATTTAATTATATGCTTAAATTTGAAACGTTATTTAACACTATAACGGCATTTATTAATCTATGATGTAATAAAAAGGTAAAAAATATTAACACGTCATTAGGCTATGTACACTTAGCATAGATTTTAATTTAAAAAAATAGGCTCTCACATATAATTATTTATAGTTTCCATACGAATGTCATATTATCATGCGAAGGCAATGCCGCTAGCCAAAAAAATTGTCTAACGAGTTGTCTATCGCGACTTCAGAAGTTTACTAGGATTTCCGGAAATACTCTAGGTATAATAATGCTAAAATACAGCTTTCCACGCCCAGTAGTCTCGACTGTGTTTAGTTCGTCGGTTATAAATACTGTAACGAAGTTATATATTGATAATACTATACAATCTTTATATTCTAAGTCCATCGTGGAGCAGTGTGGCAGTTTATTAGACTGTATACATGATGATTGTGGGTTAGATTCCCACTCGGGGGGAATGGTTATTTTTTTAATGATTCCTTGCTCTGGTGACAAGACAAAGCGCGGCATTGAGTTCCGCCGCTATGTGATGGATTGGGGCGGAATGTGAAAAACAGATTGTCTTGACACTCGTTTCGCTTTGACTTTTTCAATTATTTATTTTTATTCTTAATAATAATATATTCTTGAAGAATAATGTAAAAACTGAGGCCCCAACTGAGGCCAAAGTATATGTAACCTTTGCCGTGACTGTGAATACCATAAAACTATTTGAACCCGACGACTTCTAATAGGATTTAGTAAAGCTTTTATTTATCAGTTACGTTAATGGCATTAATGTGTATTGTGTACATAATCAAGAGCGACGCACGAATTACATAACTGCTCAGTGAATTTATCTTTGTATTGGAACAAACTCTGCTTCCAAAGAATTCGAATTCTAATAAATAAAATAAATAATATCTCTGTATAAGAGTGATGAAGTATGGAATAATGTGTTTGTATAAAAAGTTCTTGGATTTTCACGATTATTACACATTTTGAAATGAAACTATTTTAACCGGATTAATCGTGTATACATTTGGTATTCGAATACCAAAATATTTGTATGTTTCATGGTTGTGGGTTCATTTTTAACTCGGGGATTGTTAATCTTTGTAATTTTTTTGTGAGTGCGAGATTAGTTGTAACGGTTAAGTTCTGCCTAATATACTTTGTCACTAAGGTTCTCTCAGCCTTCTGCATTAATTGCGGGGCATACGTAAAAATTGACTTCCCA
Organism: Podotricha telesiphe; assembly: GCA_038994665.1. NCBI lineage: Eukaryota > Metazoa > Arthropoda > Insecta > Lepidoptera > Nymphalidae > Podotricha > Podotricha telesiphe. The sequence continues at coordinate 2,150,092 of JAOYRR010000327.1, forward strand.
AACGCATCCCGACAGCGTCATACCTAAAATTGTATAAAAAAAGTGACATTTTTAAAACTTTTACATAAATTATAGTTAAAACTGTGTCAAAAGTCCTTTAAAATCTAGTAGATTCTTTAAGAAATCAGAAACAAACAGTTTTTATTTTTTTTGCATAAAGTAATTTCTATAACGACGGTGATGAAATATTACGACATTTCTCTTTAATTAGGCCACCAGGAGTACTTGCTTTCGTATAATTCACCAGACGGTCGAAGAATTACGTAAAGCAATTAATATAGTAAATATGATTACTTATATAAATTTCGTGATGTAATTTCACGCTCCACTTAAAACAGTCTGGACCTTTATCAATCGAGGTCTTTACTCACCTATTATATTTGTCATATTACAAATGTTAGTAATATATGTCTAAACCCACAAGACAAATAAACTACTTGTTCCTCATAGAATGCTTCCTAAACACTCTAATCAGATTTGAATAATGTATATTAAACATACAGTATAGCTTCACGCTTACGTATGTAAATACTGTATATACAGTTTCACGCTTTGACCCGAGTAGCAGGGCAGTCACAGAGACCCTAATGTAAAGACACTCCGTTCTCTACTTGCTGCTTGAAATTGAGACGTTAGGTGGCAGCACTCAATGCAAATAGAATAAGGACTTGAAAATCGGCAAACCAAAGCCATTATTAACTTATTTTTGCTAATAGTGACAAATGCAACATGCTGTGTACCGTGAAACTTGTTATTGGTGATTGGAATGTCGCAATCTATATGTAACAACAAAGGCTTATTGAATAACCATTCGCCGTAGAATTTTAATATTCCCTAACTATTCAATACAGCATGTTACTTTATATACTTTGACCTAAATCTATTCCGGGTGAAATATTTAGGTTATGAATTAAATTTCACTTATTCAAAGGTTTCAATTTGTGAAGCCAATTCGGTCCTCTGTCTTTTTCATAAATAGAGGTCGCGGTGGGCTCGAGACAGGCTTTGGTTTGATATTTTAGACGGTACATTTTGCTGGAAAGAGCTTTATTTTGGGACTTTTACGAGTTTATCCAGTTTCTTGTTAGACATAGTAAACAAAATTATACCACGAAAATATTTGTTTCTTTTTCTTGTTTAAATTTAATATTAGCAGTGTTTAGTTATTTAAATGTATGTATAATGTATATACTTGTATTGTGAAATTATTTATAACTTTTTCATATTCCTATTTCAAAATAAAATCGTAAACCATGTTTTATTGATTGCGATTGATAGAGATGATAATGAGATGATTTATTGATTGATAGAGTTTTCTAGCGTAACGCAGTGTAAAGCTTTATAACATTATTTCTATAGTATAGAGCTGTTTTGTTCTTACATTAATACTAACAATTGTTTGTAATGTGAATGCGGTGAGTGCAACAAGCGCTATGAATGTATTGTGTGCAAAGAGTGCCTTCAGTTTAGTACTCACCTATAATACAGTGAGTGCTATTCATGTAAATGAGTGCGAAAAGTACAATTATTATGAAGCGAATGCAGATAATGTGTGTTAGTGTTGAAAATCCCTTATGTACGTGTTGTGAGAGCAATAACGAGCGTTTCTTTTTATTTAGAAATGTTTAGAGGCTACTGAAATAACGACAATAGATTATTAATTTCATTATACGTTCAGGCCATCAGGTTCACATAGTTTTACACAAATTAATAAAGTTAAAGTTTTGTTCTTAATTTCGGCGCTGCATCCTATGAATTTCTAATGCTTCAAAGCTCATATTACGAATTTAGGTCATTCTTTCTATTGTGATTGAAGAACTAAATGTCGCAAGGGGCATGGGCATTATAAATACTTCCAAATCCGATTAACTTATAAAGCTTATTTAAATTATAGAGCGTGTTAAGTTATACTTATAATAAGTTCTTTGATTTTCACGATTGTTACACATTTGGAAATGAAACTATTTTAACCGGATTAATCGCGTATAATTTTGGTAGACTCCAGACAAAGGGAGTCTACCTGTGACCACGGAGTACTGTAAAGTGTTCGAAACGTCGGGTTCTAAAATGTATTTTCGAATACCAAAATTATACGCGAATAATCCGTTTAAAATAGTTCTATTTCAAAGTTATACTTATGTCCTCTTAAGTAACTAATATGTCCTGTCATCCAATACTTCATCTAGACAAAATTCATAATTTGTTAGATATTTAAAAAAAATATATATATATTATAAGAACCTTATTTTAAGGCCATCGTGGCGCAGTGGTACAGTGTCTGACTGTAATCTTAATTCGCTATGGATTAGATTCCCTCTCGGTGGAATTTTCACAATATAATTATTTTCATTTATCCGCTGACAAGACAAATCTCGAGATTCGAATTCCGGCAGAAAGTGCCGAATGGAGTGTCTTGACACTAGGTTCTCTCTGACTAAATGCTTTACGGAAAAAAGCGTGAAGTTCAAACAATTTTTAACAACAATACTGTTGTAATTTAGTTTGAAATTAAAATTTGTATGCAAAGCCAATATAAATTTTAAAAATCGCTTCTGTTACTTGTGTAAAAGCTCAAAGCACTCTGAATACAGAGACTCTTTTATTTTCATAAAGTTAAATTAAAATATTTTAATAATAAGCACATGAACTTATCATCCAATTATCCATCTTACCTGTTGCTGATTAACGTGTAAGGTTTTTATTTTAGTTTCGCTTGTATAAATAAATATCCATCAATCAATGTAAGAAAATTTTGCAACGCCATTTTGATTCGATGACAATGCAGTTTTTGAAGCGTCTACTACTTTAGGCTTATTTGGCACTTTTTGAGATGGGAAAATACCAAAAACTCGTGAATACTAGCAACTGTAACCGAAATCTCTGTATACAAGTCCTATTATTATAATAAATGTTTTTGTGTAACTGTGAATGTTTGCTAATCTTTTAATCTAAAAAATGTACTAAACTGATTTTGACAGCAATAATAACTTATCATACATGAAATTTATAAAAAAATTGAGCATAATATAACAATAAATATCTAATAAATCCAATTTTTTTTTTACCAATACCTTACGAGGATGATCGCGACAATGATGAAATCTAACGAAACAAGAAGAGTGTTTCTTTTAGTTGCTTTTTGAAACGGAATTGTAGTTTATTAATGCCTTTAATTAATGCATTTTCCCTGATTGTAGCAATATAATGGCACTTTACCGGTAAATAACGTTTCTGAGTGTGATTGCTAGAATACCTAAATAAATAGGACACAACATTTATATATGCTTATCCTACATACATAGGTTTTTAAAGATATTGTGTTAAGAGGTTGCTTAAAAGGAAAAAGAAGAAGTAATTAGGAGCAAGTGTCGCTTGTGCTCGCTTTAAATTACCTCTGACCTAGAATAACAGGTTTCCTAGGAGATTTTTTTTCTACATATAACTACTGTACTATTTAGTAGTTATAATACTTTGTTCATAATATTTTATCTTAATTATGCATCAAATACTGTATTTATTTAATCTATTTCTAATGCATTATTACGGAAACTATTAATTAAGTGCACTATTTCTATATTTGTATAATTGTAACTATACATATAGCTTCACTCACTAACTCAAAATTAGATTTGGATCGAAACGATCTGGGTCCAACCCACAACCAATCACGTTTGCCTAAATATAATTTTAATCCTACGCTGTCCTACTACGCCACGGTGGCTTCATATGGTATCCCATAGTAACACCTAACCATGTCAAATTTCATATTCCTCCATCCAAATAATTCTGGTAATAATATTTCAAAAGTTTTTCTTTTCATTAATATATCAACGTATGTATTATATTGATTAAAATTCGCTCATTAACAGTTAAATATTTTTTACCCACCACAAATCAGAGAAAGTGGAAATTCAAGTTATTCACACATCTTGAAGAGTGTTAATAATAGTCACTTAGAACCCTTTACTTAATCTATCACACTGGGTCAAGAGTCTTCATTGAATATCGATGTTATCAGTATTAAGCACAAGTGTGTTCGGCTTTACTATCCTCGTATAGCTTTGTAAGTATTTCTCTACAGCTTCATGCTTTATCCCGCGTCTCGCCCGTAATCGAGACATTATTTAGTTGAGTGCTGGAACTCAACGCCGCGCTTTGTCTTAGGTACCACAATCGGAAAGTTATTATTGAGAATTGCAATAGAGTAGTAATATGTATATTTATAGGAATTATTTCTAATATCTTATTTGAATCGAAGAAGTAATCTTTAAGAAAAAATTGCTTTAAATATTTTGATATCCCTAACATTATATATATTTTTTTTCTTAACATATTTAAAGTGTTATTTGCACACTTAGGAAATTGAAAAATACATATTTTAGAAAACGTTTAAAAATTTGAACGCAGCGGGACTTGAATCCACGCACCTGAACGGTTTTTAAGAGGCGCGGGTTGAAATCCCGCTGCGTTTAAATTTTTATACGTTTTCTAAATATATTCTTAACATTACTAAAATATTTTTTTGATCCTGGAATCCTGTAAGAGTTTACTGATAGGGATAAGTTTCTCTTTAGTTGTTCTATTTATTTTAAGTTCTCTATAAACTGTATTCATAAATAAGCAGCTTCACGTTTTTTTCCCGCATAGCAGGGTAGTCAGAGAGAACCTAGTCTCAAGACATTTTACACTTTACGTCCAAATTGGAGTGCGTGTTGAGTGGTGGAACTCAACGCTTCGCTTTGTATTGCACTAGAGCGATGCAATAAAAATAATTTTAAAATAATTATTCCTCGGAGTGCGGTTCGAACCCACAACTAATCTCGTTCGCAGTCAGATATTGTCGCACTGCGCCACTATTGCCTCTAATTGTATTAATTTTAACGTAAAATTAGGGGTTTTTATGTTTCAAAAACCAATTATAACCAAATATACACGACTATTCATTACTAGAATAAAAAAACAAAACGCTATAAGTCGCAGAAACATTCAGCAGCCTAGTAAACGCTAAAAGTACTTAAAGACTCTTATTTCTTCAAAGAAACGATTTTGCATTGCGGAGAAATGCATCTCGAATTCCATCTACTATACATGTTATGAAATGGATGAATATACATGTGACCCACTCGTTGCAGTCATATGTATTGTGTATATAAGTTTTCTTACAAGGTGTTACCTTTTGTTAGCTTATTTACTGCCATACTCGTTATATCATTATGCGAATAGTATGAGACCATCGTGGCGCAATGGAACAGCTTCTGAATGTGATTAGTTGTATTGCAGGTTCGATCCCCACTCTGAGGAAAGGTTTAATTAAATTATTTTAATTTCCGCTCTGGTAAGGCGAATCGCTGTGTTCTGTTCTGCCGCTTAACATATTGTATCGCAATTTTAAACTGAAACGGAGAACGGAAGGTCTTGACACTAGGTTTTTTCTGACTACCCTGCTATGCGGAAAAAGGTATGAAAACAGAAACAATAAAAATGAGTATTGAGGAAACTTAAATTTTATATCCATTTAGGTATATTATGCTTATTGAATTTTGGTTTCAATTAAATTATTATTGGTTATTTTTTTAAACTAAATCTTCTTTTTTGTAGCGGGCGAATGGCACAGTCCAACGTTTTGGGTGTTGGTTGTGGGTGCGTCAGCACTGGTTGTAGTCGCACTGGCCGCTTTAGCTTGCTGGGTCGCTCGTCGGCGTTCAACACTTGCTCACAAACTTGGTAAGTTTTCTAAGCTCACTTCTTTACAATGATATTTTTGATATAAATTAATTAATATCATTTATTTTTTATTTTATTAAATTATTTTTAATATTAATTGTGTAATGACAAAGATTGTGATTTTGAAAGAGATTTGCTATTTAGTTATTTTAAGTTGAAAATATAATCAAAGAGTTGTAACCCGCCATTTCGTTTGTGTGGACTATACATTTTGAAAAATCTCTAAATGCTTTCCCCTTCAATATTTAAGAAAATCTAATACCACCAACATTCTACAATCATTAGTTTCGGCAATATGTGATCTTTCAATAACAATAAGTTAGCGATGCAAATGTATTAAACATATACATACATAGAACAGTCTATTAAATACAAAATAAAAATTCCAATTTAAGTATTAAATGTAACACCTGAAATATCAGGAGGTAAACGCGGGCCAGACAAGGCGCTAGTGTTCCAGCCCCCACGCCGCGCCACCGCCGTGAGGTCCCCGGGCTCCGCTACGCACTACCTGCGCAAGTCGCCGTCGCCGACCGCCGCGGCCCCTCCCGCAGCGACTACGCCCCCACAGCCTCAGCCGCCTACTAACCCCGTAAGAAATATATTGATATAACAATTTATACAGTCATATTAGTATTTCTTGTGAAAATGCTTAAAGTGATAAATATATTAAAAACATTTTTTTGGAATTGATCATTAAATAGATATTGATAATTATATATAGATATTATATACTTATATGAATGGTAATATATAAATATATGGATAATTATAAATATGGTAATATTTTATCGCATCGACGGGCCCTTCGTAGACTAATACAATGTAAAAACACGACAGGGGAGCGGTTTGAACATTCCTAAGGTTTTAAATTTTAGATGAAATTTTAACAATTTCCTTTGAATAATTCCAAATACCAATTTATATTAATTGAGATCTCAAGGCCACAGTATTACATGAACTTAAATTTTAGGCACTATTCTTCTGGCATTCATTTTCCAAGATGAAAGTACTCACACGTTAGTTGTAGCTAGTCTAGATATTAAAAGCTTAAGACATTATTTAAATTACAGTAATATGGCTAATAGTCTATTGGAGCTTTGAAAATGTAATGTCACCTTTGAACACAATCAATTAATGAAATCAGTGTTTCCTTCAGCCATCTGGTGGTAACAGCCCACATACGCCGACCGCCCCTGAACTCGTGCCCCCCTTGAGCAAGGAACTGGCCGACGCGAATGCCACGGAGAAACCAAAACCTATTGAACCGGAGACCACTAGCGATGGGCGACTTGGCGACCTGCATTTTAAATTGCGGTAAGTAAATTAATACCTGCCAAATGTATTTGAATGTAATTTTTTTATAAGAATTTTATAAGATTATAGATATAATTGTGTGTTTATAATTTACAAATTAGGTTCGTGATTTTTTATATGAAATCCATATAGTTATATTACCTCGACTTAGCAAATTGTTAATATTTTTCGTTTTATTTCTACGTTCCTTTTTATTTTTTTGTATAATTAAATTAAATTAATAAATATGACTCGATACTTATTGCATAGTTAAATAAGTTATAACAACAAGAATCATTTAAGGAAACTAGTAAAGTACACGTTGCTTAGCAACGTATTTTGTACAAAAGTGTATGTCAAACACATGAAAAACATGTGTTCACACATTCATAATTTGTATTTACATTTTATTACACATTTATATTTTATTAATTTACACAATGATTATATGTGTCATCTTGCATACTTCTATTTTTATAATATATAATTTCCAAATTTCCAATATACAATACTTCGAATGGGGATTGAACCCACAACCAATCAATCCCGTTTACTGTCAGACGTTTGCCCACTGCGTCACGATGGCCTATATTTTTATAACAAGGAAAAATTAGGAACAAACAAACGGCAAAGCTGGTCTTACAAAGGTTTCTATTATATTATAACTTCGTAATAAGTATTCTCAGAAAACGACTGAAGTAATACACGATAACTTCTTGTTTAAAACGATCACTTAGCTAACGTCAGAGATTACTTTGAAACAAAGCATTTTTTTATATCTACGTAATATTTTTGTGAAAATATATTAAAGCCCTTATAATTTATTTATGTTGTAGTAAGTATTCAATTTGATATAACTAGAAAGTCAATAAATGTGTGCGTTTAGGCTCTTTTGCATATCATATTGCGTATTAGACCCTAAAAAGATAGTATTTTTCATAATAATTAATGTTTTTATTAAGTCTGTGTACTTTTTACCATTATATTAAAAAAAAGACACCATTATTTAGTGAAGTTAAGCTTAACCAAACAATAAAAAATAAATCCCAAATTTCTTAAAAAATTAACAAACAGCATTAACTGAAGGATCATTTAAAATCATTTCCAGATTTTATTAAAAAAATCATACATAAAAACTGTAAATTTTTTTGGTAATAATAATATTGACAAATAATAACTGACATTGCGATGTCTCTCACGTACGTAAATTATCTTTCTAGTGTAAAAATGGGTAGTACTATACGTGACGCTGGCTGATTATTTTGCGTCTGTCGTCGCAAAATCAGGACATTCATAAAAAAAAAACATTTGTAGAATCTGGAGAGCGAGTAACTTACTTTTGAAATTATCTTTCCGTCAGATGTGACGGACACGAAAAGACAAATATAAATTCATATATCAAATCTGAGGAAAAATATTGAGGCCATGTTGGCGTATTGCGACAGTGTATGACTGTTGTGGGTTCGATTCCACTCGGGACAATGATTCTATTTAAAATATTTTCCTGTCTCCGCTCTGGTAACTAAGACAAAAGCGTTTTGACACTATGGTTATGGGTGTTATTTGACTACCCTGTTATGCGAATAAAAGCGAGAAGCTGAAAAAAAGGAAAATTAAATTTACTGCACAAGTTTGTAACCTTTGTAAATTTTAACTGAATAAAAAATAAAACAAACGCTTGTGTATTCTAAATGCAGTAGTAAAAGGACGGTTGCAATAAAGTTTTCCTTGCAACTTTAACCTGAGCTAGAGTGGGGCCAATAGCTCGCGCAGCTCAGATGCAGCATATTTGATGAGTGCCGTCTGGGAGTTACGTCTGGATGTAACATTCATACGCCGTGAACACACCAATCGTCGAGTGTAGTTAAATATGTATGCGCGCTGTAGCGGCATCCTGCAACCGTGTAAGGCTTGGTATGAAACGTCTGAACTTTTTTATTTACCTTTCCATAACTAAGGTTTTCATAATTACACCTATTTGAAATGCGTTCCTTTTTACTTCCTTCCTTTTTTAGTTCCATTTACAAAAAATATAATTTATGTATATAAAAGGTATATATATATAATTGCTGCTGTGGAATAACTGTCGTTATAAACGTGTTCGATGTCCACTCTGAGGAATTATTATATTTAAAAGTTCCGCTGAGTTATACGTCACTTTATACTACTCCAATATCCAAATTTTGCACGGAAGGGATCGATTTAAGCGATAAGGCCGCCTTATTGTGCATTTTGTTCTATTTCTTTGTGGCTAATATTATGTGTGTACAATTAGGTGTATTTGTATTGTATTGTACGATATGTCCCGATTTCGAACGGGAAGTGGAGAACGGAGAGTCAAGACACTCTCTGCTTACCCTTTTAGGTGGGAAAAGTGTAAATACCAAACACTGAATTCACTTATTTATAATATTACATTATATATATTTTTCAATTAATAAACTTTTTACTTATAAAATCATTTTTGGCATACTTAAACACTCTGGTACTGTCCATTTGTTAATGAATATACCTGTGCAATATCTGTGACCTGGTTTTTAAAAATTCTATCTCCCTATAATTGGGATTCTTCTTGCCTTTCAGATGACTTTTAATGAGGTTTATATTTTTTAATAGCAAAAAAATAATATTTCACTTTTACTGCATAGTTCGACCTTTAACTACCTTTGACATTAGTGAATAAACAAGTATATCTATTGGTAGGTGTGTCTATATGTCTACGTGTATCACATCAGTGATCAATGTAATATTCTTTTGTTTTTGCAATAACGTCTCACCTAGTTTCCTGTATTATCATGATTTTTTTTATTTAATAATTAATTAACATTTACAATTTCTTTGGAGGAAAATTCGTTTAACAAATTATTTTAAATGTATAAGCCTCCTTGTTGCATATTTTGTTTAAAAAACATTGCATGGCGGAGCCTAACAACACAAGTCTTCTTATATATGCAGAAAAGAACAGATATGTATATATTTTTTTAACTTTACGGTTTTTTGTCGCACAGCAGTTTAGGCAGAGAGAATCTAGTGTCAAGACACTCCATTCTCCACTTTCCGCCCGAATCCACCACATTTCGTATTGAGTGGCGAAAGTCAACGCCAGATTTTATTTGTCACCAGAGCGAGGAAATGAAAATAATTTAAATATAATCATTCTATATACAACCATCGCATATATAATCAGGCACTGTCAGAGTTTAAACAAAAACGCGGTTCACGTTTATTAACAACAAATAAAACAACGTAAATAATAATAAAAAAAATATTATTTAGTCTTGAAAATGAAATATTGTAAGAACTATCCATTTTTTTTTTTTTTTTTTTTTTTTTTTTTTTTTTTTTTTTTTTTTTTTTTTTTTTTTTTTTTTTTTTTTTTTTTTTTTTTTTTTTTTTTTTTTTTTTTTTTATATATATATATTCAACGGCAAATAGACGTTTGAAATGTCTAAAGGTTTTGTTTTTCTTACATTATGTGTTGAACTGACTAACAGAGCAAGTGAAATACGAGTATGTACAATGTTTATTAGGCAAACGTAATCAAGGGTTGATGAGAACGATTATTGATAAATCTGTTAGCTATCCCCCCCCTCGGGGAGAGGGTGGGCGGTAATTGTCTGCGGTTAAAATCTGACTTAGTAATTGTATTGATTTTGTGGCCGTTATACAATATGTCGAGGTAAGTTCACAGCTTAGTCTATAAGTATCTATTATCGACATGCGCTATAATATATTTCAAATTATACCTGATGTCATAATCTGGGTAGTCGGTTAGTGACTCTGTTAGTGAATCAAGATTGTAGGTTGTTTCATCTCCACCCAGTCTTTTATATTTGTATACAGACTATATATATATATATATATATATATGTAGTCTCTCTATATAGTCTCTCTGCCTACCCTTCAATGTGGGAAAAAGGGTGAAGCTTTAAAAAATATATACCTATACAGTTAATAGTGATGCTCCTTACTGATATGTCACTTCCGACTGAAGATGGAACCAACAACTGGTTTAGCATCGCATTTATATACATATTCATATGAAAGTCAAATTGACTTGATTTGTTTTGCTAGTTTTTGTAACTTTTGACTGATTCACTAACTGATTCTCTATATTATTTCTTTTATTGTTGACTACCATTCAGATTATAAAACATTTACAATATTTATTGTAAAAATAATTCAAAAATGTAACCTTCAGTTAGGTCTGATTGAATAAACTAAACTACACTAAAAGTCATATAACGGTACCCTTGGCGGCGGCCGCAAAATAAATAGCGTTTTATTGCCGCGACATCGGGAGACACGGCTATAAAATACTCATAACCTGAATACACGGCTGATATTGCTGATAGCTTTATTACGTATTATTTTAATAGCACTGTCTAGTTAAAAGACACTAACATCGGTTTAACAGGTATAAAATATAATAAAATTACGCACATTACAAATACAGTAGGCACTACACTCTTTTTTTTTTTTTAACGTGAGGAAATCCTTTACGGATACCCGCCCGATTGGGGATTTGGACGCGGTTATGTGGGACTCCGGACCGGCAGATATGGGCCGTCCGTTTACCCACTAAAACCTCACGGTGCTCCTCCTCCACCGCCACTGGCCAGGGCTACAGGGACTACAATCTTCCGTGAACCCTGGCGGCAGTAGGCCGTTAGACATATGTATATGTACTGTAGGCAGTACCCTACAGTACATATACATATGTCTAATTGTATAAATGTATCAAACATGTCAGGATTCGAATCTGTTGCCTCCTCTTGAAAACCGTCGAAGCGTGCAGCCCATTAAACGATACATGTATCTATAAAAAAATATATCGATATTCTTATACGCTCTCTACAGAGATACTAACAACAAAATTAAGTTGTAATAAGCTTATAAGAATTTCGACGCAGCTGGATGTAGAACACATGGCTTAGCTGTCAAAGCGCTTCGACGGTTTCCAAGAGGCGAGGGTTCGAATCCCGATAGGTTCAAATTTTTGTACGTTTTCTAAAACTATAGTATTGATTGAGATATTGATTTCGTTGCTACTACTACTAGCTACATCAGTATTACCAAACATTACCAAACTGCATAGCTACATAGTCTCGAGAACTAAAACCTAGTGTCCCTTCAACTAAGACACTTCGTTTTCCACTTTCCATCCGTATTTGGGACTTTGCTTGTTGAGTGTTACACCTAAACGCCACGATTTGTCCTACCAGGGCGGAGAAATCGATAATTTATTAGCATTCCACTGTGTGGGAATGGAACCCATATTCAATCGCGACTACGGTCAGATATTGTCCCACAGCGCCATAATGGCCTCGACAATTTAATAGTAAAATAAACAGCTAAAAACGCTTTATTACGGATGATGAAACATATTGATGTAATTAAAAAAATAGTTAATTACTTACTTTATGGCTTTCGAGCATGTCAGTTGAGTGCAAGTAGCTTCGCCAATGTCACTTTGTATGCGGAACACACGAATCAATGGAAACAAGTATAAGGTCTTACAAATTGAAATCTTTCAAATTTTAAATTATCATTTCAAAATCCTTTTACGCCACAGTTTTCCACTTCTTTTAATTTCTCTTTAATACAATATTCAATAATACAGAAAAAATACTTAATAAGAATAATAATATGTAGTTGTTTATGACCTCTAAGACGAACACTGTGTCCCCAGACAGGGACAATATCGTGTGGCAAAAGCTATAAAAGACTGATAAGCGACGGGGGAGCTTGTTTATTAAATCATCAAAGTAAGTCGGCTTAATATAAAACCGCTGTATTGATTATACTATATAGTAATATTAACAATGTACAAAGTAAATTGGTGATCCGTTCGCTAAATAAATATTATTTCCTATTATCATCTATTCTGTTCGGTTCAAAGAGAGACTGGTTTCGTTGGTAAAACTCGCAAAACACGCTAGTTTATTGTATTGTTTTACACATAAATTACAAATGTATGCTTATTGTAAATGTACTTTTATATTTAGTACTTATATTTATATATATATATATATATAAGTTCTTATATTCTTACTAAATACATTTAAACCTAGCATTTAATATTTCTAATTGAAGTTTATAAATCTGGTGACAAGTCATAGCGTGTTGGGTGTCTCACCCAACACGCTATGCCTCGGGTTCGGGAGGAAAGTGGAGAACGGTGAGTTTATACACTAGGTTCTCTCTGCATAGCAGGGGCTATGTGGTAGAAAGGGTGATGCTTTAAAAAAAGTTCATATCTTATTAGTCGATGTTACATAAAGATCCTTATTAATAATGATACAATAATTGAATTATAATAATATTTCGCAAAAGTTTCCAGCACTTTTAAGTTTTATAAAGGCCGTAAATATTCGATGTATCTCGAGTTATTTCTATTCTTGTCTAAAATATTTTTGATTAAATTCATGAGCTTTGTTCCATTTAATATTAACAGATGTCGCTTTATAAAGCTGCCGGTTTACGTTGAACCACTCTAGATGGGTTAAACCGTCCCATGCATATTTTAAAATGCCAACAAAGTAATTCCCTGTTGTAAAATAGTCCTCGTTATACCATACAAATTGTTTGTATGAATTTTAGCGTCGTGTGATTTTGTATATTATATACCTTATTACTTATATAGTAGTGAAATAAAATCAAAACATTTATTTGAAACAATAAATCAAATACAATATTTTAAGCAAAATTGTCAGAATTATTTCCCTTTTTATAGAAATTAATTCGCTTATAATATTTTTATAACAGGCGTTTGCTTACACTGCGACTGTGTAAATGCGATTAGTTGTGGTTCGATTCTCACTCTGAGAAATGATTATATTTATAAAAAAAATTCATTTCTTCGCTCTTGTACCTAAAACAAAGTTTTGTTTGAGGTTGAGTTCCGCCACTCAACACGCAATGGGTCGGTTTTCGGGCGGAAAGTGGCTTCTGTTTGTGGAAAGTTCTCTCTGACTACCCTGCTATGCGAGAAAAGGCGCGCAGCTGCAAAAAAAATCTTAACTATAAAATCCCTTGGACTGTTTCCAAGAGGCGAGGGTTCGAGTCTTGCTACGATCAAACTTTTATGCATTTTAAATATGTTTTCCCCTTCCTAAGTATGTTTATAACATTTCAAAAAATATTATAAATACTATTCCTGTAGGAAGATCAGGATATTTTCACGTAACGAATGAGTTTTATTATAGGTTCAGATGTTTTTTCTTATATAATATTCTAATGTAAATAATTTGTATAACTGTATGTTCGTTTTATCCACTTACGTTTCGTCGCATTGCCTAGAGCATCGTATTCCCTGCCAATTTGGCTATGAACTTCATGCTAACAAGCTAGCTTTCTATATAACTAAGCTTTGAAAATTGTGTTTAAGTTCCTGTATTTTCAGTATAAATCCATAATAGAAGAAATCGCTTTAACCTGATAAAAGACAAGTAGGTATGATGTTATTCAAAGGGAACATGTTCTTGATATTACAATAAATGTTAGTAAAAAAATAAACCTCTTAAGAAATATTCTTTATTGACAGTGGTATGCTTTTTCATGATATTAAAAGAAAAGCTTTGTGCAGCCGAAAGTTTCTTAAAATAAATAATCAACACGCTATTGAAAAAAAAGAATATTTCCGAAAGATAAAATAATACTCATGTCAATACTTGATGTGTTTCGGACATTTGGTATAGGGCTGTATATTTTTTGCAACTTCACATTTTCTAGAATCTAGTATCTAGACACTCCGCTATCCGCTTGAATTTGAGATATTAAATATTGAGCTTAGGAACTAAGCGTAGCTTTAATTTACAAGAGCGGACAACGGAAAATATATTTTTTAATATAATCATTCTTCTACTTGCGCCACAATTACATTAAATCTATTATTTATATAAATTTGATAGATATGAGAATGAGAAGAGTGCACTGGTCGTGTCGGTGGTCTCCTGCCAGGGTCTGCCGGGTCGCGAGCCAGCTGGGCCTGATCCATACGTTAAGCTGCAGCTTCTACCAGATAAACAACATAAGGTCAAGACACGGTAAGTTATAGCTTTTTTTCTATAATATGAAACTTATGATTTTAATTTAAAAAAAAGGATATTGAAAAACTTATATTTAGGAAACGTATAAAAATTTGAACCCGCGCCTCTTGAAAACCGTTCAAGCGCTCTGACCGCTAAGCCATGCGTTCTACATCCGGCTACGTCGAAATTCTTATACGCTTATTACAACTTATGCTTTTAGCATTTCTCTGTAGAGAGATTTTTACAAATTTCTGCCACCCAAAGATTATTCTACGAACAATCGTTTGGCAAGAGAGAATGCTATTTAATTTTACAAACTTTCCACTACAACTAATATATTGAAAATAAATATCTTAATTTTCGTCTCATAGTATTTTGTCTTAATAAATATATCAACTAATGGCAGATAGTAATATAATTTGTGAAGGAGTGGTAATAGTAATGTTATTATCAACCATCATACAGCCCTGTTTGTGGGTTCGATTCCCACTCGATGTTATCTACGTGTATAAGACTTTTACAAAAATTAAAAAAAAATAATTATTATACGACATTTATTTAATTGAGCAGAGTAGTGCGCAAGACTCGGTGCCCCATATACGATGAAGACTTCACATTCTACGGCATCGCTCCGCACCAACTCACCGCTACAACGCTGCATTTCGTCGTTTTGAGCTTTGATAGGTTGGTATAATACCAGTCATCAGTCATTTATTTATTTATTCTACACCGCAGTACCATAGTATATATTAGAAATATAACAAAAGAATAAAAAACTATTACAAATATGTGCACAAAAGGCGGTCTTATCGCTAAACATCGATCTCGTCCAGACAACCTTAAGACTTGGAAATTTACATAGCATGGTGCAAAAATATATTATACTACATCCTAATACATAGACTGTATAAAATACAATATAATATACTAGTATACATCTTTGTATCGTTTACTTATAAATATAATCTTGTCAGTCAGTCATAATTAAATCAGTTAATTTATAAATTTCAAATATTATTCAAATTAATTGAAAATGTAAATTTCAGTGACTCCTCTTCTGCTTCTACTCTGTTTATTTACTTAGTAATATTTAAATTAATTCATAGATTTTAATCAGGGATGTTATGGAGCTCCGTAACTATCGGACATCCATACTAAAAAAACCATTCGTTACTGTAACCATATCCGATATAATAGTTTTGGATCAGTTTAGATATGAGCGGAGTCTAAATGAGAGTTGTAAATCGTGTATTATTTACAAAATAAAGATACCTGAATAGAAAGTAATAACAAATACAAATAAATTTATAAATTAGTCGACGAAACTTACATACCTCTACAAATTTATATTCCTAACCGTAATTATCAGAAACTAACGAATAATTCGATATAATTTTATATTCGTAACTGAAATCGATATAGTACTCATTCTATATCGTTATCCACATCCAAATCTGAATTATTACATCCATATCGTCCCTAATTAAAGCAATGTTAAAGCTATTTTCATTATGGACGTTTGAAGCACAGTTGAGTTGCCTCGAGCGTCCGACGAAAGTATGTGAAACATTTGTGACGACACAAACAGATACTCGCGTGACGAGATCATCGGCGAGGTGGTGTCTCCGCTGTCTTCGCTGCAGCTGCAGAGCGGCGAGGCCATGGCGCTGTGCCGCGAGATTCAGCCGCGCAGCCTGAAGGTGCGACAGGCCCTCACGCATTGTTTGCATTTTTGCATTGCATTCATGAGTATCCGAGTAAGGCAACGGGCCTCGTCCGCAGATGCGCAGCGTGGGCCGCGGCGAGGTGCTGGTGTCGCTGTGCTGGCAGCCGGCCGCCGCGCGCCTCACCGTGGTGCTCCTGAAGGCGCGCAACCTGCCCAAGATGGACGTCACCGGCCTCGCCGACCCGTCAGTACACGTAGTCCCACATAACAGGATACACAACGTTCTACCATTTCAATCCATTTTTACTGTAATAAAAATAAAAAATCTCCCCAGATACGTGAAAATGTACCTTCTGTACAACGGCCAACGCATTGCCAAGAAGAAGACGCACGTGAAGAAGCGCACTCTGAACCCGGTGTTCAACGAGTCCTTCGTGTTCGAGGTGCCTGCGGCGCCCAACGCCGCGCTCGACCACGTCGCGCTCGAGCTGCTCGTGCTCGACTGGGACCGCGTCACTAAGAACGAGGTCACTACCATTCACTACTTCGCATCTCTCAATTCACTCACTCACTAAATCCCCAATTCACCATTGAACATGCGCACGTCGGCAGGTGATCGGCCGCCTGGAGCTGGGCGCGGAGGGAGTGGGCACCGCGCGGCACCACTGGCGCGAGGTGCAAGCCGCGCCTCGCCGCCAGATCGCGGACTGGCACAAGCTGAAGGAGTGAACCCCGGACCCTCGGACCCCTCCTAGTATCCAATGAACCCCGATCCGTGCACACCTTACCCACGAACCCCATCGTCGCATTCAACATTGCGTAAGTCAAAGTGACTCAATCAAACAGTACATTGTGTTGTTTAATCAAGCAATGTTTTCATTATTAAACATTGTTTAATTAAACAATTTATGAATACTTGTTTATTATTATTTTTAAAAATATATATTTTTTGCTAAGCCGCGAACCTAATTTTATTTGAAATAATTAATTGACTTACGCGGTGTTAATTTAGTGACGTCACGCTTTCGTCGTTTGATTACTAGGCTACCATAAGGATATGGCAACATCTGTATCTTCCGTTGAACTACTCAAAATGACAGAACATTTAACTAATATTTCCTTTTCATTATGGATGGAAACGAGTAAATGACAATATTATACATTTGATTGATGAAAACCGCACAATGAAATAGAAAGTTTCACATTGTTACAAATATAACATGTCTGAATAACATATTTGCAGCCAGCAATCATAATTTTTTTTTCTAGTAAACAGCCTAAGACTTGGTGGACCGTCAGTCTGACTTATGTTGGAAATTATTTCAAATTTGGAAATTTATGTCAGAATGCCATTATTTGATAATTATATTTTTTATTACAATTAAATTAAATTACATCTTGCCTATTTGTTAAACGAATAATGCTACAACCATTCGATTGAGACATTCTTATGAAGAATGTTAGTAATTATTCAAGTTTTTAATTATTCTAACAGCGTGCTTATTTCATATTATTTATATAAACAGACGCATAAAATATACCTATGTTAGTAAATACCTTCACACTGACGGTCAAAATTTCGAACGCAAATAGAACTACATATGTATTTTTGATAAATAAAATCAACAATTATTAAGCCGTCTCGAATATGAATTCAAATTGAATCCGTGCTTGCAATACAATAACTAAAAGTAACAATAGCAGAGTTATATCGCCGAACACTACTCATATATTACACTATATATTTAAACAGTCAGTTGGAGCAAATCGAAAAGTACAATTATTTCAGGTTCTTTTTTTCAATAATTTATAAAAAGTAACGAATCTCATTAGATATTTCAAATCGAACCGAGTATTATAGAAATGTCTAAATCCTTTCATAATCGGTGTTCATAAAATATTTTCTACACAAGCTCATATGCAATAAAGTATTTGAGAAAAAGAGATGAGGAACAATGATATATATTGGGTAATTAAGTAGCCAAAGTCCAGAAGCAGGTAAACGTTTCGTTTAGAATTAACTTAATAACTTAGTAGTGATATTTTGTATTAGATAGATAAATTTTTTTTCTTCGCCGAATTAGGATACTTCACATCCATGTTCGTTTAAAGGAACGCACATGTCCGTTAGTCGTGTCTCAAAATTAGATATTAATGTAAATGTCATGTTTAAATAAAATATACTCGTGTCTTTGGTGTTTGCTTTGATATTTGTTCATTACGCTTTTAAGGTGTATCAGTTTTAAAACGTTAACTTACGTATGACTTTTTTTTTAATTTATGACAACGAAATATCCAGCTGCATGAACCATCTAATTTCGCGTAATGAATAAATATTACAATATTGGAATTAATAATTGGAATATTATTGGAACAATGTTTAAAATCGGAGCAAATTAATTATCGCTCTATTTTTAATATATTAACATATCTAATTTGTAAGACACACGATTATTGACAAACAAACATCCTACTAGATATTATGTATATATAATTTATATTTAATTCGTTTATAAATATTTTTTTTATTTTGTAGATAGCCTACAGGTTACCCAAATAATAAAATAAAAACATTCGCCCCTTTTGTTGTCAGTGTATTGAATATTGATACGATAATTAATTAAAATTAAGTAATTGGTGTAAAAGATAACTATTGAAAAAAAATATATAATAATTAAAAATTATTTAGAGTCGTTATTTCTATGATAAAATTTAGTTTTATAATTTAAAAGCACCAGTAATGGTATGTTTTTTTAAATATATATTTTAATCTGTGGTGAAGTGGCAAAATAAATGGGGGGAATTACGAAAATAACATTATTGTCAGATATTAAGCGACCGATTGTCACTTTAGTATGCAATAAAACTAAATTTTTCTAATTTAGGCTTTGAAAGCCAATATATTCATTTTTAATTTAATTTATTATTTTATTTCCTCGATATAAGTGTATTTAATGTAAGTCTAAACAGTTTAACATCAGTTATGTTATCGGAGATTTGCTGCTTGAATGGAGATGGCGTAATTGATGCTAAATATGTGTAATACTCATCTAGTCTAAAGTTCTCACAGTGGATAGAAGAACTAATCTATTTTATACGTGTAGCCGTGAAAGTAACAACGCTCATTGGACGAGGCTGCGAGCTTGTAGTCGCGTACCCCATAGCTTTCGTCTGTACCCGGTTTCTTCTTAGTATTATATTGCAAACAACCGAAATATGGTTATTCTATTTATTATCGAGATTATTATATATTGCTTGTATAAAAATACAAGCAAGAAGCAGTACACGGTTCGAACCGTATAGGTTCGAAGAATGAAAAAGATCTCAGCAAGTGTCAAGTGTAAAAAACGCTAAATTGAGTGTTCCATTGCTATCAATATATAATAATAATCGTATTTCAGTAGTTGGCTTCCATTTTTGTACATTAGACGTTGTTATCACAATTTCACGCATATTAATTAATCTTAGTAGTCATAGATATCCTTCTTATTGTAGCGACGATAAGGTAGTCTTTACTTCCAGGAATTATCTACTAAGCTCGATATTTACCTGGCCTGTCATTTGTTTTTTTTTTTATATTTAACTTGTTACCTTACCTTATTAGCATTTAAAATTTTAAGTTAAATAGATTTAGATTAATTTATTCAAAAATGAATATTTAAAAAATATATATTAAATCTATTGTAATATGTATGACGTTTATAAATCTATATATAGGTAATATACCTATTGTAATATCAAGAACACTTGGCTCCATACTTCGACATTCCAGATGTACCTAATTGTAAATATTTCATCGAAACGTAACGAACCTTTTACTTACTGTATTTTAAGATATCTTTCGTATAAATATTAAGTTTATTTTGTTTTGTTCAATGTTTTATAATTTCTAAATGTTTGAGTATAGTAGACGCATATTCAATTAAAAGCTATAATGTACACAGCACCCGCTATACTATGGCAGGAGGCAAGCTATAAGGCGAAAAGTAATATTTGAATTTTACTTATTAATTATAAAAGATAATTGTATTTTAATATCCCATTATTTAAAATCGATTGATTTCTTATAGCTCATAACCTTACGATTGATTCTTCGCAATATGTTTCACTGAATCGACATTGTCTCCTGCGATAGTCTAGACCGAATTGAACACAAGTTACCTTGAAAGTTATCACACTAGAACTTATTTAGTTTTTGAAATAACCATTGGAAATATAGTAAAGTATTGTATTTTTTGTTGTTTTCTTAGTTTAATTGCTGTGTTAATATAATTTATTAATTAAAATATGTAATAAAGTTAATATGAATCCGTTCTTCTGTGATAATACTTGAGTGCAATAGCATCGTCCAGCACAGCGCAGCCATGCAGTACTGCATACGTGCAGGTCACACCACCGATATCAGATTTGTATACTAAGGGATTTTAGTGAATAAATTATTGACTGGTGCTTTCACAATAATTGTAAGTTTTATTTCAATATCCATTTTCCCCATTAATATCCTCTTTTTGTGTAATATTGAAATACCTAGAAGTCACAAAGTGCGGCGTTGAGTTGCGCACTCTATGCGCAATCTTTTGATTTCAGGCGGAAAGCGTTAAAAAGTTTCCGTAATGGAAATTCTTATAAAAAGGTTACAGTTAAATTTTAACTGACACCTGAATAAAAAATTAAGTGTCAACTACAGCATATAGGTTAGCTTTAATATACTGAATTAAATTTCATGAAATGAGGTCATTGTGGCGTAGTGTGCTTAACGTCTGACAATATACGCAATGATTGTGGGTTCGATTCCCACTCGGGGGAGTGATTACCTTTTTCCTTTGGTCGCTTCACTGACAATACAAGGCGCGGGGTTGAGTTCCGCCACTCAGCGAAGGCAACGAAGTATCTTGACACTAAATATTTTTTATCATTTTGAAGTGTTAATCACACATAAGAAATAAGAAATTGAAAAACATATTTGGGAAACGTATAAAAGTTTAAACGCAGCGGGATTCGAAGCGGCAAGGCTTAGCGGTCAGGCCGCTTGGACAGTTTCCAATAGGTGCGGGTTTGAATCACGCTGCGTTAAAATTTTTATACTTTTTCAAAATATGTTTATCTTGATACTAAGTTTTACCTAACTACAGGGTAGTTGCGTTAGTATGTGAGAAAAAGACATAAATATCAACAGACATTAAATAAGTCACTATTAAACTGTTATTGAAATCTAAATATATTATTCAAATCCTATATGAAACTATAAAAGAGAAGAATGAAACCAAATAAAAAAAAATCTTAACAAGAGACAGCATGTCCTAATATAAACAATGGATTGCGGAATGTCATATTCGCTAATTCTAAAATATGTTTTTGTTTGCTAAAAATGATAACATCAAATTTAGATAATTAACATATTGTAGTTTTAATTATATAATGGTACAAATATAAATTAAATAAAAGTAATACAACAAATGAAACATCGTTCTATTTATTAATTGTATATTTGATATCAAATCTTAATACATATAACACAGCTTAATAAATTTTAAACATACACTAAACTAATTCATCGTCGAGTAGCTTTCGTGAGAGTGAGATCCGAACAAAGTCATTTAAATGAACATCAAAACGGTAGAAAAGAACTCGTGAACATTTTATCTTACAAATACGAGTGGATGAAATGTTGAATAAATAAACAATGATAATGAAGTAATAGGCCAGAATATCAAAAATCTAATCATAATACATTCGGCTAAGAGTAGCGGAACAAAAGTTAAATGTACTTTTTGAAATATATCGCCATTACAAATATTCATATATATTAGTGGCAACATATTTCTATATTGATTGAAGAATATTCATATATTGTTCTAGATACAATATCGCGTGTACCCAAAATATCTGATGTTATGACTTTAATTTAATTTCAATGGTTATTTAAAATCATATAGAAGCATGAATGATAGAAGTATTCTTAGATACAATTATTTATAAATTTAATGTTTTGTTTTAAAAATAAAAATTATTCATCAAAATGATAGACAAATAGTGAATGTACACACGTGAAAAAATATGTGTAGTTTACACACGACAGAAGAGAAACTTCGAGAGATACATGAAGAGCAATATAATACAAAAAAAACTGCCAATCACTATTTTATTATATATATATATATATATATATTTTAGCATTTTAGTGTCATTGTTTCATTTCATCAATTTTTGGTCGGTCATCGATCGAGTCACAACGATTCGAAATTTAAAAAAGTTTCAATTCCAAAAAAAATTTTATAATTCATTTATTTATTTTTCAATAAGGGCACGCAATATTGTATCTATTACTATAAGTATATTATAAAATTAAATAAAAAAAATTAAAATGTCAAATGATTTGTCATAAAACCTATACAAAAAACCTTTATTTGTATATCAAATACTAAAAAATAGAAAATCAGCTCAATAAATTGTTATTTAATAATGCATACGTGTTAATTGTACTTTGATAAAAAAATCAATTATAAGTTAAGTAGTATTAGATTTCGATGTTGATTAGAATTAAATATTAGAAAATGCTACAGTAAATTATATTAATACAGTATATGAACAGCTTTGCTTCATAGTCAGATGATTATATGTTAAATAATCGAGTAATTCGTTTAAGAATTCGATTCGATTTTAAAACGTTTACTAATATAGGAAGTTTAATTTAATATTATATTCGTCTGTAATAGTTTTTTTATTTTGATTAATTTCACTTATCGAAAAATGTCTGTGTCCTAAAGTATCACTAAATTCCATTGATAAGCAAATTTCGATACAGTACATAACAACTCTTGAAAATCAGACTTAAAATTTAATGTAATTCTAAAAGCTATTAAATGTGAAATGCAAATGGACATAATCTTTTAAAGAAATATTTTATATATATATATATATTTTTTTCTTTTTTCGATACTGATTTAATGCTGTTGATCAATTGATCTTTACAGCGACACCGGGGGGGTGACGTAAGAGGGTACTCTGTCCCTGCGAAATACAAGCACTCCGTGGCTGCTTGAGCGTAGGTCAACGATCGCAAGGGCGCCCCCCGTATATTTTATAAATCAACTGCAGACCATAAATAAGAGTACATCGACCTGGACACGTTGCGGAACACTTAGGCGCTGCGCAAACGCAGATACGTTTTGTAAAACCGAACTCCTGTGTTTGGGGCCGGCGATCGGCCACAATTGCCGGTACCAACTGAAGACTTTTAGTTTACAGTTACCTATACTGAATGAACACTTTTTATCGCCGATGAAAGTGTGTCGAGTCCAGGACACAAAAAGTGGCGTCGTCTGCAGGGAGTGGGCAGGTTCCTTATACGATGTACACGAAAGATTGTAGTCCCCGTGGCCCTGGCCAGTGGCAGTGGAGGAGGAGCACCGTTAGGTTTTAGTGGGTAAACGGACGGCCCATATCTGCCGGTCCGGAGTCCCACATAACCGCGTCCGAGTCCCCATTCGGGCGGGTATCCGTAAAGGATTTCCTCACGTAAAAAAAAAAAGGTTCCTTATACAATAGCTTGTACCGCACACAACACAAATATGTTTGCGCAGCGTCTAAGTGTTAAATACTTTTTTTAAATATTCAGTGAATCGCACCAAGTAACTTCACATACATACACAATATATTGTCATTTCAATACAACTACGCGGACGTCTCTTTGATATCATCTAGCTGATATACTCGTATCAACGAATCAACGATATTCCCAGCGAAATTGAAATTAGAAATATTGTTCATCGTGAAAACTATGGGTTTCTTTAGATATATTTATAGAAATTCACAATTATAAATGACGTTTGATCTTTAGTTTAAGTTAAGAATTGTCTAGATATTACGTGTTTTTTTTTTTTTTTTTTAATATAATATGAAATTCTAATGACTGAAGTATGGCGCAATGAAATTTAATATAAATAAACATTTATACGTCTAGAATTTCGTGGCAAGTTTGTGCAAGTGTAAACGCTACACTAAATGCTTTGTAAACTAAAAACTAAACTAGTTTATTGCTAATAAAAAAGATATGATAGAGTTCAGATATGTTCGAACTATTCTAGATATTAAAATTTTGGTCCGAAATGTCATGTTTTGTTCATTTATAATATAAAATAATTATAAAATAATAAATACATCGAGTTTTATGGAAAAAGAGTCTCAAATATTTCTTATGTCGTAGAAATATTATTAAAATTGTGTACAAGTGTTAGAGATTAGATTAATATTTAAAGATTTTATTGTATACATGTAAAATTTATATAAATTAGAAGTCAAGTGAGATACAGTGAGTAAAAACTACTTGTTATATTCGTTTCTATAGAGAAATGTATTATTAAAATAATTATTCCGATACATAGTTAATATTAATAGAGTAAGCTAACATTTAAACTACTTGTAGAGTTACTGGCAGCTCACTTGCTATACGTTTTAAAACAACTAATATTTCATATAAATAAATTATTATATATATATAAATATAACATACTAATATAATATATAATTTAAGTAGATTTAATGAGAAAGTAACATCGTATCTTAAATGTAAAATAACGTTAGAAATATTGGTAACGGTAAAGCTATATCTTCACACTAACCATTGAATGTAGAAAACTTAGGTTTTAATATTAACAAAACGCCGAACAAAAACTCAAAAACAATAGGCAAGAATAGAATCCCAATCGACGTCGGATTGTAGTATTTATAAATTAGTTTAAAAGGCTCCCAGAGCTAAGTTGTGCAGCAATGTGCTTCAAGAGATGAGTTTTTGATAGTGAGTGATAGTTTTTGAGTATTTTATTTACGGATCGATAGAAAATATAGTTTAAGATATCTATATAAGACCTTCGTGGCGAAGTGTGGCAGTGTCTGGCTGTATATGCGATGGCTGTGCGTTCCGATTCCCATTGGAAGAAATGATTATATTGAAATTTAAAACGTAATACGCGTACGCACGCACGTAAAAGTACGCTGCGTTCAAATATTTTTTTTCCTTTCCACTTTAATAAATATTTAATAAAAAGTTTACATTATTTGAATTGCTTCGATCTGGAACAAGACAAAGAGCAACGAGTTCCGTCACCGAACAAGCAATGTCTGGAATTCGGCGGAAACTGGAGAGCGGAGTGTTTTGACACTAGGTTCTCTGTTAGTATTCGTGAATTGAATTGAAGTGAATTTTCTAAATCCGACATCTCGTGATATATAGTTACAAATTAATACTAGGCTTCGTAACGCTTTTACGATAATTCATATAATTTTATATTTAGTTGCAAAATGTGCGTTACGAATTGAGTAGTAAGTAAAGTCGGGCATAGCCATAACTAACGACAAAACGCGGCAAGTTCTTTTTATAAATCTTCAATTTCATAAATATCGTTTAATTTTCAATATTAAATGTATATCTACTCGTTTAGTGTAAAGGTAAAATTGGTATTTATATAACCGTCCTTATATAGACGTCAAAAGCGCTACAATGTCATATTATATGTTCGAAAATTTAAACTCCATTCAACGATATGAAATTTAGTTTAAAACGGTTTTTTAAAGAAGACTTTTTTACTTGTTATTAAACACTTAAAGTACAGCAAAAGTGTTACAGTTGCGTATTTATTACAGTCTTATTTAATGCTCTTTGGATTTTAGAGAGCGTTTGTGTTTTCGATGCTCTTTGCAGAGCATGTTTTATTTTAAATACTTATTGCAATGTGTAATATTGTCAAAGTTTTACATTTTCAACTTTTCGTATATTAATCGAAATGTAATTCTAGGCCCATACAGCTTTTAATTTAATGGCAGAATTGTATGGAAATAAGCTGAAGCGACACCAATTTCTTACAAAATCTAGTGTCAGTATAACAGAGTCTCCATTTGTGGAGATAACGTTTTGATGATCCCATTTTGTGAAAGTTCTTCATCTTACGGGTAATACAATTCGCATCGGGAATCGCAAATCTATAGTTATTTTAGTATAAACATTACAAATATATTAATATTTGATATATATTAAAATTATAAATTTAATATATCTCAAATACGAAGCTATTTTGAATAAGTTTACGAGTCCTATAGGGCAAGTTGCAAGGACTTTACACCACAAGTCCTAAGACTTGTATTTGCTTAGTTAGGAAGTAGGACGGCAAATGTATATCCACATAATACTATTACAGCAGGCCTCGGTCCAGCTCCTTTCGCAGCATCCTCGTCAGTTTGAGGACATTTTCGTCGATTTGTCCTGAAAACAGTGAGTCTAAAAGGTCACCTCTGGACGCGAGAGCGAACACTCCCGCAAGTCGTGACACAGATTTGTCAGACAAGTGGCGCTCTACTACTGACCTGGAAGTGGGAAAAATTATTTCGTTGGTTAATATATACATTTTGAATTGTTTGTTTGTTCTTACTTATTTTCAGAATCCTGAACATTTTCTTGATTTTTTTAATTGTAAATATATAATTTAATGATACTATAGTTAATCGAGAATCAGGGGTGAGCAACCATTTTTGATTTGGATTGCAACCAAATTGTTCAAAAATTAAGAATAATTAAAAAAAACAATATGCACTTTGCAATATTGTCATTTGGAACAAGCCGCATTTATTTAGTAGAACTTAACGCATTAGCGGGATAATATCTGCAATATAAATAGACGCTTAGTGGACCGCATAAAATTAGTAAGCGGGCCGCGGGTTGCTTACCCCTGATCTAGTATCCATCCAATATTCATAGAATACATCCAAGGAATGCACATATACGTACAAATAGCTACTAATAAACACATTTTTGAATTACACACCGTTCTATCGATTTATTACTCTAATCAAACCGCAGAAAGTGTGGTATATATAACTTCGTAATTTAAAAAAAAATATCGTCAAATCTAAATACATAATATAATTAAAAACTAACTAACTAACTAACTTGAGCGATTGATGAGATTCACGCAGAGCGTCCTGAAGAAATCCCCTGTCATAAGAGAAGTCCACTTCGCAGAATGATACTATCGCCATTAAAACCGTCTGAAAGCAAACAAAATAACTTCTTGGTAAGTATCGAGAGAACTAATTGAGTTTATTTAGAACGAGCGACAGCTTTCACGTTCTCGATTAAATAAATTCAATATTTAAGGAAGTTAAATGTATATGTAATTAAATATTATTTTACATTGTAAACAATTTTGAATTTCTATTTTGTTAAGTAAATATAAGGATGGTCGCGAATGTGGAATCTCATAGAAGAAACGGAAAATTTTGTTATTACACAAATCTAATTTAAAACATATATATATTGACTGTATACGCGATGGTCGTTAATTCGATTCCCACTCGACCGAATAATTAAATTACTTTCATTTTTCCGCTCTGATGACAAAACAAAGCTCTACTAACGGAGTGTCTTGACACTAGGTTCTCTCAGTATATAAAATGCGGGAAAAAGCGTGAAGCTGAAAGACAGAAACGCCAAGAAAATATCAACCAGCATATTATGTAAATATTTTTAAAGCTCCTCTTATAACGAAAAGGAAGAAGGTGCTCAATTTAACAATACATTTGACACAATTGTGTCATAAATCTTATTAATTGTCGTTGTCTTTAGTAGATCCTACCTCGGTTATAAGCTTTTGCGGAAATTTGTACGAGCTCCCGTATAATTTTCAACCATATTGACATTAGGCGCTTTTGGGAAAATATGAAATTAAAAAATACATACATACATACATGACTATACAAAACTAATATTGAATTATTAAATAAAATAATTATTTATTAGAGAGAGATTTCCGTGAATGCATGCTATTAGTAAAATTAGCTATGTGACTTACGTGAAATTTCGATCGGAAGGCGGCCAAGGCGCGCTCGTCTGCCGGCGACAGCTGGCCGTGCCGCCGCAATACTCCCAACTTGACTGCCGACTTGATCACGTGCTTCACTAACTTCTCCGCCTCTCTTTTCTCTACGCGCTCGCGCAGTACACATAAGAACTGAAAATAGAAGAAAGAATTTTGTAAAAAAAATTAATTATCAAACAAGAAATACAAAGGCTCCACGCCTTGTCCCTGGCAGGGTGATTGCCCTAAGGACGGAGTGCCAACGCTACCGTCACTATATACATCTGTAGCATCGTCCACTGTCGTCGATCAATTCACACAAGTCCTCTGGGGGTCCTTAAACTATATACGCGACCTTCTTCCAGTATCGTCGATCAAACATTCTCTTCGTCAGAAACGACAGCGTCCGCCTGTAAAGGCGTTGGTTGTGGGTTTGATTCCGACTCAGGAGTGTTCCACTGTCTCGAATACCAGCGAAAAGCAGAACGGTGAGTCTTGACATTAAGTTCTCTATGCCTTCCTTACTTTGCGGGATAAAGCGTGAAGCTCATATCTTATTATATTTTAATCTAATTTCCAAATATAGTAACTAAAGTTTTAAATGTACGTAAAATTACGGTTTTTTGTTTTTTAAAAGATCCTCCCAAAAGACTTTTTTTCATTTTCTGTACATTAACAGTACAAGCATTACCTGATCAAGAAGCTTCGCCGCATGTTCGTCAAGAACGAGTGCACGAGCGCTGGCGGTTCCACCGACTCGCGACAGGAACTTCTTCTGCGCCCTCAGGGAGATGTCGCGGGCGCACCACGCACCGCCCTCCATCGCTGGAAATAATAAATTTTAATTATCATTTCTAACTACTATTACGGACGATTTTAATATTATTAAGCACTGTAACGTGTATGTGCATTAAGCATACTACTCATATTTACGAAAAATAACTTTGGATCACATAAAAATTGTAATATGAATGTATTATTTTTAAGTTTTGTACACTCTAATTTCTGATATTGTTAATAGAATTGAACTCTACATGCATGTTTTACGTGTAGATATAACTACTCTACATTAGGATAATTTAGAGGTCACAGGGTGTAGTTCTTTGTACATAGATTGCATTTTAATCTATTTAAAAAATAATATTTCTGTAAAATAATTGTAGTAATTTCTAAATAATGCGGCCTCAATAAATACAGGTAGTTTAAAAAAATAATAAAAAAAAAGAAACGAGGTTAATTTTTAAATACGACGTTACACCGTCTCTTCTCACATGTGCGTGATTCCAAGCCATACGCAGCGTACGGAATTTATCTCAATTCGCTAAGGCAACGGCCAATTTGATTCTAATTTAATCAGTCTGATGTAGGACAGGTCTCTACGCGACTTGCTATATTGTACAAATATATGTTTCATGTAAATAATATTTCCATTGTGGCACAGTGGAGAGTGGTAATCGCGATTGCTTGTAGGTTTGTTCTTATTTCTTCGTCTAGGTCCGCCACTCAACACGCAATGCCTCGACTACTTCAGTCGGAAAATGGGGCACGCAGTGTATTGACACCAGGTTCTCTCTGACAACCCTTGCTGTGTGAAACTAAAAAATATATATGCATTACAAAAATTTAATTTCGCAAGCATTCTACCTGGGATCTCTCGATTCGAACCTCACGATTTTCTGAAGTGTTTTTTTGAAAAAACAATGATCGAAAAATATTAATACAGTTAAAATACCTACATTAATTTCGTCTTTACTTAATTGAAATATATGGTACAGAAAATTAAAATATATATTACAGTTTTTTGATTTCCAGTTACCGCACATTTGAAGACATTGCACAATAAACGGGCGGAACTCCTCCACACCGCTTTTATTCTACTCGGTAAGGCTAACGTGTATATTTGATATATAAAACAGTATATTTTAAAATTTTGCTTCAGCCGTAAAATTTGAATCATCGTATGAGTTCATACATTACATTACTCAGCCGGTAATAACAGGTATCTGGCCTACTATACCGTTATCAGATATATTGAAGCGTCATAAAGCAATGGCATGAGTTTTATAGATTTCAAGAAATTCGTAAATGTTTAGTTGTATAAGCAATGTGTTCGTCTTTGATAAATTTTATACTTTAGCATTAGATGCCCAGTCAATCCACTGACGACCCAATAATGCTTAGTAGCAGGCTTTTATATCTAGTAAACTATTTATTTATTTATTTATTTGATCCACCAACATTGTTTACATGATACATACATAAAAAAAAAGAAACATAGTAAACGGAACTTAATCTAAGTGTAACAAACACTTACAGGCGGATACAGCATGCAAGAAAGAAAAAAAACATAAAGAGCTCCTAAGGCGAGCTTCAGCAAAATAAACCAAACAATTAGTCCATAATGAAATAAAAGACAATTCTTTAGGATAATACATACATTTTTAAGATGATTGAAGTATATAGTATAAATAAAACTATAGTAGTAAATTCACTAACATTAATTAAAAATATTAAATAAACATCGAATTTTATGACTATTAAAGTATCAAAAGTGTGTAAATGAAATAATAAATTGAAAAGATTATAAACAATTTTTGAAGACGCTTAATATATTACACAAATTTTTATTCTTTCGAGCTTTGAGCTGTCTGTCTTTTTCATTTAATATGTACTTTGTTAGTGTATTATGTATGTGTATTATGTAAATCTCACGACGTTAATTTCAAATTAACGTCGTGAGATTTACATTGATACGGGTGACGTCAATAAACGCATGTTCAAAATACATTAAATATAATATTATACTAAGTATACAATAAATTAAAAGAGACAATTAATCTAATTGGTATTCCAATTAAAACATCGTCTGGTCCAATTTACTTTTGTAAATTATACAACAAAACTGTGCGTTTGGTATTATTTTTGCCGCAGTTAAGGACAACCTAGTATCAAGAGAAATTGATACTAGGTAGGTAACACTCTACGAAATTGAAACATTGCATGTTTTCCACATAATAAAATGAAATAAAACAATTGAAAGTTTGATAACGTCTTTTGTAAAATTGAAATTGCTAACAGTACTAGATACAACATTTGAACCAAATAAACATATCCCGTATGGTCTAGTGGCTAGGATACCTGGCTTTCACCCAGGAGGCTCGGGTTCGATTCCCGGTACGGGAAGTACTTTTTTTATTTTTTTTATTCTTTATTATACCACAGATTATATTAAGCAGGTTATCTTGTTTCTATTCTATAATTAATAAGTGAATAGTTCCATATTTTAATTGTAATTTTCATTGAAATGGTAAAATATGAAGTAATGCATAAAGCAATTTAATCTTCTCAATTAAACTTACATCTTCACTCATCAAACTTTACGTGAATATTAACTTTTCAGTTTCATTTATGAGATATTATGATTTAATTCATTTATAAATTATATATTTTTTTTATATAAGATATTATGTAAAATAGCTAGCTTATATCGTTAATTATCCATGAATCATTACTGCCTAAATTATTGTTTTTAACATTTTTTAAAGTCTTAATTATACACACTTAGGAAATTGAAAAACATGTGTATACACATTTGATTGCAGCGGGATTCAAGCGTTCATTGGACTGATTTCAAGAGGTGTGGGTTTGAATCCCGCTGGGTTTAATTTTTTATACGTTTTCTAAACATATTTTTTCATATTTATATATCAGTTAATGATATTTAAATATCAACATTATTTATTTTAGCTAACCTAGAGTCAAAACAGTACAGGCACAGTGCAACTTTAAAACCGACATTTCGTTCTTTATTAAATTTATAATCATTATAATGAACTCGATAAAAACAACTTTTAAATTTTTTCAAGAAAGAAATGTTTCTATAAAGTTTTTTGAGTTAACATTCATTCATACATTTTAGGTACGTACTTGTTTTTCTTATTATTTTTGAATAATAAAAAGAATATCAATTAATTTCAATGATAATCTAAAACGAACTAAGACGTTTATTTACTTATTTATATCGGAATGAGGTCATCCACCTTTTGGCAGACGAGCAATAATGCGATTTTAATATTTGGGTATGATGAACTTACATCCCCAAGGAAAGGTCAACGACATCAAATCTGGTATGAGTAACCTAATCGTTTATTCATAACATAAGTACTGTTATATTTTGGGTTATCTTTGGGAGTCTTGTAAATTAAAAATGTATAAGTCGTAGCTGAGTCAAAGTCTAATAATTTTATTCAAAATAAGAAGTTACAGGCTTCATCTGTTGAACGTAAAAAAAATTACCACCGGTTTACTAAAGCGCAAGACCTGAGAAGTACCGGCGCAAGAAACTCAGCGGGCTCTCTTTTTTTAAATCAATTTACAATTATATATTAGTGAAAATTTGAAATGGACTAGAGCGCATTTCGCTCCCAAGAATTTATAGAGTATGTCTGAAAGAGATGGTTCTGTGATCGAGGGAATGTTTCCATTTAAAATAGTTTCTCAATTGTTTCTGGGTAGTGAACATGGAGTTGAGTTCCGAGTCTCTATATTATATAATATCTATACGTCATCTTCCTTGAAATTGGAGACATGAATGAATGAAGTTAAGCGCATACGCGCCTTCAAAATCCTAATGCCATATAGAGATTTTAATCAAAAAAAATATATCTTCTTTTATCATAATTATAATTTGTAGTATTGTATTGTATTTGTAGTAGTTGTAATAGACACTAAAACTCACTACTGACACTAAAACGGTCTTACACTAAAACTCGAAAAAAAATCTAATAGACCAGAGCCTACGGAGTATGAAGTCAAACAAGCATTTTTAATTAAATCCGTTACTTACGATTTCTAAAGTATTCGAAGAACAAATTAAGAAAAACTTTAAAAACGGTCGTCTATTTATTACTTTTGATATTTCTAATAATGAAAGTAAATATAACTGATATAGCATTTATAAAGTAAATTGTGTCAAGAACATTTGATCATATTCGTCGCAAGGTCGTATTGTAGAACCGTCAATAATGTATAATTGTGTCATCGATTATTTGTATATGTGTTTGAAATTATTATAGAGAAATGGTTACCTTATATTTATTACCATAACATATAAAAAGCTTAACTAAAAGCAGTTTTTAATTAATTGATTTAATTTACTTTTGCTCTGGTATCTTCACTTTGCGCTCGTTTGAGCACCATAAAAAAAAACCAGGAACTCACCTATATTACCGTCAGGGCAACGTCCATACTATCGAGTAACTTACGAGTATACTGACATTTCAACCCCATTGTATTCAGCCAGATGCATCTCAATTCCGTATAAAATGTCATTATTAATTGCACATCCAATTTAATTGGATCCTAAATAATAACACTCTTCTTGCAAATATATTAATAAAACTACGGTAATTATTTTACTTGAATTCAAATCTTGTGCTGTTTGTCCCAAAATAATACTTAATTGTTATTTTTTTTGATCAACTAAGAGAATGAATAAAAGCTTCTATGCCTTCATGGATTACATATAAAATATTGTTCAAAATTTAAAAGCTTATGCGAAGAAAAGTGTAAAACTTTTAAGTTTTTTTTTAGCTTTATCCTTTTTCCATTTATTACCCTTTTTCCTTGAAATATTGCGTGTTGAGTGGCGGAACTCAATATATAAAGTATACACATTGAATATATAAAGTATACACCCGAAGTGCAAATCGAACCCACAACCAATCGTGTTTACTGTCAGACGCAGTCCCACTGCGCCACCATGGCATCGACTAGTTTAAAGTCATTCTACTATATTCAAACTAATATGCACTTGAAAAAAAATAATACAAGTTCTCTTTACTGCAGTTAAATAACAAGTAAAAACGCTATCGTTAAAAGTTAAATTTTTTTACTATATTTATTTAAATTAGGGATATATATATAAATGTATACAGATATATTGTCTAATGTGCAATTTGTATGCAATATGCTTATTAGATTACCCCCGGTAGTAATCAAACGTACCTACCTACCTACCTAGTGTGTGCTTTTAGTACCTACTAAAAGCACACACTAATCCAGTATGCACGATTAATTTATCATGGTAGTTAGTAATAAGTTAAATGTATCTATCTAAACACTACATCTTATTCATCCAGTCAGCCATATATACATCTTTCCTGCCATAATACCGACAGAGTGTAGTTAGTCAGATGTTTTCTACATAATCAATCAAAAACCGCATATTACTTTGGTTTTTTTTTTTAAATTATCTATATATATAATAAAAATGTAACTGATCGTTGTCTATATATGGAAGATATATGAGAAAAAATATTATTGGGACCATTTATCAATGTAATAGAACCCAAAATAATGCGTTTTCATTTTTTTTTCTCTTTGTGTGCTCGTGCAAGCAGATCTGAGTTTTGACTATTGTATTTTGGTAAACTTCACTTAACATTTAGTGTTAATTAATTTCAACCAGTTTATAAATAAAAAGTACCGACAATTTAAATTTTATTCAAATACAAAATTTCTATAAAATAACTGTTTTATGAAGTTGGCTGAAACTTAAATCATTTTCCTATACAGATATTGTTTGTAAATGATAATTATTATCACAATTCGACTAAATTATAATTATAAGCAGAGTTGGTGCGCAGGCAAAGCCGCGGGCAGGTCGCTAGTATGAACTATAACTTATAATAAACCAACAGTCCTTGAGAAAAGCTGCTGAGTCAACATTCAATGAAGAATCATGACAAAGACATATTTAGAAAACGTATAAAAATTTGAATTATACAGATTCATGAAGTTCACTAAAGAACTTCGTAAAACAACCCTTATATAGAGGGTGCTGTGATGATGTAAGTTTGGGGTGAACGAATACACACTCATATAATACCGGTTAGCCGGAACTCGATAACTCTATATTAGCATATTGCGTGCGACACCGGCCTTGGCTTGGGATACTCGATCTAATCAGATACAAAGTCAAGTTGACGGCAATGTCATGTACTAAGGTCGTTCCCTACCCAAAATGCGGAAGTATGAAAATGAAGGTTCGAAGCGATACTAACGGCATTTCGTTTTGGTATTGTGAAGAGTTTTAATATATATACTTTTTTAGTTAAGCACAAATGTGCAGC
This sequence comes from Podotricha telesiphe, assembly GCA_038994665.1. Taxonomy (NCBI): domain Eukaryota; kingdom Metazoa; phylum Arthropoda; class Insecta; order Lepidoptera; family Nymphalidae; genus Podotricha; species Podotricha telesiphe. The sequence goes on from JAOYRR010000327.1 coordinate 2,185,793, forward strand.
TATTTAATATTGCACACGATTGATTTCGCTAAGTACGTAGATCAATTAGAAATTAATTAATTCTTTTTCATTCAATATGCTGAGTTGTTTTTTAGTTCTTAATTGAATTATATGAACTCTGACAGTTTGTACAAAAAGGCTTTATATATTTCAGCAAAATGTCACTTGTTCAATGTTCACATCCATCTTTATTACAGATTGTATACAAAACTTATTATTATTTCCTCTCTGTTAAGCTCTAATTGGTTCTTTTATAGCATACGAATAAAACAGCTTCTCTATTAATGAGTAAGAGTTACTACATTCTGACTCTTAGCTTTTAATTAATATATCATAAAAAAGCCATCGTGGCGCAGTACGACCAGTTAGACGCGAGTGTTGGTTCGATTTTCACTATGGGGGGATTATATTTAAATTGTTTTAAATTCTATGCACTGGCAGGACTTCGCGGCGTTGACTTCCGCCATTCAACACGCAATGTCTCGACTTCGTTCAGAAAGTTGAGAACGGAGTGTTTTGACACTGGGTTCTCTCTACCTCCACTGCTAAAGCGTAAAAAAAAGAGATAATATATATTTACTGTGAAGACACACACACAAGGCATTACATAAAGGCAGATAGTCTGCGCAACACATCCTTGGATGTCAATCAAAGCGTATGAATTATAATTAACAAACTAATTTATACAACACCTAGGTATATTTATTTGTATAATTATATTAATCTATATGTAAGCAAGTAATTGATGATTGGACTCGTCAAGCTGACAAAAAACGAGAGACGTGACATAATGTATCGGGGTTTTTGTGGTTGTATTGCAAAAAGTAAGAAACCTGTTTAAAATTTGCATTATCGAATATTTTGAGTTTTTTTTATAGAAACTTGTTATTGCTACCAAAAATGTAATAATGTAAAAAGAAGCTATTGCTCGTACACTCAAGAATATTTGTTTTTTAACAACAATAAAAAATGTATTAATAAATCACAAATCAATTACTAAAATCCTATACTTACATTATTAACGTAATATATGAATTTAAGTCATGTATTGATTGATATAGGTGATATATCGCAATTTTACAATTTCGAAGAAGTGTGTTTAAAATTTGCGCCAAAATTACGACATCATAAGAAGGCATGTTTCATTTTAAGACATTTTTTTTTCGTAATGTTTTTCCCGCATAGCAGGGTGGTCAGAGAGAACCTAGTGTCAAGACACTCCGATCTTTCCTTTCCGTACGATATTGAGACTCTATGATATGATAAGGAACTCAACTACGCGCCGTGTCTTAGGTACCAGAATGAAAATATAATTCCCCGTAGCCAATCACGTTTACAGTCAGCCGCTGTCCCACTACGTCGCAATAGGCTTTTCAAAACTTTAAACTATTAAATATATTTATGTAATGTTAAAATAGGAAAAGAAATTTAATATATTAAATTTTAAATGAATTTAATATCCTAATATATATTATTCTTGTATTTTATTATACTGAATATAACTTTTTTCGCAGTGATATCAAAATTCAATTTATGTATAGAACAAATACACTTTAAACTACACACAATTTCAATTGTAGATGGCATAAATTTAGAAGTAGTTTCTGTGGCTCTTAATTCATCAAGAAAGGAAACTAAAACGACCATTATAAATAAGACGGAGTAGCTAAGAACCAGAACTGATGCGGGTTCCATAATTGCAAGTGATTTAGAGAATCATCTTAGTGGTTACTTAATGTTAAATGGTAACGACACAGTAGATTGTGATGACAATTGTAAACTTAAGAGACGATTAGAGCGCGCTTAAATTTCAAATATAATATTACTAGCTGATGCCGCAACTTATCCGCGTAGTAATAATTATCTCTATGCCAAATTTAAAGCATGTAGCAAAAAAGAACATTCATAGAAAGAGGCCTGAGAATTTCCTAATCCGACCCTGTCGCAGAATCCATTATTTTCGGACGTGTAGGAACTAACTCCATGCCAAATGTTATTTGTGCGTCATATATATACAAGAACTATGAGTTTAATAAACTTTCTTAGAACTTTGAGTTTAATAAACTTTTTTTAGAAATGGAATTAGGATATTTTCACATAAATTAAAATATTTTACAGTACGTCTGAGTTTAGGATGAATGAACAATGGCTGGATAAATTTGCAGAAGTTTTACTGCAAGTTTAAAATAAACAAATTTCTACTGATGCTTTGTTATCTTTTGTTATCTTTACATTTTTTTTCTCGTGACTAAACCGCTCTAGGCATGAAGAATCAAGTTTTAAGACACTCCATTTTTCAATATAACTTGTTGAGTGGCGGAACTCAACGCCGAATTCCGTCTTACCAGAGCGGGGATATGAGAATTTACTTTAATATAAATACTCCCCCAATTGGGGATCGGACAGAAAATGTTTGTATCAGTATGGCCTCTATATAAACCAATTAACGGCCACATTTATCTTATAACCATATTAATAAAACTCACAAGAGCCTTAAATATTAAGTACAACATATAAAACCTTGTAACGTTACATATTTCATATAGCGTTTTAAAATAATAATGCAATAAACATTTTTATGTTACTACAAATTGAATAATTTACGCAACTCTCCATCATAAATCATAATATAAGGACCCTAGATTATTAATATTAGAGGAAGCGCCTGAATTGTGTATGTATGCTAGATCCATACGTTACATTGTGCACAGACTCCAGACTTCCAGAGAACACATTTTATGTAGTAACTTGTTCTTGCGAGCTGACTGGCAACCTATTTTAATTTTATTTTTACCCAGCGAAACTCCTCCGAATATTAGTAAAACATATATTGGTACACATAAAAATAACTGAAAGTGCATTAAAGAATTAGTAATAGTAATGAAGTTTTGAAGAATTGAAGAAAATTACTCTAATAGAAGACAATAGGGACCATTGTGACGCAGTGGTATAGAGTCTGATAGGAGGAGGATTGGGCATGAGGAAGGGATATATGTTAAATTACTTTCATTTTGTCTCTCTGGTATGAAGAAAGCGTGGCGTTGAGTTCCGCCACTCACACATCCACAGGCAGTCTCGAATTCGGGCAGAAAGTGGAAGTGCCTTTACAAATAGGTTCGATATGAAAAAATGGATAATAACCTATTATTGATTTTAATTTATATTCATTTCACTATTCATAATTTATAAGAAAATTAAAAAAAATATATAACAAATTTAAAAGAAAAATATAACAAATTTTTTTTATAACTTAATATTGATGCTAGGATGACCAGAACGATACATGAAACATTAAGTAGCAAGTAGGTATATATTTCACTGTTATACCGACACAGGAAATTACCCCCCAGGGCCACTATTAACCCCTTGATAGCGGATCACTAAAATGAGTAGCTTTACGTCAAGACCGACCATTTATGGTTTAAAATGTTTTTTATAAGTCTTCTATGTTAATAAATTCTTTGATTTTCACGATTATTACACATTTTGAAATGAAACTATTTTTAACCGGATTAATCGCGTATAATATTGGTATTCGAAAATACATTTTAGAACCCGACGTTTCGAATACTTTACAGTAGTCCATGTTCACAGGTAGAGTCTATAATGTATTTTCGAATTACAATATTATACGCGAGTAATCCGTTTAAAAATTGTTTCACTTCAATGTTATTTAACATCGGTGTTTACAAAAGCATTATACCTTAGACGTTTATTTTTCATTTTTAAAACTGATTCAAGACGCAACTCTTTTACAATGCCTCTGATTCAGGCGGAGTATGGAGAACGGAGTGTCTTGACACTAAGTTATACTGGGCTATGCGGAAAAAACCTGAAGCTGCAAATGCATCTTCAATTCATATATACCTATTTATATTTTTACTATTTTTGTATTTCGCCCTTACGTTACCTAAAGATAATATGTTCAAAGTGCATTATTATAAAAAACAAAATTATAAAATGAAAGTGTATCTAATAATACACATACTCGTTTATAGCTATGCTGAAATATTAACTTGCCTTAATCTTAACTCATAATAACGTAAGTTAAGTAAATAGTCTCCCAAATTACACTCTAAGGACATGAAAGCTCTAATAATCTCAGATATCCGAAAGCTTGTTAATAAGTCATTTAACTTATTAAGTGTTACTTAATGAGTTAATAAACGTAATGTTACATTATGTTGAAATGATAGGCTAATATAATAACATTAAATAAAAATATACGTATACAGCTATATATAAGGTAAAATTTCTTTATTTACGAAATTTTAAAAAAGCAGCTTCACGCTTTTTCTATAATTGCAGGGTTAGAGAGAACCTAGTGTCAAGACATTCTGTGCTTCAGTTTTCGCCCGAAAAGTGCGTGTTGAGTAGCGGAACTTAAAGCCACACTTTGTCATAGGTACCAGAACAGAGATATCGAGTGGGCATTGAACCTACAACCAATCGTGTTTAGAATTAGACGATGTCACACTGCGCCAAAACGGAGATAAATTATTATCAAATTTTAATTTCTAATCTTTTGCTTTACAAATGATTATGTCTTTTTGTTAAGATTACTTAAAAAAAAAATTAATTTAAAAAAATGGCCGATTTCGAGACATTCCGTGTTGACCCCTCAACACGGTATCGACTCCACGCTGGGTTTTGTTGAAATGTAATTTTAATAGTAAAATAAATAAAATGTTTATTTCAGTTTCACATTTTCTTTGTTTACATACGAAGTACCTACCTAGTAAGTTACTAGTATTACTAGTAATATACTAGTAACTTACTATATACATCCATAACACTTTATACATTTCAAGAAATAATTATTCAGTATTATTATATTTTATTATTATAATTATTATTCATTGAATTATAAACTTTATTGGCTACAACAGAATCTGGTATCGCAAATATACTATTACATCCTCCTACATTCCTTGAAAAAGGCTGCAAGATAAAAAACCACGTGTCAATAATTTATTCTGGCCACATTCCATACTAACAAATCATCTATTGAATTGCGGGTAACAGTTAAATTATTAAATCGGTTCTTCTAAATTAGTCAAGTAGACTATAGTATAATCCTAGAAGTTAGCTCATACAAGCGCCAGTCATTAATATTCAATAAGAAGTCATTGACCTTACGTCTCACTTGCATCCGAGCTCGTGGTATCAATTTCATACATAGACGCAATTGCTGACAATGCTCCTTGTATAATTAACTCGGTTGGATTAATCCCAGAACCCTACGAATGTAAATTTTAAAGCTTTACTAAGTCAGTACGTAATGATAGAATGAATCATTATAAATTATATATTTTTTGTAATTATATTTATTACTTACAAATACTATTATCGTCGCCCAAATAGGTTACTGTATACGCGATTTATTGTGGGTTCGATTCCCAATAGGTAGAATTAGCTAATCAATGGAAAGAGAGTAGACAGCAGAGTCTCAATAAATAAGGAAAGCTAAAAGTGACGCGGGTTCGATTCCTGCTACGTTCAAATGTTTACACGTTTTCTAAAAATGATTTCGTTCCTAAGTGCAGCAAAATTTTAATTTAATATATAAATAAATATAAAAAAGGGTTTTTTTATTATCGGATCATTTAAAAATTGAACACTACCGTCTAGAATCTTTATACGTAAATACAAAGTTCGTGTATCAACAACAATAAAAGCTTTTGCATGTTACATTTTAGGTGTAAATGCGGAACGCGGCGTTCGACATCAGAATCCCAAAAGTGTTCACATTTTATTTTATTTATTTCTATCGTAATTTATTAAATAATAGATTAGATATAGCTTTTAAACGCTACTAAACGAAACGAAACTATGAATATAAACATAAAATTGTATGAATGTATATTTTTTATGTATTGTTTATTCGTAATATCACCAGTTATTTATATTTGTTTTTAAGTATTGTGTCATTTTTCATTATATTAGATATAAGTTGAGTTTTTTTCTCTCCATCCGAATCCAAAACATTGCATGTTGAGTGGCGGAGCTCAAGACAACACAAGTTCTTATAATCGAGTTTAAGCATTAAGTATAAAAGGATAGGCGTCCTTAGTGTAATATTCCGTGCTACGAACAAAAGCTTCACATCTAGGACAAGTCTCAAAACAACAGACGAGCTCATAAAATTGAATATTTACGTGTTACGGCGCACACCCTACTCAGGAATAAATTGGATGTCAAACAATGTATGTATATAAGCACTGAGAATTTAGCATGACTTGCGGTGTCCGAGTACAGTACACGATTTATAGTGGTGTATGGCAACATTGCGTGACAATAAGTAATAGTAAAGTCTCTACTGGCTCGTTTCCACGCTAAGTTCTATGATAAAACATCTTTAAACTCACAACGCAGCTTATAGGAAGGAATTTATATTGAAATTGTCTTAGGTGCCAGAGCGAAGATATGTAAATATGTTATACACAAGCATTCCCACGAGTGGTATTCGAACTAGCAATCGATCCCGTATATCGCAGTCAGATGCTGTTCCACTGCGCCATAATGGTCTTAAGCTTATCAATCGATTCAATAAAAATAATAAAGTACAATCTAAGCGTACGAATATTGATAAAGACCTAAATGTTGTATATTTTATAAAGGTATATAAAAAAAACTGAAATTTTGCTGTATTTTGCTGTTCACTTAGTATTTACAATTTCAAACAAAGACAACAAAAGCTGAATATAAAAAGATCCTGAACGGGTCAGTCGTAAAGTTGGTAACAATCGTAAAACTAACGTGTGATTGTGATACTAGGACCCAAACATTTTGATGAAAGAAATGTTTTATAGCTGTGAGGTAATGGCACGAAAATGCTACTTTAAAATTTACTTTTGTATTTTTGCAAACTAACTCTCTGTAAAAATTAATTATTATAGTAGGTAATTAAGTATCTGTGGCGAAGCGTCCAGATAACACGAATCCCACCTGCTTATATTTTGAGAATTATAATAAATAAATTATTAATTAATATAATATATAAAAAGTACGCGAGGCAACTAAGAAATCGTTGGCGGTAGTTTGATAATAATTGTATCAAATGAAAGAGACAAATGCCACCTCAGTCTACCTGTGACCACGGACTACTGTAAAGTGTTCGAAACGTCGGGTTCTAAAATGTATTTTCGAATACCAATATTATACGCGATTAAACCGGTTAAAAAATAGTTTCATTTCGTGAAAATCAAAGAAGTTAATAATTATATATTAATTTAACTCTTTTTACGTTCTCGTTTATTCATTTTTATAAGAGTTTGGTATTTTATCACTAGATATCATTTCAATTATAAATCATCAAAAATAATTCAGTTAGTTATCCATTACAAATAATTTACTATGCTAATAACGTTGGTAAACTAAACGAAATATCTATATTATCATCCAGGGATCCTAGATGTTGAATATATTCTTCTTAACGCCGGCTTGCATCTACAAAAACTTCACAATTCGCCACCACTGTCACTAACTTATACTAACTTATTTTTTATTCGCACACTAAGGAAATTGAAAAAGACATACTTCAACGATTGTTCGTAGAATAATCTTTGGGTAGCAGAAATAAGTCAAAATCGGTCTACAGAGATGCTAACAACAAATATAAGTTGTAATAAGCGTATAAGAATTCCAACGTAGTTGGATGTAGGACGGATGGCTTGGCTTAGCGGTCAGAGCACTTGAACGGTTTTCAAAAGGCGCAGGTTCAAATCCCGTTGCTTTAAATTTTTTATACGTTTTCTAAATATGTCTTTTTCAATATACGAGTACTTACTTGTTTAACGGATTGTCAGGTGCAAAAAAACACACAGTACCCATTTTAACTTAAATTACAAATTGTAGCACTAAGTATAACAGTATTAGGTCCATTATTTTTTTAAATATTTTACTTATCAATCAATAGTTATAGCTTAATCATACAATTTGAATTAACTTAAAAATGACAGTTAATTTGTCATATTATTATTCAAATATAAATTATTTTAATTTCTCAGTTCCGGTTACGCACTATCAATATCAAGCGGAGAACGGAATGTCTTGACACTTTCAGCCTTGCTATACAAGAAAAAACGCGAAGTTAAAAAAATGTACACACACGCATAGCATATATGGTAGAAATCCTTAGGACACTTATTTGCTTAGTCATATACCAACAGTAGTCTAATCTATAGAAGTGGTAAATTATTAAGGCCACTTCAACAAGAAACTTAAGGCATAAAAGGCACTTTCCAGTAACTATTCAGTTATACAAAATTCCATACATAAACATATGTGAAATGGGAACTATATCGTAAGGCCTTGTGGCTGATGACATTAATTAATTAGATTCACTTAATTACGACGCTCCTAATTTATTATGTTAAACAGCCCTGCATACTTATCGTTGAAGGTTTGTCTTTGTCCTAACAACCTTTCATAAACCTTATAAATTTACTTCTCGGAAATTGCTTAAATTATACACTAAACGACGGTTTCAGATATTAATTAGGAAAAATATAAAAAATCCAAATGGACTGGACTTTTAAAAAACATATATTTAGAAAACGTATAGAAATTTTAACGCAGCGGGATTTGAAAACCGTTCAGGCGCTCTGACAGCTGAGCTATGCGGTTTACAAGAGGCGCGGGTTAAAATTTTTATACGTTTTCTAAATATGTCTTTTTCAATTTCCTTAGTGTGGGAATAACACTTTAAAAAATGTTAACAAAATATATATTTAATAAATAGCATTCTCTCTTGCCAGACGATTGTGCGTAGAATAATCTTTGGGTAGCAGAAATTTGTAAAAATCTCTCTGCAGAGATGCTAACAACAAATATAAGTTGTAATAAGCGTGTGTGAATAATACACGCTAAAGTTAAATAGTACTGGACTTTTGTTGCTTGAATTCTGGACGAGGTGTCTCGTCATTTTTGTTATTATGTTGGCGCACAGATTTTAGTATTAAATTATACTTAATTTAGCGTCATCTATTACAGTTCATTAAATTATTTATGGTGGTATCTATAATGTAACGCTAGTCTAGTCTTTTTTAGGATCAATGAATGGTACGGAAGGCTTTAAGAATGTTTGATGGATTCCCGATTGAACAGGTAACGTTGAGCTGCGGTATTGTTCCGTTATCAGGCGGGACGCCTTGTCCCTGTCACTTCTAACGTAAGTTTATTAAGTGTTAGATAGAGAGGAGCTCGGGCAGTGAGGTGAATGCATTTTAAAGGAGCTCCTTAAGGTTTAAACCTACACTTGGGCCACAAGTCCCAGGCACTCCTCAAAGTTTCTCTCCCTGCAATCGCGATGGGTCTGGTGCCCCTAGTGGTCAGTATCACTCGCGTACTGACGAATTAGTGTGTACTGTGTAATGTCTGACTAGGCATACTCTCCCATTTCTCCCATTCCTGTCCCATTGATTGATTGAAAGTGTATTTTTAAAAGTTTCATTCATTGAATATAGTTTCTTTCAGTATTCAGTTCTCAGTCAGGCTTTAATTAGTAATTTACAAATATGATAAAAAATTATGTTTCTATATTATATAACACTAAATCGATTGGATATTAATCGATAATAATAATAATCGTTTTAATACGTGAAGGAAAATCTGCCAAGAAAAATAAATACGATAAAATTGAAAAAAAACTGAATGTTATTTCCACAAATTACAAAAACTTGGGCCTCTAGTATTTGTAATTTTACTTATGGACGTAAATTATTCAGGAACAATGAGGTATGATAATATAACACACCGGCTGTTTTAATTACTTTTGCCGTTTTGCCCATCAATTTATTATTTAAGTGGATACATGCGTCAATCTAATATTCCCGACTGCCCTTTTTAGGTAAGGAAACTTGTATTGAAAATGCAAAAATTAAAATATTAATTATTGTTGAATATATGAATATTAAATATTTCGCACATCGTTTGAGTTTATGATTAATACACGCTCCACTCTTTTTACCGCATCCCACAAATTCCTACCACCACCATCGCGTATATGGCTTCATAGATAGAGATTTTTTTAAATTATGTGTATAATATATTATAACAGAAGTTTTGCCTAGTTTGGTATAGGATAGCCATATGAGTTGATAATTTATCTTTTATAACAAGTATATAATGAATATGTTAACCGGTAACTTAACATTTCAATTGAATGAAATTATTACTTTTAAGGCAACTTGTAATGCTAATGAAAACAGACGTACGACGGCAACACTAATACACTATAAAGGTTTAGCGTAAATTTATACCTATAGTATATGAATAACTATTTAAGGTTTTATGAGTTCATATTTATATTATATATAGGTTACTTTGACAAAAAGTCTTGTTCGTAAACTTATTATATATACTTAATTATTACACTTAGTTATAATACACTAAATTATTAATAAATTTACAGGCATTAGAATGTTATTTGTAGGTACCTATGAATATAGATTTTTCTTCTAACAAAAGAAGACGGTATTTTGATATCATATAGTGCGTAGGTGAGAAGTAAATTATATAGCAAATATAATATTGCTGTTTGGTAATTGGAAAAATCGATCGAAATCTATACAAAAAATATTTTTCCTTGAGCTAATCAGAATTTTTTCCCGCATGCGCCGAAAAGTGCGACAACCATAAAAATGCCTTAAATTATAGCCCAATATTTAGGCATAAAAATAAAAAATAAACCTTAAAGATATTGTAATAACCACGAGCCAACAAACTCTCTAACTTTTTTGTCAAATGTCTCCATACTTTAGGTACGTCTATAAAGCACAGATGTGCATTAATAATAACAGTTGTTCACTTGTAAAACAAGTAGTTTTTCAAATGTAAAACTTATGTTATTGGGAAAAGCACATTTATTAGAAACTAACGCATTAGCTCCATCATATGTCCGTCGTGGCGCAGCGGAACACCGTCTGACTATAAACGCTTTTGATTGTGGGTTGGATTCCGATCTACAACTCCGCCACTCAACACGCAATGTCTCGATTTCGGGCGTAAAGTAGAGAACGGAGTATATTGACACCAGGTCTCTAACTATATTGCTATGAGGGTAAAAAAGTGAAGCTACACTTGGCATCTCTTATATATTTAGTAATACTATACTAAACCTTTTATAACCTTTTCTACGTTAATTTCTTTAAATTTGAAACAGCTTAGTGTTTGATGTTTTTCTATTGTACAATTACATAATTATGTAGAAGTTGTAAAATTTTATTATACTAGACTTCTTACCACAATTAATACAATTACTAAATTGTATATATACAAGCTTCACCATAGACTGGCTTCCAAAAATCTTACATTGAATGCCAGCCACTTGCCATTAATTTTTTTTTCTTTTTTATTTATCAATAAAGTTTATAGTGCAACACTGCCAAGCTAAGATGCGGTGTCGCCGGCTAACTTTGAAAGTGGCTACTCGTTCGCAAAGTCTAGACATCAACAAACTTATTCACTTAGGCGGACAAATTTAGCTGCAAGTTGACATGTTGCTGGCCGTTATTTCTTTATAATACATATTTACAAGATAACAATCTATATAACATAACAAGTTGCAGCCCGTTACTTTGTTTGCGTGGACTGTAAAATCTTTTTTTACCCGTTCCTTTTCCTCTAGGAACCTAAATATTATATGTCAGTTTTATACACGCACATACTTTTGGCTACATTTTGGCTATGTGTCAGAACCGTTACGTAAAAGTTTGATATACATAAATAAATAATTGTAAATTTTATTTTACATATAATTAAAAAAAATGTAACAAAAAAATATTAATATATAATGAATTTGATGAATTACAAATTACAAGTTTTCCTATACTAATACATCTTCATATTCAGTTACAGTTCTCATAGTAAACTAAGTAATATAATAATGTTCTCAGAAACATCTAATCGGGTTATAAGACGTGAAACTTCAGATTGTTGAAGTTTTTCCTTGACATGGCTTGCCTGCTTCATATTACTCAATGTCCTTTAATTGTACAAAGACATTATAACAAAAGTACAATAAAATTCGAATTCTGCTGAAACATTTAGCTTCACGTCTATTCCCGTCTAGGCAGAGAACCTAATACATCCAATTCATTCGCCCTAATTCAGAACATTGTGTGCTCAATGGCAAAACTCAACGCCACGGTTTGTTTTGTCACTAGAGGGTGGTAGTAAAACAAAATAAATATAATCAGTGCCTTAAGTGAGCATCGAACCGACAATCATCTCGTATACAGTCAGACGCTGTCACAATGCGCCACGATCAATATATATCATCTATTTTAATCTATATCAGAAGGATTCGTTACTTTGACTCTAACATATACGAGTATGCTGGAGATTAACACTTGTCATTTAATTTTAGTTGCATCAACCCGTAATGTACATACTATCAACTAAATTCGAAACGCTTTAAGAAATATATTAGCATAAATAGTTTCGTTGATAAAATCTCTAAGCACATTCCTAAGAGCTTATTTATATGCGGCTATTTCCTGGCCCAACTAAAGGGGTGGAGCTTAGAGGTTGGCAATTAGCCATAAATTTTGTTAAATTATGCCTTCGAAAAGCTATGGTTGAAGAAAATTCGTTAATAAAAAAGAATTGAGTAAAAAGCTAACTGACGTATATTTTTTTAAAAATCTATAAAATTTTTATTGTATATTTACTTGTTCTCTTATTATATATTAAAAACAGCGTGAAGCTGCTTTCTTTGATGTGTAATTCAGTTCAGCTTCACGTTTTTTCCCGCATAGCAGCATTGTCAAAGAATACCTAGTGTAAAGACAATCTGTTCTAGTATTTTTTTAATTCTACGATTAACTTCGTTAGATTAAACCGTGAAAGCTAAGTATCCTCTACAGAATTCACAAGAACAGTATAGCAGCCTTTAATTATATTTTATTAATAATATTAAAACATACAATCTAAAAAAATTTAAATGTATTTTTTTTACTATTTCTTACCGTACAGAATAAATAAAGAAAACCTAATACGCCATACTTTAGCCTATTTAGTAAATTCTTTACTTATTTTACATTGACATTACGTCCTTAGTTTGATCGATATGCTGTGTTATTTCATATAAAAAGCAACACGCTCTTCCTGCATAGCCGGGTAAGACAGAGTGAACCCAGTCTCAAGACACTCCGCCCTCCACTATCCGCCCGATTCTATATCAAAACGGTTTCGAACCAACACTCATGACGTTTAGTGAAACACGTTCACACTGCGCTACAATGGCGATTTCATCATAAAATAATATTTGAAGTATATAGCATATATAAATTATTTCAAATTATAGCGTGTAACTAAACCGCTTGTCTCATTTTGGTCCTGCTCATTGGCCTTTCTCTAGAGAAGACTTTCATTTATCGGACACTGAGCAAAAAAAAATACCTAGATCATTAAAACTTTTCTTAGAAATACACAACGGCGCTGCTCTACATATCAAAGCGCATTTGCCCATCGATTATTCTTTAAAAACCCATCGCCATGACAATCACTAGTCTGAATAAATACCATCTATTTCGATAGTCTTGCTCAGAATCAATTCAAGCATGAATACTTTAATGTAAAAATTATCGTTTCTTTCAATGTCCTCTATTATATTGGTTATTCCTTCCACATCCTAAAATCGTTATCCTCCAATGGAGACTTTTCTCTTAAATTACAACATTTCCTTATAGATTAAATATTATAAATACCATAATTGTAGTATATATAATAATAATGTATAAGACAAAAAAATACTTAGCATTCCGTAGATACAGCGTGCCCATCGGGAGGAGCTTAGAACAGTGCCTGGGAGTTGCGACACAAGGGCTGTAGACTTTAGGAGCCGATTTAAAAAGTTAATTAACGCTTTCCTCCATCGTCCAAGCTCCTCTCGTTACCTATACACTAATTAACTATATATAATACTAATTTGTGTATAATATAATTGATAAATGTAATATTTGAACTCTGAGGAATTTCTTACCTATAAATGTCTGACATAAGCGTGATTGGTGGAGGGTTCGATTCCCAGTCTGAGGAATGATTATTTTTAGAATATTTTTATTTCTCCGCTCTGCTGCTCCTAAGAAGAAAGAACTTGCCGTTGCGTTCCGCCACTTTGATAGCAATGTCTTGGATTCATGTGGAAAGTGGAAAACAGCATGTCTTGACCTTAGGTTCTCTTTGACCCTAATACGCGGGGGAAAACGAGAAGCTGCTAATAATCATAAATGTTAGCTTAGTTAGGTAACAAAAGAGAATAATCTAATAATTCAAGAAAAACTAACAAAAGGTACGGATTACGTGTAAGAAGCGATAAAAAATTTGCATTATTTATCTCTAGAAAATGGAAATTCGCAATGTCACGCTATTGACCTCGGTAAAGCGGAAGACGTTAGGTACGGCATTCGTAAGATGCTCGAGTTTCATACACTGAAATATAATATATTCTGTATTTGTATCAAGCATCAGTATCTAACTAAATATCATTTATTGGTTTTTATATTTTAATATTCTTTATTAAATTATTATATGTACATACATATATGTATACATTTTTTAATACATTCCTTACATAGACTTTGTGGGACTAAAATATCCTATGTGTAAAAATATTTGTTATATATTACCTCTATATATAGATGTTTTCTCATACTATATATGTCATATGCCTTTGATTATGTCAACAAATACTTAGTACCCCAAAAAAGTACGGAGTGTTAAGAATATAGTGATTTATCACTAAATTGTTTCAATAGAGACTTAACAATTAAAATAAAATTAGCTTTAACGTTTGAAAACGGCAATAAACGCACACTTTTGGACCAAGAAACATATATAACACTTACCATATCTTATTTTCTATTAATACAGTAAATAAATTTATTCAGATGATTATTTTTCTATTTCTTCTTTTATCACATAGCAGTTTAGACAGAGACTTGAATGGCACTCCAGGTTCCTATTTCCCCTAGAATTCAAGACATTACATTGTTGAGTGGCGGAACTCAACGTCGCAACGTTAATGTCTCCAGAAAAGAGAAATGCAAAATAATTTAAATACAATCAGTCTCCCGAGTGTTCATCGAACCCACACAACCATCTAGACGCTGTCCCACTGCGCCATAATAGTCGATATACAAATAAAATTTAAAAAAAAACAAAATCTTTAAGCTATTTCAGTTAAGAAATTATATAAATTTGAAACGGTAACAAGTCTGTACCAAGGACAGCCGCGCCTATGCCTTGACCAGCGGAATCAGGACGGGTACAGGTGCAGCTGTACAATTTGTTTTGTTAGTTTATTTTTATATAAGCTTAAGCTTCAATATATGCAAATGCATTATTTTCTAGAAAATATTTCGATTTAATAAATATATCATGACCTAGTTTTGAACCATTTGCGGTATGACGTGAAGTAAGATATATAGGTGATATAAACTAAGCTATAAATTTATTTGTTTTTAATTACATAATTAAATATTGAGTGTTTGTCTTGATAAAGATTGCTTTACTACTGTCAGGGAGTATTTGTTATAAAACAGCATTTGAATATGTCAATTCTGCAATATATTATAAGGACATATTAATACTTAAATTCACATGCATTTCTATTACAAGAGTACCTAAATTTATTTAAATTTTAACATTTCAGAATGTATTACAAGTTAACGAGCTTAATTTTTATGTTGCTGAAAACTTCGCCCTATCGTTTTTTATTATCACAACGAGGAGCAATTTCGGAGCAAATATTTTTTGCGAAGATTCTAGAATAGAGGTCGGGCAGGCGGAAAATGAGATGAAATTGAATCTACGTCCCCGCTGATATAAATTAGGGTTGGGCTTAGTGACATTTTTCATGATGTTTATCAAACAATATTGTATATATTTTGTGAATACTGTACACGATGGGATTTTATTTAGTAAATATTATAAACATATAGTTTTCTGTTATAGGTAAGAAAAAAACTAAACCGGGGAAATGAAACTATTTAAATATAAACATTCCAATTCCAATAAAATACGAAATCGTAACCCATAAATTATTCTCCATCAAATTATTATCAACTGTGCCAATTCCATATTATAAATAATAATAGTTATATTATAATTATTCATAACTTACAAATTTCTTCATTTTGTACAATACATTTTTATATTTCAACAGAAAAACGATTCAAATAAAGTAATTTCATTCTAAACTCAATATCTTAATCTACTTGTATAACATCAATAATTCAAATTTTACAAACATTTACAAACATTTTACTAATCATCAACGCATTATTTCTAGGAAAATTACCTAGCATGACATATAACGTTTCCTTTCGCTCACTCATGTTTAATTCAAAGCTGTTTAACGTATTGCCACCATAATACTAGAAAGCCAGTTATCATAACTGACCCGATACACTCTATTTAGTTGACTGACTTTATACAGAGTGTGCCGTATACTTGTAAAAATAAAATATTACTTATTTTTAACATTTTTTAAATTGTTTTTCGCACACTTAGGAAATTGAAAAAGACATATTCAGAAAACGTAAATGTCTTTTTGTATGTTTTTTTTTAATATTACTTGTTTATAAGCAGCTTTACGCTTTTTCCCGCATAGCACGGTAGTCAGAGAGAACCTAGGGGACTAAACAAAAATAAAACACTTCGTTCTTGACTTTCCGCAAAAATGAAAATAATTAAACTATGATCATTCACTCACAGTGGGAATGAAATGTACAACCAATCGTGTTTAAAGACAGATGCTGTCACACTGCGCCAATATGACCTCTAAACAATTAATTCTGAATACATAGAAGTTTAAGAAATTAAGGAAAATGTTATCCTAATGTTATTAATACAAGTGGGTTGAGGATAAAAACACCTCAAATTCTGCAGAACAAAACATATTATGTAGTTTACCATTGATATATTGAAATAAAATTTAAAAAAGTTATAAATAAAAAAAAATAAAAAAACTTACAAGTGGCTACCATGAAGACAACTTAAAAAAACTCGTGCCAAAAAATAATACGCGAAACATTCAGCTCCTGTAAACAAAAAAAAAAAAATAAAAATAACAAAAAAACCAAAATAGAAAATATATACTTCTTGATAGATATAATATTAACATACATATATTTATAATCTAAGCCAATTTAAAATACACTTTTTCTTTTAACAATCCTAGATTTCTTACAAAACCTTCTATGGGTTTATTTCGTAACGCGCGTCACATTATTCAAATAGTCTGGATTAAGCCTTACAAGTGTGGAAACAAGTGTAAGTAGTTTTCTTGGTCATGTAAGTTATCACCTTAAGACTACTTAGCGAATAGATTTATAGACGATAAGTTTTCTCACGAGAAAGGAACTTGATTGACATAAAAGTCATAAATACGTCTTCGTAGCTTTAATAGATTGTTCAATAAGCTTTTTTGTGCAATAAATAATATAACATTAAAATAAAATTAGCAATAAATATTAAGATGTTACATAAATAATTTGAAATGATATATATTTTTTGGATGATGATGGATGGCCCTATAAGAATAAAAAAGAGTTAATCATTTTAGAACAGCTTTAGCTTTAGCATTGAGTAATAAGTTATCGTGTTAGATATGCAAATACAGTAGAAACATTAAAATCGTCACCTTTAAATTAAAACGTGAAAAAAATGTTTATTTTTAAGAAAATTATGCGAACGGAGGAGTATTAATTCGGCTTATTTTAAATATTTTTTTACATTTTGAAAGTGTTATTTGAAAAACAAACCGAGCGCTCTGACCGCTAAGCCATGCCATACCAGCCGTAAAGAAATGGTTTCCAAGAGGCGCGGGTCCAAATCCCGCTGTGATAAAAATTTTATACCTTTTTCTAAAAAATCGCTTTCCTTTAGGTTTTTGGTCGGTGCTTTTACATCATTTTCATAAAATAAAAGATTAAAAAAAATATATATTAAAAAAATAGATACAAATTGCTGAGGCAGCACATATTTTAGGTCAACAAGACTACTAGCTTAAATCAAAGCGTAACGTGGAGCCGTGAACTAAATTGTTGGCTACGGTGCATGACAGTTATTTCCTAGCGTTATATTTAAATCCTTTTATCTACTCCCGTCCGGATGCCGTAAAAAGGGATCGCGCCACATGCACGTTCAGACTCCCAGTACGAGTATTGTCGAGAAACCATACTTATTTTTAAAGGATTTTTGAAGGAATAAAACAGTTTACAGGGTATGTATGTAGCTTTGGTATTTATATATATTTATAAATTTTGTTGAATTAAAAAAATTGATATTTATAAATAATTGGTTTTCCGGCTTTAATGAAAATATGTGTTATATTTTCATAAATTATAGTATTTTTTATAAGAATATTTATTTGTACACAAATTACACATATAAACACATAAATTAAATTATCTTATCAGTAAAATATTGTGCTTATGTACAACATAAGCCATTTTATTTCGGAAGTTCCATCCTTTATTTCGGAAGTCAAAAATCATAGTCCCTTTCGTTATCCACAATCGGAAACAATACGTTTTGAGGGTTGATAAAAACTAATGCTCCGTATCAGTTCGTTATACATATCCTGTGACGGGATTTCGGTCCCATATTATTATTAGATAAAGCCCATAGTGGCACAGTGGACCAGCGTCGGACTGTAAATGAGGTGGATTGTGATTCAATCCCCACTCGAAGGATTAATTATATTTAAATCATTCATTCGGCCGGTCTGGTAAGACAAGGCGCGGGGCGATTTCCGCCATTCAATAAGCATTGTCTCGAATTCGAGCGGAAAGTAGAGAATGGAGTGTCTAGACCAGGGTTGCACAGACTTATTAAGACTAGGGGCCACTCGGGCAAATCATGAACTGATGGCGGGCCGGCCGCCAGAAGTATAGGTAATTAAAGACAATAAATAACTGATAATAATTTATAAAAAACTTTTTGGTTTTATTCTGGAATAGAATTCAATATTTTTCGAATGTACGAGAGTATTATTTTTGCTGAAGGCAGGCCACCAGTATTCGACCGGCGGGCCGCATGCAGCCCGCGGACCGCGGTCTGTGCATCTATGGTCTAGACAATAGATTCTCTCAGACTGCCCTGCAATGTGGGAATAAGGAAGCAGTTATGTGATAGTATTATTAGATAGAGGCAGACCATCAAGTGCACTTATTGTAAGCAATTGTTATTTTAGTACTTTTGGGGATTTTATATACGAGTCGTTAAAAGCATGTTTGTGCCTTTTTGTTTAAAGTTTATTTTATATTAACAGGGTACTAAAATTCTACTAATGCAGAAAGATGTAATATACCTGATACATTTATAACTGTTGAATCACAAATCCGGAATTATAAATATATTAATATTCCATACAGTAATATAATCTTCCTGCTGCGTTTAAAATTATATTTTTAAATGACATTTCCCCACAAAACATGTAGCATAGAGTAAAAAATAATAATTCTACAAAGTATGAAAACTCACTAGAATCCAAATGAGATTTATAAGATAAAAAAAAGAAATCTTACATATTGTTAGGTATTGTTTATTTAAATAAATATGTAGTTAGTCCAGCTTATGAGGAAACTATGATATTTTATTTATTGTTTGTTTTGTATCGTATACTTCTATATTACATGTTATTTTCCTTATTATATTTTACTATTTCAATGTAAATTACTTAAACCTTATAGCCTCAAAATCCAATACACCGTTAGCTCATCAGAAAGAGAACTTCACAAGAGAATCTTAGCTTTCTAATATTTTTTCAACGCACTTGTTAGATTTTGATAAATTAAATAATTGTAAAAAATATATAATTAAATAATTGTAATGTAATTAATCCTAGTGTAATGTGTAATGAGGACTACCTCATAGCATCATTTAGTAGGCGCTTGCCTACTATAAAATATATGTCTTACAATAATTCATAATTGACACAATTGAATTGCATATTAAAGTATATATATAATAGACTGGCCTTTACCCGCGGCTTCGCTCGAGTCGATAATGAGAAATAACAATAATATCATCATAAAAGACACATGAATACGTTGTACATGAAGTCTCATACCGTTACATAATCGACGGCCACCTAAATTTCGCACAAGCATGGCTGGAACAGACATATTTAGAAAACGTATAAACAATTTTAAACGCTGCGGGATATTAACCCGCGCCTCTTGAGAACCGTTCAAGCGCTCTGACCGCTAAGCCATGCGTTGTACATCCACAAAATTTTTATACGTTTTCTAAATATGTCTTTTTCAATTTTCTTAGTGTGGAAATAACACTAAAAAAATGTTAGTTAACAAAAAATGGCTGCCCTGACGCGTAAATATTGATCTTTACATACATTGTCTTGTAAATATGAATAAATTGCTTGCAATCATTTCTGAATGACTGTACAAAAATCTTCTATAAGTATCACACAGCCCTTAGCATCACTTTCCAACTGCCCATCTCCAATTTTTAATAATGTTTCAGCATAGCTTCCAGCGTCAACGTCACTGTACAGATGCACCTTCGTATTCGTTGTAAGACTGAACTTTGTTACCTTGTTCCATAGAGGAGACGAATTGAGGCAATCTTTAATTTCGTATTGGTGTACTCTTCTAAACTACTGGTAACATTTGACGAAAGTCAGCAGGCAGTAAAACAATCACCCCTCCCATAATATCGGTACTGTTGCGCAAATCCTGGAGCGTTCTATTGAATACTTCTACAACTTTTTTGTGCACCATAGTTCTTTCATCCTGCGCTATTGATGGGCTACTTATTAAAAATAAGTAAATTTCTGAGACGCTAGTTATCATATACATGAATTGACAAACTCAAATTATAAATACATATAATATTGATTTTAAAAAACCTTTTTAAAATAATCGTTTAATATATATGTAAATATATATCATAATATTTAAATCGAAACATTTAATAATAATTCGGATATGTTTAAAATTTTGTCTCATCACAAAGCGCATTTTAAAGCGGTGTCTGCATTTTGACCGGTTTCAAGTTATAAATACCATGGATTAAAGTCCAGTGAGTCATTAGGAAGAGGTAAAAATACTTTGATGCTGTACAGGACAGCAAATGCAGGTGGAGACTATAAAGATTATTGGGATATTCACTTTGATCGTTTAACAGTCTTTATGTGCAAGATGCAAAACAAAATAAATAAACCATTTTGTAGGTATATAAATAATTGTTAATAAATGTAACTGGTTTTTGTTTCCACCTCAACACTTTTTCTCGTATTAGCAGAGAACATAGCATAAAGATATTGTCTACATGTGACCACGGACTACTGTAAAGTGTTCGAAACGTCGGGTTCTAAAAATGTATTTTCGAATACCAAAATTATACGCGATTAATCCGGTTAAAATAGTTTCGTTTCAAAATGTTCTCCAATTATCGCTTAAATTCGGAATGTTGCGTGTTGGGTGGCGAAACTCAACGAAGCGTTTTATCATGGCGAGGAAATGAAACTGTCCCTCGACTCCACGACATTAGTATATCGACGTCGTCAAAAACAATTGACTGCACACAGTGGTATTTGGTTACAATTCAGTTTCCTCTTCTGGTTATAAGTCTATATTATAATCTTGATCTAGGCAAACAGAGAGTGGCGTTGAGTTACCGTAAATTAGCAATGCTTTTGATGGAGTGTGAATGCTGTGTGTTTTGTGATATGTATATTGGTAGCCGTTTCAAGTGGTATCGAAACCGCATTTTATATAACGATAGCGCCGCATACGCCATTAAATATTCACAAACCGATCTAATAACCGTTGAGTCTTAAACGGTTATGTCTGAGCAGGTTTTTGTATAATAATAATAAATATCTATAGACATAAATAATGGGTATCGAATTCAAAAAGTACACCAAACTTAGGATGTCCGGAGGTTGTTAGCAAAATCGAATATGCCAGGATATAAAACCATGTCTAAAAGATATCAATATAAAAAAAATATATATTATTACTGTAACTTCTTATTCTAGGTATAACAGAATTTCAGTACCAAATAAGGCGTTTTATTATAAGTCTATAGAAATATAATAAAACGCCTTATGATTCAACTCAATCGACGGAGTTTCAATAATTATTCTTCTTTATATAATAAATCTGTCGTACATTATTTTTATTCTATCTTACCACATAATTTAAATAAAAAAATATTCACTATACCGCTATGACGATAGTCGTTGGAAATATACCAACTTATTTGAATTTAGGAATAAATAACACTTTGCAAAAACGGAATAAAATTGTAAAATCTTGCACGTGCGTGAGAATATTTAATTTTCTATAACCGTCTCGGTTCCGGTGCCTGAGTACTAATGCACTGGGAGTGTGAATATTATTTGTAAATATATAAAACAATAGATATTTATATTTCTAACACGAATAAAGTACAGGATTATATTTAAAGCTAATAAGTATCTAATCTGTATCATGTTGTTATATAAATGCCATCCGCCTTACAAATAACAGTTGCGAACATTCAATCGATTTTCCTCGTTTTAATTTGTTGCAGAGTACAGAATACGCTTGAAATTCGTTTTCTTACGCATCGATTTAGAATTTCGAATATTATATTAGTTTTCTCCTTTCAAATACATCGTTGAATTTCAATATCAAAAATTAGAATTTTTGTTTGAATTCAATAATTATATACTTATGTTCTTACTTGTGTAGTAGGCACTAAATATATATTTTTATTTCTGCCTGTCTCATTTTGGGTTGTACGTTTACTGGAAAAAAAACGCCATATTTTTGGACAAGCAAGCCTAAAGTGAGCAAGGTATAAATTAAAAAAATATATCTTTAATATACGATGTGATACCAAAAAATATATCTTTAATATACGATGTGATACCACTTTTTCACAACAAAATATTTCTATGAAAATGGTTTCTTAAGTATATTTCTTCTTACTTTCAGGAAATATAAAATATATATATATTTAATAGCTGACGTATATAAGAGCGTATTTTTAACGAATTCTATTCAGAAAGCAATTATCTTTGAATGTTTGCAACCCTGAAGTAATTTTCATTCAAGTCAGTGTGTGAGAGTTCTTTTTATTCAATTTATAATTAATTTAATTCTAAAGCTTAGGCTCTTAGTGGTCGCTGTGTAGGTTTACATGTTTTATAATTAGCGTCCATACCAGCAAAATATGTTTCTTAAACTAAAAGACGCTTTAAATATTGTCAGTGATCCGGACACGTGTGCATATTTTCATTTGAATTAGTCGAAACAACGTTACAAGATTTTCTTTTATTATATTGATATTATTATACGTTGGTACTGAAATAATCAGCCAATGCGAAATATTTCTAAAACGAAAATGAATTATTAGCTGTTCGACGGATCTAAAATACACATATATGATGAGATGAGAATATACCTTCCCTCCTTACATACTGTATTATGTACAAAACTCAAACTGCAGTTTGGTGCGCAGCTAGTATATAGTAGCTATATTGAATATTATTATATTTCACTAATATACTGTATAGTTTGGTAATCACAATAACTTTTAGAGAGTTAAAGAGATATTGTACAATTTACTCATTTTTACAACCATTTCGAAATTTTTATCTTTTCAAACTATAAATTACTTGAACGTATAACCACCGGGCAACCACGCGGGCACATTAATTGCTCTACCACTGCGCCACAATTAATATTAAGTAATAAATTTAAGTACCAGTAATAATTTGTTTCTGTTATGGTCGGTAAGCAGTCATTGAATGGGACATGAGCAAATCATTTCACTTGACTTTCGAGAGTGGAGTAAAACCGTGAGACTATTATTACAATAACTAAAAACTGCTACCACACGGTTATTACTCATTAAGAATAGGAATAATGGAGGCTATGTCTCAACAAAAAAATATTCTACATCACTGTTAGTTGTAAGCTATACTATTTTACACTAACAAAAACATTAAATAAGACGTTAAAAAAATATTGCAATCTAAGCTAAAGTGGTTCTCGCTTCAGAGGAAAAATATTACAAAATTAATAAAAGCTTAGATGCTTTCCAAGAGGCGCGGATTCGAGTTCCGTTACGTTAAAAAGTTTCTGTTTTTTCATATCTTAAGTGTGTGAATAACACTTTAAAAATAGTAAAATAGCTATATATATATGGATGTTAAAATAGCTATATGTTTTTTGGATAGAATACAATGTTATATATAATCTAATTTCAGTACAGTTTTTATGTTACCACGTTTCAAAAACGTCAGTGTTTTTGTTTTGAAATTGAAAAATTGATACATGTTTATAGACATTACATGTTCCAAGGCAAAGACCAACGAAAAATAGTGTCCAACAAAGTAGAACAAAGAAATCTATATTTTATTTGAAAATTACAACACTTCTGTAAACATTTTTTTTAAAGTGTTATTCGCACACTTAGGAAATTGAAAAAGACATATTATGAAAACCGTTCAAGAGGCGCGGGTTCAAATTCCGCTGCGTTCAAATTTTTATACGTTTTCTAAATATGTCTTTTTTCAATTACAACACTATTTATTCGTTAAAATACAATTTTTACTTAAAAAGGTGTTTCATGTGTACAATGAATAACTTGTACTCATAACATGGTATTCCCATTTCTATGACAACAGTTTAGTAAAACATAAGAGCTCGATAATTATTGCGTGGACTTAGCGCGAGGTCGTGACTACCACCAGCTTTAGAAATTTATTTTTAACTTTTCTTTAAGAAACTTACCACAGTTTTGTATTTCAACTCAAATAGTTAATTATTGTATATCTATAGGCAACAATATTATTATTAGTCAAGTCTTGGTTACATTTTCTATTACATTTAAATGTCCTTAAAACAAAAAAGCTTAAAAATTAATGAAATATATAGAAAAATTTTTTGTTTTTTGTTTTCATATTCACATTTTTTCTGCATAGCAAGCTAGGCGGAGAGAATATAGTATCAATCACTGTATTTTTCACTTACTATTCGAATTTGAGCGATCGTGATCGCGCATACCAAAGAGTGGGTTTTCGAAACCACAACCAATTGCGTTTAGAGCTAGAGACTGTCCACTGTCAACTGCTTCAAATCAATATTAGGTTATGTAAAAATAATAATTGACTAGAGGTACAGTACATTGTTTGCGAATAACCAAATGTTGAGTCATTACACCCTCAACCTACACTGTGCGTGTTCATGCTAAACTAGCGTAATTGGCTATTCACATGGATTTATTGGAGTATTTCTTCGTACTCGTATTAGTTTACAAAAAAGCTTCTATATGCTTCTAGCTAATGGCGGATGCAAAAATAATTATCGTTTTCAGAAAAATAACAATTTCGGTGTAAAATTGGTTAAATCGACGTTTGCAATAGTTTTAAATTTTAAATCATCGAATGAACATAAATCTACCACCGCTGGCTCAAAAGACTGTTTTACTGAGAAGAGCCGCCAAGAATCTCAACAGTTGCTATTTTCAAATATACAAGTTACCAACTTGTATTAAATTCAAATTATATTACTTCCATACAATTTTATACTTTAAATAACCTTATATATATATATTTATAAATCATATAACGATGCCATTATTTCAAATAAATATCATAGCTACATATCATATGAACACATTCTTCAATTAATATATGAAAACAATCTAGATGAAACATAATAAGCGAATTCAAAGGCCGGGTCGCGGTAACAATGCCAGCGTCGAATTACGGTCACAACTCACAATCATATTATATGTGCAATGTGCATATATAGTTTGTATCAGATAGTATTACTGAATGCATTGCAATATATGAAATATTGATGCCTTATAATTAAAACGTATCTAGAACTCATTATAATACGAAAGGTCTCTATATATCTTTTCTATACTATAATTAATGTTTATAACTGTATAGAGCCTATTAAAGACCACCGTGGCGTCTAATTGTAAGTGCGATTGGTTGTGGGTTCGATAAATATTTTGGGAAATAACATATATTTAAATTATTCCAATTTCCCCGCTCTTTATTTTTATTAAAATTTATCATATGGCGTAGTAGATGTCTCTACTCATTAAATCTGAAGACCCAACCGAAGGTTCCTAGCTCCTGGTAGAGGTTTAATTCTTGCTTCGGTGCTATTTAAAATATTTAATAAATAGCATTGTATCTTGACGCACGAATCCTTAGGTAGCAGAAATTTGTAAAAATCTCTCTACAACGATGCTAACAACAAAAATAAGTTGATATAAGCGTGTTAGAATTTCGACGTGTCCGGATGTAGATCGCATGGCTTAACGGTCAGTGCGCTTGGAAGGTTTCGCGGAGACATGCGGGTTTGAATCCCGCTGCTTTCAAACTGTGAACTTTTGTATTGAATTTGAATAAACTGGTAATACTTACTATTTCTAGGAAATTTATTTTCTTATAATGTGTAAATAACACTTTAAAATATATTAAAGTAAAAGATTATTTTATTTTTAAAATATAAATATTTCCTTCTGTGGTTACATTAAGTATTATTTCAAGTACTCATCCAGCAATGTCGCAATATTGACGTAAAAAGAACAATTATTCACTCACGAGGCTCAATCACGATCTTGCACATATTTTATGGGTATTATTGCATTATTATACGTAAATATTATTTAAATGAACGTTTAATGTAATAACTATTGTTAAAAAGTATTAAAACAAGAGATTTTAATATTGTTCGAAATTAAGCTTAAAAACTAAGTACGTTTAAGTAAGCAAACCCTGAAGTGTTGATTATATCGTTCAATTTAATTGAGTTGATTAAACAAGGATATCACCAGTTTGTTATTCTGTTATGTTTGAACTGAAATTCAAAATGTACTTACTTCATACCCGTTTGTGTACAAACGATATCGATGTTGCTGTAATAGCTTTAGTGCAATCACATTTGATTATAGTACCAGTCTACAAGTTATATACTCGTAATTGAAAAACTTTAGACCTCTTTGAATGAAAAACTTTTGACCTATTTTTGTATGAAAACTATGCGAAAAGAATATTATGAAATTCTCATACTTATAAATCGAAAAGTAGCATAGGACAATATTTTTTTGTGATAATGCATTAGAATATATTAAATTAGTAGAATAAATATGAGTGAGAGCACTCACTAACGTAAATTTGACACACACTTTTGTCTAAAGCCATATACACGATTCTAAGGCAACGCAAATTATACGCATCAACGAGGTAAACTCGTATATCGTATATATTTTAATTTCTGGGTCAGTATCTTAATTTATTACTTTTTAACTAATAACGATTCTTCTAATATTCCAGTCTATGAAATTAAAAGAGTAATATATCCTTTTGATAAACTGTTCTCGCCTAATTACAAATATTGTATTTTTGGGACAAAATTGTTGGCAAAAGTGTAGTCAGTTAACACCTTTCTGTTATAATTTTTCTCTAAGTAATATTTTAAGTCAGGACAATCATGTGTAGAAACAGCTAGACAAATGCGTCCTATTTGCACCTACGACAGCTTCATTTACAATGACGAATATAAAAAAATGACAAAAGGAATCAAAAATGTAAAACTACTAGCTCTCGCTAAACATTTACGTAATATTTCGTTAATACGTGATAACTAATTGACCGATACGAAACCGGAATGGCCACCGTTATAACAGTTACAGATGATGCCAATTTGGATCATATTTTGAATTGATTTATATGGATATGTGTGGATATGTCGTCCGCAGCGTGTGTTAGTTGGTGAATAATTGGGGGGAAGTGACATGGGAGTATTGTAAACTATTTGCTACCCGAAACCCTGTTACTGGAGTGCTATATGAATATGTTATATGAACTTTACACACTCTAATACTGGGTTAATGTACGATAATGGAAATATTGTTATTTCTTGGATATTGTTTTTGATAGATATTTACAATTTATATGGTTTACAGTTGAGGCCATCGTAGCACTGTGGGACAACGCCTGACTATATTCGCTATTAGTTGTGGGTTCGTTTCCCACCCAGTAGAATGATCGTAATTTAATTATTTTCATTCCTCGCTCTGCTATGCGGTAAAAATGTAAAGCTGATAAAAGTTGTCTGGTAACTACAAAATCCTATGCCTAGTTTGAGATTAGTAATAGTGTGTAATACAAAGGCCATTTTAAGAAAGCTCTCCATTTCATACTTATTGATGAAGACAATTCTTTTTTGTGTTTTTAATATTTATTTATTAAGTTATTTCTTAATCTATAGCAGCTTCTAGTACTTTTTCTTATTATAGACTTTAAGTATTCCCAAAATTCATAGTTCTCTGTCTGCATAATTTTCGTAAAATGGAGTCGAAAGTTGTTCCAAGTTTTTTTTTTATTTAATCTATATAGAAAAAAATCAAATCATAAATAAGTATGACTATTTTATATAGAATTAAGCAAACCTAAAACATAGTTGCGTCAAAAGCAACTAGCGATTGTCTGTTACAAACTACAGTGAATCATTGTTGAATCACGTACCGGTTTCCATGTAAGTGTGGTGTTTGGCTTAGCGCTGAATGTAATATTATTGTACATGTATGCAAACGCCCGCCAGCACCTAAAACTATTCTACTTTGTTATATCAATTACATACATAAAAATAATATTTACTTTTGTAATAACACCAGTAGGTATCCAATGATGAAATTAAGTCAGCAATCGAAAAACGACGAATCGACATAACTTACAACAGTATAATCGGCGAGATGGAATCGTTTCAGAAGAGAGTCTCCACGATTTGGGTATGCTCTCTCGTCAAGTAAAAGACAGGTGATGGCAAGAAAAAAGTTATCAAATAGCGTCATATACAAAGTCTAGCTGACACTAGCCAACTTGGAGAGATTTACTACGAGATACGCAAGGTTATTGGCAACAACTATCGAGTTAGGATGCCATTTTGGTCACTATATAGCGAAATTTAGAAGATCTAACAACTAATGAGGATGAGCTAAAGCGTTGGGCGGAACACTACAATGTTTAGACGACCTCGGTTCGATGCCTCAACTCCCATTGGCTGGACCAAACTGGACCAGGTCTTATCATGCGACGAAGTTGTACTTGCCATTGGTCAACAGAAAAAGAAAGGGAGAGTTGGCAGTGATCTAATACCGGGAGAGATCTTCAAGTACGGGGGGGGATGGGGGGGGGGGGTAATATGCTGCATACATGTGTTTGGAAGCCGTTTATTCGCATGTGGGAGAAACGAATCCAAGCCGATTTAAAATTATCTCGTATCCACCATCTTTATAAGAACGATGATGACCGCTCTGTCTGTGATTCCTATCGAGGTATCTCTTTATTATCAGTTCCTAGAAAGATATTTGCTAGAGTTCTGCTAAACCGGTTAATGGTTTTGTCAGAAAGAATTTTACTCAAGACCCAGTTTGGCTTTGGAACTGTCCTCTGACTGAGGAACCTGTAAACCTATTTTTTGTTCTACGACACCTTCAGGAAAAAACTAGAGCGCAGAATGGCAACCTCTGCCTCTGTTTCGTTGATCTCGAGAAGGCATTTGACAGTGTTCCTCGTAAAGCCTCTGGATGGTGCTGGCGCAGCTGGAATGCACGGAGGAGTTTGTTGACGTCTTATATTTTTGCACGACGAAATGCAGTGCTATATTGCCGTACATAATGATCAAGCAGATGTCTCTCCCGTTACTTGCGGAGTAAAGCAGGAATGTGGTCTGGCACGCATAGAAGTGTATTTAATACGTCAACCCTGTTGGTGCGTCCACATATCACGTATGTAAGGCGAGAGGCTAGCAATCGCATCTTTTATTCTGAATTGCTGGATGTTAGACGAAAATGTAGCAGTCAATTTCTCAGATATAAAAATGTTCAGAAGAGGCACATGAAGAAGTGTAATATTGAGCCATCTCAATTGGAATGCTTGGCAGTACAGCGCTCCGAATGGCGCAGGCTTGTTCAAAATCAAGAAAGTAATTATATATATTATAAATAGTTCGTCTTATGCGGATTTAGGCTATAATAATCAATTTGTATAGTAATAATTTAAACTCACAATTTATATAGTTACTGTGGCTTTACTTACCATTATCAACAATATTTAAAATATTACTATCAATTTTTTTACTATAAATATTAACGTTTAATATTATATATTAACATTTATATTCATAAATTTGTGACAAAATAATATTGTATTGAGATTGAAAATGTTTTTTTTTATAATGAAGATATGAAATCTCCTTTGAGTGTAAACGAAGAAAATGATTTCTTAAAAATGCATATAGATAATTTAGTAAGTCCACTGTAAATGAAGCATGTATCTTCTTGTTTTGAATAAAATTATTTGTAATAGTTTGTAACTCCACTTGGCAACTCAGTTAACGTTTTTAATATTTTCATTATAATTACAAAGATATTTTGAAAAGTCTATTACAAAAAAAAAGTATTTAAATAGATGTTGATAAAATAATGTGTGTCGTATTCCGTAATATATCTACGAAATAAAAAAAAAACAGTAATTAATAACATTGTTTTTTTTATTTATTTCATGGGGACACGAAAGGAGTACATTAAAGCCCTTCTATATCTAGAATCACGACCTAACTTAGAACCCTTAGTGAATTTATATCCCAAGTTGAGAAATTTGACCTCTTTGTTATGCATTATAAGGAATGCTTAAATCGATCATTAGTAAAATGTTTTAAGTTCCTTTACAATCAAATTTATCAATTTCCAAAATACTTATTTATTCTTATTAATAACTAGTATTGTAAGTATTTACAGCATGTCTATGATTCAACGTATCACTTTGTAAATATTACTTACATATAGGTATAAAAAACTTAGTCATATGATTTGTAAAGAAGTACAAATAAATACGCCTAAAAGGCAGCTGCTTTATTAGAGAAGGTTTATATTTTAAAAAATCATTTTTATAAAACGCAAATATGTGAACGTAGCGGGACTTGAACCCAAACCTCTTGGAAACCGCCCAAGCGCTTTGATCAGTACGAGTTTTTATATGTTTAGTTTAACGTTTGACGTTGGACCTACTCCGTTGAATATTTTTTTAACTACACGCTGCTTCCCGCACTTCAACTCAACATTGCGCTTTGTCTTCCGAAGTAGAGAAATGAAAAAAATACAACTACTGCTTCGAGTGGGGATCGAACCCACAACCATCACAGTTAGCTAGCTAGCTAGTAGCTATGGACTTAAATTTTACTCATTTATATGATATACGTTTTCTAAAAATGTTTTTCTTATCATAAATACGATATCTAATTATAAGCGTAATTATTTCTTATTATAAAGCGTAATTACGCTTTCATAATATTTAAATAAACCTTTATTAAATATATTTTACAAATAAATATATGTTCAAGAAAGACAATATTTTTTGAATATTGTTATAAAATGTTCAAAGCATAAGCTCTTTTATCTTCTGAACAAAAGCGTAGACTTTCCACAATTGTCACTTTTCTTATAGAATAACAACTGTCATGATATATTTTTTACATAGTTTTAAGTCTAATCACATACTTTAAAATATTAATAGCATTAAAACAAATATACAGACAATATGTAACAAAAGGATTTTAGCTGCCATTGCTAGAAATGTAATTGAAGTCTGAAGAGCAACACATTGTCATATTAAAAATGAAATTCAATCTGCTGTAGTGCTATCATAACACAAAATGTCATACAAATTAAATTTCTGCTCCACGGACGTTTGCCTTTCTCGTGTGACATGTCTATATAGCGCGCGAGAAACTTTGGTTCCTTTTGTTGATAAAAACCATACGAAATAGAAGGGATATGAAATTTGAAATACTTGCAGATTAAATGCAGATACAAACTATATTATGTATATATTGCGTTATATAATAAAATAAATATCACACACACTACCACACACATTTGACATACACTTTTGTATAAAGTGTATTTCACTATGAAATGTAGTAGATTAAATTTAATTAGATCATTAATACGAAAGTACTAAAGCTCAAAGAAAAGAAAGTTATTTATGGATGCTATTTCATGAATGAAATGCGAAATGGTAATATCAGTTTTTATTTATATATAATTAAATATTAGATGAGATGTTACTGAAGTTACTAAGTTCTTCACGTTTTCACTCCAAAGATTAAAAAGAAAACAGACAATATAGGTCACATTTGTATGCTTTTTTACTGTTCCTTTTATTAATTTCTTTAAAGGACGTTATTATTATTTAAAAAGGATTATTCCGTCTACACAACAATGTGTATTGTTTGTTATATGTTTATATAATCTATGTCTATACATATAATGAAAATGAAACTGATCACTGTCTGTAAATGGAAAATATATGAAAAATATATTATTGGGGACATTTATCAATGTAATAGTTTTTTTTACAAAACAATGTTTTTTTTTCTTTTTGTTTAATTGTTTACACATTAATCTCAGAAACGGTTTAACTTATTTAAATGCAGTTTTGACTATTGTATTTGGTAAGCTTCTTTTAATATTTAGTTAATTTTATTTGAACCGGTCTGTACATAAAACAGTTACAACAATAAAAAAATTTTTCGCCAAAATTTGTTTTAAAATAACTGTTTTATTAAATTAAATGAAACATTAATCAATTCATTGTATAGATGTTCTCTGTAAATTATAGCTATTTTCATAATAGAACAAAATTTTAAATTTAAGTAAAGCTTGTGATTTAACTGAGAAAACTAAAGTAAACGGTTGAAAAAACTAAAAAAACTATATAGTTATGGCCTTTTGTTACTAAATAGTTGTACTTTTACACGCGGTAACGTCTATATGAAGTAACTAGTTTAAACATACCTAAGGAATACTAAGTTCTTTTCTCATACTAGACAAAAGGTTACGACCCCAATAAGAGAGGTAATTTTGCAGGTACGAGTATATAAACATCGTACAGGGTAAGGGCGACCGTTAGGGCGACTAACAGCTGTTCGCACACCTGCCGTACCGGCTGTGGGTACATCTTTAAATTTTTACGTTCCGTCGTATTTACTTAAGAGACGGGTCGAATTGTACTGGAAACTCAATCTTATTGACTTTTACTTCATTTAAAATAAGTTATATGTAAGTAGAAATAAGTTATATATAAGTATTATTAATTACTCTTAATACTATAAGTAATTAATAACTATAAGTAATATTAATAATTAATGTCTTTTGTCATATATGTATCAAGAACATGTCTAGAACATTTATAATTAAAAGTATAACAAACAGCATCTAGCTCCAATACTTTGCCTGCAACGTCTTGCAAAAGGAGAAAAACAGAAAACGAAAAGTGTCATATCAATAAGACTTGTTAATTTAACATTTGTTTTTGTGTTAATCGCACACTTAGGAAATTTAAAAAGACATATTTAGAAAACGTATAAAATTTTAATGCAGCGGGATTTGAACCCGTTTGAACTTGAACGGTTTTCAAGAGGCGCGGGTTCAAATCCCGCTGCGTTCAATTTTTTATACGTTTTCTAAATATGTATTTTTCAAAGATTTGTTAATTAGCTTGTTAAAGTTGACAAACGCGTACAAATAAAACATCTTGTATCTACAAAAATTAAGAATCTATATAAATTAATATATTTATTTTCATACAGACAGGACATTAATTTTACATATGAACTGCAAAAGACCCAAATTTAATACCGCCCGTATTAAATATCGTCCTATTCGTACTTCGATATATGTATATAATAGTATAGATATACTCTTATGACGGTTCGTCTCTTGGAATGTCGCGCTGTGAGAGCTCATAGTCATAACCTTCGTCTTCATTCCACATTCCTGGAATCCTAACTTCGGCTCGCACGTACTTAGTATGATATGAGAGGGCAAATCCATTAATTTCAATGTCACAATTTACACATATACTGTATGTATATTATTTTATTATTTTGAATACCTCGACTTACATATATAAAAAAAGAACTTTCTATTTTTTTATGTCAAATGCCGCAAAGGCAATATTAAGAATTTCGTAAGCTATTCACTTAAAATTAGTTTACTTTTCAATTTCTATTGAATTATTTATGTTAAAGCAACTAATTTTTTAATTCTGGTTTAAGGTTTTATCAAGATTCTTTCCAATGAAGATATAAAGAAATTAAATACTCCACTGACTTACAGCTAGGGTTACAAGCTAGGGTTACTTACAGCTAGGGTTACCATAACCCATCATCCCTATATAATTTTTTTTTTATTCATATTACGTTAATAATTGCATTATGATAATAGATTTGTTGATACTTTCCGGTAACTGATAATAGATTTGTTGATGACTTCCGTTACTTTCCGGAAGTACCACTGACTAATTATCCGTCATGTGAATTGTCACACTTAAAGATAAGAGCGCTACAATGAATGTATGTGTCATTTAAACACGATTTGTTAAGTAAAAAAATTATGTTTTCTTTTCTTTGTATTTACTTAAAAACAACAATATATATTATATATTTAGCGCTTTAAATTTATTTCTTTATTTAATTCAATTAATTTAGTGGCACTGGGTAGTGACTTTGGTATGGATGTAAGTTCAGTTTCTATTAACGGGAAATATTTATATTTAAAAATAAAATATATATAAGTAAATCCTTTTTTTTTAAGTATTAATTCCAAATTCAAAGTAATGTCGAGATTATTCAGAATTATTAAGCTTCTAAACTTCGTAAGGGTATCGAGTGACGAAGGTGATTTAAGGGAATATATAATGGAGTCACCCAATGGCTTAAGTTTTGGGCGACATTGACTTACGGAACATCTGTTACAGCAAATATCGACAAAGTTTACGCACTTCCCTGAACTTTCGTTCACAGTTGAATACTTACATATATATTGTATATACTTAAATACATATTTAAAAATACGCAATAACTTTAAATTATTAAAATAAACTACAAGATAGTAGAAAAATCGTTTTAACGACAAGACATTGCGTTCTCCACTTTACGCCAGAAATCGACACAGTGTGTTGAGTGGCGGAACTCAACGCCGCGCTTTGTCTGTTCGCTTTGTCTGTCGCTGTTGATATTAGAGCGGAAAATTAAAATAATTTAAATATAAGCATTCCCAGACAATATTGTTTTCATAATTTTGTAGTTTAAGTAAATAATTGTAAGTAGTAATTTTTAGTATTCTTAAATGTTTGTAAGTAGTATTTTTGCTTGACAATAAAAAATATTCGAACTAAATAGGTTAAAACACTTAAAAGATTTCTTTCTAAGAGATTCTGTTTCATTTTTTAATCTTGTTTTGTAGGAAACATTTTAATTGGTTTTATGTAACGGCGTTCTCAATTTCATATTTTAATTTTAAGCCCCTTAAAGTATAAGATATTTCTCGACGTTGGGTCCAGGCATTTTATGCGCCATTCAGTATCGACAAAAATGCAATGAATTTCGTAAAAACATATGAACGTCAATGAAAATATATATCTCCAATAGTTCCAATTTTTTTTAGAATTTCATGGATTCACTATGCGGTTACCGGGTCCATGTGAACGCTTAAAACGCCCCTTCAAAATGCGCGTTAACGCCTCCAATGTCCAAACTCCTCTCTTACCGTAACCAAATTAGACGTCCTAGTAATTCCGCCTTCGAAATACGTATAATATATAACGTAATATTTCAAATTATCATATCTGTTAACTCTACAATATTTTTTCATATAAAACAATATAGAACTCTTATTTCTATACAACTAAGTGAAGCCAATAATGTAGTTTTATTCTGGTATTCGAGTTCCGTACTTTGCATAAACTAACCATTGACGAAAACAGTAATCCACTACAATCAAATCTCTCTCTGCCTTTTCCTGTCCACTGCTGGACGTAGGCCTCCCCCAGGTCGCGCCAGAGGTCCTGGTCCTCCACCTTCCGCATCCAGCTCAACACGGCAACTTAATTCAGGTCGTCGGCCAGTCCACTTATTCTATTACACTCCTTGTTCCTTATATAAATAGATTTTTATCATGTGAATAAAAAGACACCTTGTTCTTGTAACTAACGAAATTATAACTGTATGTAAGGACTCTTTTTCATAGTCGTTATCTTCATTACTGACGAACGCATCCTTAACGCATTAATTCCACTTTGTTCGGTCTTCAGTTTCTCTCAGTGTAGTTGTTA
Organism: Podotricha telesiphe; assembly: GCA_038994665.1. Classification (NCBI taxonomy): domain Eukaryota; kingdom Metazoa; phylum Arthropoda; class Insecta; order Lepidoptera; family Nymphalidae; genus Podotricha; species Podotricha telesiphe. Next base: position 2,221,962 of record JAOYRR010000327.1, read on the forward strand.
TTGAGAGTCTGGTTGGAGAGGCTATCTGGTGAGACCAGCGGTAAGGCGGAGAACCGCAAGGGTCTTTTTCCGTTTGTCTTTTTAACCTTACCCGTCACAATAGGTTTTTCGAGGTTGTTGGTTGAATTTCCGCGGCCAAAGTGACCGAAGTATGCAATAACTCGATTATAGCACTATCGATTACAATCATAAGTCTTTTATTAACACGCCTTTTTTTATTAGCAAGCTTCAGCTGTGATTCTATATTTCAATAAATCAACATAAGAAAACAAAATTGAGCCACTCCGTGTCATTCGGTTTATTTAAAAAAAATTACGTTTCCGGTCTGATGACAATACAATATTTTCATAGCGTGAACCTCATGTCCAACCCAGGACGACGACAAAATGCCTGTTTGTTTGAGTTTCTTTCTTTAAACTTATGTAAATGACTTTTGTATTTTACATTTTATGTTACTAAAGCCTGGTTAGGATTCATGATTCTGTGTCGATATTTATACACACACATACTTATGTTACTAGAATTGAAAATATTTATTAAATGTACCTATAAAATAAATAAAATAAAATAAAGGGCCAGCTACTCACACAGTGATTTTAAATATTTTTTAAACTCAATGGCGATTGTCTCTCAATGTTTTCATTGAGAATTTCAATCATTTTTTTCAATTTCATACAATTTACTGTACTTACACGCGCATCAAAACAAAATCTCCCACGTAAGATTTCAATTACGAAAATTTAATTGGAGTTGCGATGCCTTTGAAACTATACCGTTCTAGAAACCACTTTGTGGTGTAAGTTTGTGGCGTGTTATTACGTTCTATATTTATATACTGTCTCTTAGATAGTAAATAACTGACAACTTTTAATTAACACGCTTTTATTAATTTCACCTGTATCTATATTCATATGTGTTTTACTAATATATTAATATATAAAAAATTGTAACACTTGTTTGACTTTTGTCATTAATTTTGATTTAAAAAATTGCACATGTGTCCGGATCTGACGACAATGCAATATTTTCAAAGTATCACCTTCTCATCACGGCGGCTAAGTTAAATATATTCATAATACTTGGCAGAAACTAAGTGAGTATATATATACAATCATTGGAAAAAAGGCCAAAGTTTTTAGGAACTTTTTCGTCTTTGAAAACACTCAATAAATATTCCACCGTCATACATAAAACTTGGCTACTTTACCATTCCGCACACATGATAGTTGTTACAGTCGTATTTTATACGCACCTACGGGTGAACCCTCAATGGATTCGTGGCAAGGTCGCCTTGTGTCCTTGGACCCGCTATGAGCCGTGACGGAAGATCGATTCATGTGCGAATGAATTTATTAAATTGATATACAAATTAAGGATACAATATACATTGAAAAAAAAAACGTTTGTAGAAAAAAAGTTGTTCTTTTTACGTGTACCAAATGAATTTGAGACTAATCAACAAATTGGAATTGAAATGATATAAATATTCATAAACCCACGTCCTCCAAAAATCAAGGTACTAAGTTAGTTCAGACATTAAAAGTAAGATACTAAGAAACGCTTTGATTTCTGCTGAAATAGAGACTAAATTCATTCATAAAGGTGACTAAATTCAATTCAAAAAATTGTAAAAAACAAATTTATTGTAAAAATTTGTTAAATAAAACATCTATCTACATTAAAACACAACGTCCTTATGTAGTTGATTTTATCAAGACACTACTACAAAGACGTAAAGGTCGTCGTTCCTTCAATAACTCTTCGCAAGTAAGCGAGTCTGAGATGTCTAAATGTTCTTTTAAATTTTGAACTAACCATAAAAAAAAGCAAATAAACACAAAATGATTTGTTGGGTTTCTTATATATTAAGCCGTGCATCGATAAGTTATGAGCTGTGACTAAATGTGACAGGTGTGAGCTTGAATTTCACTTATGGAGCTTTACACTGTCTCGTATAGCAGGGTATTCAAAGAGAGGCAGATCAGAGAACCCAGTGTTAAGAGACTCCCTTCTCCGCCAGTATCCGAGACATTAAATGTGAGGTGACGTCACTCAACGCTACATTTATTTTCTTTTTTTTTTATTCTACACACAAGGCAAACGAGCGTTCGGTTCACCTGATGGTAGCTAGCCTGAGGAGCTACAGCGATGTTGCCGACCTACCGCTACACGACAATAACGAAATGAAAATACTTTTAAAATGATCGTTCCCCCGACTGGACATTCAATACACAACCATCGTGTATATAATCGGAAGCGGCCCACAATTCCACTACAGCCTCTAAGTGTCAATAATATAATGATTTATCTGTGGGGTTTTGTCTATTCATCCTACAATACGCGGGAAGTGTGTTTTTGCATTTTGCATAATACAAAGTAACTTCTAACATAAAATATATAATATTGTAAATTTATTGTAATAAAAAATATATATAGTAATATTCTGTAGGATTAAATAAATAGGTAATATACAAAGAAAACATCAATAAATACAATTATATACCGGCATATAGGTTAAACATAATAATTATAAAATTATAACAATTAAGTAATTTAATAAAATATAATGTTTTATATATTTTTTAATTCATTAATCTCACAAATAAAAAAAAATACGTAAAATGCCATTTTATTCTTATCTCTTATAAATATAAGTTAATAGAGTACATAGAAGTTTATGTATAATGAGTTAATATGAAGTTGTCGACATCAATTAAATTACGCGATACATCTGCCCTAGCATCCTTCAAAATATATAAAAGCTGGTCGTGTAAAGAACATCGTCCATTAACTTCAATTAAATACGTTTAGTGTTTGGCGGAGAAGCGGCACATGTTGCAATTAGACCTTGCTTAATTAGTGTAGACTTTGAAAATAAAGTAATTATATTTACGCTTTATTTTGTGAGGAATAAGCTACGTATGTAATACAAGAATTGAAAGCATTATTTATTTTGATGAAGGTTAATCAATAAATAATAAAATAAATTTAAATTAAATTTAAATACGTACATGAGCTGGAGACATGGCACTCATTTAGAACACACTGGTAGATTATCCAGGATTCTAGCTCAATCATCGTAGAAGCTGTCATATTTTCCTCAATTAATAAAATGTATCACTGGATTCAATTAATTTTAAATGCCTTTTATTTCACTTCGGCCTTTCACTTAATAATTGTGTTAAATAATTGTAATTCACAAATTATAGTTTTTATGTTATTATTTTTTATTGCAATCTATAGTCTATCAACATGCGCTCGTACTCAATGTTTTGATACCGCCCACGTAGGTCAGTAGCTTAAGCTTTTATGAAATAATTCTATAAGCCTCTCCCTTCAACTGCTAGTATATTTATGTGCTGGCCGCCCCGGCCAGGAACAGATTTGCCTCTGAGTTGCCACTAACACAAAACACTTTTACCCGTTTTAGGTTATTCACCGAGTATAAAAATTCGTCTTGAAAGTATTTAATATTTATGTATATTAAGATAATCGACGGTATCCGCTTAAAAATGTTACAATTTCAGGTTTACTTCTGAAAAATTACAATACTCTTAACATTTTAATCCTAATCCTAATGATGTTAAGTTAGAAAAATATATTATATTATACTATTAAATATTTTTTGAATTATCAAACTGAAACGAAGTAAAATTTAGAACTAAAATTTCATAAAATTCCTTTAATATGGGAAATCTTTTCTACATGGCAATATTTTTTTCATAGAGAAGTGATGTTTATAGAGCGAAGTAAATTTTAACTAAAATGTCGATAAAAGCAAAATATTTTTTAAATACGAAATGAATTCAAATAATTTAAATTTACACCACATGTTTACTTTGTAAATATGAGACAAACTGGGTTCAAGGTATTTTCAATAAAATGGTATGGTTTTTAATATTTTATCGACTTATTTCACAAGTGTCATTGCTGTAAGTCTAAAACATCTGTTCTGTCTATGATTTTTCACTAGGGAATCGAACGTAGAAAGTGCTGTATTTGTAAATATTGTTAAATTGTAAATATTAGGAGTGAATCGTGTTATACGCTAAAAGTTTTTTTATTAGCGTATATAGACGGTGTTTTATGGATATATTTGGTTGTTGTAAATAAATTTAAACCCTTTAAGGTAAGAAATTTTAAGCTACGCGTAATATTTTTAACACCTGTTCATTTCCTCATGCAAAATACAACAATAAATAAATTTAGGGGCACATGAATTTATATTTTTTTATTTAATTAATTGATCTTAATATATATAGTAGACAATAAAAACTAAAAGCAGTTCCGTGTAACCTTGAGCTAAGAAGTGTCATCGTTAAAATCGGCAGCTGTGTTTAACAAAACATATTAAATATGTGCATTTTAATTAAGCACCATTTATCGTCTATGTATAATCGTCTATATAAAATTATAAAACAGACACTTTGTGCTGCCAAATCTATATAATTTGCATAAGTATACAAAAATAATACCTTTATAAATAGTAAAAAAGTAATGGTATCGAACAAAGAGTTTTTTTGTTTTAATAAATTGAAAGTATGTTTTTTTTTACTTTTTATATAAATAGTAGTAATATACTTTATTAATAATTAAAACAAAAAAAACTATAATGAATATTTTTAAACTATTTGTATTGAATATAATTTATATCAGGTTTAATGTAAATTCATTAAAATATTATCATAATTACTACAACCTGTTTAAATTCAAACAAATTTAATGAAAGATTGCCTTAGCTCATATATATAGTGTTGATTTCTTTTATTATTGAAACATTACATTTATCACTATAATATTTACTCTAACAGTAATATACATTAATTAATATGCCACCATTTAGCATTGATGTAAATCATGAACTTCATTAGTTTTATAACATTAAGTATATTATCAGTTATCAATAAATGTGTCACTTATGAGAATTTTATCACATTAGTCATACAAAAGTAGAACTACAAACAATTGATAGTATGAGAATTATTTGTACATAATCTAATTTACTTTGTTTGTTATTGTATTTTTTGTTAAGTAGTTTAGAAAATTTGTTTTGCAGCCTTCATAGATTTACTTTTAGACAGATTTTTTTTAAATTCTGCTGTCTAAATAAATTAACATATAATATTATCGACATGAGATCCATTCTCCAATTTCTGTCTGAACTCTATATATTGAGTGGTAAAACTCAACACTGTGCTTTATTTTAAAATCAGATTGGAGAAATTAAAATAGTTTAAATATATTCATTCCTCGGAGTCGGCTATTCCACACCTATCATGTTTGCATTTAGATGCTTACATACCATAGCCCTTACACTGTATTAAAATAAATATAGTAAATCCCCAATTTGGTATTAGATAATTGACAATTATTTTGTTAGTTCTTAATTCTCATCTATATATACTAGATAATTGTTTTTGTGTAAACATTACTTAAATTATACATGTATATATTCGTAAAATCATTACTAAGATTATATATAATACGATATGTCACATGTGTAACACAATAAGAAATAATGCTATGGGAAACTAAATATTTTTTTATGAGCCTGATGCTTTTTCCTGAATACCAGAGTCAAAGAGAACCTAGTGTCAAGACACTGTTCTCCACTTTCCACCCCAAATCGAAACATTGCATGTTGAGTGGCGGAACTCCTGGCGCTGCTCTATGTCTTAGATACCAGAGTGGAAAAATGAAAATATGTTAAATAAAATCATTCCCCCGAGTGGAAATGGAAACCAACACCAATCGTGTTTACAGTCGGACGCTATCCCGCTGCGACCCGACTGCGGCTTCTTCAAATTAAACATATATAATTATATTAAATTGTAAAAATACACTTCCAAGTTATATGCAACATTTCTACTTAATTCATATAAGTCAACTTTCTCTATACAAGTATTTATTAAGGCAAGTATGCAAGTTGTCATTTTGTATGCAAATCACGTATGATTGCCGAATATAAACACGTTGCGTAGACGGACGCTTAGCGGAACATTGGCACCATTGTTATGAGTTTGATATCTTATTGTAATCCTATACGTAATTGGAGCTAGAAAAATTAAACTTTATTTAAAAATAGTTCTGGCTAATTTAATTTTGGCATAGCAAATTGTTTTATCCGTTATTATATTTAAAATTTTGATTTAAAAATAAAAAATATTCAGTATAGGCAGGCCATCGTGGCGGAGTGCGACATTGTCTGATTGTCGCGAGTGGTCGGGTGTTCGATTCCCACTCGGTGGAATGATCATAATGTAATTATTTTATTTCTCTGTAACGGTGAACAAGACAAACTTGAATTCGGACTAAAAGTGGAGAAAGGAGTGTCTTGACACTAGGTTCTCTCTGACTACCCTGCTATGCGGGATAAAGCGGGAAAAGTGAAAAATATATATAGAAAAACATTCAGTCACGAATATGCCATGCAGATTATTACCGTACTTAATGTTTTGCATTTCTAGCTTCCAATAACCGCATAAGGCCCGAAGCGTGTGCTTTATCAGTCTTGCTATGTCCGATCCATAAATAACGCGGGCTAGTGTTTTTATACAAATTGTGTCTATTTTTAAATGACCATTCCGTAATAAGTAAATTAAAATAATGAATATGCACATCGAATTGATTTTCCATGAACTAATTGGTATTTACATTTTTTTTAATGTACAGGCAATTACTATTTATATTTTTCCCCCACTCAAAACTCTAGCGGAAAGTGGAGAACGGACTGTTTTTCCACTAAGTATTCTCTGCCTACCCTGTTTTGAGGGAACTGAAAACAAAAAGAAAAATAAATAATAAACCTATGCCTGATAGTTACGATGAGAAATAAAAAAAAAAAATTAGAATTTAGAATTTTCAATATAGTTTTTATCAGCTATTACCGGAAACTTTAGTGTTACAACAAAGTGGTACAACTGTGAAACAAAGAAACTCATGAATTGAATGGACTTCCATTTAAAAAATCCTTTATTTCGCTTACTTACTTTATCTAGTCGTGTGACCTCAGCAGCCTTATTAGTCTCGGATGTTCTTCCGGCTCTTGTAAATCGCATTGTACGCTTTTAAATAGATTTACTATTATTTCCTTCTTTAAAAAAATTATACAAATGTATTAAAAAGGGTATAAAATAAAAATAGACGCAATCATAGCGTATTCAGGACGTGCCTGATATTTGTGGCACATACAACAATATAATAGCTTCGATTTATATAGATTAGAAATGTGTGTAAAGGTACATTAGTGAATTTAGGGTTTGTTTTCCCAGTAAATGTTCAAAATTTTATATTTCTTTCAGACAATAAGTAAATTCACAAATATTATTAGTTATTCCTTTTTTTACATTAATCACTTCGGATACAAATTATAATTGTTTCAATCATGTGGCTTATGCTAGCAAAATATATTTTTCAAGTAACTTATTTAATTAGAAAAAGATCGACCATTAAAATGAAGCAGTAAATTCAAAACATTACTTTACCAGCGGAGGGATAGAAATAATTAAAATGTAATTATTCGTCCTGGATATCGAGCTCGCAACCAACACGCAATGACGGCGTCCAAAAATGTTTTAAAAGCAAGTAAATCCATTTAGCAAAGGTTTTTGATAAATCAACGATGTATATATAAAATATTTGATACTTGTCTTATTTACTTTAACGACAAGTAGACTAGCACGTATTTAGAACATAATTTGTCTGTACCTATATAAAATAGATTGCTCCAATACATAAAAAAAAATAATCGGCTTTACTTGATTACCATTCGCAAATAAATACGGCTTCTTCACTCCACTCGATCGAAAATGACTTCGGCTACAAAAGGTTCCGCCCTTGGCCTAAATAAGGCCTGAAGGTCTCGTATTGCGAAACTTAAATCAATCTTCTTAACACATTAAAATGTGTGATTTTGTAAAATAGTTTGTAAAATAGCTTTGTTGTTGAACTCTCGTTGTTTTTTTTTTTTTTTTTATTTTGCGCATTTAGAAAAGTCAGTAGATAGGACCTAGTGTTTAGATTTAAACACTGGTCGTAGGTAGACCTCAAAATGTGATGTTTGAATATTATTCCGAGTTGGATTCGAATCCACAACCATGCCTCGTGATGGAGTCAAAAACATAATATCAGTAATGTGAAACATAAATAAAAATATAATAAAGCAAATGTAAGATTTATTACTAAATAACAATCGTCCTATGTTTTTTGTTACTAAGCAGTCCTATCCTATATGATTATAAGGTGCCCATAACATCATCCAATAAGACAATAAGACCTTTGATTTTAGCGATTTTTACAGATTTTGAAATGAAACTATTTTAAACCGGATTAATCGTGTATATTTATAGTATTCGAAAATAAAAACATTTTAGAAAGCCCGACGTTTCGAACACTTTACAAGTAGTCCGTGGTCACAGGTAGACTATGTCAGTTGATACAATTATTATATCAAACTACCATTCTTTATTTGAGTATAGCCAATTGACATGATGCGTATCGAAATAATCCTAAGGAATTTCGTCTCGTCTTATACATCCAGTAACCTAAAAAAAAAAATCCACAAGCTTTTATAGTGATCTAATATTTTAAAACATCACATTGACTATTCGTGATTTTTCGATATTAAAATAGACTTTAACAAGTTATTTTTGGTCTTGCGTAGGCGAATTATGTCTCATCCTTGGAGACGTTTCGTCTCTTTCATTCGTCACTTTCCGTTTTGGCAACGGCGGTGGTAAACATTACGAGTGCCAAAATTTAAAAGGAAATAAAATGAAAATAACATATGAAAAACACCGGCCTATCTTTAGCACGACACATCACGTTCACGTTCCCTATAACCGTATTTGGTAAAAGCTACATAAGCTTGTTGCTCGTACTTTTGCTTTACCAGTTTTTTGGCTAGGAACTTTCTATAGTAATTATATTTTTTTAAGAGGCCATCGTGGCACTATGTGTTTGACTGTGAGCGCGGTCGTGGGTTTGATCCCTGTTCAAAGGAATTCATCATATGCTTTATTTTTAACATTTTTAAAAGCGTTATACACACACACACACACTTAGGAAATTGAAAAACATATATTTAGAAAACGTATAAAAATTTGAACGCAGCGAAATTTGAACCCGCGCCTCTTGTTATATGTTGAAGTTGGGGAAAAATATAGCTCTTGTTTTATTATTAAAATATTTTTTAACATTTTTTAAAGTGTTAATCGCACACTTAGGAAATTGAAAAAGACTATTTAGAAAACGAATAAAAATTTAAACGCAGCGGGATTTGAACCCGCGCCTCATGCGTTCGGTTGAACACTAGGATTTGTTTTCTAAATATGTATTTTTGTAGATTACATGTTTTTAACATTTTTTAAATTGTAAATCGCATATTTAGGAAAATTGAAAAACATATATTTAGAAAACGTATAAAAATTTGAACGCAGCGAAATTTGAACCCGCGCCTCTTGTTATATGTTGAAGTTGGGGAAAAAATATAGCTCTTGTTTTATTATTAAAATATTGTTATTTCTATTGAAAACGCTGACTTGTCTGAAGAAAAGAAATATCTAACGAATATATTTGTAATTGATACAGGGTCATCGCCATGGTGGTTGAAGCAAATCCCATTGTTGAAAACCGCTCGGATGGTAAGTACTTTGAAATATCCGATTATAAATGATTGCAAAAGCAGAGAAGCCATTGGGCTCGGTATGGTCAATTGGTTCACGAGCGGCATTTAGTGCCCATACAAAATCATAACTGCAAATGCAATGCAAATTATTTAGAAAAATAAATTACGCATTTAGTAATAAATTATTATTAATATAAGTAATAAGTTAATTTAAGTAATAAGTCAATATGCTGCTTGAAATCGAATATATTTATGGCATACATTCAATGCAATGGAAATTATAACAAAATATTGTTTAGATATAGAGGTCGAGATCAAACTTAGCTGGCGACCTTCGCATTCTTTAAATTTACTTTACGGCGAAATACAAAGACTTGTTGTATATTTAAAATTATTTAACAACAAAAATTTTGTTATTGAGATATTAGTCAATATAAAGTTATAAACAAATAAAGCTTTTTTAATTCGACAGTGCTATATTATAGGGTCATATCCATGGCGTCTTATCAATAATTTTTTGTTTAGTTCAATTCAATTATTGAATTAACATTTTATTTGTAAAAAGTTTAAGCACGGCGACATTTACACAATTCATAATTTACCTTATTTGTTCCGCAAAATTACTTAAAGTATACATTTTAATAACAAATATAATATATAACATATTGATAAAGGCAAGCATGTTTTATATAATTGAAGCTCCTTTATAAAACTGCAGAACATCTGGCGAAGTCATTCTATTCTTATTTGAGACAAATGCAAAAGAAAAGAATTTGTTGTTGAGTAACCTTGAGCTTTGTGTATGTGAATCGAAAACTCTCGTACTATTGAGTGCAATACATATACTTGTATTACGTTTTTTAATGTAGATTACATATTTTTTAACATTTTTTAAAGTGTTAATCGCACACTTAGGAAATTGAAAAAGACTATTTAGAAAAGGAATAATAATTTTAACGCAGCGGGATTTGAACCCGCGCCTCATGCGTTCGGTTGAACACATTGGGGTTAATTTTCTAAATATGTATTTTTGTAGATTACATGTTTTTAACATTTTTTAAATTGTAAATCGCACTTAGGAAAATTGAGAAACATATTTTTAGGAAAAGTATAAAAATTTGCAAAATCGCAGCTGGATGTAGAACGCGTGGCTTGGCGGTCAGAGCGCTTGGACGGTTTCCAAGAGGCGCGGGTTATACTCCCGCAGCGTAAATTTTTATACGTTTACTAATAAAATGCAATCTTTATGCTTTACGCAAGAAAATATAGTGTTTTGACACTCCGTTCTCGAAATGTGATGGCGAAATTAACTTTATAATTCATATCATACCTATATAAGATTTTTTTGGCATTCATTTGAATAACAATTTATTTGATAATAATTGTAATATCTGAAATAATCAACAATGAACCAGTTCCATTTATATATTAATTTAGCCCGTAACAGAAATAAAACGCATCCTACTTTCGCCCACGGAGAGTCGTTGCCCTAAATAATGTGTAACACCTAAAAATATCTAGAGCAGAATCATATTTCGTTTTTGTTAAAAGCGTTGAAACAAAACGATAACCATGCTTAAAAACAAACTGTAATGGGTAATAATTATATATATATATATTGATTTTATCAGCTTTATCCATATTTATATCATCATATGTAAGATAGTCTTGCAACGGTATTTTATCCAGTTTGGGGGCGCGGCGTTCGAATACAATATTTTCATAGCATGAACCTGATGTCGTTGCCAGGATTACGAGAAAATAATTTTAAGCGTGTAAGAAACAGCCTGCAATTACAAAACTTAAAAGTTAAAGCAATTCTTTTTATCGATTTTGTAGCTATAAGAGTGTCGCTGAACGCCCTCGTCTAGAAAATGGTCCTCATCAGCTTTCATTCAACATGTGAAACTGGTTTACAGTATAGGCATGTACGGATGATGAAACAAGCGGGGCAGTGTGTAATGCAACGTTACGCACAGTTCGCATTTTTGGTCATCATTTTGAGATTGAAATGTTGAATTTTTTGGTTGCTTTAGAACGGGATCAACAATGCCATCTCAGTCAAACCCAGAATCTTCAGCGAGTACCTTTTGATTGACTACAAAATTTATTATCGTTTGTGAAGCGCAATAAATGTGAGGCATGAGACTATATTGCTAGGGGGTATACCGCAAGAACCTAAGATCAAGAAGTGGGGAAGGGAGTGCCTTCCCCACTATCCTCCCGAAAACGAGACATTGTGTATTTAGTGGCGGAACTTAAGTATTAAATACCAATGAATGAAATTGATTTAAATACTATTCTTAGCGGAAATCGAATCGTCATTATTGTTTGCATAAATGTAATTGATCTGTTACAATTTGTGTTTGATCTGTAAATATAAACGCGTTAAGTTAATCGTATGTTAAAATATATTTTTAATTCTAATACTGAAATTGGAAAAAACTGTCTCATATGGGCTGATTATATTTAACTGTTCTAAACCTTTGTAATATTCAAATGCTCAATTCACCTAGAACCATTCAAGATAGATTTTTATTTAACGACGGTTAATATTAAAATTTCTTCACACCTTTGTGTATAAAATAAAGGTTTATATAATAACGTTTTTTACCCACTATAATGTTTTACGTGTACGACAAGTAAAGGTTTTTATAATATACTCAAGCCCGATGAAGCATACTCTATTCACATCAGACACATCCTGGCCGCGCTCCATTGGGTATATTGTCTATTATCAAAGGCCCCCCTAGTACACTCTACACAGTATGGTCTTGGTATTGTTTTTACCTTATAATAAATTGTTTTTTTGTTAAGAACTCGTTATTATAACAATCATTAGTAACTATGTGATTTCAAACATTATGTAAGTAGATTTCGTCGAACAGCCAATCAATATCACGCTCGCGAACATCTAAAATAATTTGTATTTAAATATAGTCAATTAATATAAGCTTTTTTAAGAAAACGTATAAAATTCTTACCGTATTGAAACCATCGCACCTTGGACGGTATTCTAAAATGTTTTTGACATTCTAAATGTGTGAATAACGCTTTAAAGATAATAAAAATAATTAATAAGCTATTAATCTAAATTATTTTATTAATACTTTAAATATAATAATGGGTTATTTGATTTATAATAAAATATATAAATCATTACAGGTCGCAATTTGTATATAAATATATTTTAAAGAACTGTGTATTTCTTAAGTACACAATTTAAGGCATTAAAAGTGTAGTGTACATTTATTATTTAAAATTGTTGCCAAATACTGTACTGTACTGAACTGTACTGAACTTATATGTAATTACGTCACTAATATTAATTGTAATTTTTTTTAAAAGATATTTGAAAGTTTCTAGACTAAATATATATTTCGATATGAATACTTTTTTATATTAGATTAAATAATAATTAATAGGCACATGACCTATTTAACAATATATGTTTATGGAGCGATTGGATTTGCCAATATAGAATGACGAGTGTTGGCACTGACGCGTGCCTATAATAATATTTTGAAGTCAAGCTTAAACAACGTGCCACGTAAAGGAAGAAGTTTCAAAATATTTTAAGACTGACCAATGCATATTATTGTGGATTTAAAATTTGCAAAGACAATTTTAAACACTTTAGTTTAAAAAAAAATGATATAATTAATTTTGTAAAATGTAAAAATATATATTACAATAGACTACTTTTTGATCTTTGAACTTTGGTTGTCGCCATTTTTGCATTATAATTTTTTTTTATATTCTTTAATTATGTAAATTTTTTGACGTTATCTAAATATACGTAACAATAATAAACGTATGAAATTGAAAATCCGTTTTGAGCAAACGTATAAAATATGAGCGCAGCGGGATTCGAACCCGCGCCTCTTGGAGACCGCCTGAGCACTCTGACCGCTAAGCCGTGCATACTACACATCCGGCTACGTTGAAATTCTTATACGCTTATTACAACTTATTTTTGTTGTTAGCATCTAAGAATTTATTTAGTAGGTAATATAAAAATCTCTACAGAGATTTGTCAACACAAGTTTTTTGATGTTTTACTATAGTATATATATGTAGATTAAGCAAAAAGTTTGCTTGTTCTTATAAATACTATTCACAATATTATATATTATTATTTTATTTTATATAAAAATACCTATAGTATTTGCAAAGTTAACAAGGAGTAGTGACACGACTGGATATACGAAATTCAACACCGAGTTTATGTTACAAATATGGCTATTACTGGATTTTTTTTTATATAATTTTATAAAAAGAAAAATTTATATAATTACATAACCCCTTACGTAAAGCTTGAGCCGTCCACCATTATTACTATGACGTTATTATCGATAACTCCATATATTATATAATTAAAATGTCTTGTTGTATTTTGAAATACCAATGACAATCTAGTAAGTGACACATGGTTGCCAGAAAAAAAAACCGTGCCGAGTGGTGAAACAATACATTTCGTCATTAGTTATTTGTCACTTTGTTACCAAACCAGGGAAAGGCCCATGTGTATAATGATTAATTATGTATATATTTTATAAATAAAAGCCATTTTAACTGGATTCGAACCCAGCCATATGTTTATGTCACATTAAAAAAGTCTAAGCTACAAAAGCTTTTACACGTTATTATTATTTTCTCAGACAGAGTCCACAGCTCGTCTTTGAGACCGAGGGCTGGTGGTGACGTTATTCCAGACCGCTCAGTGGGCACCCTCGACCTAAACATGTCGTATTCAGCGCCATCTAACTTGGTACTCACGCCGGCACCGGAGTGTAAGTGATAGTGTATTAAAATTTACGTATAAATGTTACTAATTTTGTAATCCGCTTCACACTATCCCGAATAGCAGGATAGGCATAAAGAAACTAGTGCAACTTTATCCTACTGGGGCAGGGAAATGAAAATTATTTATATTTAATCATTTCCCCGTGTGGGGATCGATCCCACAACCAATAGCAGTTAGAGTTAGACGCTGTCCTACTGTGCCACTATATCGTCACTTATTGCACTGTAATACTAATTAGAATTTTATGCTTTGCTTATTAGCGTTTAACTGGCATTTATGCCTTGTAATGTATGAAATACCCACTTTAAACTGTAATTGACAGCTCAGCTAAGTAAGCTATATTGTCTACAAACACATGTATTTACCATTTTTTTACATTTTTTCATAAAGTGTTATTCGCACACTAAGGAAATTGAAAAATACATATTTAGAAAACGTATAAAAATTTGAACGCAGCGGGATTTGAAAACCGCGCCTCTTGAAAACCGTTCAAGTTCAAGAAAACTTCTAAATATGTATTTTTTATGTATTTACCACTTTACATAACAAACTAAAGTGTCTATTGTTTTCTTATTTCGTTTGTTAAATTCGAAGGCCGCAAGCTCTCCAGGGGCATATCAAGAGCGACAGATAACGAAGGGCTCGTGTGGGCGTTACGAAGCAACACCGAGCCCGAACCTAACACTCTCACATCCGACCACATCCTGTTGCTGCCGGATATATCTGTATATCCTCCGGATTTCAGGTAAAAATTTATATTATTTTTACATAGAAAGCAAAATTAAGACTTACATATTTTAAATATAGCAGATGACCTATATACTATATAATAACTGTTGCCTGCGATTTTGTTCGCGAAATCTTCTAAATCTTATTTATTTTTAACGTTGTTAGTGTTTAAAGTTTTCTTAAGCTTTAAAGTAGGTAACTTACTTAAGTATTCGTCAAATTTCTAATCTAATTATGAAAAATATGGCTCTAAGCTCAAGTCTAGAATAAGGTAAAGTTACCTTAAGTTTTGTCAACCTAGTACTCCACTACCAGGTATTTTCCAATATTTTCAATTATTTTTAAATTGATTGACTCGTATCTTATAGCATTTTTAATTTAAAATACAAAATTGTGTTTGCAAATATTTTGTTCCAATAAAAACACATATTTGAACAACTTTAATAATTAAATCGAAAAAACACTAAGTGAGTGAGTTTTCACCAAATATGGCTATAAAATTGATCAAGGTTGATGACACAAATATGTAATAATTATGCGTAAGACAACGGCGTCACCCAGAATGAACTGTACAATAGGTATATGAAATGCGGATAATTGTTATAGAATTTCTAGACCATTACCATACTATTCGTATTAAAATATTAATGTTTGACTGTATCGCCTTATATGAAACGTTGAAAGAATGATACGAGGGGCGGTCTATGTATGTAAAGAGGAAATAGCATTACGTTTATTTTGAATGGTTTTTTACCACGGTGAAATTTTGAACAAAACTCTTTATCTATGGAACCATCTATGGCAAACGGGTCTAATATATTTGTAATTTGTAATGTTTCCGCTCGGAGATCCACGACTCAACTAGTACGGTCTCAAATTCAGACGGAATGTGGAGAATGGAGTGTTTTGACATTAGATTTTCTCTAATTATTCCGGTATGCGGAAATATTTCGCTTTCATTGAAAGAAAAATCAAATCAAAATGTAGTTACGTTGTATACATCTATGCTATTTAAATAAAATAGTAAACTAAAATTATTACAACTAAACAAATCATATCACAAGAATTTATGAAAAGATATGATAAGAAGATAATGGGTCATTCCATGGTCTCACTCTAAATGTATATATGTGTTTAATGATCCAAGAACACTTGTTTTTCTATAATAATGTTTGATTGTATACATTATTAGATAAGATCGTCACTGCTGAAATAAATTTTCGTGAAAATCTTATAATATGTAAACCATGTGTTTGATATATTTTTGTATAAAATGACGAATACATTACTTAAGTCTCAGTGCTACTAGTATGCTTAATTAAATTATATTAGTAAGTGGGCCATTAATCTTTAAAATAAATGTGATTAACTTGCTAAAGTCAACTTAAAAACAAATGATGAAGACATATTTAGAAAACGTATAAAAATTTTGAACGCTGCGAGATTTGAACCCGCGCCTCTTGAAAACCATTCAAGCGCTCTTACCGCTAAGCCATGCGTTCTACATCCAGCTACGTTGAAATTCTTATACGCTTATTACTGCCTTACTGCTTGTCTGCGTTCAATTTTTATACGTTTTCTAAATATGTCTTTTTCAATATCATTAGTATGCGAAAAACACTTTAATAAAAAAATTAAACAGATGATATTGCTCAATATTTGTGATAACTATTTTTGACTTTTTATAATACGATCGTATTAACTAACTAAAATATCCAAAATGAGCGACAATAAAAATAACTCATTTTAATTATTTTAGATTGTATGTGATTCAATTCGAATTTCTAAAATTCATTTCAAAGCTATATTTTAATATAAATTTTACTACGACTCGGTCTCCATGGTCTTACCTGCATTATGCAGGAAATTCACCATTATAGAAACAACGAAATACAAAACTTACATAATATTTCAATTATTTATAAACATAGTATAAGTTATGATCCTTTTGCGGTCTGTAATCTGTATTTGTATGAAATTATTTAATAATAATTATATAATTATCACTCTTTGATATACAAGTCCATTAAAGATACATTTTTTAAAGTGTTATTCACACACTTTGTAAAGTGTTATTCACACAATTTTACAAATTGAAAAGGATAGGTTTTGTTTTTAAAAATTGTTAGACTATATAGTCAAGTCACCGTGTTATTGCTTTGCTTTTGCTTTACTTTGCACGTGTCTCGGCAAAATGCCAATTCACCTCACATTACAGAGGGTCGTAAATTTCGGTCCGATACAAATCTAGCCTATTAAATGCTGTACACTACAATCTATATTGCGTTCTTTCGTTTTTCATGCGGATTATATAAAGAGAAACACGTTGACACGAGTTTTTTCTATGAGATATTCTTATCTGTGTGATTTAAATTTATGTATAAATTCTAAGAATAATGCCTTTGAACTGTTTTTGGCGACATTTTCCTTTTTTTTAAGTAATCAAGATTATTAATTGATTAAAAAGAAGTTCTTGACATCATCGTGGTGTAATGGAAACAGCGACAGATTATATTTAAATTATATTAATTTCATTCCACTCTGGTAAGGCAAAGTGCGGCGTTGAGTTCCGTTACTCAACACGCAAAAGTCTCCATTTCTAACGGAAAGTGGAGAACGGAGTGTCTGGAATGTTGGTACTAGGTTCACTTTGACTACCCTGCTATTAGGGTAGGCGTAAAGATGAAATAAAAAAAAAAGTAAAAATTCTCATAATATTTTTTTCACAAATTGCTAATCTTACGTATCTTTTGGTACCGAGCTAGTTCATTATTATAATAAAAGCGGTCCTTCGCGTACAAATGTTTGACGCTCCCCACATTTTCAGACATTGAACCTATCAACCTTTCACTCTTTGACCTTCAGTAATCGGAGCTTGGACTTCACGGTCATTACAATAGAAAATATAGTCACGCAAGTCTTTTCAGTATTTGCCAGCTTTATATTTTTGTATGAAACTCGCTAATGTGTTTGAAGCGATGCGTTGTAAGCAACAAAAGCAACAATGGGAACTAAAGTCAATGTCCTTCTATATATGTTACATTTGTAACACTTTATGAGTTAAACACGCATATTCTGTAGATAACTAGATTTTACTAAATTTTATAAAAATCCTAGTGCTACGGTGAGAACCTAGTGTCACGACACTCCATTCTTCGCTTTTTCTAAATTTGAAACATTGCGTGTGCGAGAGACGTAACACAATGTCGCGCTTTGCCTTGCCAGAGCGGAGAAATGAAAATAATTTAAATATAATCATTGTTACGAGTGAGAGTTTCGACTCACAACCTGTCGCCTTTGCAGTCGGACGCTGTACCACTGCGCTGAGATGGCATCTGTTAAATACTAAAACTTAGCTATAGCTGGAACTTACTGCTTTATATATTCAAATTTCGTTGGGTTTTTGTTAGAGTAATTTATATATTGTTTATAGATGAAATTCTTGGTCGATGTAAAACAATATTGATCGTCTTACATAAGGAAACGATTATTAATTAAAAATACTTTCAACTTCAAAAATTATTTATATTTAAAAAATGTAACCTAAGCTAAACTAAAAAACACTTCAACCTTGATTTTGATTATTCCTGTGTGAAGTAGTTTGATGTGGTCAAAATAGATTAGACTAGATTTATTGTATTTAATTGATGGTTTGTATAAAATAGTAAGTTCTATTAAAAACTGGTTAATTTTAACAGAGTAATATCCAGTTGTAGTTAACTCTAGATATCTAGATCTATTGATTTATTTTTTAAATTTATTTCTTTAGAGAAAACGCATTGTAACTAAGAACGAGTTTTGACTGTAACATACAATGTTTGTGCATTGTATGCAGAATGTGTGTAATGTTTTATATTAGTGCTTTGGAGCGTCACTCGTTTTCATCTATATCGGATTTCGTCGCAGTAGGTACCTAGCTGGTGGCTATTCATATTTTGTTTTGACCCAAAGTGATTGCGTGTCGAAAACCGTTTATAAGAAATTATTTAGTATTAGTATTTCTTTCATACTACATATAACCTCTAGCGCCTTTAATTACAGACCTTCGTTACTAAGCACGACGAAATTTGTTATACATAATTTTTATTTATGTCATCGATTTGTTAAATAAAAGAACGAAATTTTTTTACATACGCTTCGTTTGTATTCGCTTCTAAATTATGTTAAAGATTGTGAAATATATACAAATATCTAGCGTGAACGTGGTTGATCTTTTACTTTTCTTTACGCTTTCACGTATTTTCCCGCAAAGTAGTATAGGGTAGCCAAAGTCAAAGCAGAACCTAGTGTGAAGAAACACCGTTCTCCACTTTCCGCCCGAAATCGAAATATGGCATGGTGCTTGGAAGAAATGAACGCCGAGCTTTATTGTATCACAGCGTGTAAATGAAAATAATTTAAATTTAATTATTGGCCCAAGTCGGAATCGAACCCACAACCAATCGTGATTACATTCACATGTTATCCTACTGCGCCTGCATGATGTCCGTATGGCGGCTTTTTCTTTTCCTCACATTACAATAACTTTAGCTGTCCACAGTTATATATAATAAATAGAAAGACAAATATTTTTTTTTTTTTTTTTTTTTTTTTTTTTTTTTTAGGATATTCATTGAAAAAGATCTTCTCGAAACGGCGGCACTGGTAACACTGGAATCTGCCAGCATACTAAATTGGTGGCGCCAAGGCCGCGTCCCGGGGGCTCCCCGGCTTTTACCCTTAGCGACATCCGGGGACGGGAACTGCTTGCCTCATGCTGCTTCGCTAGCAGCTTATGGGTTTCATGACAGATTATTAGCGTTACGAACGAAAGTACAAGCTTTGCTGTCGGGAGAAGGTGGAGATGTACTTACACGTAAGTTCTTAATGAATCAAATATTTTTTATATTTACTTATATCCATTTATGTTTTGTACTTTATATAACTTAAAATAATTCAAAACTAATTGCCACTATAATTATTTAATAATAGACTCTGTAATGAAGCTTATGAATGTTTTGAATTTCGATGTCAAAATGTCAAACAAGCCAGTTTTGCATATGTACATTATGAAAAGAACGTCCAAGCTCTCTAGATAATTATTATATGCTTTCACATATCGCTCGAGTAAAATTTGTATACGGCGATACTTATTTTTCTGTAAACACATATGCTGGAATGCGATATATGAGTGGTACAGGAGCGTTGAAACGTCGCTGGCGTTGGTCCGAAAGCTTGTGCCTGCGGTCCGCCGGCCTGACCCCGTCCGAGGCGGAGTGGGAGAGGGACTGGCACGACGCGGTGCTCGCGGCGTCGGCGGAGCCCCGTCCGCGGCCGCAGCCGAGCGCCGCGCCGCACTACGCGGGCCTGGAGCAGCTGCACGTGTTCGCGCTCGCGCACGTCATGAAGAGGCCCGTCATTGTCTTCGCGGACGTGGCTTTGCGGGTGAGCTTTGACTTTGTCACTCAGTCACTCGGTGAGGAGTAATTAACATTCACCATTAGGACAGTGTTTCACTGTATATGGGACTGTGAGCTCCGAATGTGAACTCCGAATGTCATTAGGGAAATCATTATTTTTATGTTATTTTCACTTTTGGTTTATATCTGGTATACGGAGACAAAGAGCGGCGTTAGATTACGCAAAAGTTATTACAACAAATGGATAGTGAAAAATCAAGTGTCTCAACGCTAGGTTTTAATACAACTTAAATCAAATTGGTTGTGTTCTTTATATATTGTATATATATATATTGTTAGCATTGGCATAAAATGTTATTTATTTAAAATATAAGTAAATATGTGTGGTGGCTCCGGCACTTCCACCAATACTGATATATCATAGCTTAGATTACATGACGTGACGATTTAGAATTAAAGTAGCATTGTCAGTAACTAAATCAACAAAAACTCAATAAAATATTTCCACTAGCGCCCCGCTCGCGGCTTCGTCCGCTTGAACTATAGCTTTCTCGTATTTTCGGTGGCCGTTTCGTTAAACAATGAAATACCTGCAAAACTCAAAAATGGGAGAAAACCTCAGACTCCCTCAAGTATGTCTTTATAAAATTTCATTAAAATCGGTTTAGCGGTATTTTTTCGTAATGGCGTCACTGAAAGACGGACAGAACTACTTTCTCATTTATAATATTAGTATGGATATACGAGTATAGGTCTGTTTGTTTCAATTTTTTACTAGACCGTAGCTCATAGGTATTTATAGTTTTTGCAATATTATTAGTTTGTTACTTTAAAATAAAGCCTTTTAATCTAATCTATACAGAGGTACATTGTATTATACGTGAGGATATGATTTGTGCACATATTTGCATTGCTCGTTTAGAATGATTGGAGGCGTGTCCGGAATGTAGGGCAAGTTCACACCAGTCTCTATTAGTGTCAATATAGAGGTCAAGAACACGCTCAACAGATTAAGTGAATGATGACTTATTTTTACTATCATATTACCATAATTGAGATATGGCAACAGTTTAAAAGTTATATAGATAAAAATAGACACCTAAAGCTGATAAAAAAAATGCCTAAACTGTGATTTAAAGCCGCAATTACCTTGATTCCAGGATTTCCGAGGAGATCCAATCGCCCCCATTCCATTCGGCGGTATCTATTTACCGCTGGAATTAGAACCGGAGGCGTGTAGCAAAGCGCCGATTCTGCTAGCGTATGACGCCGGGCACTTCTCTGCCTTGGTCCCTTGCGAGCCGCTGCCTACTGACGGCGCCAGAGTGCCTTTAGAAGACCAGGCCGGAAACCCAATGCCTATTCGGTGAGTTAAGCTTGCTTGCTTGTATAGCCAACATACTAATGGAGTCTTATTCACTGGAGCAGAGGAATGAAAATTATTAAATTATGATTATCTCCAGAGTGTGAATCAATCCTACAACCAATAGCGATTGCAGTCAAACGCTCAGATAATTCCACTGCGCCACGACGGCACCTAATTAATTTATTTTATTAATTTATTTCTAGTTTCAACGTAGATCCAGGTGAAGACTTCAGATGGGACATAGAACCTGAACAGAAAACAATAAACAATTTGTTACCAGACGAGTACCAACGTTCCGCCATGTTAGCGGCTTATTTAGATCTAGAAAGGGTGGAGTGTCTCACCCAAAGTCAACCTCCGGAGGAATTGAGAAGATCCCTAGACGCTCTCTCGACCAAAAGTTCGAAACAATTGAATTCTGTTGCCAAGCAATTTGGAAGTATAGGCAGGTCGATGAGTAGTAAGCTTAAGAAAAATTTCGGCTCAATGGCGAAACTGGGCAAGTCCGGGAGTCAGAGCAATCCAGAGGAAGGTCTGCTGAGGCGGCAGTCGACGTGCGAGGTGCTGTGCTGCCGCGTGCTGGCGGCGAGGGCGCCCGTGCAGGAGGAGATGGTCAAGAACTACCTCAACGAGGCCTGGATGGGGTGAGTTTTGCGGTACTTTATGACGACCTTTGACTTTTGGTACCACGTTTTGGTTACATTTAGGAATATAAACAGTGAAAGCAGCACATGAACCAATTTCTTCTTCGCAGATGAAATAATTGTAAAACTATATAGGGATTAAGACCTAGTATTATAAACTAATTGTATAACGCGCAATATTTTTTGCGTGTGCTATAAAAAGTAAAGTCCCATTTTTCCCGTTAGTGTGGAAATTTCGGGAGGATGTCCTCTCTCAGTGCTGGTCCACGGAGTGTAGTGACATCCGAGGATGTCTGTTAGTCAGTGAGCAGCGCAAGAGTTTAAGCATAAACAAATAGCATTGTATTGGACATGTTTATTACTCAAGTAGAACGAGGTTGAGGTTTATTGAAAAAAATCAGGTGCACGCGTAAAAAAGAAAGAGACACAACTGATATATTATGCTTTTTGAATGAAAGATGGCAGATCGGCAACGTTTAATAGTAATGTAGTATTAGTAGTAGATTTTAACGTCATTGGTGGATTCAATGACCACCTCACGGGTGACACAATTAGGTAAAAATCGTGAAGTGTTTTAGTCTCAAGGATTAATTTATATAATTTAATAGTTTAGCTTCACGCCTCTTCCTGTATAGCAGGGAAGAGAGGGAGCTAGTGTCAAGACATTCCGTTTTCCGCTTTCCGTCTGAATCCGAGACATTACATTTGTCTAATCACCAGGGCCAAAATATAATAATATTTTAAATATAGTCTTTCCCCTGAGTCGGAATCAAACCCATTACCATCTTGTATACAGACGCTTTCACACTGCCCCACGATTTATGCCTCCATTACTAGTTTGAAAGACATAAATACTTGCAATCTACTATAACAGAGCAATGCCTAATTTCCTATTATAGATACACGGCAGAAAAGAACAGAAAAGAAGAGAGCAGCAGCAATCAGCCTTCTCAACCCAGATATGGCACCGGTCGGTCTCAATTCTATGCGGAAGCCGACAAAACTGCGCACGAAAGTGCTAGAACTTTAGCTGCAAAATCCGTTAGACCTGCACAGGATCGAACCTTGTACCTCTCTAAGTCCACGTTCTACGACGACCGTCCTCCTTCGCCCAAACCCTGTAGGGCTCCACTTTGTATGTACTATGGAAGTCCGGAGAACAATGATTATTGCTCTAGATGCGCTAAGTTACAGTAAGTTGTTGTTTATTATTAATATATTAGGTTATATGCATTATTTCGTTTTTTTTTTAATCTTAAATTTTTATTTTTTGTTTTTGTTTTGGATTTCCATTTTGCATTTAATTTTTATTATCTGTATCTATGGACGTTTTATTTTAATCTCCATTTTGTTTTTTTATTTTGATATTGCATATAATCTATTGTTTTTTTTTAATGTTTTAGTATTGTAGTGTAGATCTAGTTTTGGTACTTATTTAAATAATTTAAGAGTTTTTATTAAATTTACAAACATACAAAATAATTTGTTCTGGTTAACTTAGTTAAACTTTTCTTTTTGTTTACCTAAAAACCAGACGTACAAACTATTATAATATTCCCTACATTTGTGTATACTATATGTATTAAATATGAATATTTCATAGTTTTTATAACATAGACCGTAATTTACACGATCATTTAAAAAGAGTGAAATTCTTATGGCAATTATTTAAAATATTGTAAAATGAATATTTTTTTGAAAGTTGAATATTTTTAAATATTGTGCTTCCAACACTATTTATATTGACAGAAAATTATAAATTGCAACTTCATAGTTTTAAAACCTCATTCAATAGAATAAATACAAGACATGTGTTGTTATAAAAAAATAATTAAAATAATATGTAAAATAGTTTAAGAGTTATTTCAATAAAAAATATTCTAAATATGGAATACAATATTATAAACTTTCTGGAGTTAGTTACGAATACCTTACAAAAATCGATTATTATAATCGAAGAATGTAATCGAATAACTTGTGAAAACGACCACACAAATTCATTTTAAAACAGTCCTTTCTATATAAAAAAATTGGTTAATTATTCGTAACGAATTAAATCACTCTAAAGCTAATAATCAAATATTTTTGTACCAGATTGTATTTTAGGCTAAGAATTGGTTATCTGTTATAGGTGCCTGCTAGTTGTGACTTTTGATGGACACTTATTAAATAAATAAAAAAAATGCTGTCACTTTTTTTTATCATAATTTAAATTTTGTAATTTCATTTGAGGCTATCATGGCGCAGTGGGCCACCGATTGACTGTTATCGCGATTAGATGTGGGTTCGATTCTCACTCGGTGGAATGATCATAATTTAATTATTTTCAATTCTCCGCCCTAGTGAACAAAAAAAGCGTGGTTGAGTTCCGCGGGCGGAAACTGAAGAGCGGATTGTCTTGACACTAGGATCTCTCTGACTACTTTGTTATGCGGAAAAAAGGGTGAATCTAATTGAATTTGAAATAAAATCTTATTATTTACATAAATCTAATTTAATCTACATATTAAATTAGATTTTAGAATAAATTTTAATACATTTAAAGAAAATTGCCATGAATTGCAGTGAACAATTACAAAAATGTCCATACAAAAGTTAGCAGCTAGCTTCCTAATATTATGTAAGTGTTAATTCAGTCATAATCGATACTAATTATAAGCTATATTAAATGAACGTATTATTAGTGCTTTAAAAAAGTAGCTTAAACAGCTGTTTTGTTCAATAATATGTCAACTTTAAATTTATTATTATTAAGTGTACATTGGGTCAAGCCTTCCTTCAAAAGGAGGTTGGCATTGTTTTGAAATTTTTAAAAGCGTTATCACACACTTATGAAATTGAAAAATATTATTAGAAAATGTATAAAAATTTCGTTCAGATCTGCCGGGTAGTTTTTGAGTTATTAGTAGTAATACCTACCTAGCTGCGGCTTAAACATATATATCTTATATTTAATTAAAAATTAGATAATTGAAAGTCTTAGACAACAATACGTCGATGTCGCGTTTCTTTTTTTTTTTTGTAATTTATTAATATGCAATGTCATATTCGTGTATCCTCCATGTTGTTGAAATGTAACTTGCACGTTTAAAGCGCCCTAATTAAAAAACTAAATTGAAGCCGCTATTGTTTTTTTTTTTTATTTTATTATTTTACATATGAAATAATCGTGTTAATACTCGTTTGTCCATAATGTAATGGCCATAGACTTATACCGTATATCGGACTGTTGGAAGTAGCGTGTACTTTACGTTGACATATTATTACTGAATAAAACAGTATATTTAGTATTAACAAAATAAATTGTTAGATTAGTATTAGTATTGGTTAACGTTTGTTGTTATTGTATTTGGTATACATACAGTTGAAGATGGAGTATATTATACGATATATAATTAATTATATACACACTTCTATAATACATGTGATGTGATCAAACGTTAGTGCCCTTCGTACTGAGTGCCAAGTTTCCTTTTTTGTGTTGCTACAATTTATTTCATTGCTAGTGTGAACTTCTATGATGTTTACATAGTTTTTTTTTTCTTAATCTGGCAACATTAAGTGTGAATCTATAAAGGAATTGAAAGGAATGACATCTCACTTAAATAGTCCGATAGTTGGATCATAATGTATTCAATATTTAAGTTCAGGTGCTAACAAGCTAAATATTGACTGTTACTGCATATCTGTATAATTAGAGACATTAAAGAAATAGACGAAATTTTTACACCAATATATTTAATATATAAACATCGTCAAGATAACAAATGATAATAAAATTTAAATTTGCTATTCCAACTATTGTGTTCTCAAAAATAGCTAATAAATGCTTATTTATTTCTTTTTAAATTTTTATAGTGTTTTGTACTTAGGACACGAAAAACATTTTCTGAAAACGGCTCTGACCGCTAAGTTATATGTTCTGGATGGACATACTATGGTCCAGGCGTCGTGAATTCGATTCCCGTTACGTTCAAACTTTTTTACATTTTCTAAAAATGTTCTTTCAAAATGCTTTATATTTTATCCATTATATTAGAATTATAAGTAAAGTTCCATCATATTAATAGTCGAGTATTTGAACGTATTGGAATTGAATTGCATAAAAATATATTTATTTAACAAATATTGTTTTTTTTAAAAATTTTAAATCAGTTTGGCCTAAAGTATTTCGTGTAATATACTTTTAAGTAATTTATTCAAGTTATTATTTGGATAAGAAGATTCTTTGCCCCTACACAGGTCAGGGCACTAAGCTGTGTATTTTTATTTCTAACATGTGATTAAATGAGCTTTGGAGAAAATTCGCCGTCCTAATTAAAAAATTGTTAATTTTTTGACCTTCTAGTCCCATTTTCTTTGTTCTAGATTATTAGCTATTATAACTAATAGGTTTAATTTCATATTAAGTTTTAATAATAATCAGTTTCACTTAGAATAATATCCCACCCCCTTGTTTTTGTAAGTTTTTTTTTTTTCACTAGTACTAACAGTTTTTTTTTTATATTATTAATGTTTTACCATAGATATTTAGTAATTTAAGTTATTAAGCAGAAAGTTATAAAAAGTTGCACGTTATATATAGCTTACCCTAGTAGGCTTAGTAAGCTTAGTTTGAAGTTTGAACGCCATTACAGTCGCAAAATCAGCCATTCAGCTGAGCCTAAAGATTTGTGGAGTGACTACTTAATTAATATATAAAAGTGATTTTACATTACATAAGTATGTTTTTACCGAATTTATACTAAAGGCTACATAATAAAAATATGATTACTTTAATTAATATGGTACTGTTATATTTTGGTAATCCTGTCAAGTTAAGATGGCATATCATGTTTTGTAGAAAATAAAAATGGTTACGCAATGTGTGATTGTTGTCATTTTATTTTTATACTTTTTTAACATTTTTTTAAAGTGTTATTATTAAAGGGATTTGAACCAGCGCCTCTTGAAAACCGTTCAAGATTTAGGGTTACAAAATCCCGCTGCGTTCAAATTTTTATACGTTTTCTAAATATGTCTTTGTCAAATTTCCTAAGTGTGCGATACACTTAGGAAATTCGACAAAGACATATTTAGAAAGCCTTAGGCTTATGAGATGAGTTTAAACAAAATTCTCAAACTAATTCTGAATTTCGGAATAAAACCAGTAAAATATTATAACAAATCAAGCACCCCAAACATTTAAATTAAATATTAATTAACATGGATTTTCATCAATTGTCTTTACTGTAAATGCAATCTAGATATTTCACATCATATGTTGCACCGCTATTTTGACCCTTGTCGTACGATTGGCCTAAAAAATTGCACACGTATCCGGATTGAAAAGAAATTACTAAAATAAATTACCCAATTGGAAGATGCTCTTATTTTTGCAAATGGCGGCCAATGTAAAATCTGTTTTGACATTTGTGAACTAGACAGATGTAGAATACAAGCGAACTAGCCATGTAGCGGGTCGTCCCGCACCGACTGCGCAAACACAGCGCCGTTTGACCACCAACCTTGAAGAGTATGGGACCACACGAGACGCTGCCAAGAGTGGCCGAGGATGTCGAACTGTCGCCAGAAACATCGACCAGACACCGTGCCTCGCAATTAGCCATCAGCCGGTCGTCCCTAAGGCGAATTTTGGTCAAAGACCTGCACATGTTCCCGTACAAAGTCCAGTCCGTGCATCAGAAGCGCCTGTCGACCGCCAAACGCGTGTAACCTACGCCCAAGCCATCATCGGATGACTTCTTTTGGCCCACCTTGTTTAAATCTACAAATGAGGGCATCAGCACTTACCAAAACGACCAGGATGACGGTAAATTATAAAGGTATTCCTATTAGTTTCTTTTTAAAAGTAATTTATTATTATTTTATTATTTCTCTTGTATTATTTTTTAATAAAAATGTTGATTATAATTCTTTCATATATCTGTTTACTTTAAATATAATGTAAATGTTGTAAATTATATGAATCAAATAAAAATATTACCATCTTCTAAATTTCTAAATGATAAGCAAAACGCCTTCGTGGCGCAGTGAGACAGCGTTTCACTCTGTAAAACGCGACGCGCTGTGGGTTCGATTTCCACTGAATGGAGAATGATTATATTTAAATTATTCTCTAGTAAAACAAAGGGAAACGTTGACTTTGATCAATCACTCAACAAGTAATGCTTCGAATTCGGGCTGAAAGCGGATAGTCTAGACACTAAAGTTTTCTTAATACCCGGCTGATCGAAAAGTCGTGAAGCCAAAAGAAAAAACATATAGAATAACCAAAAAAAAATACATAAAACATATTCGTTTTAAATAAACTTTCTTATTTATTATCTTTTGTCTATTACATACAGGTCCATGAGATTTACAAAGCGTAGTCAGCATAAAGAAGAGTTAGCTTGACATATGTGAATATTTGTTTATACATTTTATAAATGTAACATTTTAGTATTAAGCAGTCTCTCTTACATAACTTAAAATATACGATGTCGTCTTCAGGCACACGAATTGTTTACTAGAAGTGGATGGGTCTTGAAGAGACGATTTGTGTTCAATTAGGGCTCTGATGTGATATAAATAATAATATATAATATTTTGTAGTTTGTACATACTCGTGAAGTAGTCATTATATATTCACGATGGTCTCAGCTTAGTTATTATATATTATAGAGTATATATCAGGAGTGGCCAAGTTCCTTGAGACCGAGCTATTCATCAAAATTTGAAATCAGTTGCATGAAAAAAAGCTAATTATTTTTTATTTTAAATATAATAATAGAAAGGAACTCGGGTATATTTATCGAGAGCCATAAATAATCCGTCACAGAGCCGCATGTAGCTAGCGAGCCGCAAGTTGGCCACCCCTGTAGCTATATATACTGTTAAAAGCCTTACATTACTTATGATTTTCCAAGTAAAACTTAATATTAACCAACTATAAAGGCGAATGACCGAACTGTTCCCAACCTATAAAACATTAACCGTGTCTCTTACATATAAAACCTAAGTTTTACCGAACAATAAATTCAAAGTGAATATGTTAGATGAACAATCGGACTTTCCAAAAGAAAGTTGGTAAATTTTAACTTTTAGTGGAGAATTGTAGGATTTGCCGTAAGTAATTTGGGCTTTTACAATAACATATGTTTATTATATTATATGCATGCACCTATCTCATGGTATTTAAATAAAAAATATTTTACAATTCCTTTAAGCTTAATAATTGTAATTAAAGAGCTACTAAAATTATTGAAGTGTATTTAAAAAATTACATAAAGATGGCGCTACTAAAACTTACAAATTCTATTACACATTCACATTTACTAACACCGGAGCTATATTAAAAGGCCAATTAGCAGATTTACAAGGACATACTATTTTACACTATACATTGATTTTTAGGAATATTACTATAGATACATATTCTATATGAAGCAATAAAAACTTTGTTACTTTTTGAAAAATATTTTTAGAAAACGTATAAAAAATTGAATGCAGCGGTATTCGAACCCGGGCCTTTTGGAAATCGTCCATGCTCTCTGAACGCTAAGCCGCATGGCTTCACATCCGGCTACTTCCAAATTCTTATAGGTTTTCTAAAAATATATTTCAATTTCCTAAATGTGCGAATAACACTTTAAAAATGATAAAACATTTCTTTCTTTTGTTACTATAATTTCATAAGTTGTTTTTTTTTTAGTATAATTATTTCCCGTTTATAAATAAATACTTTCAATTCCATGATTTTAAGAAACAAACTAAATTTAATCATACAAATTGTTAAAAAGAATTCATACTGTAACATATACAATATATTTAATTATTATCTTTAAAGACAATTTCAATATGTACAGTAATCTATATTAAATCAGAGCCCCATCTTTATTAGCAGTGAGATGAGTCTATGGTGAAATCACACTTATACGAAGCGATATTACACAGGACTATAACTGTTCATTGAGAAAACTGTCCTATGGATCACTTGTCACTTATTTACAATAAAAGGGCGGCGTCTAGTTGAGGAGGTAGACACTGAGCTCGCCGTACGGGTGTCACGAGTCCGGCAGGATGTCCGGCTCGATGATCTCCAAGTCTCAACTGTCCTGCCAGTAGTTGTAGTTGGCGGAGGGCGGCGGCACCGGCAGCGGCGCGCCGCCCGCGCCCGAGCCGTACGGGGAGCCCTGCGGGGACCCGAACCGCGGCCTGAACCAGGGCCGGCTCGTGTACTGGTACTGGTTGTTGGCGTACGCTGCCAGGTTTTGGCCGGTCGCATTCGGGTAAGGATTTTGAGAGTTGTTGGGATATGCCACGTTTGGCATGTTCGGTGCCGGGTAGGTCTGGTTCGGCGCGGGGGTAGTTGACGGCGAGAAGTTCGCTTGCGACGTGTTTTGCGAGCTCGGGGTCGCGTTCTGAGAGTACGACTGCGTGGGGGTCTGCGGGTTGGAGCCGTTGGTGGGGTAGCTCGGCGGTTGGGTTGGGGTTTGGCTGCCATTATAGTTTTGGGCTCCATTGCCATTTGAGCCGTAACTCTGCGTCGCTTGGTTAGCTGTGTAAGCAGCGGTGGACGTGCCGTCGCTCGTGAAGCTCTGGGTCGGAGTCTGGACAGCAGTGGTCCCGGATATAGGATATGCATCTTGCGAGGATGAGGAGATGTAGTTAGTTTGGTTGTTGGCGCCGTTCGCGTCGGGGTCGGCGGCCGACTGCCCGTTCCCGTTACCGTTCCCGTTGGCGGACGCGGCGCTGCTCGCCTGAGTCGGCAGCGAGTATTGCACGTTAGGGTTACTCGTCGGCATAGAGATGGTGGCGGAGTTGCCCTGCATCACGTACTGCGGCGGCATGCCTGCGTATTGCGAAGTGGGCGTCATAAAACTGGAGTTCTGAGGCAGAATTTGATGTACGGGCGGAGCCTGAGACGCCGGTATCGCCGAACTAGTCATAGGAGAGGACGAGGGAGCTTGGACTATTGGTATAGTGCCAGATACTGTTAAATTGGAATTTGCCAGCTGCTGTCCTGCCAGGGCTGCGTTTAGCTGTTGAGATGACAGTTGCGTGTTCAGATTGATACCTGGCATGTATTGCGAGTTTTGCATGTTCATTGGCATCAATGGCACGTTGTACTGCACTCCACCCTGCATTCCGAATTGGTTAGGCTGCATTACAGTCACGTTTTGTCCCGGCTGCAGCACTTGTTGGCCGATCAGCCCCGGCGGTAGAGTGCCTTGGACGAGGTTGGAATGATTGGTTGGTATCATATATACTTGGCTATTAGGCTGACCAATCACTGTTGGCATCTGGCTTATATTCAGTGGATTCTGTAAAACAGTCATCCCCTGAGGAACGGTGATCATTTGAACATTTTGCGTTGCATTTTGCAATTTGTTCGTTGTTAAGTCTTGCTTTTGTGCGTCTTTAGTGGACTGTATTTGTATGGCGTTTCTATCTATTTGTTTTATGTACATTCCAGATCCGTCTTGTGCCACAGATGAAGCTGTCACACTGCAAATGTAAAAAATTACTTATTAAGTAAAAAAAGGATTCAAGATTAACAAAAAATATTAAAAATAATATCGTGCTTTTATTAAAGACAGCTTCACATTAAGATACATACATTACACATGAAGAAGCTAAACGAACAATATATATATATATAGGTATATAAAAAGAACCTAGTGTCAAGTCACTACGCTGTCCACTTTACTCTCCAAATCTGGACATTGTCTTAATTTTGGCTTAACCACAGCGGAGAAATGATAATTTTATATATTAGACAATAATTATTCCTCCGAGTGCAGATCGGACACAAAACCAATTACGTTTGCAATCGCAAGCTGTCCCACTGCGCCACGGATATAATTAAGAAATTTACAGACTTTTATAATCTAATATAAATAAAAACAACAACAAACAAAAAAGATTAAACGATGAAACCAAGTTAACTAAAACAAAGTACAGCTTTAAAGCTATATAATCCATACTTATATTATAAATGCGAAAGTAACTCTGTCTGTCTGTCTGTGACGTCATCACGACCAAACCGCTGTACCAATGCAAACCGAGGATTCTCCCATTTTTTTTTAAGTTTTTCCAGGAATTCTATTGTATCACGAACAGGCCGCCGCCGAAAACGCGAAACAGCTACAGTGCACGCGGACGAAAACACGAGCGGGTCTCTAGTATAGCTTATATAATATAGCTTTAAAACTATATAACTTACTTAGTCTGCTGCCCCGAAGACACATGAATGATGGTGCCGTGAGCTGGATTTATTTTCATTCCCATACTGACCATAGTGTTGTCTCTAGCTGTATCGAATAAATTAATATATCATATATTTCAATCAAAACAACGCACCTGTAGAAAAAAGTCTTCAACTAGCCCAAAAATTTAATTCCACTTTATTCTACAGCATACGATATTATTCTATTAATTTATACTACGCAATAATACTACGCTATCGCATTTACATAAGAAGGTATGGAACATGCAAAATATAACAGTTGCATATAAAACGCCGATAAATGAACGATAAATGAAGCTTCACAATGAACCGTATTTATAAAACCTAAAAAAAAAAAAACTTTAATTCTTTCATCCTTCTCCAGTTTACCAATCGATCTAAAGATATTAAAAATAATATTATTATAGTCTTCTTGTAAATTTTTATGGAAAATCACGAGCGCACTCACGACGAATGTAGACACTTTCAACAGAAACTCCACTAACAATGCTGGATTGTTTTCGATTGAACACACTATCGTTTCTCACTAAGTGACTGATAGACAATGCACAGCCTAAACTAATAGACATATAAAGCTGAAATATGGCGTTTCAATTAATTCGGGCTTGCATGGAATGCATAAGAGACGATTTTCTGAAATTCCTTCGGCAATAAGAAAACCGGGATTTCACGCAAACGAAGTCGCAGGCTACAAGTATAGTTTTATATAACATACTTACTGTTAATTGTACATAGTTATTTACTGATTGTAGTATTTAAGTTATATTCCCATCATCATTGTTACAGTATTTCACAAAAAAAATACTGCAGTACAAACGCGCTCTTTTCAATAACAATGTTGGATAAGTTAACAAAAGTTATTTATAAATTTACGCAAGGCATTTTTTTTTAATTACGCTCAAATGCGTGTAATTAATATTAGATTGGCATGTGATCTAGGGAAAGACAGCGGCGTAGCTAGGCTTGGGCGAAGTGGGCCCTCGTCGACGGCCTCGCGCTTGAAGGGGCCTCGCGAGACCTCTTTAAACGCAACGCTACCAGACTAGAAATACTCGAAATTAAAACCTAGAATATATTAGGTCGGAGACGTGTTACGTCATCCAAGTAAGCGAAACAGCGCCATACAAACTACATATTTTCTTTCATTCTTTCTTAGCTGAAATCATGTTTTGGGCCTCGCCAATATGACTTGGCCCACGCCCGTTCCTGTGGCAGGTGACATCGGGCACCTCGTGCATGGCGGGACATCTTGTATTATAGGAAACGAGTTATGTATCAATGCTAAGTGCCACACCTCGTATAAGTTCAGTGCTGTTTAAATTATATAACTTTATATATTTAGAAATGAAAATATATGTTTTTATTATGTTTATTTTTTGTCCGTATAAAGTCCGATAAACTGCTATAATCGAGCGCTTTCAAATCCACATTAAGTTCAAAGACGAGCATTCTCCCTTAAGGGAATTATCTCGTACACCTTACCCCTAACTTGATTCTGGAGTCCAGAATGAAGGGGAGTTCTTCGTCGCTTCCATCATTTTTAAACTAGACTAAATAAAATCATATATACAGATAATATTTAAATATACTCATTATATAACAATAAATATTAATAAAAGGTTCCGTTAAATATCCTTCACATCGTTCTCAGGTTGATGACGTTGGATTTCCATTAACATTTCTCCTGTAGAGTCTTGATCTTTTTATATAAGAAATAGAAATAATTAGAAAATACATGGCATGGCATGGCATGGCACAAAGGTAAGGGCAGCCATAGTAATACTCCGTTCAAGTTGATCGAATGCATCGCTTTCAGTTCACTTATAATATGTGAAACGAAAAACGTTAAGCCACCCGCTTATTACGCCGTCGTATTGACAAAATTACGCAAAAACGGTATATCATACAAAAAAATTACACCAAAATGCAATATTGCGATTAAAATTTACGGCACCTTGAAAATCATTCACGCTCTACGCAAGTACGCCTTATGTCATTTAGAAGGGAGCTAACATTTTTAAAAGTATAAATTATCTTGTCATATAAAAGAGCTGTCATATAAAAACTTAAAAGTAAACATGCAAATATTGTACAAAATTTAAACTACTAATTAACTAATTGCTAGCAAAGAAAAACTTGTCAGAATTTTGACAAAAATACAAATACTGTATAAAATCGTTTATGGTGAATCATGAGACCTGTAATTTCACAAATAGAATTTAATATAATTTGGTAGAACGTCGCAGATTCGTTGAAAGACAATTTGTTCAAGAATAACCTTGAATTGCCACTGAAATAAAATATAAGGAAAACAACAGGTGTGTCATGAAGTGAATCCTTTATCATCAGAAACCATCAACCAAAAAGAAACGTCCTCAATATTTTCACTCTGAAAAAAATCGCTTCGCATTATACATATATAGTACAGGACTGGACTCAAAAAGCGCAATTTATATATAATTTCTTAACAAATTATAATCAAGATTTATAACCGACATTTGTATTTATGTAAGTTTTTATGGTAATCTCGCTTATAAAATGTTTTGTAAATCTTCAATGTAAGGTACCTGTTGAAGTGGTCCACGAGCGGGAATCTCTCGTAGAAGTCTTGTCCTGGCTTACATGCGACCTGCGGCATCGTATCGGTTCAATACACACACACAATTCATTAATTATATAACAGAGTTCAGCCTATCACAACCCATTAACCGACCGGCCTCTTAACTTTCAATGAAAACTGACATGCACTTATATATATTAATCATTTAAAAAAAAAATGACATATCGTCGATGATATCTTTCAATATTATTATTATTACAAAGTCGATTAGTCTAGAAAGCTTGCCTACTATATTGTCTTTATGATTCAAATTTATTTAGTTCTCAACACGAAGACAGCCCCCGATTGACAGAGTTTGAATACGACGAGCTTCGCTAAATATTCTTGGAAATTCCATAAACGCAATATTTGTCTTTATTGAACTTGTCAATTATGCTATCGATATCTACGAAAATGTATTTTTAGGGAAAACTTTTATAAATTACCAAGAATAATTAGCTTATTGAAGAATCTGAAAGTTTTGTATTACTTAATTTAGTATATAATTCAAAAAAGAAAACTACAAAACATACCCAGCAGGTGCTATAGGCCTCAATTGTAACTGACTTGGCGTACCATCCGATAATCTTTTTTGACCTCTACTCTCTTGGCCGGAGTTTTTCGTTGGCGTTGAGTTACTCTAAAAGATTGTTATTACATTTTAAAGTTGTATATAATTTAGAATGTAGAGACGACATAGAAAAACCCAAATACCAATTAATGGAGAGGCTAATAATAATAATTAATGTGTAGATATCGGATTATTATTCAACAATCTGCAAATTGACTAGCTCATCTCAGTTTTGAAGCATTAACTTTAGTGAACTGGTGATAAATTTAAAATTTTATTTGTTTTAACATTTCTAAAGTGTTATTATATATTCCCTTAGGGAATTGAAAAACATTTTATTTGACTTTAACACATGATATACGAAGGGACATAATACTGAAGTTAATTAATTGAATACAATTTGGTATTCCATTAAGTAACAAATTAAAAAAGGTATTAAACCCTAATGAAAATGACATTGTAGTGTTTTCTATTGTTTTGTTTTCAACAATAAATGTGTATGAAAAAAGAAACCAATTTTGCATATAATTGTATGTGCCATACAACACATCTATTAAACAAAAAAAAACTATTAGTCTTCTAATGTAGAGTTTCTTAAATTTCTTTAATGGATAAAATTGCAGTATATTTTAAAATCATATCAGAATCCAAATGCAAATAATATATAACCATAATCCGATATCTGTGACAGATGTTATATATAAATGACTGAAGTCGAAAAGTAAACATTAATTGCAACAAAAATTGTAGAAAGTAACTATAAAAGCTGAAAGGGGGATAAGAAACTGTTACACAAACAAACTTTGAAATTGAAACCATGTATATATATATATATATATAAAAAGTGCACAAAAGTGTATAAACGAATATATAAGATTTTATATATGTAACAGAGTCTTTTAATAAGTCTAAAATTATGAAAACGCAAATAAACAATTAATTAATAAAAGCTGATAATAAATGATAATAAATTAAGAAGTTAATAATATTATTAGTACGGTGAAAATGCTAATGTAATATTTGCATTTGCTCACAGATATAATTTGTGGAGAGGACGCTTGGCCAGTTGAAATTATATTTATTAAGGAGGCACTGCTTACTATTGGCTGTTAAAAAATGTAAAAGTCTTTTATATAAAATTAATATTTTAAATAACTATGCTAATATGTAAAACTTGAACTGGGGATTTGAACCCGCCTCTTGGAAACCATCCAAGCGCTCTGACAGCTAAACCATACATTCTACATCCAGCTACTTCAAAATTGTTATAAGCTTGTTACAGTTTATTGTTGCTGTTCTCATTTCTCTAGAGTAATTTTTACAAATTTCTGCTACCTAAATTATTTCTATTTCTACAAACAATAATTTACCAAAAGAGAATGCTATTTATTCAATATTGTAAAAAATGTATTATGTGTATTGTACTTAAGAAACAGTAAAAAAGTAATTTTATAATATAAAATACAGTTATTTTATAAACATAAACATTTTCTGTACTGGTCATTATTATTAACCTAACTTTTAAAATTAAATCATGACAAATCATAAAAAATTATATAAAGAACTTTAGAAGTTTATTTTGAGATAATCTAAAGAAGATTTTGATACATAAATAAATTAATATGTACATGTAAATACCTTTTGATTCAATTGCATAAATGTTCCAGTTGCTTGTAACTGTTGTAGCTGAACGGCAGACAATGGTAGTGATGTTTGTTGAAAACTATTTGCAGGAGCAATCTACACAAAAAGAAAGACATTTATCCTACTAAAAAAAGCTGCTGGAGCTGCAAATATTTTAGTAATTTGTAAATAAAATTATAATAATTGTAATTTTTGTGTTAGATGTTATTTCTGTTTTTTTAAACTTTTTCTTAAGGTTCTCTCTTCCCTTCCCTTCGCTTGTTATGCAGAAAAAAGCATGAAAAAGTGAAAAAATATATTATTGGGGACCATTTATCAATGTAATAGAACCCAAACAATGATATCTTTTTCTGTTCGTTTGTATGTATGTGCACACACTAAT
Organism: Podotricha telesiphe; assembly: GCA_038994665.1. NCBI lineage: Eukaryota > Metazoa > Arthropoda > Insecta > Lepidoptera > Nymphalidae > Podotricha > Podotricha telesiphe. The sequence continues at coordinate 2,259,959 of JAOYRR010000327.1, forward strand.
CTCAGAAACAGCTTAACCAATTTCAATGTAGCTTTGACTATTGCATTCTGGTAAACCTCCATTAACATTTGTGCTTATTTTATTACAATCAGTTTGAAAATAAGAAAGTCGCAAGAATTCAAAACAAGTTTGTGATTTAAGTAAGAACATGGGCGATGTTCAAACAAAATATTTATAGTTATGTAGTTTACACATGGAGCCACAGCAGGTCACTAGTAACATACAATCCTCAATATAAGTGATAATATTGATATAATAAAGCTATAATATATAATAACTACTAGATATTTTAAATTAGTTTTAATTTCATTGTACTTACAGATACAAACTGCTGAGGTTGAATATTGCTCAAGCCGGTCTGATTGGATGTTAAGTCTTGCAACTGTTGGTATGGTATAAGCATTGTTTGGGATCCTGGAACTGTCCATTGCATAGTGTCAGTACCTTGAAACTGGTACTTTATATCCTTATCACCTTTATCAGTACTATATAGAATTTTTTGTGAAGAATTTGTACCTTGTGCTGCACAAACTACTGGCGCTGTTGCTGAACTGACAGTTGTAGTATCTGCTCCTGTTAGACTTGCTTGCGGAAATGATAACCCATTTGGCAAAATCATTGACATTGAAGAAGGTACACCACTTAGTCGCAGCTGAGTCACATTCACTGGTTGCATACTAGATAAATCAACTAATTGTGTAGCACCAAAATTGGGTTGCTGTATTGCACTTAAAGACTGTGCTATAGGCAAGGATGTGTAATTTGTGTTTGATACTTGAACACCAGGTTGCACTATAGGTATCAATTGACCACTTTCTTGATTTAGAACATACTGTTGCTGGGGTAGCAATTGCAAAACAGTGGGCTGCCTAACCGTCATTAGGGGTGTATTTGCAGGAGCTACACTAACTACAGGAGAAATTACTGAGGGATGTGTTGATGTTGTTAATGTAGATGGTGTTGATAATGACACAGACACGACTGGTGGAGGAACCGGTGGCGGAGCAGCAGTGGTAGTTAGAGTGGGCGGGGGCACGTTAAGCGCAGGTGGTGGTCCTCCCGCTTGTGCGGCACTCCATTGAGCTAATTCTGCACGTATTGTTTCGATTAAATTTTGTGCTAACGATCTCGCTGCTGCTAATGCCTCTGATCTGGTGTGATGGAGAGCTAAATGTAAAGGTTCAAATTTATCACTTTTTAATACAGCAACCACTCCAGTTTCTGATCTTATGTACTCTAAATTTGTTCCATTCTGTAAATAAGAATTGTTTAATGTTAATATGACAATCAGATGAAAATTTTCTTTAATTATACTTAGAAAATGTCGAGTAACTCACAGGTCCGAGAATTCTTGATTTTATATCAAATGCGGCCGGCGCATTGTCCAAACCTATGTATACTTTGTCTATAAGTCCTCCTGACATTATTCTTAACGGAAATAATCTTGATTATTCTTTATTTGTTGTTTTCGGAGAATGCATCTTTTACCACAAGATAGTGTTTTGACATTCAAAATGTCAGTTCAGAAGTTGGTAAAAAAAGGTGGCAAGCGTCCATTACGTCCGGAAGCGTTGATAGTCGATTACAAAAATATTATTTTTATTTGTAAATAGTAATAGAATAGTTAAATACTTTTTGATAAGAATTATTACTTTCTTTTTTATTACATATTATTGTCAATAACCATACCAAAAATATTTTAAAATTGCAAACATTACGAAACATAATTAAATTAATTATAATAATGAATGCCGAAAATCGTTATCCAGTAACCGCTTCAATGTTTATGTTACGGGAAATTAAAAATCGTCAAGAAAAAGTAAATAAAGGATATCAATTATTGAAAAGAAAAGCAGATGCTCTTCGAATGCGGGGGCACCAAGCTGCCACTGAACTAGTAACAACTCAAGCCGTTTTAGACCATACTTTAAAAGAAGCATATATTTCTTTGGCCGCTATTAAGTTTACAAATGGAGAGTCTAACGCACTAGTACTGGAAAACGTTGATGAAGTAATATATTTATATTATACCTTTTTATTCTTTGATCTTATTATATTAACATATCTATTACAGATATAGACTTTTTTTTCATACACATTTAGTCCATAGCATATATATGCTTTACTTATATATTTTTTATTAATTAGGCTCAGATTCGAGTAAAACGTGTTCCTGAAAATATATCAGGGGTATCTACTATGTCTCTTCAAATAGTTGAAGACAACACTGTTAACGACGCGCTCCGTTACGCCGGCCTCGGTGCTGGTGGACATAGAACTGCCGAGACTAAGAAAGCGTTTAGAAAAGCTATAAAATTGTTGATTTCATTTGCTTCATTACGAAATACATGCCTGCTACTGGACGAAGCTACAAAGACTACATTAAGGTATTTTCATTATTTACATAGGTATATATTTTGATGTTTTTTATTATTAAGTTTTATAGTATTTACAATAATTATAATACATAATTTTTAAAAAAGTTGTTTTTTTTTCAGAAAGATAAATAGTATTGGGAAGGTCATTTTACCTAAGCTTCATAATACTGAAATTTATATTTTAACGGAAATGGACGAGAGGGTAGTGTGGTCTCATTGCATGTTTGTAATCAACATCTTACAGTAGATACACTACTAATCATATAATTTTGACGTCAATTAGGAACGAGAAGAATTTCATCGCCTGAAAATGGTAAAAGCTAAGAAAAATTTTAGTCAATCTTTATTGAAAACAAAGATTGACAAAAAGTCTACTCACGGGGATGTTGAAAATAACGGTTTGTTCTACTGATATGCATTAATATAAGAATATTTTGATCTGTTATCTTTGCAAAAATGTCATGTTGAGTTATTTATGATGAATATCTGAGGAACTTACTGGATTTTGGTAACACCGACCGTAGTCAGGTTTTACATTATATACGCAGCATAAACTGTTGTTTATCTTAGGGGGCCTCTTCTTGAGGGTGAATCAACAAAGAGATCCTATATATTTACTTAAAATTTTCTAAATAAAAATCTCTAGTCTAATCTCAACAAGCGGAAAATTTATGAAACATACTTTAAGGTAGGACAAATAGGTAGTCACGGATAAGTAAGATAAGTCAGTGTAACATATTTTTACAGAGAAATCTACTGTTTCTTCAGTTTCACCAAAGATATCTGTGGATTCTTTCGCTAACATTTACACTGGAGTGGTTTCTTCAACTACTGTATCGGCAGGCGATTTTAAGCCAGTTTGCTATCCACATCATTGGGATGATGAAGACTTGCTTTTTTAAATAAAGCTGGTTTATTAACTATTAATGGACAATAAAATAGTTGAACAAATTTAGAATTTTTTATTAAATTAAAATCATACAAAATATAATTCAAGGTGTTACAAAACCCAACCATTATCCAATCTCTCTTCCATTGGCTTTGTAAAATATTGGCATCTTCTAAATTTCTCCAAAATCTCCCCCTGTTAGTAAATAAGCAGTTTATAATATTATTTCAATGTTATACGCAAAGTTTGTGTCACATAAAAATCGTTGAGTATAAACTTTTTTAAAATGTTCACTTACAGGGCCGACTTTTTTAATATTTTCACTGTAGTATGTAACCGCGCTGGATCCTGTTCCATATAAAGGATATTTAAGATGCATCTGAAATATAATTCTTCATGCAATACGATATATGTATATCAAAAATTCTGAGCAAAATATTTTTTTAGCTATCTATTACAAAACAATATATACATTTTTATCAGCAGTCACTTCTAGATTACGTGGTTCGAATTGATCTTTGACAAAATTTGCATCGTACTCCGAACAATATTCAGCCACTGGCTGCGATGTTGCTAATTCTTCAATCACTTCGTCAAGCATTTGTTCCCAAAAGAAGTCCGTTAGCATGCGCTTACGTATGCCTAGAAAAATAACAATGAAAAAGTATATAACATTAATGAAAAATATATTTAAAACATGAAAATAATTTTAAAATATAAAATAACCTTCAGCTTGCTTCGGTTTCCTAGGAATTTTATAACTATCACGCATTTCGCTGCCCGGGTCTGGTACCTCTCGACCGTCTTGAAGGATCCATGGTCGACTGAAATTTTTTCCTTTGCCATAAGCTGATGGCTCAACAGGTACTTTTGGATTTAGTTTTATACGTTCTAAGGCTCTTATTTTAAGTTCAGTTTCTTCACCTAAACTTTCCGGAATATCAGCTTGTGCTTCTTCATCCATAGCAAATATAAATATGAAAATATATAAGCAATCTACCGTCTAGTTTTCTATAGGGTTGTTGGCTGTTGCTAAGCATCACTTGTTAATTTACATATTTGCTTCTTGTTTGTTTTCACTTTAAAGCACAGATTATATAAACAATTACTTCATTGTTAATTTGTACTCTTCTTCGATCTGTGGTTAATAGTTACTGAAACAAATGTCAGTGTCGTACAGCGCTGTCACAGTCGAGTCTCAAAAATGGCTGAGGCTTGTCAGATCGCCCGAAAACAGGATTTGCCTCCTCCGGGAGGCTACAAACCTATACCTTTTAAAAGGTTACCCGCGAAACAATATTTTAGCGGTGAGATTATAAAATATTAATATAACTACATATTACAGTTTTATGTTACAGGTTATGTAATCTTTATTTAGGTTACAATTTTTATCAAATTGGCTACAATAGGTAATAAAATAATTTCAGGGTATACTATGTTTGCTGGCTATGTCGGCATGACTGCGGTTGCCATATACCTTTACAGTATAACAAACAAAAACATCCGCAAAAATGAGATTGAAATGCGATCTGCTAAGATGGCTATTTACCCAATGTTACTGGCTGAAAGAGATCGAGAATACTTGAAGCAGCTCCGCAGAAACCGTGATGCGGAAACTGAACTTATGCGGGATGTTCCTGGATGGGAGGTATGTATAAAGAAAATTATAAATTCTTATATTTGTAATTAAAATAGTTACTGTTTAATTCTCTCTCTTCTGTAAGAGATCTAATTTAGTACATATATGTTGTAGGTGGGCACTTACTACGGTGAGCGTGTGTACAAGAGTGTACCTCCAGATGCATTGGTTGAGCCAATCTTCCATGAGTACTATGCACATAGCTCTCCATTTGAATGGTTCAAGAGGGCTTACATTAAGCTGCGTTCATAAATGCATGCATTTGAATATGGAAGTTCAAGTCAGTCAGTAAGGACATAAAATAATAAAATATAATTTTTATATTTGAAACACCTACAACAGTACAGTGGCTGACTTGTATTCCTAATTTATCAGATAACTGGTTCATTTTAAATATATAGTCAAAATGAGTATGTAGTGGCTTGGTCTGAAATAAAGAATTATTTGTTAGTTCTTTTATTTGTTTTTTGATTTTAACCATTAATAGTTATGGTATAGAGTAAATAAGCATACAATAATAAAGTATTTCTTACACAGTTCATTTAGGTTCTGTTCTGACCCTGTTAAAACCCTATAATTATGGGTTTTTCTTATATAGTTTCTGATACTGTATTTTATTTTTTAAATAAAAATACTCTATCCTTTTCACCAATTTTGTTATTACTTTCATAAATTATTCTTACAATTCAGGTGCTATATTCTAATTTTGTTTAACCAATCACGTGTATGTTTACTTAGTGGTCACTAGGTTATATTTTTGGTACTATTTGTTTTATTTTCAATCATGGTATTATAGTAAAACTATTTCTATGAGTTAGAAAGAAAAGAAGAAAATGTTGTTTCATTGTAATTTACTAGTTTTTTAATCCTGTAATCCAATTAGAACCTAATTAATGTACTTAGTATAGAATCATAAAACTTTTCTTGATAAACTAATTTGTCAAAAAACTAAATTGCGTTTGGTTGTATTACTAAAATATAGAAGTAAATTAATTGTTGTCACAGCTATTAAATATTCTTATAATATCATCTAAAGCAAGCTTTTTTAACAACAGGCCTAACGAATGTTTTTGGCAGATCTGTTACACTTCATAGTATTTACATTATAAATGTTTGATTACAAATACACGAAATATGAAAAAAAGGTTATTTATAAAAATTTCAAAAGAAAAAAAAAACAATACATTCTTTATGTCAATCATACTGCATGTTGGAACAAGTCACACTAATTTGGTGAGACATAAGAATATTCTCCCACTAATCTATGATATAAACAAACGCTCGGTGGGCCACATTCAATTATTAAGCAGGTCTGGCAGGTAGCTTCCCCCTAATCTAGATAGTTATTCCTTACCTTTCATTAAAACACAATAGTTAAAAGGACATTTATTTTTCTTAACATGTAAAATAACAACGAAATTGTAACACAAAATATTTTCAAATAGAATAAATCTAAATGAAATCAAACAATTATCAAATAATCATACTTAAATAATATAAGAAATTATGCTCAAGCCATTGCAGTATCTCCATATACATTCTTAACAGAAACATTATTCTGTAATAATAATTTGATTAAAGTTAGTGTAGTTATTTCTAGTTTTAACTAGATATATAAAACTCAGTTTCAAATAGGAAAATTAGTTTCAATATTCAACAACCAATTTTTGGGAACTTTGTGCATTTTTTATTAATTTATATTTAAAATTGAAGTAAAATAAATTTGACAAAAATTTTAAGCTACAATATGCTTCAAACATTTATAATTTGAATTGAATTTGTAAAATTCTCAATTGAAATAATAACTCAAATCAACTGGCACTAAAGTAAACGAAATCACAAAATATATGTTTACAGAAAGAAATATATATATAATCATTCTTTATAATTAAATGTATTGCGTGCGTATATAAAAAGATACTGACATTTTCATAATAAATATCCAGCATATTCTTAAAATTATATTATATTTCAAATTCTTACGAGAAGTAAAGTTTTTGGTAGTTTTCAAAATAATGCACAACCACATTTATATCAATGTATCCTACACATTTAAAAATACCAATGAGGCATTTTGTGTAAAAAAAAAAACAAAATACTAATTTAACACTTAAATGATATGGATAAAGATCTTCATATATTACTTAAAGAAGCAGCAAATAAAATTAGTTCATAACAGGTCAAATTAAATTACATAGTCAATGTAATTTTAATATTCTAAGTTATAATTTATTAAAAGTCCTTATATATGACTTATTATTCAAATGGTATAAATTTACATATACCTACATCATAAATGTTGCCTTTACTTAAATTTGTATGACATTACAATATAATACACAAAGCTGAAACTATGCATTTTAATAAAGTACTATTAAACTTATATCAATGAATTTATTTACATTTCTTAATAACAATCTTTGGTTTCAACTTGACTGACCTCAGCTTGCGCATGTGACTCATCACAAAGTATAATCCAGGGAAAGTTAGCAGAAGAAGATATACTCTTAAAAATGAAGGCATGTGGAAAGCGAAGTTCCATTCATTTGGCATTGATATTGTAAACCTCTGGGTTTCCTCAAAGTAGGGTATGTTACGTAATATGACTATTGATTCACATAATACACCGAGCGGGTACAGCGGTATCCACATTGTGTACCGCAGCCAGGTTAGTATGTATATATCCTTTTTGTATAACTGGGAAATATAGAATGGGTACCTGTGAAAGAATTAGTAGTATTAATTTATTAATTAATTTTAAAAAAAACTTTGTCAATTTGAAAAACTCACATAAATATTTTTCATATACTAAGTGCAAATAATGTTTTAAAAAAAAAAAAGATATCATAAATAAGAAACTAAAAGGCACACGCTTATAATAATCTTTATATTCTGGCAAATGAGTTATAATTTATCATGGGATTCGGACACATGTGCACATTTTTTTAAAAATTACGCTAATAATAAAAAAACATATTCTAAAATATTAAAATAATAAGTAAGTTATAATACTCTTAATTTTTTTTCCAGTACACGGTCTTTGTGATATGTACTTGCTCTATGCAAGTACACACTTGTGTTGTTAATATCTATGCAAGATGGTAAAAAAAAACGTAACTTGATAGTAACTTAACTGTCTCGTTCGTTCGTTTGGAACAATCTAACAGGTGCGGGTTCACATGTTTTTATACATAATAAATATACCTATTTAAAAATTCGCTCAAGTTGACGTGTAAAAAACCTTGCGCTCCGAACCGAGTGTGTCTTTTTATATAGTGTGTTTTATAGTTTATATGTAGTTAATGAATTTAGGATGTATTATTATTATGAAAAATATTGGTCCGCATTAATTATGTCAAAAGAGGTACATTGACTTTCACATTCACGAATTAATACAATGATGATGACAATGAATTCTACTTTCAGAAGTTAATTAATTAGAACCAGCCAGGCCAGTACAAAATTTAATTTAGAATTTATCACAAGACTTTGATTTGTTTAGCAGTAGCTTTTTTTTTGTGTTATTAACAAACACACGTGGGCTATGAAAAACCTTTTTAGACTCGAACCCGCATCTCTTGGAAACATTCGATGCGCTCTGACCGCCGAGCCGTACGTTCTAAATCCAGCTTTGTCGAAACTCCTATACGCTTGTTACATACAACTTATTTTTGATGTTATAAATAAAAGTAATTTATATATATGTAAAAATAATATTATGTTTATATATGTAAATAAGTTTATTATAATTTTTATTTATTATTAGAACCAGCTATTGTTTTTCTGCAATATCATTATTTTTTTATATATATATATATATATATATATATTTATTTTATATATATATTTTTCCTCCTCATAAGACACTTATAAGTTGTATAAAAACCTTTGAACCTAACTGTAATGGCGCATTACTTGAGGAAACTAATAAATAAGTAATATAAAAATATCAAAAAATTTTGACGTACCTATTAATTGTTTTAAATATTAAAAAGTAATATATTAAAAAATATATATCTACGGTAAAAAAAAAAAATGTAAATGAAGCTGTAAATGAAAATAATTTTAATTAACGTTGGATTCTGCCCTATGACATTTATTGTTGAACTGATTGACCGACTTTATAAAATGAGTATGTATATTTTGCGTAATTCACTAATACACTACGGCATATGGTCCGTACGTTTTGTTGAAAATAAAACATTTATTTCACACATTACATTTTACATTTCCATTACATAAAACTAAACTAACAAGACTCACTCACTCCGCTACTCATAGCGTCTCTGTGAGCAGAAAAAAATAAATTAAATTAAATTATTTAAATATATTATATAAACTATTCCCCCGAGTGGTGATCGAACCGGCAACCAATCGCATTTACAGCGGAGACAGTGTCCAAGTACGCCACGATTGATTTCGACCCTATAAAATGATGCGAACAGAGACATATATGGGGACGGTGTGAAAAAGCAACAAGATAATAATTTCCATGATAACGTATTAGAATATTTCTTTAATTTTTATAACGCAGAGGAAATCTTCCAAAGATATATTTAGAAAACGTATAAAAATTTGAACGCAGCGGGATTTGAACCCGCGCCTCTTGAAAACCGTTCAAGCGCTCTGACCGATAAGCAATGCATGGGACGCATGCTTTCAAGAGGCGCGGGTTCAAATCCCGCTGCGTTCAAATTTTTATACGTTTTCTAAATATGTCTTTTTCAATTTCCTTAGTGTGGGAATAACACTTTAAAAATGTTAACAAAATATATATCTTTCAAAGATACGCAGCAAGTGGTGGGAACCGGGTTATGTTGGATTTTTACCAACCAAAACGCCTGTGGTTGCCCCCGGTACTACTTTCATCACAGCCGAATACTGGCTGTATATCGTATAACTCAAATAACGAAAAAAATATATATATTTAATTATATTACACATTGATGTACACTTTCATATAAAATGGACTCACCTGACAACTTCAATGATACTCCAAACTAAAAACAGGTAGAATACAACAGGTTTAGTTTGCATGCGAGGCTCCGACTCTATCATGGCGAAGAGTACGAACGCACGACCGCCGACTTGCATGAAGGGCACTAATACACCACCCTGAAAGAATGGCAGAGAAATATTTATATCTTTGGTGTCAAAACACACCGATCTCCGCTGCCCACCTGAATCCGCGGTCAAGACATTGCGTTTTGAGTGGCGCAACTTAACGCCGTTTTATTATAATTATGGAGAGGGGAAAAACGTCAATTTAAATATATCCATTCTTTAACTTAAAAAAAAAATAAGTGAAAGAGTTAATCTAAAATACATACACGCAATGCCATTATTAAATACTCAATAAAAACTTAATTTCCTATGCATACAGTAACAGCAATTACGTTCACAGTAATCGCTGTTTAAAACAGTTTTAGAAAACGTATAAAATTTGAACGCAGCAGGATTCGAACCGACACCGTCCAATCGCTCTGACCCCTGAATCATGCGTTGTCAATCTGGTTTTCCCTATTTAATAAACATGACTTGCGTAATTTAACTTAACTAGGTTAGCCATTAGATTCAATATATAGCTGTAAATAAATATTTTTTTATGTATGTATATGTAATACAGTAAATATATAAAATAAAATGTAATCGACGCCATCTTGATGCTTGTATAACCGGGCGTAATGGTTGTGGGTTCAAAATTTTAATAATGCTTCATCCTGTTTAATACAAGCATTTCTTATATTTATATTGATTAAATAAATGTTTAATCTATTGTTTTATTTACATCAGATTCACGCTTTTCCCTCGTAGTAGGGACAGAGAGAACCCAGTGTCAATATGTTTCGCTCTCCACTTTAGTGGCTGTCTTATCACAAGAGCAGATAATGATAAAGCAAAAATTTGCATCCATGTTTTAATAGGGGTGTCAACGATGACTTAATTTCACTTCTCTCAAACTTCCAAATAATCTTTATATATAAAAATCGGAGTTAAGTATTACAATGATGTATTGTTAGTATATTATTATAAGAAAAAATTAAAAAGAACTTGGTATTGTCGCTATGAAAATGTGTGAATTATCTTTTTATAATTGAACAAAAGCAATGAATATGAGTAAGAAGCTTCAGATCTTCAATGAAAACTTACCTTAGTGTATCCAAACAACGGATGCATAACTTCTAGAAACATCATTAGCTGTAAAAACTTCATTGCCGGTCCGACGTGTTCGTAAGTGTCCACTACAGAACCGTACTCCAACTTGGCGTATCTAACACCCATCACACACAAAATGTATGTGAAACCAATGAATTGGAACAAATTGTATATAACTAAATACACTTTCTTGAAATCTTCTGAAATCACCATTTTAAATAAATTTTATTTATATTATCCATATAATGTTATACAAAAATTAATTACAATCAATAACTGTCTTAGGAAAGATAATCTTTTCAGGTTATAATAATCGATAAGATAAAATAATATAGGTATTATTATAAATTTATATAATATTTTAAATACTAAAGCAAGCAAGCAGGTAACTTTGAAATCAATAAAAAATATACTAAAACGCTTTTTATCTTTATATATAAATTTATTTGTTATGTTTTTTTTTTATCGAAACACATGAATTCGTCTAAGTTTCGCTAATACAGATCATGCATATACAGACCAGAAAAATAAATAGAAAAGGTATCTTTTTAATTAAATATGGCGTGTAGAATGAAAGTAAAACTCTTTTTGTATTGATGCTAAAGAACTTTTTATTAACATTATTACGGCAGAAGAGCCTTATACAACATCTTAAGAGGCTTTTTGATTGCTTGCTTTTAGACAAAGGAAAATATAAATATATAAAATGATAATAACAAGAAAATTTATGTATAGCATTTTTAGAAAACGTATAAAAAATGATATTGTATTTAGAAAACGTATAAAAAAAGATATTGTATTTAGAAAACGTATAAAAATTTGAACGCAGCGGGATTTGAACCCGCACCTCTTGAAAGATAATAAGCTAACAACAAAAATAAGCTGTAATAAGTGTATAAGAATTTCGACGTAGCCGGATGTAGAACGTATGGCTTAGCGGTCAGAGCGCTTGAGCGGTTTTCAAGAGGCGCGGGTTCAAATTTTTATACGTTTTCTAAATATGTCATTTTGAATTACCTAAGTGTGCGAATAATACCTGTAAAAAAATGTAAAAAAACTTATAATAATTTGAACGCAGCGGAATTCGAACCAGCGCCTCTTATAAACCGTCCAAGCGCTCTGACCGCATTCTACTATGGCTGTAAAACTAACATCCTACTAATATTATAAACGCGAAAGTTTTTAAGGATGATTGTTACTCTTTCAAGTAAAAACTACTGTATGGATTTTAATGAAACTTTACAATAATATAGCTTATACATCAGAATAACACATAGGCTACAAGTTATAAAGACATTGTGTGAATTGACCAAAAAATCAAGTAAGTATGTATGTTCAAGCCATAATAGAGAACCATTGTAGTCAATAAATTAATATTATGGTATATATATGCTAAATGCATATGTATACACGCTACATATACCAGAATATTACTTTTTGCTATTTTTGTGTCTCAAGAACGGCTACACCCATACTCGAGGCTTTCACTGGCAAATAGCTGATGTAAGATCTCCATGCGGACAAAGTCGCGGGCACAGCTAGTTGTTCATATTTACTAATGGAAATGTCAGTTTAACTTACCTTTCCTGTAGCCAATTTCCTCTTTTTGCAATTGCTCAAACATGCCTGGGTAATCTTTCATGACGTCACGAGCCTCTTCTTCGCTATCATGACCATCTTCAGATTTCCACAGGTCAAAATTGACCTAGATCGTATATATATTATGATAAATATTAATGATATAAGAAAATTATTTAAATGCATTGTGAGGCCATTGTGGCGCAGTGGGACAGCCTCTGACTGCGATTCGTTGTGGGTTCGATTGCCACTCAGGAAGACTATTATATTTTAATTATTTCTCTCGTGAACATGACAAAGCGCGGCGTTTAGTTCCGCCGCTCAACATACAATGTCTCGAATTCGGACAGAAAGTGAAAACTGATTTCTTGACAATATATTTTCTCTGACTCCCCTGGTATAAAGATTAAATGTATTTATTTTAAATCTGCAGAAATCATACACAGTTAATATTTCTTGCAAGTATAAAATTCTGTCACACGTTTTTTTGTCCTAGTAAACAATGGCGTACTGCCAATTTCGAGGGCTCTGGGCTTAATGATATTTGATATACACAGATGTTGTAAAGGATCTAGGAAAAAAAAACAAAGAGTGACAGTTAGTTTGATCATTACTTTAATATGTTAATGTTTATATTAATACTTCAAATGGCTGAACCACAAGAAAAAAAATGTTTTGAAAATATCCTCTGAAAATGTATTGTAATGAGTCAAGTACTATTTCTTCTCTGCTTCATACGAAACTGATAAAAATAAATCCATTGAAATACACAATTGTTATATGAACTGTTTTGAAGAAGTTGCTAAACACAAAGCCAAATATTGAATATTCATGGCATCTCTACTTTCCAGATATATATTTTCCAAGTTTTTGTTTCGTAACTCCATTAAAAAAAAAAATTATTACTGTATCTTACATACACTTACTTTCTTCTATTCAAATTCACAAAAAACTTTTCTAAGGCAACATTTAAAGCGCCTCTTACATTTTTTTGCACCATATACTCCAACTGTACAGTTATCAGAAAATTTTTAAGGATTGTCACTGTATTTGGTTCACCCATTAAATCACTATTTTTTAGAGAGACAAATACTTGCTCATGACCTCTAAATGTTAAGTCTCTTATCACAGAATGTTCAATTTTAGAATGCTATGATAATTTACTTTAAGGTAAAATCATCAAACAAGTTTGTAAAAAGATATATAATCAATGAATCAATATCATAATATATTTGACTTTATTTCCATTTTTTATTATGTATTTTGTATTATGTATTCCCATTCTTTGTATATTTTAAATATTTTTTTAAGTCCTTACCTTTAACCAAGCTGGTTTTTGAGGCTGTGCTGTAAGCCTAGGCCACCAAGCTAGCTTTTCTTTTTGCAAGAGCACCTCAACTCTGTTATCAAATATTCGCACTGATGATGTTTCATTATCTTTATTCTATAATATAAATTTTAAATTAAAATAAAGTGCTTATGTTAGAAATTAGATGCTATAGAAATTACTGAAAATATATGTTTATTAATTGAAAAAAATATTTTCAAGTAATTTAATACAGTGATAGTATACTTACTAGACTAACTGGTGAAAATAAGTCAAGACTAAATTCATAATGACTGTCGCCATGGGCACCTACTCCCCGTGTTGCAAATTTGATGTTACTTTCACACACATTTATTTCCGGCTTATTTACGTTTTTCAAATCAATTTTCAATGATATATTTTTATCTGTTTGTGCCCAATAAACGAAGGGGCTAGGAATAACCATGGTAATAAAGACTTTGCAACTTGTCACTTAAAACTAACTGAAATTATAACTTCACATGTAATTAAACTGTATATTTTATAACGCTATATAATATTTACACTTTATGATTAAAATATATACTTTGTAATTAAATGAATTTACAAATGCCGGAGTATTACCAGTATCAGCCGTCAAACATACCAAATGTTTTTGATTTAAAAAAAAAAATTCCGATCCTCACTGTTTTGAGTTTTCATAGCCAACGTAACACAGATACAATTATTTATGACTCTTAAAGGTAAATAAATAACAAACTTGCTCATATTTGTAAGTATACCATTTTATAAATTAAATTACTATCTTTATTCAAAGTTTAGACAAAAATTGTTCGTATAAAGAAATATTTAAAACACAAATGATATATAAAATTAGTCTATTTATTTTAATTATAATTTACTATATAACTGTAATTTATTTACTGTGTGATAATTATATTACATTAATGCATATAGCTTAGATTATTAAATGAATATTTTGGTAGAAAAAATTAAAATGTAATGTGTATGGCCATTATTATTTCTTATGATTTTGAGTCTGTACACATTCACCATTTCATCTGATTTCGCCTGTCAAAAAGCCGTTTGCCCTATCGATGGGTGTCGAGTTTCTATAATAAATAACTTATTTATTTAAATCTTTGCGTAGTTTATCCTATATTGTCATGTCGAAAATGGTTTAAATATTTCAAATTAATTTTAAACACATTAAGAGTTTGTTCACCGATTCTTATAAACAAATCCAAAATGTCCGTTCCCAGCACTGGATTGAGCAAATTGAAAAAGAAACATATTCGCGTGAAACATCAAAAAGTGAAATTGTTTCGTGCTAATGAACCTTTACTGTCTGTTTTTATGTGGGGTGTTAATCACACGGTAATTACATAATTAATTTAAACTTATCCAACGATTTAATTGTAAACTATATTGTATTTGATTTTTCAAATAACTTGTTTATTTTCATATGCATTTATTTTTTTCTTATTTTACTGTTGCCCTTTTATAATCGTTGAAAGCAAAACGTAATTGCTTTCATGCGCTTATATTTTTAATCTTCTGGCAAATCATCAATACAATAGTAAGTATTATTTATAATACTTAGTATTGTCTTCTCTAAATATAGCACTTTATCATTGTGTTGAATGCTTTAAAGCTTTAAGATGTGCCAAGTGCATTTAAGTTATTAACACAGTGAAGCATATAATTAATAAATGTAAAATTTACGTGTTTTATAAAACAATATAAATTCTTTTATAGAACAATCTAATATTTATATGGTTTTTTATTTTTGTATTATTTTAATTTTTTCTTTTTTCTGTAACTTCATAATTAATAAAGTATCGCCAATAGTGCCATATCACATTTATTTCATATACTGATTAGTTACTTCCTTGTTTTGCAAATAATACCGATTGAAAGATATTTAAAATATATTATTGCTATAATAATATTTAACAATCAGATATAAACTTTTTTTCTGTAATTCTTCTATTTTAGATAAATGAACTCAGCCATGTATCAATACCTGTTATGTTGCTGCCAGATGACTTTAGAGCTTACTCCAAGCTCAAAGTGGACAATCATTTGTTTAACAAGTATGTAATATCTGTAATTTATTATATAATTTTTATGAATTAAATTATTTAATTGATATATTTTTCAGTGATAATGCTCATTTGATTAAGCTTTGAGACCATTAATTTGAAAATACTAAATAATAAACATTTTATTAGATATAAATAAAACTTCAAAGCTAGCATACTACAATCTTATTTTATAGGATACTAAAAGTTTTAAGTCATTTTTTTTTTACTTACAAGATTAAAGTAAATTAATATAATTACAAATAACCAAATGAAAAGGAAAAAAGAAATTATATAATTTCTTTTGATATGAATACTTTCATTGTATACAAATTATATACAATATACATAATTAAAATTATATTCCGGACATGAAAGAGATTGTTTAAGTGTATCATCATTTGCATTCATATTATGCACGTAATTTGAACAAGCTTGTTTGACATTCGACCTTATCCAATTTATTTCAATTAACAGCTGCCTGTAAAAAAACATGAATACTTAATTATAAGTGATAGAACACTTATTAACTTTGATCAGAAAGAAATTATTTCGTGTCTAGAAAGAGAGAACCTAGTGTCAATACACACTTGCTATAAATTTGAGATATAGGTGTTGAGTGGCGGAGCACAACATCGTATTTTGTCTTACCAGAGCAGGGAAATACAGCCAATTTAAATATTGCTAATATAAGGAAAAACGCATTTTATTTGTAATTTAGCTACTTTTATTGCATGTATAAGTAATTATAAATCTTAATTATAAATCATCCCACTATCTAGTCCTGTTTGAACTGAAATATTGTATTATATAGAGTTTGTTTAGATCTTAATGTCTTATTTATTTAAAACAAAGAGTTTCTATCACCTTTATAAATATAAAGTCAACAACAAGGAAACTAATATCTTAAACTTTATAATTTAACAACTGTATTTTATGTTCACATTGACTTTTAATTGGTTTCTGTGTAAAATACATACTGATTGAGGCCATAGTGGCGCAGTGGGACAGCATCTGACTTTAATAATAAAAGTTGCGGCTTCACCCTCCCAAGTTCCTCTCGGGAAATTATTACATTTAAATTATTTTTATTTCTCGCTCCGGTAATATACGGCGCGGCGTTAATTTCAATAAACAGACATTTTGCAGAAAAGCGGAGAACCATTTGTCTCGTCAATAGGTTCTCTCTGTCTATGCTTGCTTGCTGACTTTAACAGTTTGATAAATCATTTGTATTTTGTATTACGTATGAAGTTTTCTGAGTAAATTCTAATTGGTATGAATTACATATAAAAGTGTAACATTAAAATTGCAATGACTATGCGCTGAACTAATAAACAAACGTGTTGTATTCTTTGTCCAGTCATAAAAACACAAAGTATTCTAATGATCCTAATAAAAATAAACGATATTACGTCACTAATATATAAATAATTCAAAAATCGATTAAAATATTAATAGCTTTGATCTCATATATAACTACCTGAAGTTAAGTACATATCTCTGCCCCATATTAAATGTTCTTTTACTATTATAATTAAAATATAAAAAAATGTACAATTAAAAAAGCTAATTTGCTTAAAAAATACTTTCCAAGGGTTTCTAATGAAACCAGTATTGTAAATGCCTTATATTTTCAAACAGTCACGCTAAGTTAAAGTAATATCGTAATTTTTGTTATACCTTGCATACTATAGATTTCGTTAGAAAATACTAAAAACGTTATATGCAAGTTACTTGCTGTATATAATATAAATTACCCATATATTGACAAATAAAAGTTGAAATATATTAAAAGCTATACAATTAGATTTAATAGTGTAACTAAGCTAAGTCAGGTAGCCATTGAAAAAAAATCGATATAGTTTAATTATTTACAGAGAAAACATGCCTTCCCATTTCAAGGTGAAAGAGTACTGTCCACTCGTGTTCAGAAACCTCAGGGAGAGGTTCGGTATCGACGATCTAGACTACAAGGAGTCGCTAACAAGGTATGGACTGCGGACGTTTTTGTAGCGTCGCAACACTGCCACGGCACGTGTGAAGCTAACTTTTGAACTTGCGTATATTTATGTATATTTATTTCTATCCCATATTATTCGGACTGGCATCCCGTTCCCACCTACCCCGCCCTTAGGTTTAGAAAGCCGGATAACTACTTATGCTCGAGACGGGTGAAGCGGTTTAAGAGTATGCTGAAGAGATCGTCGACGGCGCCGTCCGGCATCTCTGACATGAAACACCAGGAAGGCTTGCTACACGACGCGAGTAAATTCGTCAAACGCGGTCTGACGATAAAACGACTGAGGTCAGCGGAGTTTCTAACTAAGCGCTGTATGATTTTTCTTTATAAATAACAATTTTTAGTGTGCCTTCTAAACTTACACGGCGAACCATCGCATATCACTGGCTATTGTGCATCGTTGCCTAACAAGCACTCATGAATATGGAATGCATTACGCGCGTACGAGTTCGATTCTGGAAAATTACGATTTTTTTTGTGGATCCCTTTGGTTTTGTTTTATTATTCCCTTATATTATAGCTCCCTATATCCACTATCTTGTCCGTTATTCCTTCATATCATCGCAAATATATATGTATTATGTATTATATACACATTGGCGGCAAATTTTCTTAGGCACTTTTACTGTTATGTCTATTTGAAAGGTAGGTGAGTTTTTAGGCACAATCAATAAAACACAAGACACTCATTTATTTTTATTAAGGAAAATACTGAGTCACGTCAAAAATACTAGAAGCACCTAACACAGTAATAAACGGGGGCTGGTTGGTAATTAGTGTCACTTTTCACTACAATGGCAGTGTAAATTGAATAATAATATAATAATAAAAAAATAGATTTAGAAAACGTATAAAAATTTGAACGCAGCGGGATTTGAACCTGCGCCTTTCAATTTTCTTAGTGTGCGAATAACACTTTAAAAAAATTAAAAAAAAAAATATATATATAATTGAATAATAATAAAAAATATATTCATCAGATCAAATTTAGTAATGTACTGTAATAAATTAAAATGGTTGTAATATTAAATAAATTAATCTCTGTTGTTATCATCTACATTGGAAAGGGCGATGGTATTAGAGAAATTGTATTTCGCATAAATCATATGTAATATTTTTTCATACATTACATTTCAAATCTGAAACAAATCTGTAATCGTTTTCAGCAATCCTTGAACAAAATGAAAGGTTTTCAGGCTCTGTAGGTACATGACTCATGACCGAAGTTGTTCGAATTGAGATGTGTTAATAACTTTACATGGTGTGTTTTAAACTTTATCCCCTATGAGTGTTGAGTGAACAATATTAGCAAACTACTATTAAAAG
This sequence comes from Podotricha telesiphe, assembly GCA_038994665.1. Lineage (NCBI taxonomy): Eukaryota > Metazoa > Arthropoda > Insecta > Lepidoptera > Nymphalidae > Podotricha > Podotricha telesiphe. Next base: position 2,279,338 of record JAOYRR010000327.1, read on the forward strand.
TATGGATATTTATAAAATTGAACACTATATTGTTTTAAAAAAATTATATTAACTGTTATACTATGGGTATATATCTATGTTATAATAATTCAGAGTTATATAAAAAAATATATATATGTTTTATAAGTCAGTTTGTGCGTGTGTCTCGTCAAAACTACTTGACGCATTGCATTAATGCTTTGTTAATTGTATTGTATTTAGTATGGCACATTTTAACATAAAAAAAATGTATACAAGGTGAAATATTTCAAAAGCTTTGCATTTCTAAAACTTTTTAATATGATGATTTTATGGATATCTATTGATATGGGGTATTTACTTGATTTTAATTACTTGTATTTAATTGACGGTCGGTTATTGTTCTCAAATGTAAATAAAGCAAGTCCGTAAATTGTCATCAGGTCGCAACCGATACCGGATGATTCCTCGGGCAAGTCTGGCGCTAAATTTTACCAGAGCTACGATAGGCTCTTCATCCTAAAGACCCTCACGTCGGAGGAGGTGGAGAGGATGCATTCCTTCCTCAAGCATTATCATCCTGTAAGTAATATTTAAGAATTTCATATTTTGGACACAATTTGTCGTCCATATTTCTTGCATGTGTAAAAACATTGTATTAGGGCCATTGTATTGTAAGAACGAAAATGTCTATATAAAAACTCTGTAAGTTACGCTTTCATTTTTAAGAAAAGATTACGAAGATCTGTGATATTTAAAATTGTTAGATGAAACATATGAAGAGTTAGTTATTCATGTATTAAAATACTTTTAACTATAACAAGTATATTGAATGTGTAATAATAAAACAATATGTAAACATTTTATTATTTGCATTTTATAATTATACATTTGTATTTACAATGAGCATTTACTGAGACTTATGTATTTATGTATTTAAACCGCTGCTCCATACTTGACATTTAAATTTCTTGCATATAATTGAAATGACTGTCAATTCGAACTCTTTTAAAAGAACGTGTAATTGTAAAGTATAACCGTAGTCACTGAAAAATCACGTAAAGTTAATGAATTAAATCCTCGGTAATCCGGTAAGGATAAGATTACTAATGCTTTGTATTATTTTCTATGAAATAGGCTTATCGTCATATTATAATAAAAACACAAATCGATGAGACCGTCATGGCTCAGTAGGACAGCGTCTGACTATAAACGGGATTGATTGGTTGTGGGTTCGATTCCCACTCAGAGGAATGTTTCGTCACTCAACAAATTATGTGGAGAACGGAGTGTCTTGACAATAAGTTCTTTTCGATTACCCTGCGGGAAAAAGCGTAAAGCTATAAGCAAAACGTTTGTTTTTTTGTTTTTTTTTCCATTGACATTTGTATTTTTTATTTTATATTGTGTAATAAAAATATTATTAATATAACAAGGAAAATAGGTTATTATTAACACCTAAAATAAATGCTTAATTATAAGTACAACGTAAGTACAAGTAACGTATTTTATATATACGTATATATAGATACATAGATAGATAGACAGATAGACAGACATATAGATATATATGTTGACTGCCAATTGACAGTTTTAATTTTAAAAAGTCATAAATATAATATAATGTGTGAGTCAACAGTTGACTAATCTGTGCTATCTTGTCATAGCGAATCTTATCAGTTTATGAATTACGGAGAAAGTTACGATTGTTGTTGATGTGATAGTCAAATATCATATTATGTCGTGAATTTTCATATCTTCTAGTATTTATAATATAGAAATATTTTTTTATTGAAATTTTATTTATCTGTAGACACATTTAAATTGCTTTAATTTTCAATTTGAGCCCTAATATACGAATAATATTAAAAGACAAAAAGGCCAATCTACATTTGTATTGTATTTTGTATAAATATGTTTTCCTTAGAGTCAACCTATCATATTGACACTATTTTTTTATTCATTCTTTATTCATATTTAATTGTGCTTATAATTTCTTTAGGTACTGTACAATGGATGTCGTAATAGAAATCGTGAAGCATTTTTTTTAAATACCAAAACACAATACTGTAGTCGTTAGGTATACTTGTATACTAGCGACCCGCTCGCATCTTCGCCCTCGTAAACTATAGCTGTTTCGTATTTTCGACAGCCTTTTCAAAGAATTAAATTCCCGAATAAAATAAAAAAAACATGAGAGAAAAAAGAAGCCTATATACGTCGCAAGACCATTCCTCAAATAATTCTATATAAAGTTTAATCACAATTGGTGCAGCGTTTTGGCCGAGATGGCGTAACAGACAGACATAGTTACATTCGCATTTGTAATATTTGTATGGACTAGTATGTATAATTGCGGTTCGCAGCGACATCGCCTATATCGCTCTCTGTAATTTTCTTCAACAGTAGCCGTATACTCTATTCAATTATAGAAAATTATACAAAATTATACAAGTAATTGCTCTGTGACACAAATATGTACGCTATCCTAACAAATTTTAGTGTGTAGGTATATTTATACCACTGATTTAGTTTTTATTCTACATTGTACGAGTTCTTTTCCAATAATACATTGAATATGTTGCGGGCCAATTATAAAATAAAGAATAAAAATGGAGAACATCATATTTTTTATGGCTTTTGTCGTGGGTTGTACATTACAGCATTAGTCTTAGTATTATTATTCATTATTACTAGATGTCTCGTTGACGTGTAAACAACGCGTTGCCATAGCAACGTGTATGTCAAACCCATGGTAGTGTAATGGTATGGTAGGGAAATGTTTATTTTATTAATTTATTGTTTGTTCTGATGAATTACTAACTATAAAAAATCCATAAAAAAGATGACTATGTCAAATGTTATACATACTCCTCCGAAGGCTTTCCTTCGTGTAAAGTTATCATAAATAGAATAATTAAAAAAAAATTAACTTGTACTTACCCATTAATAGAAAACAATGTATGTTTTTATACTAAATTCTAGAACTTTTTTAGGAACTTTATTAATTCAACTACGCTATTTACTCTATGGGACATTACCTGTCTGACGGATTAAGCCGATCAGCCTTGTCCTTTTTTTGTTAAATGGCTGAAATAGTTGTGGTGGTCTTCTCAGAAAAAAATTAAACATTATATAGAGATAATATTACATGTTTAGGACAAAAAACCTACGGCCATAAATAAACGCAACCAAAAAATATATTTTGTGACCCCCTGAATTACTTTTATCACTGCTGAGTCAGGCTAGGCATCTAGTGTAGTATTTAAATTCAACATGAGTGAGTGTAATGACTGTTGGCTCAGTGTGGCACCGTTGATTGTAAACGCGATTGGTTGTGACTCATCACTTGGGCGAATTATTTATATTAAAAAAATATTTTCATTTCTGTCCTGTCTGTCTGTACTACAAGCGCAACGTTGAGTTTTGCTTCTTATCACACAGTCTTGATATCTGGCTAAAAGTGGTGGACAGTGTGTCTTGACACTAGGTTCTCTCTTAATATATCCGGCTGTGGGGAAAAAAAATAGTAAAGCTACTAATAATACTTCTTAAATTAGATATTGGCTGAACAATCATAAATATATCCATCTAATCTTGTGTTAACAATTTTCAGTATATAGTTGAAAGGCATGGCAAGACTTTATTGCCACAATACTTGGGTATGTACCGGCTGACTGTGGACGGTATCGAGCATTATCTAGTGGCTACAAGGAACGTGTTCTCCAATCACCTCAATATACATAAGTATGTTTTATTATTTTATATAAGTAGGTAATAGGTTTATATACATTTTTTTATTTAATATAATTTTATTACTTTTGGTCAGATAGGATATACATATAGTAGGAACCCAATTATCTAGCCCTAAGTTCAACTAGCAGACCCGATCAAATAACTTTATACCTTTACGTTAAAGCTCAAATCAATGAATGCACAGACAAGTCTAAACTCACGTTAAAGCTCCCGCGCCATGCGGCTTCTCTTGCCCTGACTTATACCAATGGAAATAACCAAAATTTTAACCTTTATTTTGTTTAATCATTACCAAATGGCAATTATCAACTATTTCAAACCGATTATCCAGGTAGGTATATACGATTAGGGTTGCAGTACTTTATTAATTTAAGAAAATTCGAAATATCAGTCAGCTTCCAATATTTTTTTAATAAACGTTGATTTTAGTTTTTTTTAATAATTATATACATAATTGAAAAAACAAACAGGAATAAATATTATGTAGGTAGAAAAAATGTTTTTTTTTAATACTTGCCATTATCCGAATTTTCGATTAGTATCCGAATGCTTAATGACAAGTCCGGTTAATCGAGCTACTGTACGTTTAACACAGTTGCCTTTTTTATAATATAACGAATATAACTGTAATATAATGAATTATATTCCATAGAATCTTTTTTTTAACATTTTTTTTAAAGTGTTATTCGCACTCTTAGGAAATTGAAAAAGACTTAAAGAATTTGAACGCGGCGAACAGCAGCTAACAACAAATATAAGTTGTTATAGGCGTAAAATAATTTCGACGTAGCTGGATGTAGGACGCATGGCTTAGCGGTCAGAGCGCTTGAACGGTTTTCAAGAGGCGCGGTTTTAAACCCCGCTGCTTTCTATATGTTAGTTTCCTTTTGTTTTCAGGAAATATGACTTGAAAGGCTCGACAGTAGACCGGGAAGCATCAGAGAAGGAGTTGGAGAAGGAGTTGCCAACGCTAAAAGACAACGATTTCATCAAACAGGGGGTGCGCATTGATATAGGTGATGCGGCGAAGGACAAACTCTTGGAAACGCTGACTGCTGATGTTGATGTGAGTGTTTATATTTTTAAATGTTGTATGTAAAATTGTAAAAAAACGTTATTTATATATGAAAAATTGGGAATATATATTATGTAAAGTATTTTTAGAAAACGTACAAAAATTTCAACGGAACGGGATTTGAACCTGCGCCTCTGTGTAACCTTGCGCTTGTTATTAATCTGGCCTGTCGTGGTGCAGTCTGACAGCGCTTGACAAGATATTTGCGTATTCGAGATGGTAGTGGATTGGATTCCCATTCGGATGAATGATTATATTTTAATTCCATTCATATCTCCGCTCTGGTGATAAGACAAAATGCGGCGTTCAGCTCGGTCATTCAACACGCAATGTCTCGGATTCAGGCAGAAAGCGGAGAATGTAGTGTCATGCGGGACAAAAGCGTGAAGCTGTTAGTCTACTATGAATGTAATTTGGCAACATTTTGTAAGCTGCACCGATTTTCACTAGCAGATAGCTGATGATGATGATGTGAGGAGTAACTTAGGCTACCTTAAATTTACAATTCCACGCGGACTAAGTAAAAAGGCAGACATACTAATGGAGTTCCGCACACAGTTCCTGACAAAGCTGCACCTGATGGACTACTCGCTGCTGCTGGGCGTGCACGAGTGCGGGCGCGGGGAGGCGGAGGCGGAGGCGGCGCGCGACAACGAGCCCGACTCCGACGACTCCGACTCGGACTCCGACACCGACAGGTACGGGTCACGGGTCGTCTGGCGAGTGGGCCAATCAGAGTGGAGGAGTGACAGAGACACAAGACTTTCAATATTGTAACACTTGACAAGTCAACGGAACGCACACGCACTTGTTGGTCGGAACAATATAAATACAATGTGCAAAAAAAAGAACTTTAATTTTGAATATTAAAGAAACATTGTTTTAATAATATTTTAATTGATTTAATTGATAACAAATCAATAAAAAATATACAATACAATTATTTGGATTTGATTCCCACTCGGGGGGAGTCAAAGTCAAAAGTCAAAGTTAAATATTTTTATTTAAAATAAGAAAGTACATGCTTTATTTTTTTGAACGTTAAACAATTTACCACCGGTTCACTGAAGTTAAAGCCTCAGACCTGAGAAGAACCACAGCAAGAAACTCAGCGGGACCTCTTTTTTTTTTCAATACATATATTTCAATAATATATAATTTAATCATTATATTTAAATTATTCTTAAGTGACTCCTGGTGTGCGCGTTGTAAAATGAAGTATAATGTAATATTTTCAGCGTGTTTTGTAATTTTATATATATCTTCGAAGTCAGATGTGTAGACGATCTATTGTAGAGTAGCCTAGTAGTAGAGACTGTTGGGGGATTTAATGAAATTCTTCACATAATTAAACGTGAGAACGGAAGCGCAGGTGGGGCTACAACACGCCGCCGGACAGCCCGCGCGCCCTCGGCCGCCAGCCCTCGCTGCGCTACGAGGGCATCGTCCCTGAGCTGGACATCTACGCCATTCCCAGCCACGACGGTGAGGACTCTATAGATACATGTAGAAATTAGATAAAATCTTTTAAAATACCTCGTATTTGAATGGCAAACGCCACATTCATGTAGTTTAAGAATTTATTATATATATTTTTTTCATATGACATAAAGTAAAATAAATAGAAATTAAAAGTAAAATATTTAAAATTTAACATTACAGGTGCTCCCAAGAAAGAAATATATTTTGTAGCACTTATCGATGTTCTCACACACTATGGAGTTAAGAAACAGGTATTTTAATATAAATATATTTTTTTTTAAGATAAATAGCGTTGCGCAATGGGACAGTGTCGGACGATAGTCGCGATTGGGCGTGGGTTCGATTCCCACTCGGTGAAATGTTTAAAACTTGATTATTAATATATTTTCGCTCTGGTGAAGAAGTCAAAACTCGGTGATGAGTTTCGCCGCTTAACACACAAAGTCTTGAAATCACGCGGAGGGTGGAGAGTGCGCGGAGTGCCTTGACATAAATAAATAGTATACCTAAAATATAAATAAATAGTATACCTAAAATATAAATAAATAGTATACCTAAAATTTAAAAAAAACTTACAAATCATCTTTTTTAACATTTTTTTGTATGTTCTTTTTTTTTATTTTAGGCAGCAAAAGCGGCCAAAACAGTTAAATACGGTAGTAATGTCGACGGCATTTCAACCTGCGACCCCGAGCAGTACGGGAAGCGGTTCATAGAGTTCGTCGCCAAAGCCATCGAGGGAAACTAGATGTATGCAATGCCTCTTTTAGTGCAATACACTATTTATATTAATTTTATATGGAAATAGTCATCAATGTTATAAAAAAAAATTAAAAGATGGTCGCTTGACCAGTGACGGCATTGTGACGTCACTAAAAATTGTTTTTTTTTTTAAATTGTATTTATCTTAATTTGAGATGCATTTTTGAAGTGATTTATATGTTCATAGGTTTCTAGTTTTTTTTACATGTATGTATTGTAATGTTATTTTTTCATAATAATATTCGTACCAGTAGTGAGGGAATTGATAAGTGTTAATAGGCTATAGAATTTACTTTTATTACAGGGTCAATAAATAATTAAATCAAAATATATCAATAAATCAAACAATTTCACGCAAATAAATATAAAACAGAATTTTCGAATTTTCGATTTATCAACTTATTAACGCTTCGTACGCATATAATAGTTAATTAGTATGTGATAGTTTCAATTGAAATTACATATATAATTAAAATTTATTAAAAATATATATATATATTAAGTTGCAGTCAATTCTAATATGTGAAGCGGTGTACTTTGTAGTTTACTACAATATTGTTTCCGTATTGGGCGTGAATAAGTTGATAAATCCAAAATGCATACTTTTCAAGGTAGCCATTTTAAATTTATTTTTTTATCTGTGAATTGTATCTATCATTAGCAAGTATTATTTAAATATTTTTTACTTAAAAATATTTGATTTGCTTGATTTTTTTGATTTAGTTGCTTATTAACTATATAAATTAAAGAAATCCTTATGCCTATTAATATTTTACAAATTTAATTCACAAGTTGATTTATCAACCTATTCACTCTTGGTACGGATTAGAATTGGATTCGACAGGGTGTTTTTTTTTTCAAGCACTAAAAGAGGCATAGATTAAAAAAGTTAAAAAGAATATTAAAAGTGATCATTGAAACTTATGTAAATGCATAACGAGAGAAACATTAGTTAAATGTTTGTAAATGACCTGTATGTACCTTTCTATATTCTACATATGTATAGTTTGTTTCAAAAGAACCTATTTAAAATTTAACTGTTTTTATTTTATTTTCTGTATTATGTGGATATCAGATAATGATGGTTAAGTACAATGGTTGATTAAAATGAATATATATAATTTTTATATTAATAAATATTATAATAATGAGGTTGATATGCATGAGCTGTTTGAACATGAAAATTACATGCTAACAGAATATTGTTTGTGTTTATTCCTAACAAGTATATTTCTGTTTTAGAATTAAATATAATTTTATTTTAATATGTGAAAAAAACAATATTCTCCGTTTTCTTTATACAGTAGAGTGGGATGTCTTAACACTAGGTTCTCCCTGACTAACCGGTTAGGCAGGAAGATTTATAGCTGAAGTGTAAAAATATAGGGTGTTATGAATTTTGGCTATACTTAAATTTTATATGAAGAAGTGCAGTAAGTCAATAAAATTAATATAACACACACTACTACGCTATTGAAATACAGTTTTATGTGTAAAGAGAATTATACATTGCTGTAGCAATGCATATTTTAAGTGTGAAAAGTCAACTATTATACATGTGTTTTGCATCGATTGCTTGAATATTTCTTGGTTAACTTGTACTGATATAATTTTTTTAACTGATCTATATTAATCTCAATACAGTTGTATGTCTTGAATAGATAGACAATATATAATCTGATATCTATATAATATAAAAACAAACTTGTTAACAAAAATGTTTATTGTGTTTTTCTTAAAGTTTTTCTTATTACAATTTTACACAATAGCAATTGCCAATTTTTGCCTATTAATAATGATGGTGAAACAAAAAATAAATATATTCTTTAACTGTCAGTAGCATATTATGTTGGAATGGCAGCTTTTTTTAAATTTCATTATTTAATTAATATTAATTTAGTTTTTTAATTATTATTAAATATTTTGTTAGCATGATTTTTATTGAAAGTAAATTCTTTCAAATAAATACATATAAAATTGTAATATAAACTAAAAAAAAAAAAGAAATGCACAAGCTGTACTTTGTACAACACTATTCTTATTAACCGGCTTTCGAGTAAGCTGTATGAATTGTGACAGTTGCATGTTATTGTTATAAATATTATTAAAAAAGTTACCATTCCAAAATGGAGACTTCAAAAATGTTTTGAACTGATATTAAATCTATAGGTACACGTTGCAATAATTTTCAAAACGTTATTAGCTTTTATAATGTTCCGCTATCGTAGTATAGTTTTAATGTATATTGTTACTATCATTAAAATAATGTTTTTTAATTAAAATGATAAATGTTGATCGCTAAATTTGATGTAAATGTAAAGTTTAATATGCGACAAATGGCTGGTCTTACAAGGCGGTAAAAAAGTGCGAGTGACGGGCTCACCCTATATATATAATCGTCGTTTTGCCAATTAAATAATTTGCTTAGTAATCTTTCTAGCGTAGCGTTAAAATATATTGTAAGATTTTGTTATTTATTATACTATAAATGATTAAGACTTCGATTGTTATGGTCTTGTGATGTTATTTTGTGAATATCGTATGTGACACGGTGTTGAATATGGCGGCGAGGCAGTTTTTCTAAACCTACTATTTCACATGTAAAATTATATATATTTTTCGTTTCTTTTTGAACATTTTGACAAACAAAATGGTTTAGTTTGGAGCGCCCACGAAATAAATAGAAAGTTATCTCAGATTATAGCTTTTGTGATAGATGTTATTGTCTTAGAGCTATGATGTACCATCATTTTCATTATTGAGCACATTTAAACACACACAAATATGTAATTGATGATTTTATTTGGTATTATAAATGAATTGGTTGTTTGTATTCTTGTGCTCTTAGTAAAACAAAATTGTTTAAAGTCAATCGTTTGTACTGATGAATGATTTAATTTGTGTTGAATTTTGTTTTACGTGGGGTGCACAATGGTTGGATTATTATGTGTACTGAAATATTGTTTTAAATTAAATTTAAATGGGCAGATTTTGAGCATGTTGTTTCTTGGATACTTTTTTTTTGTGTCGCTGGCTAACGCAATTTATGCAAAAAACCAGAGCCTCCTCTGCTCCAGAGCACCCGCAGCCTGGATGACTTGCAGGAGTATCATCCCGACCCAGAAGCTCCTCTAGTGTCTTGGCTACTATCCCAAGTTTAGGCTTAATTAATTATTTATGTATAACTCTCAGAGACTATTCTTTCTAGAATTTTCTATCTCTATTTAAATTATAATTTATTGTAACTCACTGTGAGAAGCGTTGAAACCTTAAAGGTATCCAATAAGTGTTCAAAACTTGCTACGTTTGAATTACGAATTACGACACGAATTTTCAGTATTTTTATAATCCCAAGCGTGTGAATAACGCTTTAAAATATGTCATACGTGTTGCCATTGCTTAGGTCGATAATTATTATTAATTACAATAGGTTATTACTTTGTTAATGGTGAGGGAGCTACTGAGAGATGAACGATTATGATGTATTATTAAAACTCAACATGGGAAATGTAATTGTATAGAAAAAAAGGCGTAAATATCCATTACAATTTTAAATTACTTTTATTTTATTAATAATTTAATGTTATGTGCGCTCTTAATTTTTAGAAGCCTTCAAAATAAATTTGGGTAGTGAAATTTTATTAAATAATTGTATAGTTAAGTATTTGTATGGCTTTTTTTGGGATTTTACTCTACTTAGTCCCCACCCCAAGTCGATATTCAATTTCTGCTATGCTACATTGTCTATGACTTATTTCTCCATTCTAAATTAATTCATTTTTGTACATTTTTCTATAAAAACGATTTATTAAATTATATATAGCTTCGAAGGTCAATTTTGTATCAGTATCACAATTTATTATACCCGATATTACAATCGTAATCGCTCATCTCTAAGCTATAATGCCAGTAAAGGCGCATATAATTATTAAAATTACAATATGAATGCTTCGCTAATGATTGGCACGTAAGCAACACATTGAAACGTTATTTCTCTTTTCTAGTCTCCTCTTGTAAAGACAATGTATGAAAAAATAAACTATAATTTTTTAAATTTTCGGTTTGTAAAGTTTCTGCAATTTGTGTTTTATTTTACTCATATTCCCTAATACCTAGTATCTAAGTATCGATTATGATGTACCTATTGGTCACGGGTTTAAGTTCCATTTGAAGGTATAGTAATATTTAAGATTATATAAAAAAAAAAAGCAACGGTCTACTTTGTAATGTAAGTTTATACATAAAGACAAACAAATCTTTTCTTCTTAAACTATTTTAATATAAAAAATTTTGGCACACTGGCATAGAATTGTTGCAGCTGCCGTTAGGCCATCTTGCGGGCTATATTGAATAGGTCGACAATAGTTACTAATCAAAGGTATTTTACTAAATCTAAGCATACTAAAAAGCCCACTAATGAATCGTTAAATGAATCTAGGAAACGCGCATCAGTGTTTCTGAACATTCAAAATTTAAATACTTAGAATAATAATTGAAAGAAACAAATTGTTGTTATATATTTATTTGCAAAAGTATGTTTAAACTGAAAACTTAATCCATTCTTGTTTTAACATGTTTCTCTGTTATCTTGTCTTTCTCAATAATGTACACCACAGCTCCCCAACCGGAGATTGCGTCGCGATCGGCCGCATTCACTAATGCCTGTGAAATAATTAAGGAATATAATTAGTTTGTCAGAACTGTTATTAATACGGAGTGTGTTGCAAACAAGTCAACGTTTCAACAGTCTAGGTAATCACGTGACACCTTATCTTAGTAGATGGTAAAATGATGAAATCGACAATTGAATATTTTTTTTTTTTATGATACTGATTTAATGCTGTTGATCAATTGATCTTTACAGCGACACCGGGGGGGTGAGGGAAGAGGGTACTCTGTGCCTGCGAAATACAAGCACTCCGTGGCTGCTTGAGCGTAGGTCAACGACCGCAAGGGCGCCCCCCGCGGAGCTCGAGCCTCGGCTTGCGTCGTCGACGGGCGGGGGAGGGGGACAATTGAACAATACCATTGTTATATATATATACTAACTTGTGAAATAGTTTCAAATAATTCTTCAGGCTTTAGATCAGGTTCCCATAGAGCTTCACACATACCGTAGAGCTGGTCTGTGCAAGTGCCTGACACTACAAAATCTTCAGGTTCATTTGGGCAGCCAATCTAGAAAACAACACATATATAGTTTCAAAAATATTACAGCCAATATAGATGTAATACATATTGTTGTTTGAATTTATTTTATATTGAATAGTACTGCTTTGGTCTACTTAAGTACAGCAATTGGTCCTATCAAATAAATTTTAAAGTCTCTAAGAAACTATTCTTTTTTTTATAAGTTTTATTTAAACACTATGAATGTGGTCTGTATTTTATGTACCAAGTGGAGAAATCAAGACAATAACTATTTATAGATTAGTAGTTCCTAAAATACCTAAGATGCACTACATGTTGTGGTGTATGACGGCATATGGTGACGTAACCTAACACTGGTTTGTTACAAGACCAGAGAAATGAGAATAATTCAAACATTTAAAGCTTTTCTTTTAAGTGAAGCTTGAACTCAACACTATTGTATGTAAAAAAGCAATATATGCCCATATCCATTCAACATCAAATTTATATAACATATAAATAATTACAACTCAAATCAGTTTCTGAGTATTCTCTTTGAGCACAATTATTACCAGATCCATATTGCAGACGTAGGGTTTGTTGTCAGCAGGATCCAGTCCAGCAATGACAGGTTCAATAAAGTAAGGTCCAAATCGCCTTTCATACAGCAAATTTGAGAGCATAGCAGAGAAAGTTTTTGGCCTCATTATACGATTCTCTTTCAATTCATATAAGTTCATTCTGGAAATATGAATCAGTATGATAATAAAGTTGCTAACTTATAAATATAACTTGTTTTAATTATATCTTATCATAATTAATATTAATAAATATTTATAAATAAAAATTAAAGATATTTTTTAAAATAAGCATATGAAAAAATTTTAGTATCCTCTACACATCTAATTGTTCTTTCTAGTTTTTAATATATAAAAAATATATTTATATTACATTTAGATTTAGGCAAGTTGATCCAGAGTGAGCATTGTATACATCTACAGTAATAAATATAAATTGATTGTCACAAGTAATCTTACCTAAATTTCAATCTTTGATGTACTGTCTGTGTGTCAGTCGCTAAACCAGGAAGACCTACAAAGAGAGTTGGGCCCATTTGATAGACTTTTGGAAAGTTTGTTGAAACTGTTTGCGCCTGGATACCATAGCGTTTATCCGTAGCGATGGCCACGCAATCCTTGCCTTTCATAGCCACCACAGCACCACCATTGTATGCTAAGATAGACTGAAAATAGGTAATAAAACATGTTTGAAAAGAAAATATTAAAAACTTTATTAAACTATAACCTCTGCGAAATAAAAAAGGAGAATTCTGAATATTTTTTATGAAATATACAACAAAGTAAATGCTATGCCAAGACGCTGTAATAACCAATGCCGGGTTTTTCAATAAAAGGAACAATGAATACAATAAGTAGTAAGTAAAGCAATATTATTTAATTACCATTTTCCACTCTTTTTAATTACTTTTTTATATATTTTTCACGTTCTTGTGTAAATATCTAAATACTTCAATCTGTAAATTCAATGAATACAAACTATGATAATTCGAAAACGAAAAATGACATATCATTGGTCATCCACAGATAATGTTTCACGATACAGATACAAAATTTTATTTGATTGATGATTTAGTTTTAATCATAGTAGCAAAGTAGTATTTGCAATTTTAATTAAATCAGATATTTTCTGCATTGCGTTGTATTGTATTTCAACATTAGTCTTCATAATTTTTAATATACAGTTAAATATTACCAAATTACATATGATATAGTATGTTTTGCTAATAAAATTTATAATGAAAGCATTACAATTCACATTACATCATAGTAATAATTCATTACTTCTAAGATAATAGTAAAAATATGTTTTTACTTATTTTTATACATTGTCTTAATTTTAACAATAATAAGCTAAATGAAACACAAACTGAATATGAAAAAATATAAATTATTTATTGACATGAAATTGAAAAACAAAATATTATATCAATAAAGTTATCTTTTAATTTCTACAAACTCTAATAGAAACATTTTTTCATTATTCACATTTTGCTTAAACATTAAGTAAATATCATTTTTAATATTTAGAGATAGCTTCGGCGTACATATCTAAACGTGAAGTAACATGGAATCCCCATAAATCTTTTACTTGTCGGCATAGATTTAAATCTACTTCAGTTATAAGAAGACCATCTTTATTTTTGGACAGGCCTGGAATTCTGCATCCATTAGGTGCTGTAACGTAGCTGGAACCATAATAACTTCTAATTTGTTCTTCTGATTCATTAATGATAAAATTTTCTTTCCCTACTCTATTTATACTACAAGTAAAGTAACCATTGGCAATCGCTGCATTACGAGCTTCAATGCCCCAAAATGATTCCCCAAATTCCCCAATAGTTGCAGCAGGATTGAAGACTACTTGTGCCCCGTTGAGGCCAAACATTAGCCAGTTAAGCGCATGATGTCTTCCATAACAAATATTTACAGCAATTTTACCATATTTTGTGTTAAAAACTGGATGACCCGTATTACCAGGTGAATAATAATTTGTCTCACTAAAACTACCTACAGAGGGCAAATGATTTTTACGATGTTTCCCCATATAGTTCCCTTTTTCATCAATCACTACTGCAGTATTCCACCATAAGCCTTGGTCATCTTTTTCCAAAATAGGAGATATAATGACCATTTCGTACTTCTTTGCTAATTTACTAAGAAATATTGTGCTCGGTCCATTAGTAGCGTTTTCAGCAAAATCTTTCCATTTTTCCTTTTCTCGTGTACATAGAAAAAACGGCATTGCCCAAGCTTCTTGTAAACAAAGGATGCGCACATCTTCGGATGCTGCAACCTCTATAATTTTCTCAATTTTATCGAATATAGCTTGCCGTTGTTGATTTATAGGCTTATCAGTAGGCAAAACAATTGAGTGCTGTATTAGACCTAACCTTAAAACATTTGGTTTTCTAACCTGTCCTGTTGCAGCGGAAAATGAATATGCTGATATATCAAAATTATTTTCATTACTCTCCTTAACTGTGGATTTTTTTAGTTTTAGTTCACAATGGTCTTCCCTTCCATAATATATTTTATTAAATTGTTTTAATTGCTCGCCATGTAGGCGTTTTTTAATTATATGGTCCAAAGAATCCATGTTGGCACTTATAAAATAGAATTTACATAACACACTACGTACTGAGTATCGTTTGTATGCACTAAATTGAGATTATATACGACGAACAAGTATCTATATTGATAGTGCTGGTTGAAAACTTGATGTATACGGCTATGTTCAATAGTTGTTTACATGTAGGTATGTTTATTTATAAGGGCACGTACAAAAGCTACTTGAGGGCAAAAGATTGAAAATAAACTTTAAATAAGTAAGCGATACAAATAATAAAAAAATATTTACTATACCTATATTTATTTATTTATAATACAGAGGTAACTCTTAATGTTTTCTAAAGAGTTTAGAGAAGAAATAGACTTAAGATTTTTTTATTTAATACATAATATTTTGTTATATAGGACTTCATATAATTGATGTCATATAAGTAATGTAAACAACACTTTAAATAAGGCAAATCATATCAGCTTTAGCATATATAATTAGCAAATTGTGTATACATCTTTACAGTTTCGTTCTGTCACGTACATCTAATTTTGTTTACCAAGATAAGCTAAATATTTTTTCATCTCAGTATTGTTTGAACTTATCACTAGGGTCTAAGGTCATGAAAGCTGGTGTAACCAACACAAACAAACAGCGAGTATCCATCTTAAATACATGCAGTATAACCGGTGCGGCTATTTAAAGGCGCGAATGATCGAGAGCTCTCAGTCTTTAACGTTGACACCACAGCGGCCGGTAATAAATAACAAATCGCAATGGACGGAGAAACGCACAGCCTAGAAGCCATTATTAACAACAACCTAAACGGTCGGGACCTGGACGAATTTAACAGGATCTATTACGGCCGTAAGAACCATCTGGAAATTAAAATTAAAGACTCATCCCTCGCCGCCGCCAAAGACAATGACTTCGAAATAGCTGCCTATGCATTCCCAGCGAAAAAAGAATCCACAAGGCCACCCAGAATCGTAAAAGTGGGTGTAATCCAGCACTCTATTGCTGCGCCGACTGACCGACCGATCAATGAACAGAAAAATGCAATTCTTGCTAAAGTTAAGAAAATAATAGACGTGGCCGGTCAAGAGGGCGTTAATATTTTATGCTTCCAAGAGTTATGGAATATGCCATTTGCTTTCTGTACACGTGAGAAGACGCCATGGTGTGAATTCGCTGAATCTGCTGAAGAAGGGCCCACAACACGTTTCCTTCGCGAATTGGCTATTAAATACTCAATGGTAATAGTTTCGTCTATTTTGGAACGGGATGAAAAACATGCTGACATTTTATGGAACACTGCTGTCGTCATCAGCGATACCGGTAACGTAATCGGCAAACACCGTAAAAATCATATACCCAGAGTAGGAGACTTCAACGAATCTAACTACTATATGGAAGGTAACACGGGACACCCCGTATTCGCTACGAGGTATGGTAAAATAGCTGTGAACATTTGCTTCGGCCGCCATCACGTTCTAAACTGGATGATGTTCGGACAAAATGGCGCTGAGATTGTATTTAATCCTTCAGCTACGATTGCAGCGGATGCTGGAAGCGAATATATGTGGAACATCGAAGCTAGAAACGCCGCGATCACAAATTGCTATTTCACTGCGGCAATTAACAGAGTGGGATATGAGGAGTTCCCCAACGAATTTACATCTGCTGACGGAAAACCAGCACACAAGGACATAGGACTTTTCTATGGCTCCAGCTACTTCTCTGGTCCAGATGGTGTGAGATGTCCAGGACTTTCACGGACAAGAGATGGTCTTCTTATTACTGAAATGGATTTAAACATGAACAGACAGATGAGAGACCGCCGTTGTTATTACATGACCCAGCGTTTAGATATGTACGTCGAAAGTCTCAGTAAGGTTGTAGATTTAGAATTCAAGCCACAAGTCGTGCATGAAAATGATAAGTGACAAAAATAATTTATATACTACTTCAATATATGTATGAAAGGTAATTATTTGTATAATAGTGATGTATGTATTTCAATTTACTATGATTTCTTTTAAATAAAACAAAATGTGAAACTTTGTTTAATATGCATCTTTTTATTTATTTTTTTTATAAATTTAAATGAAATATATAGGACATAAATCTTATATTCGTATTGAAAAAGAAACATAGTTATCGAAAATATATTAAATTTAAATAGTAGATCGATAAATGATGTCAACATTACTTATACGGCTATTAATATTAATAAAACAATTACTGAATAATTGACCAAGTCCATATTCATGACATAACTATATATTATTAAAAAATAGCATACAGTGGTCCATATATACTATAATGTCATACTTACTCAACTATGTCTATGAATCGATATAAATCGAGTTCTAAGTACTTCATGTCGAAATACAATTAAAAAAAAATCTAACACCACTAAATACGGACCATGTGTCAGTATGTGGTGGTAAATAAAAAATTAAAAAAAAAAAAAAGTAGGCTGAGTATTTATATCTTATATGCCTGTTATGTAATAGTTCTAATTTCTACATAGTCTATGGTTATATTAGATTAATGTACCAGGTTAATAGATATCCTTTACCGTAAGTAATTTCTAGTTCATTGGAAACTTGTCTCAGCGTAATTGCTTATTTATAATTTAAATAGGTATGCATATTTACTGATATATTTATATAATACTTGTTATTGGTATGAGATTATGCAGAAGTCCGTTAAATATAGCTTACATTATACTTTATATAATATTAAAAAATATATTTATCACGTATTCACGCTGTTCCCCGCATAGCAGGGTAGTTAGAGAGAATCTAGTGTCATTCTAATCAGCTCTCCACTTTCCACCAAAATTCGAGACATTGTTTAGTGGCGCTACGCCGCGCTTTGTCTTACTAAAGCAGCGAAATGAAAATAATTTAAATACATATGATCGTTCCACCAAGTGGGATTTGAACCCACAGCTCACGCGTTTACATTTAGAAGCTGTCTGACGGCCCTACTTTATAGGACCTCTAGACTTAGCTCTTATTAAAGTGAAGAATGTCTGAAGAACGTAGTGCTCTGTCACTAGGACTAGGTCCTCCGTACATTCTCTCTCATGCATAAAGGACACTTAAAACCTTCAAATTGTTTTCGCTATCTGGTTGGCATGGCGAGAACATTAGGTTCATGATATGAAAATTTTCAATTATCATAGAATACGGGCACATCGAATGGAATGGTTGATTGATGGATAGATTGATACAAGCGTTTTAAGATATGACGTTGTGAGGAGTGTTTAACTAATACTAAGAACTACATACTAAATACTAATTAACTAACATTAAGTATCCTTACGATTAGTATTTTACTTTCTAAGATAAATAAATAGTAAGTACAGTTACCAAGAATAAATTAAGAAAATATATATTCAAATGAACACTTAGCTTATTCTAGTAACGTAGTGTTGTACGTAATTAATATTTTATTACTGCGTAGTTAAAATAGCTGTGAGTGATAAATATTAAAAAGCCTAGAAGCTAGATCTAGACTTCAGTTTCTAAACGACATTGCTAATGAAGGCAGCTAAACGAATGCCAATGCAACTTGAAGTCAGATTAGACATGTAAGTTATTATAAATCATGATTAATATCATTGCGCAATAAAACGTCCAATTTGTTATATTATGTACATATTATAAATTTAATATATATTTTTTTGATATATTGCAGCTTCACGTTTTTTCCGCATAGCAGGGTTAGATAGAACCTAGTGTCAAGACACTCGACTTTCCGCCTGTAATAGAAAAATAGCGTGTTGAGTGGCGGAACTCAACACGCCTCGCATTTTCTTAGGTACCAGAGCGGAGAAAACATATTTTAAAGTGTTAATCACATACTTAGGAAATTGAAGAACTTATTTGTAGAAAAAGTGTAAAAAATTTAACGCGGGATTCGAACATATATGTTAATGAAAACATTTTAAATATAATCATTACCCCGAGTGGAAATCGAATTCACAATGAATCGCGTTTAAAGTTATATGGATGGATGAATATATTTATCTATTGAGAACTTTGCAAAAAATATCATTCGGCTAGTAGCTCGGGCGCCGCAAGTGGAACTGGATTGACCTTACGCTCGACGGGGCCTTGACCATATACCTAAGCAGGTCAACCTGCTTATGTATATTGCCTTCAGGAACCCACAATGACAGTGTAAACATGGCAGTCCCGTCCCATACAGACTTCGCGACGTTCAGTTTTGAATGAATTGTAGAAGGAAAGCAAGAAGGGAGACAAAACTAAACTCTCGAGATTGAACGAAATGAAGAGTCACTTTTTAACGCGAGGAAATCCGTTACGGATACCTGATTGAGGACTCAGAACTGGCCGATATAGGCCGTCCGTATACCCACTAAAGCCGTCTTCCTCGACCACGACCACGGCCACAATGCTCCTCCTCGACGACCATTAGCCAAGGCCACGGGACGGCTGAACGGCGCTGCCTCAACCCAGAGGATGTACAAACATCAAGTCAAGATCGATTTTTTTATAGGGATATGTTATCCCTCTTATGTCGTTAGATAGTTATGCAGGTCTACTTAGAAATTTTATAATAATTATTGCTAGAAAAATAATTATCCAATCAAATTATTAATTATATTGTTTACATCCTCACACTCGCACGATATGCAAAATTTTATAAACGAATGTGCTGTAGTGTGTGGTGTCAATGTTTTATCAGAGTGACTGTCATCTTTATAATATTTGTAAGCATGATTTTAATTTTCTGTAATAAGTTTGTGTAATGTTTATGCTTTATTTCAATTAACTGATATGTCTTATTTTGAACAAGCTATAATTTTATTTTATATATTATTATAGTTTGTAGGATACTTATCAAGAAGGCCCTTATGCACACGTGATTTAGGGGGCCTAATTGGAAAGTAAAAGAAATTATGAAAAATTATGTTGTAGCTGCTTACAGGCAACGCCCTGTGATTTCGAGAGACTTATACACGACCCCCCTGTGCCTGTCCTGTCCTGGTAAAGATGAAACTCACGTTACAAGCTGAAACACTGAAGGTGGCAGAGGCCATACAGTTAATATGACACTTTGTCCATGTAGACAATTGCTTCTTTTTAAAATAAATTCCAATGCGCAGACCATGGTTTACA
The DNA here is from genome assembly GCA_038994665.1 of Podotricha telesiphe. Taxonomy (NCBI): domain Eukaryota; kingdom Metazoa; phylum Arthropoda; class Insecta; order Lepidoptera; family Nymphalidae; genus Podotricha; species Podotricha telesiphe. Next base: position 2,299,798 of record JAOYRR010000327.1, read on the forward strand.
ATGCTTGACTTGTCTCCAGCCAGTCTCAAAATAAAACAAATATAAAAAAGAGCATCACTAAAAGCCCGCGAAACTGAACATTATAATTCTGGTGTAATTTTCTCACTCCGAGAGATGTCGCTAATGTGTCGCTCTCGCGAGTGTCGCTCCATCTAGTCATTGTAGAGACAAATTTATATTTTAATATTATAGAACTTTATTCATATGTAATAAGGTTTATTATGGCTCAACACGAAGTTAAGATAACGTGGTCAGTTTTGTAGAGCACTTGTGGAGTTGCAGCCCGTGACATCCATTACGATAATGATGTGTTTTTCGCTAGGGATGTGAGTTTTTATAAATTTTTCCTATGTTTGACGAAATTATATTATTAATTAATAATAATGTAACGATTAAAGTAAACTAAATGTCATCGCGAAGGTCAATTATTATATGCCTATATAATACCTTAATATTGGGGAAAGTGATTTAGTTTTAGAAACACTTTTGTTAAGGTTACAATTATTATTATTAAACTGTCAAATCAACAGACAAGTCAGTATTTTAATCTCTTTAAATGGTAACATTCTACCAGCTATAAGTAAGATAAGCTAAACTATTTTTATACTTTTGAAAATGTTATCTACGGTTTTGTAGTTTTAACTTTCCGTACCAACCCTGGCGACAACTAGGTCGACTGCGGGCGGAAGTCACCGGAGCACTCGCTAAATGCAGCAGCCCTGATAGGTGCTTCATCTCACTTCCAAGCTTAGGTGTTTCATACCCTAAGTATAAGTACTTAGTCTTACGCAAATTATAACACGATTTAATATTTAATATAAAATTTGTTTTTTAAAAATTTTATAATTTTATAAAAATATATATAATTTTTTTATAAAAATTTAATAGTTTGAAGTTATTCAGCACCATGCTTTTTCCCACATTGCATAGACAAAGAATATTGTCTAGTGCTATGACTCTTGACAATATTCTTACGTACTATGGTATGAAGATATAGTTCTCCACTTTCAGCCTTTGGACGCATTAGCTTTTGAGTCGAACCCACAACCTATTTCTTATACAGGTTTTTCATATAAATAGTAAAATATAAGATTAAAATGAAATCACCATAATAAAATTGCTCACTTTTTTCAAATAAGTGAAATTATAGTAAAAAATGAGTTTAAATTCTATTTAAAGTTTAGATATTGTTTTAATTTAAAAAATGCGAGGCAAAAGTAAATTCTTCTAATACGTCCAAAAGTACAAGCATTTGACGCCAGTACTCGTATGCGAGTGCAAGCTTTTTCTTAATTGACAACTCAAGGTAACTTCAAGTAAAATATATAAAATGCAATGTATCTAAAGCATTTACAAGGTTATAACTTATGGTACATAAGTCACGTGTTATAATTTAAAAAAAAAAAAGATAACCAAATAAGATTAAAAACATAATAATTACGACAGCTTGTTTTTCCAATTTGTAATTAAGGCCATTACGTTTTTGGAAGAACGATGGCCGCACTACCGCTTCCGGTGGGACTTTTTAATTTTTCATTTACGGTCGACGATTTCAATTTTTCCGCTAATTTCTCATTTAACTTTGCGGCACGTTTTGCCCTGGGGTATATATTTTTTATAGTAATTAGCAAGCGCGTTAGATTATTATGCGACATCATTTAATATACATTTTCTGTTTTTCTCTTGAAATTATTTTCATATAAGTATTTGGTTAAGCTTGGGAGGCCAGAATGACCGGTGTGTAAAATAATAAATTTTTTCTTTCAACTTCATGCTTTTATCCTGCATATCAATAAGTTTATAGGGATAGCCTAGGTTCTCTAAGAACACTCCATTCTGCGCCAGAATTCGAGAAATTCGCGTCGAGTCTTAACTCAACGCCACACTTTTTCTTATCAGTGCAGAATAATCAAAATAATTTTAATATTTACAGGCAAACCCTGTCCCATAACCACGATGGCCACAGTGTTTTGAACACTATTATTGGAAAATACTAACAAAATATATTAATAATGAAATAACTCTTAGTAGAACAGTCCTAGAATATAACAAATAGAATGTACTGGTTGGTGGAGGGCTCTATGCAACACTTAGTATAAGTAGATCACAAGTATAAACAGTAAGAGTGACCTACTAGCATCGTGTAAAGCCAACAGTTTCCAGGAGTATTTCTATACACATAATAAAAATGTAACTGATCGCTGTCTGTATATACGAAATATATATGAAATATACATAACACAGATTTTTAATTTTCTTTTCTTTTTAACATACTTTTAGAAAACGTATAAAAACTGAACTTTGAACGCAGCGGGATTTGAACTTGCGCACATTGGAACCCGTCCAAGCGCTCTGACAGCTAAGCCATGTGATCTAAGCCAAATGTTCAACTTTATACGTTTGCTAAAAATATGTTTCCATTTTCCTAAGTGTGTGAATAACACTTTAAAATATTCCTTCCTGTTTGTCTGTGCACGGAAAATCTCAGAAACGGTTTAACAGATTTGAATCCAGTTTTGACTATTGGTATTTGATAAACTTCCTTTTACATTTGGTGTTTATTTCATTTCAATCAATTCATAATTAAAAAGGTTGAACCATTTAAATTATAAATTTATATCGTTGATTTAAGTGAGAACGCGAGCGGACGAAAAAGCGAAATAGTTAAGTGTAGTTTACGCAAGCAATGCCGCGAGAGTTTCGCTAGTATATATATACATATATAAAAGTATACACAATTTTGTTATTGATATCTTTAATAAGCGGGAAGAAATGGAAATTGATGTAAAAAGCCACCAAGATGTGCCTATTAGCTTGAATGAAGTATATGCATAAACCTTTCTACGTACGTAAGTACTTATGTTTCATAAATGAAGAAGCTAATTCATTCATATAACGAGATAAGAAAATAACGATAGTGGTATTTAATTAAACCATTTATTGAACCTATAAATTATATAATGCATTAAACATATCTTGTACAATATTTTAATATATAGTCTCCATTTTAAATATACATACCCAAGCCCCACGCTTTTTTGTAGCAGCTCAGACAGAGCCAACCCAGTGTCAAAACATTCCACTTTCTTACCGATTCTTACTAATTGCGTCCACAGTTAGACGCAATCACACTGAACCACGTTTTTATTATGTGAAAATATTTTTATAACCAATTTAAAGATTATAAGTTACATAAACATGCATTAATTATAAATGAGATGAGACGATCTCATTAAAATAAGACGCAATCGCGGCGTAGTGGGAATGCGTTTGCTTGTAAATGCGATTGGTTGTCTGTTTGATTCCCATTCGGGGTAACGATTATATTTAAACTATTTTCATTTATTCGCTCGGGCGAACAAGACAAAGCGCAGCGTTAAGGTCCTTCTCGAATTCGGATGAAATTTGAAGAACGGAGTGTCTTTACACTACCTCTCTGACTACCCTGCTATGTGGGAAAAAGAGGGAAGAAAAAAAATACAGCATCATTTCTGTATTATTGTTATAATATAACACCTTTACGTCTTTATCATAAAAATAATAACGTTTGCGGAAAAATACAAAGGTCGTTTCTTGCTATATAATAAATGTTGTTTTTCCTCTAGTATTAAACATTCTTAGTGAATATAAATTTAAATAGTAGGTTCACGTCGTAGATATCACAATAAAGAAAATCTATAAAACAGCTGTTTTTTTTAAACTTATCGAAAACTAGCCACCCCTCGCAGCTTCATCTGCATAAATTACATGACTAACCTATTTAGTTTTTCGCCTGTCCACGTTCTCACTTAAATCAAAAACTTTGCTTAAACTTGTAATTTAAAAGGCTGTAACTTGTTTGCTGAAATAAACACTAAATTTGAACGGAAGTTTACCATAATAAATTAATTAAAATTGCATTTAAATAGCATAAGCCGTTTCTAAGATTAGCGTCCACAAACAAACAAACAGACAAACAGAAAAGAAAATGAAATATCCTCGTTTTGGGTTCTATTATATTAATAAATGCCCCTTATAATATCTTTTTTCATATATCTTCCATGTACAGACAGCGATCAGTTCCATTCTTATTATATGTATAGATAGATATAGATTATATAAGCCGTATCGAGTTTTCTAATTTGATTAAGTCTATTTTCAAAAATATTATGACTTTAATATAGTACTAGAAAGTGCATTGAATATTAAATAGAACTTTCTTTTGATCGCATCTCCTATAAACGAATACTTACGCATGAATTTACAAGTAGACTTACAATATTGTAAATTTCATCAGCTTCAAGTTTGCACATGTGTCCGGATCTGATGACAATATAAACGGACACACACAGACAAACTTTTAGCTTTTATAAAATAACGTCCCGGCCGTTTCTGGCTCTTTGGTTTATGTCTTTGTCAGGATAACGTGAAAATAATTTGAAGCGTCTAATATTTAGTTTCTTTTTTAAACAAATTTGATATTAGGCACTGGCTGATGGAAATCAAAACCTTAGTGGCATTTTTACTTACTAAATTCCGATACAGCAGTCAGGCAAGTGTAATATCCAACGATGGTGAGTGACAAGTAAGCCTATATATATAATATATGTATATATATCTACATATTTACATAATAAACAGTTTTTTATACATTTTCTTTTAAATCAACGAAAAAACGGAGGTTCTCAATACAGGTATATTTTTTAATGTTATCAAAATATGAATAGCTCTTTACAAAGTCGATCAATTTTTATAAGTCTTTTTTGTATAAATAGCGTATACTCTGAAGATAATCCCAATAAAAAAATCGAAAAAAAAATTTGAACTAAACGGTAGAAAAATAGGGAATGATTGCGTATACACTTACTCGTCGGCTAGATGTTTTTTATTAAAAAGTTCTTATTTATACGAGTATATAGTTTATTCATTATGGTCACAAATTCATATTTATTTCTTTATACTTTATATTTTCATTTCGTTACAATAACATACCTTTAAACTGTATCAAAGCAATATGGGGTTCAAAATTGAGCACAGGTGTGTCTTCACTTTTCAAAATTTGTGTGTAACGGGACATTCTGAATTCCCACCACGTTTTACAAGCCTCGTTTTATTAGAGAACTCGAAGTGTGGGGTTCCAAATATTTTGTTTCTGAAGTAGCATATAGACAGATTGGCTTAGAATAGCAAGGTTGGAATGGCTATGTTAAAATGCTGTTTTTGGCTCTGGTAAATTATTGTATTCTATCAACTCGCCTTTATTAGCTTCACATGTCTATATACCAATGTAAGAAATTCTTGGAAGGATAAGTGGACCATTGTTGTCCAGAATCAAGAACATCAAATTTCCTTAAAAATTTGCTCGTTACTCCAAAATTGTGGTGTCCGTATTCGAAGACGATGTTCCTTTTGGTTATTCTTTTTAAGGTTATTCATGTTTATGGTCTAGAAAATAAAATCTAAAGTCTAATCATTCCGTTTATATAATTTATCTGTCAGATAATAACAGCACACTGTGCTTTATTGAGTACTTATCATATTTTCAGTTTACGTGGTGCAGTTTCCAGCAAACTGCTTTTTTTAAAAAAAAAAACCTAACAGAATACAGGTCAAAAAGTATAAATTAATGATTGAAGATTAAATGCGATTGGTTGTTTGGTTCGATCCCCACTCGGAGTAGTGATTATATTTCAATAATTTTTATTTTCCACTTTGGCACTAAATACGCAATGTCTAGATGTCGGACTGAAAGTGAAGAACGGAGTGTTTTGACACTATATTCTCTCTGACTACCCTGCTATACGGGCGTGAAGCTGAAAAAAAAATAAAAAATGATAAATTTGATAACTTTGGCACGGAATTACAGTAAAATATGCACATACATATTTAAATCTATAATCCTTCAATATAAGTAAATATTTATTTTTCTATATACATAACATTGAAGTACGTGTATATATTACATAGTGAAATTAGTGTGAAAAAAACTATAGTTGTCGTATACGCGCGTCGACGTGTTCAGTTTCATTTCCTGCACCCCGTCGTGTCCGTGCAGAGGTTTTCCAATGAATTGAAAAAAAAATTGTCCCACTATTATGCCAACTTCATTTGACTAAGGACAGCGAAATGTGTTGATACTTGACTTTTATGATTTTCGCACTGGTTTTTCTTGTAATATGCGGATATTGAACCCACAACAAATCGCGTTTACAATCAGACACTGTCCCACTGCACCTCGATGGCCTCAAAGAATTAATATATCACTAGTCTTTTATCAAGCTCGTAAAAGGCGGAAAAATAACTAGCAATATTAAAGTATTCGTCTATAGTATCAAGTAAAGGTTAAAAAAGGTTTCAGGTATTTTGTTGGTTTAAGTACTCGTAGACTACCTAAACAACTGTTGAACAAGAACAATATGCTCTGGAATCTAGAGAATAGACAGTAAATTTGCAAGTTAATTCTTTTTTACCTTTTCCACTCGGCAGCTGTCTATGTTCCATATAGTCGTCGGCAAATTGAAAAGCACACTCGAAAACCCCTTTAGTGTGACATGAAGGCTGTACAATGGAGAATACACCCCACCGGGTTTTATCGTTTTAAAAATTGACATTGCGGAAACTGAGGCGCGCACATCTGTATTGCCTTTAGTGTTGTAAAAAAAACAATTTCATTCGTCACCATATGATTTTTATAATATTTCTCGTTACAAATTGAAATCTTCGTAGAGCAGTGGGACATCTTCTTATTCGAATGTGTAGTATGCTGTTGGCCCTAGTGTCCTCTACAACGTCACCAGGTTTTGGGGGATGCCAAGCTGAAAAAGCTCGGACCTTGGCTTGGAGGCAGTGGGACAGCCTCTAACTCGACTGATGTCGGTTCGATTACACTGCCATTATCATTGTGCCGTATAAGTAAACCTGGGTATTTACAATGAGTGTGGGATCAAATCATACTTAATAATACAATTACAAATAATACAATTTAAAAAAATATATATATAGCCAAAATAACTTGTTAAATATTAGGCGAAGACTTTAATAACTTAGAGGCCGTTGTACCGTGGCACCGTGTGACAGCGACTGATACGCGATAGTGGTGGGTTCGATTTCCAATCGGGGGAATGATAATATTTAAATTATTTACATTTCTCTGCTCGTGTGTTGGATGGCTACAAAGCGCGGCGTTAACTTTCTCCAATGTCTCAATTTGGGGCGTAAAGTAAAAGTAAAAGTAAAGGAAGCTGCAACAATAAGTATAGTATAAATATAAAGCTATCCCTAATCAATCTGTTCCACTGAACTCTTATCTAAGAATGGTGGGTTGGGTGTGACAACCTTACGCCGCACTATGTGTAACTTGACCGGTGAAAAAAAATCTTAAACACAAACTATGGGGAATAGAAATCAAAATTACTACTAATACGTGTACTAATTATACCACGATGGGCGACGAATGAGTGCTCGTAGCTACTTTAGATTGACATTTAAATAAGATTTATTAAGCAAAAAAACTAACTTAAAACTAACTTACACTAACTCTTACAGCAAAAAAGATGAATAAAAAGTTAGAATTCGAATCGCGGCGTTTACATCCACCACTCAACGTGAACGAAGTTTTTAGACACTAGTTTCATTTTGTTATTAGAATTTTTTTTTGTTAATATGTTAATCAAAATATTACTAAAGCAATAAGATATTATACAGCGCTTTCCATCGTGGCGACAACAAACAAGCAGAAAAGTGCAATAATTGCAATTAGGACGTAATAATTGGATGGGTCGCGGAATGGGGGCCGTAATTCGATAATAGTCTGTGATGGATCACAGTATAAAACTTGTATAAAACAATAACCTGATGCTTTCGTAACACAAGCTTATTTGATACAAAGGAAATTCTAAGTATTTTATATTATTTATAGATATTGCAACATGTGACTAGAATAAGTTTTAATATTTTGAAAGCAAATATTTAAATTGCTAATTAGCTATATTTTAATGACAGGAGTATATATTTTATTCAATTTTAGGCTTTTTTCGCTCATAGCTCTAGACTAGGCAAAGAACCTAGTTCTAGAACACCTTTTAAAATTTTTTTGCTTTTCTGAATTTAAGGCTGTACGTGGAGATTAACGGAACGGAAGGAAAAATATAATTTAAATATGATTAATAAGACATATTTAGAAAACGTATCAAAATTTTATACGTTTTCTAAATATGTCTTTTTCAATTTCCTAAGTGTGGGAATAACACTTTAAAAAATGTTAACAAAATGATTAATAATATTGTATTTTCTCAAGTGCAGATCAAGACCACGATCATCGTATACCAGATGCCGTCACAGCCACAGTTATTATTTCTTAATTAAAATGTATTGCCAGATATATGACAAAAACTGTCTTTATTAAAAAATCCAAAAAAATATATATACTTATAATATCATTGTTTTATTTAAGACAAGTAGCTGCGCGCTACATCGTTTGCGTGCCATTAACGACTCCACCCACGAAAATATAAATAATCTTAAGGAATTTTGTTATGGCACAATTTCCTTATATTTTATAGCATTGCTACTCTATGTTGGTTCTACATTAGGTGTTCCAGTCTTCAAAATCATATAAAGACTTAGGCTAATTTATGCAGCCTAAACTTAACAGCTATAGAACAAAAAAATTTCACTCAAAACCGTATTATTATAATACATATATAATCTCGATATAAAAAATTATTACACATACAGAAATGCGAATAAATTTCAAATTCTATATATCTATATATATATATATATATATATATATTCTATAAGCTTCGAATTTAAAATAAATTATAATAAGCGACTTATAAAATATATTCCTGTATATATAGGTGTGTATTTAAAATTTGATTTCTCTCGTAGACCATAGTTGATCACCCCCGCGGGTGCCGTATGTCATGCACGAGGGATCGCCTCTGGACATTTTAAATTTAGAATTAGAACATTCATTTAGAAAATGGCATTTCATAATTGTGAAAAAATTAACAAATTGAATTATTTTTTACTTTTTAATTCGCGAACCACTAAAGGAAATTTTTTATTATTAATTCAACTAGCGAAATATAATCAGCTCGCGTGAACTACCGTTTCGTAAAACCGTGAAATGGAATTCCGTGAAAAACTAAAATTGGGATAGCTACGTTTATGCCAACACAATCAAGCAACTCTATATAAAATTTTATCGCAATCGGTTCAGCAGTTTGGCCGTGATAACTCAGACAGACAGAGTTATTTTAGTATTTATAATATTAATATTAGTATGGATAGATACTAATATTAATATTATAAATGTAATCAGATACAACTTAAAGGGTTTTAGATGTCGTATTCATACTAGAATTGCCGTAATTTGTTATAATTTCCACAGAATCACTAACAATACATAGATGCTTTGCCAGATTGATCAGACAAAGTGAGCCATTTGATACAAAATTCAAGTTGAGATGTTTCAATAAATCGATTGAATGAAATTGAAAGCTGAAGCTGGACAATGTTTTATTAAAAAAAAAACTAGTGGAAATATCAAGAAATTTCAATATTAAGCACAACACGCATATATCAGTCCACTACTCCTTAGGGAACATCACAGGCAAAGGGCATGGCATTTGGCTAGAGTTCACGACCTTTTTAAACGATGGCAGAAAGGGCACAAGCTTCATAAAATAATGTGGTCTTCAAGCGACATTTTTCTTGGTAAATATATATTAGAAGACATTTTATGATTTATATTTTGGTTTACACGAAGCAGTGTCGTCTTAGGACGTGACGGGGCCCTTGGACACATGCAAATTCAAAGCCTAGATTAGGGCCTTTGGTTACATACAGGCTGTTTAGGGCCCAAGGCGGGGGGCCTCGTGTGCCTTTTAATAAAGACGGAACTAATACAAAGTTAAGTATACCACAAATTTCAAGCTTCGATTATATTTGACATGTCTAAACTGGGACATATCATAGGTAGATACGTAAAAACACATGTAAAGTACAGGTTACCTTCGTAACGTTTATGGCAATTCATAAAAATGTGTATGTCAAACACATGGTAGTATGTGTAATGTTTATTTTATGTATACATATAAGCTATGTCAAAACTGTGTCAAATCTATGAGATTCACTGCTTGTATAATTTTCTCAAAAAGAGTCCAAAATTTTATTTTCACTTACTAATATCGGGATACAAGTTACAAATACCTCTATGAAATATGATTATTTGACAAGTGTTCAAAATTTTCAGCGCAATCTTTGCTCAACATAAAATTTAAAACGTTCGCCCTTAAGAACATTTCAAGAATCTCTATTAAACCAGGATTATCTTCATAAATTGTGAATTTCGCCTGCAAAGTAATAATTTCGAATCATTAACTTGATTTTGTTGAAGCTGTAAAACATGACCAATTATTCAAGACCTTTCTTGGTTTTGGAAATTTTGTGACAAATGTTATGCGTTCTTTACGTTCGATGCATTTTAACAAGGGTCTACTTGTTCTGGTTGAGAATTTATTATTTTATTCGGATGTTATCTCAGCGGCCGGCAATAAGAGTTAATTCTGAGGGGAAAGAACAACCCTTCTAGGTTTTGTGGTAATTAATAACACCTGTGTTAATAGAAATATCAGCAAGTCTGTATGTCAATCAATATTTAAATTTTTGTATACGTGCTGCGTTTTGTATATTAATGTATATATATTATATTATACATGCATATGCATATGCTTGGCTTAAAATATGGATACACATCTCACTGAGGAGAAATCGTACCCAGAACTATATGTTTAGATAGCTAGGTACTTTTTAATTCAATAAGTTACTTAATGAGTTTTTTTTCTTTCATTATAAATCAGATATAAAATATACTATTGTTAATGGCATATTCTTATGGCTTAGCAATCAGAGCGCTTGGTTCGCGGGTTCGAATCCTGCTACGCTACATATTAAGTTAACACTTTAAAAAGTCAAAATATTAATAAAATAGTATATTTTCTTGCCAAACGATTGTTTTTGATTTTTCAAATATATATTTCTTTGCTATTTAGAATAAAATAAATAGAAGACATAAACTTTTGTAGAAAAATTGCTATGCCTTTTTATGCTTTAAAATTCGGATTATAAAGTGACATTAGTATAAACGGTTGACATTATCCGATTGTACACAAAGGGGTCAGGGGGTTGAGAAGTAATCGCTAACTCGACTGTGAATATCTGCGGTGAGCAAAAAACATCAAATAACACTTTACTTGGTAAAGGGGCGAAACCACTTCTCATTAACCAGTTCCAAAAAAGGATGATAAACCTTCTGTGTTTCAATATAAATATATATCAATCAAAATTAACTCATCTGTGGGTATGTTTCAATTTAATTCTAGTTAGAGAAGTAAAAAAAAATGATTCCCATCACGACGTGCCTTAAAGTATTTTAGTATTATACATATATTATAAATGTAGATATAAAATCATATTTAGACAACCTGCATAGACAAAGTACTCGCAAAGCGGTCGATTTCGATTTCATCACACACAGTTTTTAATAAAAATAAAAATATCTTTGTTATCTTAGTACCGATATCTCTAAAATATAACCAAACGGTGACATTACACTAGCAACACTACGACCGCTTATGCCAAAAAGCAAAAAAAAAATCCTTTAATTTTTTTTACATTAAATAAAGTTTATTGGCTAAATAAAACGTCACCGTCTTAAATATTTACATACATTTATGTAAAAAAACCGTAACCGCAATTAAGAGTGACAATCTGCAAAGTAAATTGAAGGAGCTTTGACATTCCGCGGTCGGAGCTTCGAGTACATTCCAGAAACTCCTTGGAAACCGACTTAGGGAAATGCCACATCTTGTGATCACTTGACACGTCTTGATACTTACGTGTATTTATAAAACAAAATTAACAATATTATTTAATGTATGAAAGATATTTTAGTAATATAAATAAATAATTGTTGTAATTCAAATTTTATATATATATATGTATGTTATATTGGTAAAAGATTTTCATTTGGGCGAGTATATCTTTGGTTCTTAAAGTTAGTAAAATATAGGCGTTAGGTTATTAAATTCAAAGTTTTATAAACGAAAGACAATATTTTTTGTACTGAATTTTATATGTAACTATTATACACGTTTTGAAATTAATCTTTTTTTAACTGGATTAATCGAATATATTATTAGTATTCGCAAATACATGTTAGAAAACCGACGTTTCGAACACTTAACAGTTGCCCCTGGTCAGAGGTAGACTGAGGTGGCATTCGTCTGTCAGTTGATATAAATTTATAAATTTTTGCAGACTGATCTGAGACTGACCGACTGGAACTTATCACTAGGAAAAACAGATATATCCCACTACATAACAAATTTTAGTCTCAAGCTATTTTAGTCTAAAGCAATTTTAGTCTCGGATTTCCCGTATATTTAAATAAAAATTTTATATACACTCTATCAGTAGAATTAAAGAAAATGTGTCAGTCTCGATGACGCAAACACCACATGCGGTAAAGAGCTATGAAATTTATCATATCGGAATTATCGCGTCTTATCAAAAAAAAAAAAAAATTTAATATATATAAGACGTCGTTGATATTGTAACTTTATATTTGGTAAATATGGCGAATAAGGTAGCGGTAGTGACTGGTGCTAATAAAGGTATCGGATATGGCATTGTTGAAGAGCTGTGCCGGAGAGGAGTTGGTGTAGTCTACCTCACTGCAAGAGATGTAAAACGTGGATACGATGCAGTAGAAAACTTAAAGAAAAAAGGTTATAATCCGGTATTTCACCAACTTGACGTGAATGACAAAAAGAGCGTAAAAGAATTCGCAGACCATTTGAAGCAAAAACATGGAGGTCTAGATATTCTTATTAATAACGCAGGTGTTGGACCAGCAGATTATAACAAAATAACATATGAAGATTCTAAACATGTCATCAGTATTAATTATTTCAGTATTTTCATTATTGAAGAATATATTTTTCCCATATTAAAAGACAACGCGCGTGTTGTCAATGTGTCTAGTGATACCGGTCATATTTCTACCTTAAGAAATCAATACTGGATTGATCGCTTAATTAGAGATGATGTTTCATCCGATGACATAAACGCCTTTGTAAATTGGTTCTTAGAATCAGTAAAGAACAATACTTTAAACAAAGATGATTTTAAAGCAATGCCTTTACTTGCATATAGAATATCTAAAGTTGCTTTTTGTGCAATAACACGATTGCAACAAAGGGAAATAGGTAGAGGTATATCTATTAATTCTTTATATCCAGGTTTTGTTAAAACAAATTTGACAAGAAATGCAGGTAATTTCACAATAGAGGAGGCAAGTGCTGCCCCCGTCTACTTAGCATTGGATGCAGATCCATGTCTTAAAGGAAAATATATTTGGCACGATAAATCTGAAAAAGATTGGGCAGATGCTAATCTACAATTATAATGAGTTTATGCAAAAGTTCCAAAAGCTCTAAGAGAAGTATGTCAGTAATGAGAAAACTGTTAAAAATGCTTTGTTTTATTAAAATATAAATTTAAACATTTTATTTGTTTTTTATTTTAGTGCTTGCACTAACTATTAAATGGAAAGTAAAAAAATCCAGCTAAAAATAGGTTTATTTGAAAATGTCTAAAATCCAAAGCTCTTTTCAAAATTAAATACATTGTATATGTAAATTCATTTTGAATGTCAAGTGCATTAAATAAATATTTCACAATATGCATAAAAATATACTAAAAAGTTTAAAGATTATCACTTTACACTACAAAAGGCAATGCAAATGGCACCCGAACAATAATCACAAAAGTAAGCGATACGCATAAAAATATAGCGAAAAAAAAGCTTTGCACTCCCCGAGGGCCGAGATTTAACATACCTAATGCGATTTGCGTGTTCGCTCACACCTTGACGACTGTCTGTAATCGCTTTAAGACGTTGTTCACTTGATACGAGCAGATTTTTTGAAAGAGGGTTTATTCGGGAGGTACATTTTGAGGTACTGTGATGAATAAATTTCGAATGCCAAGAAGGAATAATGTAAATAATAATCCATTTTAGTTGGTTTTATTTAAAACACATTAGTTACAATACTACATAGATTAAGTACTAATTACAGTAGGCACTAATGTTGGTGGTATCGATATGTAGATTGTATATTATATTATCAGTAAGGTATTATTGACGTATGTTTTCATTTAGATTATTTGAAACAAGTTCATTTACCTATAGTTCTAAATTACTTATACATATAAAATATTATAAAATAATTACTATACAAATCAATTTTGTATTTTAAATATTAACTGTTTCCTTTGAGATTACTTTTCATATAATAACTTGTAATGGTCAAATAAAGGCAGACTGCTCGTATCAGTTTGTGAGAAAAAATTGCTATCCGAATTAGTATCTACTTTTTAAAAATCGTGAACCTTCCACATCGTCTGAACACTATATTGTATTATCATGGATTTTGAGTATATATTTCATGAGGTTTAAAAGTTATGCAAGAAAATATAAGCTTCACTCAGAGCTGATGTTAAATATCTATATATAATCTGATTCGTTATCAATTTACTTATGTTAAGTTCATAATTTAATGGGTGAGTGATACTTTTATTAATTTATATATTTAATTAATTGTTATAGTACGGGCGTTTCTTGCGTCTAAGCACTACGTGCCTATGCGCCTAGTCAATAATAAAAATGAAGACAAAGTCAATAAATCTTTTACAATATTTAAAACACACACTTAGCAAATTGAATTGTCCGAATCCCTTTTTAGAATACCAAGGGGCGTGGGTTTGAATCCCGCTGCGTTAAAATTTTGAATAAGTTTTCTAAAAATGCTTTTCAAACAAAAAACTAAACAAGATACCAAGATACAGCTACAGCGTTTGTCAAAGAAATTTTCATTGCTATCCAAACGCTTAATCAGTATCGAAAACATTGTAGTTACAATTAAGCATATTTAATACCTACATATTACAAATTTCCTCAAGACAACATTAAGACCGCATTATGAATACTAAGTCAGCTAACAATACACTGTGACAACTTAAGCATTTTGATTACTGTAACTGTAGTTCCTGAATCGGATAACCACGCCGTCCTTTTCCCACTTACAAACAAATGTCTAAGAGGGAAGAGGACGGAACCACTCGAAATTAGTATGACTGTCTGGATCGTCCGCGGTAGATTTATACGCTCATTTGTAAATAATGAAGGCGCCACTCATTGTGATGGGAGTTCCATTGTAGGCGACCTACCACTCCCCTTAGACAGGGCTGTGCCCAGCAGATGGCGCAATATGAAGAAATAAATCTATATGATAAGAGGGCTTCCGAAAACTAAGTCAGCTAACATTTCGGTACTAGCCTCCTGATAACCTGAACCAAATCCTTTTCCCATTTACAAATAAATGTCTAAGAGGAAAAAGGACTTACCTGACTAAAAAAATGTGCTATGTTGTATTTGATGACGTCATTATCATCTTCTTCTCTTGAATAAACTAAGAATTTACATCACATTAAAATTTAAAATGCATATTACGGTTGTTGAAATGTTTCTTTGCCCTTGTCCGAGGGTACGTTAAATTCAAATTTCCAAATTGAATGTACCTAATATTTTAGCACCTAATATTGTATATTAAATGATAAAATTGTAACGTATGTATTTGAAAAGAGCAACTGTTGAGTTTCGCCGACTCTTCTGAGCAGAACTGCCTTCCGAGCCGGTGGTAGCTTTATGTTCCTTCGACGCTTCAAGTACTTGTAAAAGTCTATTTGAATAAAGGATATTTTGTATTTGAATTTAACAGTAGGTTAATCTATGATTGAACGTGTGCCAACCCTACCAGGGCCAATTACTTAAAGTCAGTATGCAGATTCACAACTACACCTGCTATTGTCCAACAGAATGTATCGCTTAATTCCTCGCCCTCTGTTACTGAATGGCTCTTACTTCTGAGTTTAGTGGAAAATGGGGTTATGTAGAGCACTTCTCTCTATTAGCAAATGGTTCTGAAAAGAATATTTAAGTATGTACTACTGTATTTTATAAGTGTGAAATGTAAAGGAAATTGTGAACTTTGTAAGGTTAGTTGTGAACTTAAAATATTTTCCTTTCTTTTCTTTCAAAGGTTGAATATACGGTATAACTATTTCTTTGTTTGAAAAACAAATTAACAAGTATTGCCAACCTATACAAATAAATAAAATTGGATAATATGAAAATAACAGCTTTTTATTAAATGCTTCTGTATGTATACATGATACGTATACGTATAATAACATTATTTACAATTTTTGTTTGTCTGTTTGTTACGACTAATCTCTGGAACGGCTTGATCAATTTTTACGGGACTCACTGGTCCTATAGTTAATGTAATGCGAAGTAGCACAGGCTCCTTTTATTTTCCACGTGGCCGAAGTCACGGGCACAGCTAGTAGTTTAAATAAGTTAGGTGCGATTATCAATTTCTAATAAATATTGATAATCATTTGGGTTCGAATTTCGATATATATTCAAAAATACTGAAAACATACTATTTAGAGCTTAGTGGGCATCAAGTTTAGTAACTGATGATTCTCACAGTACCGTCCGTCCCCGAAAGACGTTTGCTTTACGCACGGACGGTCTGCATAACAGGTACTAAAGTCACAAAAAAGTCTAGGCAAGGATGAATTTTACAAGGCATGCTACTTGAGATTAGATAATGAGTTATCATTTGCCACGACATTTACGAGTAGACATATTAGAATGAATTCTATCTGCCAAATTACCTTGATTACGCTCTTACTGAACGAGCTCAAGACAAATATATGTATTTTTTTTTGTTTATGATTCTTAGAAAATGTTCCTAACAACCAAGTACACAGACGTTGTCCTAAATTAGCTAAGAATTAATTAATCTGAACCTTAACAAATAAAAAAAGTTATTATATCATTTGAATTTTTATTAAGGTTTTATGCTATTTTCTATTTTTTTCTCGAAAAACCTTCTACAAAGTTTTAAGATTAAGAAACATAAGAAATTAATAAAGTTCTTTTCAAGTTATATCGTGACCAAAAATTGGGATATATATATACTATAGCTTAACGCATTTTCCCCACATAGCAGGGTGTTAGAGAACCTAGACACTCCGTTCGCCACTACATAAATTGGGATATATTTTTATACATATCTTAAATAAATCTTAGTTTTCCACACCCAATTTATCATGCAAACATCAAATGGTTGGTTGTTATTGAATGTAATGCCCATCTCATTCATACAAGTTGACCGCAGTTAATTGTTATGACGACAGGCGACACGTCATCACAGCGGAGCCGCGGGCGGGCCCCGGGAATTTCATTATAGGGCAGCTTGTGGCTGGATTAGAATGCCGACTATTGTTTATTGAATTATAGCTTTGGCTGCTTGCTAGTGGCGTAATAGAAGTCACTGGTAATGTAAGGAATTGATATGTTCGCCAAATGTTCGAATTTTGAATTCGGGCGATGTGTGGAGAACTACACAAAGCCCGAATACACCCCGTATTGACACTGGGTTCTCTCTGACTCCTGCTATGCGGAAAAAAACATGAAGCTAACATATATGTTGGATAACGGATTGGATCGGATCTAAACAGACCGGAGCGATTACGAAGGATTCAAATTTTATAAATATTATATAAAAATTATATACAAATTATATAAAAAATCGCATAGGGGCGAAAAGTGCCATACGGTAAAGTATGAGAGATTTGAATATCTATACATAAAATAAAAATATAACTGATCGATACCTACGTATATGAAACTTTTTTTTATTTTCTTCATATTAGCATTTGCAATATATACAAATAACACTAGCCAATTAAGTTCCCACGTATACACAAAACACGGAGTGAATAAAATTTATACTAGAACATTTAAAACTCTATTAAGTATTAGTAAATTTCATTTTAATGGAATGCTACAGTAAAGTAGGTTATTAATAATCTAATTAACTTAAAATATATTTTTAATGAATAAAAATATATACTTTTTATATATTAATAACTACAAAATGAAGTAAAATAATTTGAATACAACTGGCTTAGTTTAACTTAAAATTAACTGCAACATGGCTACAAGCTCAAATTGGCCACGATTGGTCCTCTTAATGGTTTGAAATATGCAACCAGATGCAAGGAATAGTTTAATGCCATTGAGGCTTAAGTTTTAATTTTGGTAATAAAATATTTTTTACTATTTACAAAGTGATTAAATGTTCAGTTTTAGGCTTTAAGCAGTGTAGACAGAGAGAACCTAGTGTCAAGACACTCCGTTCTCCATTTTTCGCCCGAATCCGAGACATTGCGTATTGCGGAACTCAACGCCGCGCTTTGTTCACTAGAGCGGAAAAATTATAGTCATTTTAGGGTATTTTTAATATAAATTTTAATATTTTTTTGTATTATCCATTTAATAGTTTAGTATGGAGATATCTAAATATTGTAACAGGGCTTGAAAGTGTGAAAATGTTTCCTTTAGCATCATCTGTCATTTTCAATTGACGTTTCCTTAAATATATTTATAACATCGTACAATTGTTGATACAATATTTTATCGGTATCGTCAGTTTCACGCTTTTTCCCGCATAGGCCGGGTAGTCAGAGAAAACTTAGTGTCAAGGCACTCCGTTGGCCACTTTTCATCCGAAAACCAAACATACCCAATGTTTGATAGGCGAGTCTTACATATCGGATTGCAGAAATTAAAATATTTTAAATATAATCATTCCCAAAGTGGGAATCGAACTTACAACCAACCGCATTTACGGCCAGACTCTGCGCCACTGCGCCACGATGCTTACTAAGTAAAAATAATTATTTTATTATATTAAATTATAACTAAATCATTGAAGATTAATGATGTGTTAAGATAAAAATTAATAGTTTTATTCGTATGTATTTTCGTTCAGACTAATTTAGTTCAAAGACGTTTTGATCTCCAAATATATGCAACTAATTTGTTCATAGCATATGCACTTGAAAGTTTTTAAAACAATTTATGACTACTGATACTAGTTTCGTTTAAACGCTAATGACTTTAGATATAGATATGTGTATATTTCAAGATTCTAGTTTGATATTTTTTTGATTTATCCATTAGCTTAGAGCTTATCAATTTAATAAGTAGTTTAAGAAAACAATATTTTTTTACTTTTTGTATTTATGAAATCAAAATGATGTAATACTTATCGACATTATGATATCACACTGTGATAACTAATTCTCTAATCAGTTGAGCAAGACATGCTTGGTATTTACACGTCAATGTCAAATATTTTTATTATGACGACATACTTAAAATAGTTTCAGTTTTAGAATATTATTTAATGTATTATAATTTATTATACAATCTATACAGGTAATATAAGGTGTTTTCCTCAACGAGAAGAGGTGCAAGTGGTCCACAAATTTCCAACTCTTTCCACGTGACTGTAAATCGATACGTTTCGTCGCGAAGGGAGTTGTACACAAGGGCATGGTATATAACGGTCTATATATTAGGTATGTCAGGTGGGGTTGGGTCAAAGATCAGCCAATCGGCAACCGGACGTGAGGGAACGGTACTGTTTCCGGTGTTTTTTTTAATTACCGCACAGGTTTAGGTGAGTTCCGCCAGGTGTGGTCGTGATTGCATTTGCAGAAATAACGAACTTAAGTACAGATATATATTATGCTGTATATGCAGTATGCATTTAGTATAGCGATTTATTAGCTATAGAAGTAATTTTGTAGTCCAAGATATTAGTGACAGCAAAAACATTTATTTTACACAAAGGAAGCTCTTAGACTTTGGCTTGAATCAAGTGCTTGCAAGGTTTCTTTAGGTAGAGTCTAGGCAAATATCGTATAGAATTATATTTTTTATTTGATTTAATTTAATTAGCTCTTATATAGGCAACCGTGGCGCTATGAGACAGTGTCTAACTACAAACGCTATTGCTTCTGGTTTCGATCCTCACTTGGAGAATGATTTAATTTTTTATTTTCCGCTCTGGTAACAAAGCGCAATGTTCAATTTCGCTACTCAACAAACAATATGTCCGATTCAAGCGGAAAGTGGAGGACGTAGTGTTTTGACACTTGGTTCCTTGTGACTAACCTGCTATATGCGTACAGTAAAAAAGCGTGGAGCTAAAAGAAAATGACTTGTACAACGTTCAAATTGTAATTAAAATAGCCATTTCTTATCTAATAATATATCAAATGTGACGTTCAATGTATTAATTACAGTAACTAATCAAATAACAGTACGGAAGTAAACAAATTAATGAACCCCTTAGCTTTATTAAAAGGCATAACGCAAGGATCTATTCGGAAAGGATATACGAATTAAAGCTCGCGCGACTTTAATAGTGTTGCGAGGAACATCTTGCGGATGTCGCTTGTTGACTTTATTTGTCGACTGCCTCTTGGATTATACCTTGATATATGTAATAAAATATAAGTGATTCAGTGAATTCAATTAAAATTGTTATTTTGCTTCTCGTATCTTCTTCATTGCGGACAGTTAGACCTTAGTATTTGGATTTTGTCAGGTTGCGGAACTCAACGCCGCTTTTCAGATACGGATACAAAGAAACGCTTTTTAATGCCATTTTTGGGCACAAATGTAAGTCTAGTATTAACACTAGTCTTATACTCGTATTATATAGATTCTAATTTATTTGGGTTAGTATTAATTAACTCATTAT
The DNA here is from genome assembly GCA_038994665.1 of Podotricha telesiphe. NCBI lineage: Eukaryota > Metazoa > Arthropoda > Insecta > Lepidoptera > Nymphalidae > Podotricha > Podotricha telesiphe. The sequence continues at coordinate 2,320,539 of JAOYRR010000327.1, forward strand.
AATGTAACGTAAAGTTTCAATTGCAAAGTATTTTTGTATCTAAACTAGAACGGTTTTCAAGGGGCGCGGGTTCAAATCCTGCTGCATTCAAATTTTTATACGTTTTCTAAATATGTCTTTTTTAATTTCCTAAGTGTACGAATAACACTTTAAAAAATGTTAAAAAAAGAAAAAGAGTGTCTGTTGTAATACTAAAATGACCGTAATTTACTAAATGCGTTTGTCTGTCTGTTTGTTGCGGCTAATCTGTGCAACGGCTGGACCGATTTTAATGAGACTTTCACTTGCAGATAGCTGACATTATAAGTAGTAACTTAGGTTCTTTAAGAATTACACGCGGATGAAGTCGCTGGCACAGCTAATTTAACAAATATAATACAAATATTCTGTACAAATTTATTAGACGAGCAAAATCAAGTGCCTGTAGAGTATTTTTTTATATAGTACTAATACTATTACAGCATAAAATGGAACAACTGTAATAAATTATTACTATTTGTCAACGTAACCTGCTCGCAATAACGAAATCCCACTCATTCCAGCCAAGTATTGTACCACCAAATTGGACTCGTGATTAATTTGTTTTAAGTCCCCTTTGCTATTCATCACGACCAAGTTGAAATAAACCTTCACTTTCACAATTATCCGAATGTGTCGTTCGATTTCGCTAGTTTGTAAGGTTCTACGCAAAATGGACAATTGATAATTGTTTAGTTTGTAGAGGCCTACAAATAATGCTGAAGATGCTTGTAAATGATTGTTTGCTTCTTGGTAATATTTTGATATCGATTAAAAATTAATAATTATAATTTTTTTACAGTACAGTAAAGTACAAGTACAGTATTTCCTTTAAACTTTAAGTATTTGTCTTGGAAATAACATATAGTCTTTTTCTATATACATAAAATTCTTTAGTTACATACTGTGAGTGTAAGTGTGAGTGACTGACAGACAACGCATAGTCGTCGAAACTACAGGATGCAGAAAGCTAGAATTTTTTCGATAATGAATCCAGTTACAAATGATTTTTAACAATTTATAGACCAGGCGAACGACAAAAGGCTATAACTCGTTTTGTTTAAAAATGATAATGCCTTTTTTAATCTAATTACGACATTAAACAATATATTCGAGAATTCAATTCTTATGTTGTTAATAACTTTACCGTAGCTACTTATAACATGACCATAGGTCTGTCCTGTCTCTAGAAAAGCTAACAAATGTCTAATAACTTTAATGTAACTTTCGCAATATTTTTTTTAAAAAATCACTAATAAAAATATTTATTTTGCCTGAGTAATAGAAATCATAAGTTTATACTTTCCAAATATTTGCTTTCTCCATCTCGTGGTCTTGTCTTAGCGGTATCAAGAGCAAGTCCCCAAGGAGCTTGTTACCATCCTTTAATTACGAACACACCTATCTGCCTCAATTACGAGAGGGAATTATTTGCTCACCCAACAACCTTGTCGCATTACACTTTATCATCCGCGTCCTTTTACTTCCTCTGGTTTTGCTGTCCAGGGACCGTGACAATTCTTGGAGATTCTTGATTAAATAAATACCTAATGTTTATTAAAGAATATTATCTTATTATAGGTATATATCCTTATTATTAGGTAGAGTGATATATCACTCCGTTTTCTATTTATAATCCTATTTTTGTCTTAGTATTTGAAAAAAAAAACATATTATGCTTTATATTTTGACACTTTGCCTTGCATAACCACTACTGAGGCAATTTTTAATCTGGGATTTTACTTCAAGACCGTGATATGTAATTAGGACATTAATCTATATTCTGTGACGGCTTGGAAATACTTGTATAGTTCTTTTTATAAAATCTTCGAAAAGCTTCTTCAGGATAGCAAGCTTTATATCTGGTAGAAGGGGAAGCAAGATAAGGTTGCAGATGCATATCGAAATCTTGAGTTTCCAAACAAGGGTTGGTTAAATTACAGCGTCTACGAGTTGGCGACGTTTTTGGGGTGTTTCGGGCAATTCGTTGTCAACGGGTTAATTTAAGGAGTTCTTTTGACGCACTTCGCACTGATAGCGAGCGAGTGTGCCGAGATTTATGACGTTTTTTAATTTATGATACTTGTAATATTTTTTCTGTGTAAACCAGTCTTTTTCATATATATTTTTTTATTTTCTCGCCCAAATGTACATTTCATTTATTGTTTTATATTATATAAAACATAGCAGGGTATGCAGAGAAAACCTAGTGTTAAGACACTCCGTTCTCGTTCTCGTTCTCTACGTTCGTTAATGACATATTTAGAAAACGTATAAAAATTTGAAAGCAGCGGGATTTGAACCAGCGCCTCTTGAAAACCGTTTTTCAAGAGGCGTGGTTTCAAATCCCACTGCGTTCCCACACGCAGTGGGCGTTCAAATTTTTATAGGTTTTCTAAATATGTCTTTTTCAATTTCCTTAGTGTGCGAATAAAAATTTAAAAATTTTTAAAAAATATAATTTTCCGTGTTGTATGGCGGAACTCAACGCCGCGCTTTATCTTATCAAAATAGCATGGAAATGAAAACAATGGAAATATAAACATTCCTTCAAGTGGAAATCGTGTATACACACATCGCCACAATGGCCACAAGATATATTAATTTCTAACATGTGAGAGGCAACAGTAATTCAAAATGTAATAATATAATTATTCTACGCAAAGTATTTAATTCTAGTCTCTTTTACTCTTAATCCACCGGCTAACTGAGAAATTCGGAGTAATCCCCGGTCGAAGCGCTATAAATCAGTGGTGACCCGCGCTACCCATCTGTGCAATATGCTTATTTCATTTTGTGGGATTATCACGAGAAGTACATTTGTTTTCGGAGTATGGGCGATTCTTTACGAGACCTACAGAGTTTTAGAAATGGTTCTCATGTTATAAATCTTAGTGTACGTATAAAATTATAATTTATCTATATATAACGTAAATGAAAAACTTGTTTTTACAAAAACAATGCGTACACAAAGAAATAATAAAAATATATTAGATCATCGTGGCGCAATGTGACCGCGTCCGAGTGTATACGCGATGGTCGTCGGTTCGATTACCACTCGGCGGAATGCTTTTATTTAAATAATTTTCATTCCTCAAGTTTGGTGGCAAGCGGAGCGAATCAATGTAATGTCTCGGATTTGGGCAGAAAGTGGAGAACGGAGTGTCTAGACAGTGGATTCTGTCTGCCTACCCTGGTATTCGGAATAAAGCGTGAAACTGTTAAAAATAAATAAAGATAAATACTAGATTTTCTATTAGTACTGTTGCAATGTTAACCATAATTACTTTAACAATAGAAGAATATAAATTACTCACGATTGAGGACGATTGCCCCAAATTCTATGTCAATCGGAGATTATCCCGCAAAATTGGTCGTAAGCCCACAACATTAGACGGTATTTATAGCGGACTGGTCACCCTACACGATAAGTCTGAAGCCGTGATTAAATTGTTACCAATTGTTTAGAAATGTCTCGATAAGGTTAATGCTAATAAATTTATCTGAATTGACTACGAAATTTATAGTACACTATACTATTCTAATAAGTAATATTAGAAAATAACATATGTTTTTCAATTCCATTTGAAAATTCTGAAGAGCTGAAGTTGAAAAGACGATTTGTTTTTTTTAAATATTATGTATTGAGTGGAATAACTCAACACTCCACTTTGTCTTACCAGAGTGGAGATAAGAAAATAATACGAAAAATGAATTTCTTAATAAATTCAATAACTGGGCTGGAACGTAATGTCTTTTTTGTGATATATATTAAAAAAAATGGGTAATTTAATAATTTTTCATATCACTATAGACTATAGTTACAATTATCTAAAGTAATCTCTGGTCCGAGCAGTCAATTTGCTAAGTGTAGCTAATGACAGATTACTGGACCCCGCGGCCACCTGAGCAGCAAAATATGCAGTAACTCATCCGGGTACAACCGGGTATAATTCACCCGGATCGCAGCCAATAAATTCGTCAGGGTGATTAGTACGAGGCGCTGTTCGTGGGACTGGTGTGGAGTGAACTTTTATATGACAATGTCATCTAATTTTATTCTATGTATTTTTATATGAAAAAGTATTATTTTTATAATACTTTATTATCAAGTTTTGTTTAGTTTCACGCTTTACCTCGCATAACACAATAGTCAAAAAACCTAGTGTCAAGAGACTCCGTTCTCCACTTTTCGCCCGAAATCGAGACATTGCTTGTTGAGTCTCAATCAATCCCACGGACAGTCTTATTGTATTTAATGACCATAATTTAAATATACATCATTTAATCGAGTTAACCAATCAACCGACAACCAATCAGGTTCTCAGTCAGCCGCTGTAAGACTGAATCACAATGGTCTCCACATTTAATTATTAATTATATAATTTTATTATTTTTAAATATTAAAAATATATATTATAATAGTAAAATTAAACTCTCTAATGAATCTCATCATATTATAGACTAGCATTTAATGTCTTTGTTACAGCTGAAGTACGTTTAATAGCAGTGTCGTCAAGTATATTTATTTTTAACGAATTCTTTCTTATTGACCTGCTAACCTTCACATTTGCTGGTTTTGCGACAGATTCTTCGCATTGGTTGATATTATCTGTTTCATTAAGACCACTTTTAAGTTTTAATCTGGGTATTTTGCTAGGTTTTCTACCGCTTTCGGCCGTTTCTTTTATATTTTTAATTTCTGTTTTTACTTCAGTGGTTCTTTTAGCATTTATATCTACATTTTGAGGGCCTTCAGAAACTCGAATACTCCTATTTACTTTTGAATGTGAACGACCTTTTTGATTACCGTGTAAGGTCATTACAGGTTTGCATTTCTTTTTATTATCATTTAATTTAAATCTATAATATTTCGGTTTTAGTTTCTTATCAATTACTGTTTTTATTTCATCATTGTTCACCGCTACACAAGTGATGCATGGACATTGTAATTGTGGGTCTTTGGGAGCATTTTCATTTGTCATACAACAAATACATTTTAATGCACTGTTCGATACTTTTGCAGAGTGTACTTGAGAATAGTTTATCTCTTTTATGGTTTGCTCATCATTTAGAACTGACATCTTGTGTTCTAGATTAGAGAATAAAGATTCACTTTCCTGACTTTGTTTTTTCAATATACTTGTATTAATTAAAACATCATGTGTTATTTTAGGCTCATTGTTAAGATTAATTGTCTCTTGAGCAGAAGTACACGCAACTTGGAATCGTCTTTTTGAGGAACTTTTCTTTTGGACTTCATTTATCAAAGTGACCTTTTCATGAGAAGAACCTTTTTCTTTACAATGCGTTTCATTTCTTTTAAATAACATTTCAGAATCATGGAAAGGAAATGGATCTACATCTAAATTTTTCTCATCTCGCTTGAAAAATAGTCTAATACCACTACCGTAACGTTGGAAATTATTATCCTCACAGCTATATTGTGAATAACGATGTAGGCTATATGTAGGTTTTCTTTTAAAAAACCTGCAGAAGCAATCTCTAGCCCTTTGAAATCGATTCTTTCTTTTTAATCGCATAATATAATATAAAGAAGGTACACACCAAATTATTTCTATTAACAAGATAATCCCTATAATCAAATATTTTTTCAACAGCAGTTGACCATTTGACTTTATTGCAGATGCTTTACATTTAAATTTTTCATATTTTTCGTTATAACTTGTGCATATTTTTCTACTAAGTTGTTTCGTTTTATTTATCAAACTTAATATATTTCCAAATGCTAAATACAAGCAATCATCGCTAAGGTGTGGAACAACATCTGATGCGAGCCAAATTTGGAATCTCTCATTAAACTCATCTAACTTTTGAATATTTTGGCTTTTAATGCAATTTTCCGCAATGTCGAAGTATTGTAACACTATATGCGATGAATCCGGAGACGATAACGGAATGCATGATTTATTTTTAAAAGGCAACACTAGTGAAGGTGGCTGTATGTTCCAATTCACAATAGGCATGGGGATTTTAAAGTCCGTATCAGTTCTTTCATAATACGTCAGGGGTTTGCAAGCATCTACCATGCTTCTCGTAAGCGTTGGACGAGGTCGGGATATTACATCTATTGTGACTGATCTCAGGAGATTTTCGTTTGGACTACGCCAGCTATGCCCATCAGTATTAAGATTGTCTTTGATTTTTTCGTAAACTTGGAAAGTACTCACGGCGTTCTCCATAGAAACACTTCCACCATAGTAGGCATACCTAGTAATGGGTAGTATCCATTCCTTTAAATACCCTCCAAAGACATCTGAAAGCGCGACGTTCATTAAATTTTGAAGATGACGGCTTTGTGCTTCACGTTTTATTGTAACGTAGGAATCATTGAAATAAGCCAATATATGATCAAGACAATTTTCATTTATTGTTTTAATATCATGAGGGGCAGGCAGTAAGCTTTGAAAGTACTTTCGGGCTTTCAAAAGTTGTATTTCATACTTATACCAAAGGCTCTTATTTAAATTATTACGATTAAATAATACTGATCCAACATTTAGCGAATTAGAATCTGGTATATAAGTAGCGGAAACTCCACAAATTAAAATCACATTCAAAATAACCATATGCATTATATTTTTATAAAATAAGTACATCTAAAATAAAAACTTAAAAATAGTTCTTATCAAATGTCGGGCTTTTGTTGACGTTTGTTGTGTAAGTGACACTTAGCTCTCTATGTACATAGATAATATGTTCATAAATGTATCTATGGATATTATTGAATATTATCCATTGTTTATGATTTAGCCGATATGGGAAATGTTAAATGTTTAAATAATTTTAGAAATGTATTATTACGCAATTACCGTATTTTGCTGAGATGTCGTAAAGAACCAATTATAAGTGACAAATTAATTCGTGACAGGAAAGTTGACACACTATCCGCCCATTTAGAGAACCAGACCGCGGAAAAGTTATATTTTTAATATGGGTACAATATATTTTTTCAACACTAAATGTGGGTCGATCACCTCTCGGGGCTTAATTATACATGTATAAATTATTTTTTATATTAAACTTCACAGCTTCACGCTTTCCCCGCATAGTAGGGTAGTCAGAGAGAAACCTTGTGTCAAGACACCCCATTCTACACTTTTCGCCCAAAATCGAAATATTAGGTGTATTATTGATCGAGATGAAATCATTTTGAATATAATCAATCCCCTGAATGAGAATTGAACCCACAGCCAATCGCGTTTCCAGTCAGAGGCTGTCTCTGGCCTACAAAATAAGCATACATATTTTAAATATTATCTTTTCTTGGTTTAAGATAACAAAACCTATTCCACATTAGTATACAAAATCATACATGTCATTTGTCGGCTGTATCAAAGCAAGGTAAGAACGTAAATCAAAGGGAGCCGCCCCGCAAATTGTTTAATTAAACACGGATCTTACCAACATATTAGTATGAATAGTAAAGCTGACAAGACAATTGATATGTTGCGAGTTATTGTAGTCGATTATTTGTGTATAACAGAATATTCTAATTCAAACAATTTAGGAATAATCGAATTATTCGAATTTTAACCATAAATCGTAATCTTAGGCAATTAATTATATGAAAATATCAGTAAAATTTCGTGTTAAATGGCGTAACTCAACGCTGCATCAATATGCATACAATTTCAAATATCTACATAATGAAAATATTCCAAATATGCATAAGCATCGAATCTACGACCATCGCGCCTATATTTTATATTCTCATATATAGAACATTTTAGTTGTGAAGAGACATTTGTGTGTTAAAGGTTATTACCTAATTAACGATTTCATAAATGATTGGATGAACACGCATTGGGAACGAAATGCTCGCTTCAGCCTATTTCAAAGCTATCATTTTCACCAGTTTATTCAAAAAAAAAAGTAGTCCAGCTGAGTTTCTTACGCCAGTTCTTCTCAAGACTAAGGCATTAAATTTACTCAACCGGTACTAAATTATTTGACGTTCCAAAAATTAAGCATGTATCTTAATTTGAATAAAAAATTTTAACTTTAACTTTTAGTTTCAATTGACAACATAACAATACAGAAGAAAAAAGTGTATTATTTAAAAAAATATTATCCATTCGATTACCTCATCCAAATATAAATTCAAGCGTTCGAATTAATTAAACACGCTGTTGAGATGGCGTGACAACGTGACCATTTGTCAGGCTCGCGTGTCTTGCTAGCATGCTAATTGGTGGCGCGTTATGATGACAAATCACCCGGTCAGAAACTATGGAATGTTTAATATTAATAAGATGAAATTATATCTAATTATAACTATGCCGGCTGTTTGATGTATTAAGTTTCTTCTAAGTATACATATTTTAATATTTTTATATAAGGAAACATTTTTAAGAACACGTATAAAAAATTAAGTGAAGCGGGATTTGAACTCGCGCGTCTTAGGAACCGTCCAAGAGGTGAGGGCCGCTATATTCATTTTTTTATACGTTTTCCATGATTTTAAATATTATATGAGCAACATGAATATTTCTTAGCAGTGTTAAAAATGTTATATATCGTTATTAAAGGTATAATGCGTGTTCTGAAATCATCGTAGCTCAAGGGTACAGCGTCTAAATATAGTTGTAGGTAGGTTGTAGGTTCAATCCAATCAATCAAGCGAGAAATGAATATAAAACTATTAGAACTTATGAGCACAGCAGGACTCAAATTTGCATCTCTTGGAAACTGTCCAAGTTATAACAAAAATAAACAGTTACGTAAAGATTTTCGACTTATCTGAGCAAGAACGTATAGCTTAGTGGCTAAAGCGTTTGAATGCTTTTCAAGAAGCGCGAATTAAAGTCTCGCTACAATCAATATTCTTTAACGTTTTATTAAGTGTGTTAATTAGACTATGTGTGTGAATGCTATATAATATAATCTTATGAAGGTATCAGTGTGACTGGAATGACACTTTGAAAATATTAAAATATTTTAAATTTCAATCACTTTCTAAATACAATAAATTCATATGGTCTCAAAGACTTACAAATTCCATAATGGTCCTACACATAATATGAGCATCAACAATCAGCATTATCGCAAAATCTTGATAACCCTTCCATAGTCTATTAATAAAGCCCCTAATGACGCGTGTAACGCAATACTGTTGGACATTAATGGGTTATGTTAGAAGTTATATCCCATTTGTTGATTATCGAAGCTTTGTAGTTACAAGACAATGTGATGATGAAGTAGAATTATATATTATTCAAAATTTTCATATGACTTCCGAAGATCCAAATAAAAAATTTTTAGGCAATAAATTTAGTTCTGAACTAATTATACATAAAGTTAAAATGTTAAATTTCAGATTACTTATCTACTTATTATATATTTTTTATGTTTAAATATATGCACCCGAGAAAACTCAATCAAGAGACTCAAGAGACTCCGTTCTCCATTTTCCGCCCCAATTTGAAACATTGCTTTGGGTATGGCGGACTCAACGCCGCTCTGGCCTCGCTACCAAAGCGTAGAAATAGAAATAATATAAATCACAACCAATCGCGTTTACAATCAGAGCTGTCACCTCATGCACTATTTAATATATTATCATTTCTATTATCCGGTAAGAAAAAGGTTCAGCAGCACCAATCAACAAGCAATAAAAATTTTTTGGGTCCAAGTGGATATAAATAACTCTGAAAGCAAACATTTCCGAAATTAGTGTTTGAATTTAAACAATAAAAGTATGAGACCATGAACATTTTTGACTTCAAATGACTTATCAAGTGGCTCAAGATACGAACGCTATCTTTGTTTACAAATTTTCAAAGCTGTTTTTTACTTGTTACCCACGGGCAGCTAAATAGTAACTAAATATTAGGTTCAGTCAAACCGTGAGATCTGAACCAAATACTACCGAGACATACAAAATAACTGTATTATATACAATTCAACAGGTAGAAATTATAAAACGCAGCGATGACTTATCGTTGACAACACAGAAGCAAAGAGACCCAGAGGTCGCACTTGCAGCAGATGGTCTGAGAAGCTAAAAAAACTAGACAAAATTTCTACACTTTGCTAACATTGCAACTGACAGGAGCCGTTGGAGACAGTTCGTCCGTTGCAGAGTCAAATACCACCAGGAACACGATCTTGAGACATGAAGAGCCGATCCTAGAGAGAGATATTACAAAAGACAATAGTGATATTATAAAATATTACATCTTATATATTTTTTACAGCTTCGTTTTTCTCGTACTGAATAGTAGTCAGAGAGAAAATGGTAGTGACAAGAGCCCCTGATGTCTAATTTCCAGCTGAAATCGAGACATTGGGTTTTGAGTTGCGGAACTCAACGCCGTACTTTGTCTTAGGTACTTAGGAGCGGAGATGAGAAAATATTTTAAATATAATGATTCGCCCGAGCGAAAATCTAACCCACAAGCAATCGCGTTTACAGCCAGATACGGTTCTACTGCGACAGGATGGCCTGTACACATGGACGTATGTACATAACTTTTTCAGATCATTTATGAAGTGCACACTTAAAGTGAAGTAGCTGAAGCTTAATTTTATAGTATCCTGTAATTAGGGAAGGTGGAGTGTTGTGATGTATTGTGCGTGGGGCAGGATTTATTGCCTTTTAGTCAATCGCCCTTATGATTAGTGAAGGAACAAACGGAAATAGATCTTGATCACATATCTTACTGGATGCGTCCTAATCTATTAAATATTCAGCTTCAAGCTTTTTGTCCGCAAACCCCACTTTGCGAAAAGGCAGCTAGTGTCCACTTTCTTACTTATTTGTGGAACTCAACGCCGCATTTATCATATAATATGTATTATTATGCCAGTATTTTTTTTGTATTTACAGCGTTTTACTGTAAATTGTACAGTTAAACACAAACAACAGTGTTGGAAACATGGAAAAATGAAAAGAAAAATTCAAAATTGAAAAAATCTTAGAATATTCCTTATTTTTGTTTCGATACTACTACTACTTTAAATTGAATATTACAAAATTAACATATCAACTTTTTATAATCGTTATACCAAATCAATAAAACTTTGAAGGTGGTTCCAGATAATTTATAGTATGGAATTAAATTTGGCCCGTCCGTAGAAGCTTTCGAGGTAATGGGGATGATCATTAATATTTAACGTGGCAGATAAGGCAATTCATTTATATTTATAAACTCTGCTCTCAGTCTTGTCTTTTGTTTTGCGGTGCTAACGGATTTCTTTATATTTTGCATATTTTATCAGCATAATGTCGCGTTGATACAAATATATTTAAATATATTATAATAACAATTAGTATATATAAAAAATGTGTTCAGTAATATTACTAACAACTAAGAAATCGATGGCGATAGTTTAATATACTAATTGTATCAACTGACAGATGAATCTCAGTCTACCTGTGACCACGGACCACTGTAAAGTGCACGAAACTAGATGAAGTGTCTAGAACGTATTTTAAAATATCAAAATATACACTATTTTAATACGGTTTAAATAGTTTCATTTAAAAGAGACGGATACGAAACGGATAATAATCTCCAATCGAATCTCGAAAGAATTTCGACGAAAGTATGGCTTAGCGCTTGGACGGTTTCTACGAGGCGCTGGTTCGTACCGTTCGTTACGATCCGTTCAATTTTAATACGTTTTCTTAAATGTTTGTTTTTTATGAATAAGGAAAATGGAAATTAAAAGGATGGTCATTGCCTTATTACTTATCAGAAGTTAAAAGCTTAGTCAAAAGAATAATGTAACGGTGATACAAATTTAGCTGGATTGCCATAAAATTTGGCTTTGGAATCTGGAACTCACGTCTCGTATAAATAGTATTACATTTATTTAAGACCAATTAAACATAAATAAGCCTTTAAGTACCTACGGCTGATAGATTGTCCCGTAGAATATATTAATCACTATTAAAAATATACCTTCGTATTGACAATTTACAGAAAACATATCGGATGAAAAAAAATATATCAGATATAATATAAATAAAATCTGCGCGACATCGACATGTAATGATTACAGGGAGATTCGATCTGCGATGATTGACAGCTAATAAGCGTAGATTTCCCATGGGCTCGCACAATTTGTCCCCTCGCTGAAATCATCGCCACTCCAACACTCAGCTGAATGAACCGCGCTGACGTCTTACAGTATTTGTAACTTAAAAAATGGACTACTGCATTGACGAATTCATCAATCAATATAATAAATTGAAACTAAGATAATAAGACCTTTGGTTTTGGTGGTTTTTATACATTTTGTCGTTTCGATTAATGGTTTAGAAAATGTAGCTAGCAATGCCGAGCTTAGTTTGGAGATATGGACGTCAAAAGATTTTTAATAGACTTTCCGCAATACTATTTTTGACCAACATAACCGTTAAAAGTACCAAATAGTTAAAGGTATATTAGGCTAATTTATTCAACTTAAAGTAAGTTTGATTCCTCTGACTATTATTGTTAGTTTTTAATAGACTTTATAATTTGATACAATTTCTAGTATCAGTTTGAAAATAGCAACACTTAAAAAGTTCATAAAATTCGCAGTACATAAAGGAAATATAAAAAAACAGATTTTTTTTGCACACTATCACCATTTTTTAGGGTTTTATAGGGCAATTCTGATAACACATACATTTCCAGTACCATATAATTTATATTTATAGCGTGAGATTAAGTATAATTTCACGTTTAAGAAAATACAATCTATTTTTTTAACATTTTTGAATTATGTGTATGTGTTATTCCTAATATTCAAGGAAATGCACCGCACTTGCACGATTTTCAAGAGGCGCGGATTCAAATCCCGCTGCGTTCAAATTTTTTATATGCTTCTCTAGATATAAGTCTCTTCTCAAAAATACAATCTACTGCAATATAAAAGAAACATATAACCACAATATGGTTTAAAGTAAGGGCGATGAGAGAAACTGAAAAGTTTCTTCGTTGCAGGAAATTGGCTCTCGACTCAATTTCCAGCCGTAATCCATGCGGATATCTAGACATTTCAACACTGCGCACGTTTATTTACTGATACATATTTGAATACAAATTTTTTATCAATAAATCTATGTAGGAAAAATATTGATATTAAATAATAATAATACATGTGTATAACTTGAGGATAAGCCACGGCATTGAATTTTTAAAACCTTGCCCCCTTAAAACTGGCGGCCACAATGAAAACGAATCGTCGATCGAGTCGAATCAAATGTCAGCACAAATGGAATAATAAACGAGGCAGGATCCATCGGAATAAATAATTTTTATTGCCTCCTAAAGGTGAATGAATACATACCCGCCGTTAATAGGACATATATTTTTAAACAGTTGTTTCGTATTTACTATGAGCTCACGGTAATTAATTTTTTTATCCGCATAACAAGGTATGATGGCATTGTGGTGCAGTGCGACAGCGTTTGGCTATGGTTGTGGTTCGATTCCCACTCGGTAAAATAATTATATCTTAATTATTCAGCTCTAAAGTTGATTTCCGCCACTCAATATATAATCTCGGAAAAACATATATTTAGATAACGTATAAAATTCAATTCATTTTCAATTACCTAAGTGTGTGATTTCACTTTGAAAAATGTTAAAAATATATAATCTCGATATATGGTGTAACAAATAAAATAATGTCTCAATTTCCATTTGTTTTTATGTTCGTAAGTTCAGTGAAAAGATATCTTAGTGTAGAGCTTGTGCGAGTCCTGTAAGAACTTTTCACCTTAGCTAAAGTTGGCTTAGTTAGGTTAGGTTAGGTTAGGTTAGGCCGGACGCAGGTTTATAATGTATATAAAAATTTTGTACGGAATTCCAATAATTTAAATAAATTACTAATCACATAAACAACACAAAACCAGGTGTACGTCAATCAGTCATCGGAATACAAAGGATTTATAATAAAGTCCTGTAACGAGTTCCGCCACGTGCGCGGCTGTCCGCTCTATTGATTCAAGAAATCGATGCTACTTACAAAACGAAAGGAATATTAATTATTAATGATTTTGAGCCCATAAAAACATATTTTTGTGTATTTTTTCAGATAGACGTGGTTTTAAAATTGATTTATAAAGGCATTAAAACAAGACTTCAGTAGCGAAGTGTCCATATAAAGCTGGCTGGCTGGTTGTATATATATATATATATTTACGCCATCTGTCTTTATTACCTTTAATTACGTTATTCTTTATAGATGTTTTATAAGAGATTGACATTATATCACTAGATGTCACTATATAAATTATATATGATATCTATTAAAATTGGTTAATTAAACAGAATATATCATCCGGTGCGAACCTAGATTTTAATTTATTTTAACGTCGGCTTACCGTTTTAAAAATTTCACCTTTTGCCACTGCAATAAGATAATAAGTCCTTCGGTCCATGGGAAATTTGCGCATTGGTTGGTACTATATATCTAGTACAGTCCAAAAGTGATTTAAGAGTTAGCTTTTATTTTATTTCAAATCATATTGATATTATAAATGCGAAAATGCGGTATGCTTGTGACGGCATCAAGGCCTAATCGCTGTACCGATTGTGATGAAATTTTGTATACAGATACTTGAGTGTCTTGGGATGAATAGAGGGATATTTAAAAAAAAAAGAATTTCATTGTTTTACGAAAAGTATTATAGTAAAACGCTAGTATTATATACAAGAGAAGTCTTCTAAAGCAGTAATTGACTTTACAATATCTTTATAATTAAAACCCTTTCATATTATATTTTCAAGGCTTATTAAATTACATTTTTGTTATTTCAAGGATGTCATTTAGTGCGGAAAAGTAGAAATAGCCTACTACAGATTCGGACATATTCAAACTAGCAAAAATCCACAATACTTTGTGCGTTCAAATCCGTTTTAACTTTTAAAAATTCATTCTTTTTACCCGACTTCAAGACGCAAAATATGGTAATGTGTTTATCAGGCTATGTATATCTAGAATGTTTATTCCTATGTGGCGTTGTGGAGACCTAGTGTGTTGATCAATTTTGATCATTCTACCATCAATCGATTTGTATCAGCGTTGCGAGTACTACACTATACACTTTAGTAAAGACCCTACTCTACACTAAAGGCGCGACAATAATAGAAATTTGCCACATCGACAACAAGAAGCTATAATCTGTTAAAATTGGTAAAAATATCGACCAAGTACGCTAATTGGCGTATCGTTGGCCACGTATTCAAAAATTATATATATTTTTTTCATCATTTTTCATTTTTAATAATAGTTTAGGATATATTATAACGATTTAAAGTTGTCTCAACAAACATTATAGTTAATTTTCATACTCAGTTTAAATTTTACACGGCTTCATGGGAAAATATAAATGGTTGAAAAAGTTGACAGTCGGGTTTTATTAGACAGTATTTTTTTATAAATTATTTATATCCGTATAGCAAATTAGGCAGACTGAACCCAGTGTCAAGACCCTCCGTTTTTCACTATCCAATCGAATTCGAGACATTCGGTGTTGTGTGGCGCGAGTCAATGCAATCCTCTATCTTGCCAGAGCAGCGAAAGAAAAATGTATTTAAATATATTCTCTCGCGCAGGAATCGAACCCACAAACATCGCGCTTAGACACATACACACATACGAGAATATAATGAATTAATTTTATTTATAAATTTACCCTTAATAAATCTACTAGTGGCGTACTCGTAACGTTAATTCATTCGTTTGTTATTCGAAGCAAGTTTAAAGTAAACTTCAACTGATGTTGATACGTTATCGGCGCGGGTGGTGTTGCAGCGCCCTTTTAATTAGTGCAGTGAAAATATTGTCACTGACAGATAGAGAGTTTAAATTGAAAACAAACTTGGCTATTATATATATAGTAAGAAAGTATATATATATATATATATATATATATATATATATATATATATATATATATATATATATATATATATATATATATATATATGTAGTTTTGTTTCAATACAAAAACAAAATTAATACATGACACTTGTTAATTAACAATATTTGTAAAGCTAATTATATTTTTAATATGAAAAAGTCAGTATTTGTTCTTTGATTTACACGTTAAATGTAAAACATAGGTCTGTGCCGAAAAACGGAACACAAACTGTAATCTGTAAGAAACTCGACTTTTGAGTAACTTTAATTTTATATCTCCTAGATATTGTGTTGTAGGCAGTCATTACTCGGCTATTACGATAATAGACCGTGTTTAATTATTTATTTTAAGATTTTAATTATTATTTATATACATGAAATGTTTCTATAATATTTCATTCATATCTGGTTATGTGAAACATATGATTAACAAACTCGATTATTATACAATAATTTGGCTGTCCAAACTTTTCTTTGCGCTTACTGAATTTTTACTCATTTATGAATATTATACGCGTAATATATATTATTTGTTAATTGAATGCTTTCGACTGCAATAAGTATTATATTTTAAACAACAAAAAAAATTATATTATTTTTTTTTTAACCAGGGGCGATACCCACATCCTATGGCGGCGATGCGTGAAAATCGTATCAAGATGATTACAGTACTCTTTTGTTGCACCCTTTTATATCAACCCCAATAATGCCAGTGTAATTATTTGTAAGCTGTGGTTTGTGTGACTTGGGGCCACGATTTAGGTCAAAAATCACAGTTTTATGCTTTTGTAGGGTTTGTTTTTTTTTTACAACTTCACGCTTTTACCCGCATAACAGGATAGTCAGAGAGAACCTAGTGTCAAGACACTCCGTTGTCCACTTTCCGCCCGAATTCATGACTATGCGTATTCAATGCGTGGCAGAACTCTATGCCGCGCTTTGTCTTATGGCTAAGAAATTAAAATAGCTTAATTATAATAATTCTTCCGTGTAGGAACCGATACCCGACCAATCGCGTATGTCTCATTGCGCTACAATGGCCTCACAGATTAGGGTTTGGTGACAGGAATTTCAATGTCAAAATGTTTTTTTACAAATAACAAGCAAATTTTATAACAATACCTTTTTATAATAAGTATTTAGAAATGCCGATATCTCCATGCGTTTAATTCCCCACATTATGCAATTGATTTATCCAATAGCACCATATTTATGTCGGAAACCTGTAAAAAAAAATAATTAAAAAAAATATATATTAAAGAAAATATTAAGATATATAAAAAAACGTATACGTATTTAAAATTAAGCTTTACCTTTAATTAAAGCTTTAATTAATTAAGCAAAATATACATGACATGACATCTCATTTTACCGCCAAGTCTCTTTAACTACAGATAATAAATATTCGAATAAGATATTTTTCCTATTGCTGAAAGTTTTCCCAAATCCAATTGTTTACAATATGTCTAAAATGGCAAAGATCACAAAACGTACAGTTTTCGTTATTTTGGTATTAATCATTGGAAATAGAGTACGGTAGCACAAATCGAATATATTCTCCTGGTCAAAATATCTTATTTTATTTAAATTTATTGTTTATAAAGAGATTGTAGGTAGAAATATTATTAATTGACATAACTTAGTATAAATTAAAATAGTATGGTATGTTCCTAGAGTAACCTAACAGGTAACACTACATTCGTACATCTTCCCTGTTTCAATATGCGACGGTTCACAATGCAAGCGACCATATTATATTTTTTATGAAAATTTTTATTAACGTATCCTAAATTGTGATTCTTAATTTCTAACTACAATATATTTAAACAAATACGATAATTCTTTTCTTTATAAATAATAAGCGTTTTTAAAACATTTAAGTTTTCGATTCACAATACAAACTTGTATATTTGTTTTAAATACTTAGTTTTTAAACATAATACATTTTTAATGTTACCTTATATTTCAACGTAATATATTTTCAAAATTTTAATAAAGTTCTAATAAGAAAAAATTAACCAAGACAAGTAGTTTTTAGAAAACATATAAAAATTTGATCGTGCCAAGCTCTAAGCCACTAAGCCATACTCGTACAGCTCGTCGTATTCCAACAAGCTCGGGTCCGAATCCTGCAAATCCTGCAACGCGCAAATTTTTATACATTTTATAACAATAATTTTGACGTCTTCTTTATTATTTTATCGTGTATGAATAACATTATTAAAATAATTGATACTTTTTTGTAAATACCCAAAGCATTTACCTTTTATTTCTATTTTATTACTGAATAGATTAATTAAATCAATGGCCATCGGTATAAATAATAAACATCGATGTTTAAAATAATCAAAACAATCATAATCGAAAATTAAAATAATTTCTCAAACATTGTACCATATAACCGAGTGCAATTCTAAGGGTACTCAGATGCTGTATCGGATCGTGCAGCGAATAGACAGAGATGGATATATACAATAAATTATATATAAGAAAAGGACGGATAGCGTCTTAAGATGACCAACAGTTAGGGTCAGAGGTGAACGCTCTCGGGTCTGGTTCCGAATAAAAGCAGCCAGAGGCAAGGTTTAGGTAAGTGTGGGTCAATGCGGCTTGCTAATAGAACTTAGTCTTTAATTCTGTAAATATTTTTGTAATTATAGGCAGTTTAATTAATTTTTAATATTTTTTGTATTGTTTTGGAGGGTATATTTACTTTTTTTCTGTATTTAGTGATGGCATTATGCGTAGTTTGTTAAAAATGTTAGAGAATCGGTTTTAATCGGCCATAATGACCGAATAATGAATGATGTTTATTTGGTGTTTACAAGAATAAATTTTGAGTATGAAAATAATATTTCATATGTATATTTAAATCTGTGACCACTGAGTGAATATTTTAAAAGGCACAAATAATTCTCTGAATAGTATATAGTATAGTTATAAAGTAATAGTAATATACAAATGCCCATTTTTTTTAAGTGATTATCAAACTCTATCGAGCTTCATGTCAATTTTTATATTATTAGTACAAATGACTCAAATTTACGCAAAGTGAATCTAGTGTCAAGATACTCTGTTCTCCAATTTCGCCTCAATCGAGACATAGCGCGTTGAGTGCGCTTTTCTTACCACAGCGGAGACAATTAATATAATCTAAATATTCCTTTGAGCAGGAACGAACCCACAACCAATCGCGTAAACAGTCAGACGATTATGAACTGCGCCATTAGGCATTATACAATTTTTCATTTGTAAGCGGTGGACTTTTTCTTAACCAGAGCGGGGAATTGAAATGTGATTTAAATAAAATCGTTCCCTCGAAATGGGATCGAACACACAACCATCGTATCTACGCAGACGCGCTGTACCGCTTCACTAAAATCTGTGTGTTTGAGACTTTTTTTTCGTTTTCTACTATATACCGGAGAAAGTAGATATAAATGAATATAGGTGTGTGTGTCAATATAGGTGTAGGTTAGGTGTGATTTGACCACAACTCCATTTTCGTTGCTGAACATTTTAAACCAATAACTTGTTAAAAAGAACTTATTTTTCTGTAATAATAATAAAATGTATTAATGCCCTTCATAATGTTTAAGTGTTCTAGTATTCATATTAAATACATATTCATTTCGTTATTCACGCCATGTCTTGTGAATAAGTGGAATCTTAATTGGACAACTTTATATTCTTATGTATAAACTGTATGTATTGTAAATGCTGTTTTTTTCCCCAAGTCTGACAGTCAAAAAATGTAACTGATTGTGAAAAAATATTGTTAGGGACATTTATCCATGTAATACAAAACGAAGATAATTAATTTTCTTTTCTGTTTGTCTGTGCGTTTGTGCTTATCTCGGAAACGGTGTAACAGATTTAAATGCATATTAAATTTTGGCAAACTTTGTTTGACATTAAGTGTTTATTTCATTTCAATCGGTTCATAAATAAAAAAGTTACGCCCATTTAATTTATAAATTTAAGTAAACTTTGTTATTTAAGTGAGAACGCGGGTGAGCGAAAATACAAAGTAGTTGACGCAGGCGAAGCTTCGAGAGGGTCGATAGTTTTTATATAAATTACACAAGCAAAATCATCTTGTAATTACAAATGTACAGACTGTAAAAATATAATATTTGAGGCCATCGTGGCGTAGTTTGACAGCGTCTGACTATAAACACGGTTAGTTGTGGGTTTGATTCCCAATCGGGGGAATGATGATATTTTAAATTTTTCATTTTTCTTTATCCAGCTCTGGTACCTATATCAAAGCGCGGCGTTGAGTGCTGTGCGGAAAAAACGTAAAGCTGTCAAATAATATATTATATTACTAAATTTAGCCCTATATATATATAGGAATATATGTATTTCCAAAATATATAGGTAGGTACATAGAGAATCTTGATTTAGATGAATCTAATTTAACTTGTATTAACTAATGTAATGGACCGTGAAATGCGTTGTAAGTCTCACGACATTAGTGTTTTGGATGATTTATGAGTTATGCGGGTGTTATGTTGCTGATTCGTTTCTCATACAAACGATATTGTTAGTCTTTTTTAATAAAAAAATATTAAACCTTGAGGCTAGAATCGATATGTCATTTTGTTCAAGATGAATTATGAAAAGAAATTCGATAACAAATATGTTTAAAAAGAGAAAAAGAAATGAGTACGTCAAATTTTTTTCTTAATTTCGACAATCGACACACTTGATGACATATCTTATAAGCTCAAAATAAATAAATTGACGCTTGATTGTAAACGCGATTGGTTGTCCGTTCGATTCCCATTCGGGAAATGATTACATTTAAATTCTTTTAATTTCTCCGCTCTGGTACCTAAGACGAAGTGCGGCGTTGAGGTTCTGCCGCTCAACACGCAATGTGTCGATTTCAGGCGGAAAGTGGAGAACGTGGAGCCTCTACACTAGGTTCTCTCTGACTTGCTGGGTTGCTTTGTGAGGAAAAAATATATAATCCATGTCATAGCAAAACGCAAATGGACTCCCTTTGAGATTTTCGTAGTACCGAGCGGTTGTTTATTCTTACTAGATTACGCCGTTACAAAAGATACTCTAAGCCATTTGTTAGGAGATATGATATACTACCAAGTCGTGCGTGTGACGACATGCCCCGTCTACAAATCATTCTAACCACTGTTTCAAATGTACGAAGGACCAACTTCCTATAACACTCAAATGTGCAAAGCTAAAATTTGTCACTCGCAAAAGAAAACGAAAAGGGAATAAAATATTGCCAAAAAATGGACCCAAGACGCAATAAAATATCAATTTTTTATCTCTGCACTACTATTGGTAAATGATACGTAAATATCAGCGTCTATAACCAAGTTTGTATACATTGAGGTGTAAGAACTGGTGGAATTTAAAACGATGGATGTAAAGAAGGCAATGTATTATGGCTGTATAGAGCATTCCTCCTGTTTTCTGTTGTAGTAAAAGAATACGGGGAACCCTCTGCATAGTTTTAGTTTTGCCTGTATAGTTGAATATGATTGCGTTAAACATTCGTAAAGGGGATTCACCGACTGCTTTTGAAACATACCAAAATATTTTTACTTTACTTAAATTGAAAATATAAATTGTAATTGTGAATATAAAATTGTCCGCCTGGAATTCTAAAATATATATTATAGCGTTAGCGTTTAGCCGGAACAAGCAGAAAGACAGACAGACAAAAAATCTGAACTATTATATTTTCGTATATGTACCGTGTATACATGTGCAATTAGTTAAAAAGCAGTTATTATAATATTAGCAATTAACAAAAAATAATGTATGTAATATATATAAATCTTGTGTGACTGACGACACATCGCCAAAACTGCTGTTCAGGTCGTAGAAAGCTAAAATTTGACATATGGATTTTTCGTGGAGTACTCACACTACTCCCAGATTATAGAAGAAGATTTCTAGAAATTCCCACAAGTACAGGTAAAAAACTTTAAATATAATAATCGAAATAGAAATATATATATAGAAAAAGTCATACAGTCCACGCAAACGAATTTGCTGGTTAGCATGTAATGTACCAAATTTAATTCATCTATATCAATCAGGTACATGTGCAATATATTGTCAATATATATGTCAATATATACAATATATTAGAGCTAATGAGGCATTTTGAGGTTATATATTAGAGCTAATGAGGCATTTTGAGGTTATTTTGAGGTCTTATAGTAAATTATTTCAATTATTCTCGTGGCTCTAAATTAGTATTGAATATAATCAGCGAGGTGCAGGATCGGCGCTATCAAAGGGGCAAATAAATGAATTAGCACTGCCTGTGTCGTCGATAAATTTCATTACAAGAAGGCAATCCAATACTATATTAATACTATAGGCTTGAACGGTTTTCAAGAGGCGCGGGTTCAAATCCTGCTGCGTTCGAATTTTTATACGTTTTCTATTTATGTCTTTTACTATAGGGTTTGTTCATACTAAGTTTATATTTTCTGTTTACAATACATCTCTACTATATACAAATAAATAAAATTGTAGTTTCTGTTTGTAATATTAAAATAACTGTTTTTTGTATACACAATACATATACCATTTATGACCATTCTGTTTGTTCCGGCTAATCTCTTGAACGGCTGGACCGATGTTGACGGGACTTTTACTGGCAGATAGTAGATGTAATAAGGAGTAACCTAGGCTTTTATTTTAGAACTCCTCGTGCAATAAAAACGCATCGGCCACCCAATGATGGGCGGAGACCTTAAGAAAGCCCAATTGCCTGAACCAACGGCCTAGTACGTATAATGTCTTGGCGCGAAGTGAGAACAACTGACCCCAAATAACAAGATAAGGGACGGAAGAAGCAGTAAATATCTGGCAAAATTGACGATAGAAAGAATTTAGTGTACAAAATTACTTCGTAACGCCCAAAGGTACTGACTGTTGAGTTGTGTTAACACAAATATCGATACTATATAAAAAAAATGTAAAAAATTTTCGATTAGTATTCGAACCTACGACCATCATGCTATACGTCAATACTGCTAATTTATTTATACTTGCATGTTTAAATCTTCTCGCTATACATAAATGAATATAAAAAGATTCACTGATTTAAATGCCCATAAGCAAATAGACAGATGTAAAAGTGCGCCCTGCGTGATTTGATCAACGCATAATATGCAGCGATAGCCGGTGCATAATTGTCAGTGAGGGGGTCCTGTGCATATTTAAAAAGAAATTGAATATTTTTGCACTTTTCCTAGATAGATTTTTGTTTAAAAAAACATTTTTGGAAAAGGAATAAATTTTAAAACAGGTGTATTCGAACTCGTGCCTCGTGGAAACCGTCTAAGCGCTCTGACCGCTAAGCCATATGTTCTATGTTACGTTCTAGGATTTAAAAATGTTTTCAATATCCTAATACCACTTTAAAAAATGTTAAAAAATATTTTTCTTTCTTCAAATTCCAGTACGTTGCGGAAGTAGTAGGTGTTATTAAAACACTTTTATTAGTAACTAACTAACTTTTATTGTGTAAGTAACTCTTGAAACGTCTGAATTGGATTTGCACACTTTTTTGAATTCGATGACAATTCAATATCCAGTATCATTTGACACCCTTGTTTGGGATGACCAGGTTAACTATAATTCATAATTCTGTTTTTTGTTATTCTGTGTATTTTTTTACAACTTCTATTCACTTCACTCCTTGAGCGTTCATTCAGCGTTCGATGATGCATATATATTTGGGAAACACGACGCAAGGCTTTGTTCATGTTTTACATCTCCATTTAACCTTTCTTGAAAGGGATTCGAACCCATAATCATTGCATGAAGTTAGTAGTCAACATACCATGTACTTAGAGTTTACTTACTATATATTTTTTCTCAAATTTTACATCTGAATATTTCACAATATAAAGAATAAAGACATAGGAAATGTCTATTATTGACATTTCATAATAAATATTAAACGGTATTTAACGAATGTTTCCCACACCGAGTGCAAGATGTCCATCGATCAACTATAATCCGACTCACCCACATACATATAGATACCATAAATCGCAATGATAATGGGTCACCCCAAAACCTGAAATAATACCGCAAACCGTGTTTGGACTGGATAGACAATAGTGACAAAAGAACTCCTTGCCCTACAAACAAAACAGCCACCTTTACTATTAAAAATTCAAACTAAATTCAATCTTAACGGTAAGTAATATGACAGCGGAATATTTCAGAAGTTCAATCTAAGTTTTAAGTATTGCAATGTTTTTGGTATATTTTCAATTGTTTGCAAGAATGTCGTGGGAACATGAGGAAGCTGGAGCTTTGAAAAGCTTTGTATTGACCGCGTCGTGTCGTCGTCGGTCAGTTTATAATATGCTATTTAGTAGTTTTAACACAATGGGTGAAGTGGATAAGTTAGTAAGTAACGTTTCTTGTAAAAGCAGGCCGTCTTTGTATTGTTTTGTTAAGGACTTCTTCATACACGTGTGGTATTTTAAAGGAAATGATTAGAAATCCAATTGTATGAAAATATAATAATGCATTTATAAATATGAATGTACTAAGAAACGTACTATTAATTTGTAAGCAGAGAAATTAGTGATAAAATATTACCTTCTCTACTATGGACACTAAACATTGCTTATAGACTGGCGGTACAAAAATACATCTCTACGTACATATATTATTAATATAAATATACTCACTTATGGGTTTCGAACACGCACTCATTGTCTTATGCAACGCACATCCAGATTAAAATTAGAATTTTTAAATATATTAAGTTAAACCGTTTAATTAGAAATAAAAAAAAAACAAAATTTTCTGTATTTTTTATAGTAAAATGTATATATAGGCTTCAATGTAGGTATGTAAGTATGTAGGCTTCAATGTAGGAGTACAACGGTAGTTCCACTGTGCAAGCACCGGCTGCGCGACAGCCATTGTTCAGGTACTTACGGGTGGTGATATATCGGGTACTGACGGTGATGTAAAAGTTGCTAAGCTTTATGCTACTAAGTTATTAGTTATTTTAATTCTCTCTTAGGAAAGTAGGTCGAGAGAACTTGGAATTCCACTCTGTTGCATGATTATATTTAAAATATTTTTATATTTCCGTATTTGGTAATTGAGACAAAGACATTTTTCCATTAACCACATTGTCTCGATTTCGGAAAGAATGTGGAGAACGTAGTGTCTTGACTCTAGGTTCTCTCTGACTACCGCGTGCTTTGAGGGAAAAATTGTGAAACTGCTCATTTATGTATAAAATTTAGAGGTTCACGAATCTTTTTTATAGATTTACTTATGTTATAATTATCTATGTAATAGAGGTATATAGTATGTACAGTACTATATAGTACAGTAACAGTCGCGCACGTACGGAGTGCAAGCGCCGGCTGCAACTCAGCAATTCGATTGCCATTGTTTGCGTGCGCTATATATGTGTTTAAGTCGTAGTCTCTGTGTTACATACTAAAGTTTTTAATATCTTGAAAAAGACATATTTAGAAAACGTAAAAAAATTTAAACGCATCGGGATTTGAACCCGCGCCTGTTGAAATATATCGATCTGTTCAAGCACTCTGACCACTAAGCCATGCGTTTTATATCCGGCTATGTTGCAATTCTTATACGCTTATTACAACTTATATTTGTTGTTAGCGTCTCTGTAGAGATTTTTTTACAAAGTTCTGCTATTAAATTTTTATTGTTTGGCGAGAGAGAATGCTATTTATTAAATATTTTTATGATTGCTTAAAGTTTTATTCGCTTACTTAGGAAATTGAAAAAGACATATTTAGAAAACGTATAAAAACCTAATATCTTGTTATTTTACTGTTGTAATTAATCAATTTTCTTTTGGTTAGGATTTTGTAAAAAAAAGCTTAGTCTACTATAGTACTATAGTTACAGGCGAGGAATAATAATCTAGGAAGACCTAATTTTTACTAATTATGTAATTGTTTTGAACAGATGCCAAAATGGGGCAGTGGTATAGAGGTTGACTGTAATCGAGATTTATCCCGCTGCAGTTTACTGCAGCTTCGATTCCCACTCGGTGGAATGGTCATAGTTTAATTATTTTTCTTTTCGCTCTGGTGAAGATGACCAAGCGAGGCTTTGAGATCTGTCACTAAATACGCAACGTTTCGAATTTGGGCGAAAGGTGGACAACGGTGTGTCTTTCATATATTGATTCGTATATCCCTTCATACAGTATATAAATATATACTTAATAAACCTAAATACGGAATACTATGCCCAGCATTCTTCGAAATGTAAGATTGAAAAGACGTAAATATCGAAAAATCATTATTTTATACCTCTTGAGCAATTATAAAAACAAAATATCATACAAATATAATATTAACACAAATTACAAATCAATTCTCATTAATTATAAGGTAACCCCTCAAACAGACACGTCTCAGTTAGATGAATTAGAACAATCACAAGTTAAGCGAGTAGAAGCGTGCCGCCATGTTTTTCATTACCCCGTCACCCCTGTCTAACCAACGCCTTTTGTTTTTTAACCACTGCATTTTGATAAGACTCGCTGTAACTATTTCGCATTTGATACTGATTTTATTTATTTGTTTTCATTATATCATTGGTCCTAATCAGCCTTTATAGCGTTACTGGGTTTTGTTAGAAGCTAAACTAGAACAGCTCTGAGCTTGCATGGCTTGGAAGATATTACTCGTATTAAATATTTTAACATTCACGCGTTATTCACACACTTAGAAAATTGGGAAACATTTTTAGAATTGAACAGTTGCATCTAATCCAAAGCCAATAACGGGAGTCATCGTCTACTTGGGAAATAAAGTTTTCCGTACGATTAGTAAGGAGTTGAAAATAAGAGGTTTGTCATCGAGGCATTGTAGATGGGTTCTGTAATAACGCACAACTGCACCCCTGTTTGTATTAGCTTTTTGTTTTCGCATACACTTTTTGAGCGCTCTATCGACTGAACATTTATTGAGATTGAAATTTTCATCAATTTTATTCAACATTTGAATATTGAATTGATATTCAATTTTATTTATTTCAATTTTTTTATATTATGAATCTACGTGTATTTCTTGTATTATGTAGTGATTAGACACCACTTACCGCAGCCAACTTTATCAACCTATCCATTGAATCATGGACAATGATTAAAAACAATAATTAACTGAGACTAATAGAGTATTTTACGAATTAAAATTGAAAATGTATGCTGAAATAATCAATATTTTAATATTAAAAGCGTGTAGCTTAAAATTTACCTAATTTCCTATGAAAAAAACAGATAATATGGCGTCCACTCTGGAGACCGGAGGGTGGTACTATATAGAGTACTTCAAGCCGAACAAAAGCCATTAATTAACGCTCGGACGCGATCCATCAAAGGTTTTTTACGTTTTAATTACAAAATGTATGGGCGAGTCTATGTGTGTATAATGAGAGAACATCTCGTGGATAAAACGTAATTGAGATTAAATATCCTTCATAGTAGGGTAGTCAGATTGCACCCAGTGTCAAAGCACTCCGGTCTCCACTATAAAACAATTTTAACCGGATTAATTGCGTAATTTTTTTTAACCTTACATAAAGTATTCAAACAAATGTCAGCTTATCAGCAAACACCAAATTATATGCGAGTAATCCAGTTAAAATATTTACAATTAATATATGTAATATTGGTGAAAACTAAAGCTCATTTTGTTAACATTTTTTTTTTAAAGTGTTATTACCACACTAAGGAAATTGAAAAGAATATATTTAGAAATGGACATATTTAGAATGTTAACAAAATATATATTTAATAAATAGCATTCGCTCTTGCCAGACGATTGTTCGTAGAATCTTTGGGTAGCAGAAATTTGTAAAAATCTCTCTACAGAGATGCTAACAACAAATATAAGTTGTAATAAGCGTATAAGAATTTCAATGTAGCTGGATGTGGAACGCATGGCTTAGCGGTCAGAGCGCTTGAACGGGTTCAAATCCCGCTGCGTTCAATTTTTTAAACGTTTTCTAAATATGTCCTTAACTAAAGATCATATCTGAAAACCCATCATTTTTCCAATTAGATACTTTCCAGCCGCGTGACGTTGGCGTCGGTAGAATTAATTCGGAAAATACAACTTATATTCTGGTGAAATCTCAATTCGACCTAATTAAGCCGTATTCCCGAGCAGACGGCGTTATCTTTTGAACTTACCTGCTTTCAGCAGATTTTCTACCCACATATTTTCATACAAAAATGTTGCCGTTATAGTAAAATATGACTTAGTGCCACATAAATAACATACAGTTTTGAACGGCACTTTTGCGAAGGTGCCATTTCAGATCACGGAGGGTTCCTTAGGAACATTAATAAGTAGAATTAAGATTAAAATTATATTAAATTTTGATATTGTGTTGTGTTCGGATTATTCTCAAGGCAATTTTAATATAGGCTTCTTTCTTTGTTGAAGGACTTGTTTGTATCCCAGATAGGTTACTCAACGATGTCGTGTTGTAAAAGTAGCATTTACTGGGTACGGTCAGGTGATGAGTTCTAGTGTTAAGTTCATACTAATATATATATTTTTATATAATACGTTTTTTTAAATTTACATAACTCTAGAATTTCATGATATATTTAAGTTACAAATTAAGGCTGAAAATTGAAAAGTTTTATATTGACGCTACGTAATTAAGTTCTTTTATTAATTATATTTTAAAATGATATTACAACTTGCATTACATGAATGAAATTAATACAAAGAAACGAGCCCAAAAAGCAACATACTCAGAAAATAAGAGACGCTAAGAGACTAACACACAACACATAGCCTTGGCTAATGGGCTTAGAAAGTTGACATTTGACATGTAGATTCCTTGAAGAATGTTGGAGAGTAATAAGAGAGGGGTTATTTAATATATATATTGTATAAGAATCGAAAAATATGTTCTCATTCGAATCACGCATATTGGTGTAAAGCTTGGAAGTCCAAACTTATCCACAATAGACAACTAGGCGCCTCACAAACTCCGTTTTTCTCGAGGACACACTTGGAATAATTAATTTTTTGTGGGGGTCACTCTCCCTGCCTCATCAACGGCTATTGACTAAATTTTCATCTTGAGATTGAAAATATTGAAATTTGATAGGATAGTATAAATTTAGGTTAATTTTTAGATATCAATGCCTATGTTAAGTATGATGCACCGTGTTTTTAGAAAGAATGGCAAATTATAATTTAGCATCAAATATATCCCGTACTTTGCACTATGGAAATAACCGAGTCGGCACTCAGTTGCCATTTCGTTCTTCATTTGCAGCTCACACTTTTGTACCTTATAGTATATTATTTCGTATTAATATTTATAAATTTAGTATAAAAACTTCGTGGTGCAGTGTAACAGTGGCTGACTGTATACGCAATAGCTGTACACGTGATTTTTTTTAATTTCTCCGTCTCTCTCAAGATAATGCGCGGTTTTGAGTTTCGCCATTCAACAATCAATGTCTCGAATTCGGGCAGAAATTAAAGACCGGAGTGTATGTTGTTATACGTCTCCATATTGTTACTGGATCTCTTTTTACCAATCAATCTCCTTTGTGTGTTTCTCAGCGAAATGACTTGTTCTCCACTGGCACACTCGAAGCGCCATAATTGAAGAAATGAACTGAAGAACGGAGTTTCTTGACACTTTTACACTACCCTGTATTGCGGGAGAAAGTGTGAAGCTGCTTTTTTAACTTTGTATAGTCAGATTGACTGCAGATATGCAAAATTCGTATATAGCTCAACATTAAAACTTGATTTTTAAACGACTCATCGATATAGACATATTTAAAAAACGTATAAAAATATTTGAACGCGGCGGGATTTGAACCCGCGCCTCTTGAAAACCGTTCAAGCGCGTTCAAATTTTTATACGTTTTCTAAATATGTCTTTTTCAACTTCCTAAGTGTACGAATAACACTTTAAAAATGTTTAAAGAAAAAGCACGTTAAAACCAAGAACGAAAGCCAAATTGTTAGAAATAAGAAAAAATAAAGTATAATGTATGTATTGTTTTTCATCATCAATTGTTAATCATCAAATCAAAGTGTTAATCACATAATTTTGGGCCAAGGAAATTAAAAAACTTATTATTTGAAATGAAAAGAACAAAAGTAGTGTTCAGCGGAATAGTTTTTATTGAAAAATTCCTTCTTATTTACAAATTCAAATAGTGTATATGTAACATAAGGGAATTAGAACTTAAAATTTGTAGCCGCAAATCTACTTACAAACTGCTATTTTGCAGATTTGCAATTTTATTACGATACTGTCATTACTATGGCGCTATTGATTTTTGATTTCAATAAAATTATATATCTCCGTTTCACATATGATGGCGAATCAAATTAATTTAACATTTCAATTTACATTTTTTGTGGTTGCCACGGGGCCACACTGAGAGGGTACTCTCACATTAATTGGGTTAGAAGGGAGGGTTATGTCTCGCGGGACAGAAGGGTTACTCCTCAGGGAGTCGCAGATTGATTGAGATGAATGTTGTCAGCGAACAAATTTGACGATTTTTGCTATCTTTACCCCCGTAGCTATTGTTTTTTAAAACTTTTTAATACATTTAAAAAATTATAAACTTCTTGAGTGCTGTTTCGCCGGACTAATTTCTATTATTGTTTTTTTATTGTTTCCATTTGCGGGTTGGAATAACAAAAGTTAAACAAAAGGGTTGTTTTGAATTATAACTTTTTCTGATACAAATTAAGAAATTTCTGCTGCTGTTGGAAAATTTATATTAGATTGGTTCATTGGATCCAGGGCAGTATGCGAGCGAGGCAACTAAGAAATCGTTGGCGGTAGTTTGAGATAATTATTGTATCAAATGACAGACAAATGCCACCTCAGTCTACCTATGACCACGGACTACTGTAAAGAGTTCGAAACGTCGGGTTCTAAAATGAAGATTGGTTTAATTGGTCTGGAAAATGATTCATTACTATTTAGTGGAGTTTAAGATTAAAAATTGTTAAGAATATATGATCAGGTAAGGTTAATTTAGCCATTTCAGAAAGTTAGATTTAAACTCATAAACGCCCCGAACAGTTAAGCGCGCGTGAGCTGCATACGGTGTAGCGCCACATGTTTATTATTGTTATTTGTTTTCTAATGAAATATTCATTCTTATTTTAGTAAAACAAAGTTTAATATATTTTTTGATTGATCAATGTTATGTTAATGTATTATCTTAGACATTTTTTTTCCAGCTTCACACTTTTTTACCACAGCACAGGGTAGGCAGAAGGAATCTTTTTTTTTCACTGGGAAATGCAGTTTAGCGGACCATCTGAACACAGGCAGATAAACTGCGGTACGGATGGGTGACAGTGTGGGACTCACCGGCGAGCCCGATATTACGTGGGTAGTATCCTGTTTTTAGTAGTTTAGTGGTAGTTTTTGTGGTAAAACCCAGTGGAAACCTTTTCCACCCCTAGGAGACGTTGCAGGAACGCTCACGCATACTACTGCAATAGGCAGAGAGAACCAAACCTATTCTTATCCTATATCTTATATACTTTACTTCAAATATAAGCGCAAATGTCAAAGGCGCAAATTAGGTAAGGTAATATTGCCAACAATGCCTATACTTCCTTGACAGTGGTCGTCCCAAGATCTGATTGAGGGACTGATAAAATGCCATGATAACAAAAACGTTCAACTTTGCATAAATGCTTTCAGACCGCTCACGTATTGGCGCTCCCTTCTATCAAAAACCTAATAGAACCCAACAAAATTGTATTGTTTTCAATTTACTTTATACTCAATCAATACATTACGTTCTATTTACTATTTTTAATATTAAATTCAAGAACAAATTCAGCAATGTAAAACATGGTTGGAGCTTTTATCATTTACATATGTAACTCGCAATGTATTGGTTTTAGGGGAGATGTTCGATAACCTGAGATAATCCCGATAAATGCGATTTGCTCGGTAGCGGTAGCTTATAAAGCTCGTTGAGCTGGATCAATATTGTTCAGTTCGATCTACAACATGCTATATAGAAAAACATTAAAGGAATTCTTTAGCAAACACTGTGTCGTTTAAAAAGCATATTACTAATGTAATTACAGGGGTATATATAACCATCCAATTTGTACAAATCTCTCTACAGAGATGCTAACAGCAAAAATAAGTTGTAATAAACGTATAAGATTTTTTCGTAGAACGTATGGTTTAGCGATCAGAGCTTTTGGACGGTTTCCATGAGGCGCGGGTTCAAACCCCGCTATGTTCAAGTTTTTAAACGTATTATAAAAATGTTATTTTCACATTCTAGAAAGGTTGTCCTAAGAATAATATATTGTTTTTTCTTTGGCATTATGAGGCACTTGAAATGTATTTCAATATTATTTTGAACTTTATTAAATATTTTAAAAGCTTAATAAATAGATTTTTCTCCTAGACATCTGTATTGCATTAAAAAATATTAAAAGGTTTCCGTTCTATAAGTAATTTTAGACACGAGTATATTGACTTTATTAAATATAAGACGAGAAGAAAAATAAAGTTCTCTTACCTAACTTCGATATTTACTTAAAACAGTAATTTTGAAAACATTTGATTACAGTGCTATTACTTTTTACTAAACTTACTCTGAAAAAACTTGAGTAATATATTATTATTATTTTATATATATATGTATTGATATTAAACAACTTTTGACTTGAACAATAACACGGATTATAAGATTTATATTTTAAAGAACACAAGTACATATTAAAATTGGGCCTTTGAAGCTAATATTGGCCTCACCGCATGATTCACTATACACAGCGATTAGCCACCAATAAAGCAGGAAACATCAAAGTCTAAAAACGAGGCAACTTTTCCAATTTCCCCCCCAAATACCCTTGAAGGATTTGCATGCTATTCGAACAAAGCATCTTATGTTTTGCAATATTTTCTATGCCGCCGCGTGAGTCCGCGCAACTTAGGGGTCGCTCCTTTGTCCTGGCTTTAATAT
Source organism: Podotricha telesiphe (assembly GCA_038994665.1). NCBI lineage: Eukaryota > Metazoa > Arthropoda > Insecta > Lepidoptera > Nymphalidae > Podotricha > Podotricha telesiphe. Next base: position 2,353,465 of record JAOYRR010000327.1, read on the forward strand.
CTGTGGGAATGGACATACCGACTTCCATTAGGTAATTTATCACTCTTAAACGAGTGTAGACTATCCACTATTATCCTTGTAGAGTTTCTAGTCTTAAAAGGGCGAAAACTACGGCTTTGTGCCAACTTGTTCAAATTAATACAGGATTCTGGCCCGACGGGTTCGCTTTATTGATTTTAAGCGGTCGAGGTCCGATGTCCGATGTTTATGAATTATTAGCTATTCGGGTTCCCATAAAATCTGCTTTCAGAACTATTACGGGCTTAGGTTCGGGGTCACTTTGGGTAGAATTATTAATAAAACAGGCAAGGATATTAGCAAGAATGCTACGAATTTTGTGGTTATAATGTGTTTGAAGATACTAATAGTGAAATTAACAGATTGTAATATATATTGTACCTACAAAAAAATTAAAAAAATAATTTCTATACACATTTATGCTTCTTTACATATAGTGTTACTAGCGATTTACTCGCGACTTCGCTTGAGTGAACTATAGCATTTTCGTATTTTCGGCTACCTTTTTGTAAAACAATAAAATTCTTGTAAAGACTAAAAAAAATGGGAGACAAAAGTAGCCTATGTTCATCCCAAGACCTTCAAGTATCGCTATATAAAATTTCATCACAATTGGTTCTGCCTGGTTGGCCTTGGTAACGTCACAGACAGACATACAAACAAAGTTACTTTCGCATTTATAATATTAATATGGATTTAAATTTATTTCACAAATAAAACTTAAATCTCAATGCACTTTCTATAAAAAAGGTCACGTGACCGATTAAACAAGTATAAACGTCGTAATTTTATTCATTCACAAGATGACCGCAGCTTCCCTTACAACTACTTAGAGGTCAGTTCTGGGGTCAGCATTACAAATTCTACTGACACGAGTCTCACACGCGGTTTTTAAAATAATACTAAAAAAATAGGGATATTTTTATTTTATTTTATTCAGATGTAGATTTTTGTGGCACGTGGATAAGGGAGATGAAGTGATACGAACAGGTACTATTATGTTGTAAGTTAAGGTTAAAGATCAAGGAAGTAAGGGGCTGAAGTGAAATATTCAGAAATTCACTTTTTTATAAGTTTATTTATAAAGATTACGTTTTACATTACGTTTAATTAAATTTTAAATATATATTTTTTTGAGAGCATTATGGCGTAGTGTGGCAGCGAATGCGATTGGTTGCGGAATGCGATTGGTTGCGGGTTCGAATATGTCTCGGAGGAATGATTTTTTGTATTAAAATTATCTTCATTGCTTCGCTCTAGTACAAAACATAGCACGGCGTTGAGTTCCGCCAATAACACGCAATGCAAATTTCAACGGAATGAAAACAACGGACTGTCTTGACACTAGGTTCTCTCTGACTACCCCGAAATAGAGTGAAACTGTAAAAAAATTTTTTCCTAGCTCACATGACATTACAAATTATATATATATATATATATTTATCGCTAACAAACTACACCTTAACGAAATTTAACTAGTTTTTTTAATTTTTTGCATTTTTCATGTACTATACATATATATATATATATATATTTTATAGATCTACTGAATAAATTAATAAAATACCCAGCTGTAATCTAATGCGTACATTACTTAATTCAAAACGTTGAACTTCTACGGGTTCCTTACAAGACAGAAGTAGCAATAATAATGGGAAATTTATTTGCCATTGCCACAAGTTAAGTATGACATTTATTATCAATTTCAATAAACAAGAGCAAAGTAAATCAGCGTGATGCCGAAGGAAGCTGTGATTTTGGTAGTTTAAAGCGCGTAGGACCGGGAGAGGTGTTCAACTAGCATTTTGAATATATTATATTGAAATATACCTAAATAAAAATCAATCGTACAATTTATAGTATACTCGTGTCTATATGTTTATAATGAAGATGTAACTAATATGTGATATTTGTTTGTGTATATACTATATGTGTATTTAGTCAGGTAAAAGAAAAAAAATATTAAATAAAGATAAGATTTATTTTGTTTTGTTGTAATTTTTTTATAAAACAACTATAATAATTGTTTTCCAGTCTTTTAAGGTAAATGCTTGCTGGAGCGCAACTTACTAACATAAATCTTTCGGTTTCTATAAAAAAAAAAAAAAAAATTGAAATAAAATAAACCATTTTATTTTGTAATATCTACTGACAGTATCATTCTAAACGTTTAAACCAGAGTTTAAACGTTTAGAATGCAAAAAGTATTTCAATTCAATCGATTTAAATATTTTAATAACAAAACACAATACAGTGAAAATTATTAATTGCTAACAATTCATGTGTAAAACCCAACCCACTATATAATTTTGACTAAAGTTATCCTAAATTATTTTGGTATATATTTTTAAATGTTGCTGTATTAAATGTCATTAATAATGATAAATATAGTAATGATAACTATATGATTGTACAACATTTGTCTAGTTTTGATGAAGATTGTAAACCGTTTAATGTCCAGTTCAAATCATTGTACAAATTTAATTCAGTAACAGAAATGCATCCCCTTTCGAGTAGTAAGCTCATTATTGCCGCAACCTACTATAATATAACACCTGAACGACTACGATCAAACATAATGAGGACAAAACCTTTTGTTGCTATTCAATCTGCGATATTAATAAAAAGGGACAGTGACTAGTACTTTGTGTACATGTTTACTTGGTGGAATAATATAAGGTACAAGAAACTATTATTTTCATTCGAAATACTTCAAACAATTTTAAATATACGAACGTTTTTCTATGTTCTTCAATTGTTTTGTGAATGCCTAAAAAGCCATATGTAAGTAGGATATTATGATCGGTGACCTTTGGCATTTAACTGTGAATCTGAAGCTATTTAAGTTACAAATAATAAAAACACTTAATAATATAATTTCCATAGACGTTCATAATTAAGATTTGCCGTCACACGTTTTTGTCGAATGATTAATACCCATATTTGTTTTGAAACAAAACAGAGCACTGTAAAACTAACTTCTGCTAATCGACTCGAAATGCAACCAAAGTACGACTAGTTCATTAAGAAAAGACCAGTAAGATCATTAAAAGTAACAATGAAAGTAGCAGAAGCCGTTTGAAAAAAAAACAACTGGACACATCAGTCGTGACGCTGCATATACAAAAGATCTTAAAAAAAAAACAATGCCTTTCAAAGGGCACAAAGTTGACAATACTGACAATAGAGACTATGGGAAAGACACAAAAGTCGTCTATATTTATGTATTGTTTGTTTAGCTTCTAAGAGGTGTCGGTAGAAACAAATAGCGCTTATACAAGTTGTAACCCCATCTTTAGTAGAACCAACGTTTTAAGGTAACGAGAGGCCACCAAGTAAAAGGTGTTTAATTCTCTTTTTCAATGTTCTAATTGCCATTATAATGATACTTGAAGCGCTTATGTATAGAATTACGTGGATTTCGTAATCATTTATTAAAGTAAAAGCCCATTTAGTACTGCTAATTAAGTTTTCAATTTCGTTATTTTGTATGTAATTATTTTTAGTAAGTAGGTTATCAGAGAGAACCTAGAACTATTGAGACACTCAACTTCTTCAACTCACTCAACACCGCGCTTTGTCTTGCACCGGAGCAGAATAAAAATAAATTAAATATAATCATTCTTCCGAATAGGTATCGAACCCACAACCACTCGCGTTTGCGATTGGACGTTGCCCCACTGCGTAACAATGGCCACATTGGAATCTTTACAATTCAAGAAATATAAATTTTTTGTGATAAATATAACCTTATATACTTAGTCTCGCCATTAATACTGTTATAATTAAAAATAAACAAAATATTAAAATATTATATTAGTTTTGAATTTGGAATCTGTCATTTTTATATGATTGTTCATTGCGTTTTCTTATTTTGGCATCAAAATATTTTGTGATATTAAAATGCGAGTGATTGCATTACGTAAAGCAGGTATGGTGCTAAATACATTTTTTAAATCCTCCATACGTATATATTAGGTAAATATTACGGCTATTGATAGGTACAATCAATGAAACCGTCTGCGTGTGATAGAAAAAAGTGTGTCCATGTAGTGTTTGTACGAACAAGGCGATCAAAGCAGTAAGGGAAAAGAATTTGAAGAAATCGCGTCCGGAAGCAAAATATTTCGCCTATTTAAAAAAAATGACTTAGTACTAGACTTCTTAACTGATAATTAAAAAACGATTATATATATATATATATATATATATATATATATAAAAAGATTATATATATATAATTTAAAATTTATTGATAATTTAAAATCAAAACTATTTTAGCGGTACGCAAAGGGAGGTAACAGAAAATGTTTAATGTATCAAACTAAAATTATTGTAAAAATATACGCGATTAATCCGGTTCAAAATAGTTTCATTTCAAAATGTGTAATAATCGTGAAAATCAAAAAGTCTTATAACACCAGTGTGTAAATGTTACATACAATAAAAAATATAGATTTTTCTTTATAACAATATTTTGGGCAAGATTTTGTATACATATAACGTAACGGTATATAGACAAATAATGCTTGAACTTTTAATGTACAAGATATTTCTAGAACATAGTTTAGTTAGTTAATGTTTAATGAACTAACAAAAAAAACTAATAAAATAAACTTTCTTACCAAACAACTTTGATTCAGACTTAATAGGCGTTAAAGAATAAATAAAATTTAGACACTGATGTAAAAACAAGTAGCAGTTCTAATACTTTAATAGACTTAAGGGTGACCGTTCTAACGGATTTGATGATTCATCTATCACATTAATAAACTTTTTTATTGAAACACCTTTGTTTAGTCCTTTTGTGTGTCAACCAAAAATTATGCATGGATCGTCCATTAACTTCTTCAGCTTCGCTATTGTAATTTCGGCTATGCTAATCTTGGTCCCGGAAATCCCGGACTGTGACTGATTGGCTTAAAAAAGTTTCTCATAACCCTGGAGAACCCACGGTCATCTGACGTTTGAGTTGTGAATAAGAATTTGCATATCGTTACGTTTCGTTTTTTTTTTTCATATGTTAAAATAATACGATTTGATTAATGATTAATGAAAGGCAAAGGCAACGGTTAGTTTGGGAATTTAATTTTTTAAATCATAGTAATGTTTGTTGTAAATAAATACGCCCACCATTAAGTTCCTGGGTGTTTAATGTGCATAAGTTTAGTGCATTTCAGTCACAATTAAATAAAATGCTTAGTTACATTTATTAATTTTGTATTAAAGATTTAAAAATACTATTTTAAATCATCATCTTTTTAAGACTAGTTTAAGTCGTTTTATGTAATTGTATAAGTTAATCAGTTGTTGTAAAGTACTGTATAGCTAATAATTATAATTTATCAACGAATACATCAAATTCACTTGTGATTGATAGAGGAGTCAGAAAATTGTACGAATAAAAATGTTTAATATATGGAATTATAAACTTAATTCTTTACTTAAAACAAATTGCTTTTAATATTATTATTTAATTATTATACAATAATCAGCCTGGCGTACCTACAGCAAAACCAAAATCACTAATAACATAATCTGTCCCAACCCTTTCGTCACCGCGATCCCGACCGCGGGGCTTTAATAATGTATCTGCCATTAGTTGGCCCACAGATGCTGCGACCATCTTCGAGTAATTCTAATTGCACGGAAAGGGTTCAAAAGGATTGCTCTTACGAATTTTCACCCTGTTTTTACTTAACACCTTGCCGAATTATGAAGTGAGCCCGCTTGTTGTGTGTATATTTACGTTTCAAAGAGCCATAATGGAACAAAAACATTGTAAGAGTTTAGCTTTGTAATATGACAAAGTTATTTCCATTGTAGCTCAGTTAAGACTTTAACTGACGAAGCGTTCAGTAAGATACTGGGTAGGTAGTTGTAGATTCAAATTTCATCTGAGGAAATATATTGTTTACATTCTGTCTTTCAGTATGGATTATTTTTAAACAGATCGAAATGGTTGAACGAAGTGTTGTTAGTATTATTTTGTTTTTTCCGTTTACACTGAAAATGAGGGAATCATGTGAATTATAAAAAAGGATATAACAAAGCCATTAGCAACTTTAAAATTTCCATTTTGAAGGCACGACAAATAATTAATTTTTGACGATGTTGAAAGAGTGGTTTTTTAAAGGCGCCGAGTCACAGAAGGTGCCCGGGCACAGCTGGGCTAGTATTACGCTAATCTGTACGGCGTCGCACTTGTTAAATATTAACGCAGTCTAATTACAACCGCCTGCCACCCTACCCACTCTAATGGCTTTCAAAACTGATTCCCGCCCCGAAGGATGCGTATTTGATGACAACTTTCGTCGTTTTGCTGGCTTTACAACGGGGGCGGCAGGAAAACTCTACACTTGGTCTTTTGCACTTTAATCTCTTGACTTCTACATCCATTTCTGCATACAGTACTTGCTTTATTTATTTGTTGTATGTTGGATCAGTAATGGACTATGTAGTGGCGATATCGCATGTGTCGTTATGAGCATAGCGAGTCCTCATTGCATTAGACATGTGTAATGGCTTTAAGGTTGAGGGTTTGACACTTAGCGGGAAACGCCTTGTTGAAAACTTAATTGGCGCTGAGTTGGAATGCATTACGTTTTGAGTTAAATGAATCATAGATATAGACGGAAGAAAATATATTTTGTATTATGGATATTTTAAATTATTTTCTTTATTTTTTCACATCGGAGAGTGAGAGCCTTATAAGTTATTTGAATTTGAATTATATATATATATATATATATCTAACGAAATCGATGGTATATCTTTATATATCATCATAGTAGCCACCCAAAATCGAGACACTGCGTGTTAAGCGGCAGACCTCTTAGTTTTAGGTACCAGAGCGGGGAAATTAAAATTATTATATAAAATCAACGAGTCCTCAATCAATTGCGTTAACAGTGAATGACCCATAACATGATGAGGCCATCGTGGACCCAGACCCACCACGATGGCCTTATCATGTATAACAATTTTAAACACGAATAATGCAGTGAGCCCGTAACCACTGTTCACAGTCAAATATAATCTTACAATTAATATACGACAGATTATTATTATATATAGAAGCTAAGCTGCAAAAATACAATTAATAAATGAGCTGCTAACTTGAGCTTGAGCTTGTGAAATTTATCTTAACATTAAAATTTTGGTGAAAAAGCGCAGTAAATAGCCATAATTAATGATATCATGACAGTTTCGGTTATTTGTTCAACTGGCCGGCGGGAAACAGTGTGCAAACAGGTTCTAAGCAAAAGGGACCGTTTAACGGTAACAACTACATATTTATGCTTTGCTAATGGTACCCAGTGACAATCATTCCGCACCATTAGATGTATCATTAGCGACGCCATTTTATTTCTTGTTTGTTTTCTTAAAGTCGCCGGTCGCAATGACCGTCGCAACCGTTTTCGGGTTGAAATCATTAATCAGAGGAGACGTGAGTTTCGGATTCGGGACAAAAGTTTTTTTGATTAACAGTAAGCAAATATGGGAACGTGGGCGCTGTGTTGAATAGCTCGACGCTGTCCGGGGATGGCTTTATTAATGACTGTGGGAGACTAGTGATTCTGTGATATGATATCGTTTCTATAATCCGATATACTTAAAATTTTACCATGGTATAGTATTTATATTCAAAATTTAAGATAATATTCCTAATAGCATCTAATCTATGAATTCTATAAATTCGAAAATCTAAACCGCTGAACCGATTGTGATGGAAATTTATATCTTGGTATGACATATACATATGATACTTTCCGCTCCCATTTTTTAAGAGCTTCCAGGAATTCCATGGTAGTACGAAAATGCCGCCGAAAATACGAAACAGTAAATTAAAATTAACAAAATAAAAATTTGTTCACGCGGGCGAAACTACGAACGAGCATTCCTTGTTGTTAAAATTTGACTATGGAATAAGTATTTATATTATTCAAAATTCAAAGTAATATTCCTAATAGCATAAAAATATATGATATGAATCTTAAGTACGAATCTGATTGTCTAATTGAAAGAATATTTATACATAGCATGTTTTAAGACGGAATACAAAAACAAAAATATTGTGTTGAAAGTATTAAATGAACGAACGATTTCGTATTTATTACCAAACTTTCTTTGCTGAACAACTCATAACAATAGTACAGGTGTCGAATTTTTAAATAAAAGGCGTATCTCGTATTGTAAAAATAAAATGTAAAACAGGGTGGCGGTGGTGGGTTCGTTCACTTGTTTTACGTGACTTGTAAATGTCATGACATCTGTCACGGCGTGACACGTCTTATCTTAGGGGTAAAAAAAGCCCCGTGGGTGATTGTCCCGGAAAATGGCGCAGAGGGCTGGCATTAAATGTATTTATGACTTTGTAAATTGGTACAGTTTTGTTTGTATTTTTTTTTTAATTGTTGTAGGTAGTGATTTTTTTTTAAATAACGTAGCTTTAATGATTATATATAAATTTATATTGTTTGTATTGAAATAAAGGAAAACGACGAAAAGGGGGTTCCCTAACACTAAGTATTTTTATATTTTATGGTATTTTTACATTTTATGGTATATTACTTTCCACCCGATTTCGAGACATCAATTAAAAGCTCAACGCCGCGCTTTGTCTTCACGATAAATATAAACAATTCAAATATAATAATTTTTCCGAATGCACTTCCAGTTCACATTTTCAAGACATAGGTACAGTAGAGCTTTAGTATTGTAAGAATATTAACGAGAGAGGTATTTCGCGATAAGAGCTTAATTATTGTCCACTTAAAACTTTACTTTCATTATAAATTTAATTTAGCAAATTACCTTAATTTTAGGGGTTATTCGAAATTCTCGTTTTATAAATACATATTTGATAAAGACATATTTAGAAAATGTATAATAATTTGAATTTGATTTGGATTTGAACCCGCGCTTTTTGAAAACCGTTCAAGCGCTCTGACCGCTAAGCCATGCGTTCTACATCCAGCTGCGTCGAAATTCTTATACGCTTATTACAATTTATATTTGTTGTTAGTATCTCTGTAGAGAGATTTTTACAATTTTCTGCTACCCAAAGATTAACCTACGAACAATAGTTTGGCAAGAAAGAATGCTATTTATTAAATATATATATTTTTAACATTTTTAAAGTGTTATTCACACACTTAGGACATTGAAAGACATATTTAGTAAACGTATAAAATTTTTAAAGCAGCGGGGTTTGAACCCGCGCATATATTTGATGTATATTGTTTTATAGTAAGATATAGCAGGGTACGCAGAGCGAATCTAGAGTCAAAATACTCCGATCTCCGCGTCCGTTCCAATTTAACATAGTGTGTGTTGGGTGAGTCAACGCTGCGATTTGTTTTACTAGAACGGACCCAGCCTCGAACCTACCACCATCGCTTATATTTAGGCACTGTCACACTGCGTCACGATGGTCTCCATATTAGCAGGGTTAAAGAGAGTCTAGAGTCAGATACTCCGTTCTCCACTTGCCGCCCGAAATACCGTGTGGTGAGTGGCGAAACTCAACGCGAATATTGATTTATGGTATTTATTTTTGTAACCCAAGTAAAGTTTGAATTATTTGTCTAAGTGCCAAGTTATGTATCTATGGGGACGATAGGGACGTGCTACTTTTGTTTTTTCAAGTCCGCGACAATTTTTCTTTCTGGTACAGTGAGATAGATGAGATTTTTATCAATAAATTGATAAATTAATATAATATTAATATACAATTTTAATGCTACAAATAATTTTTTAATTTTAGCCCAAATTTTCTTTGCTTTTGTTTGTTATATGTAAATGCTAATCAATGAATTTTGGTACAATTTACATCTAGCCCATGAAAGAACACCAAAGTTTTACACCATAGTTTTAGCATTAATAAATATGACTGTACTAAGATTTTGGATTTTTTCCAATTATGCGAGAGCAATTTTTTGATATTTCAACAATATGTATAATAAAATTTCACATAATTTCTGACAAAACCTTCCACTACAGAAGTTGTATCTTTTTATCGTCCTTATCTTCAGACGTATCTCTTCAATATAACGCGTGTGTTGCCGGAAAGCAATAAATTTCATTAGGGTCGGTGTTTCGGCGCTAAAACAATGTGGGGGACGCGGGATAAATTGTCACTTGCTATAGATAGTGTACAGAATGAGGTTTTTTGTGACAATCAACTTAAAAAGTTTCTACTTATTCTTATTGGCTATGTGTTTTTTTTTTGGTTTTATGTATTTTTTTTTATGTTTTATAATTTTACTAATATATCTTAATAATATTTTGTTTCACCACCACTCAACGCGCTATTGAAATCGGGCGGAAAGTGGACAAGAGTGTCGTTACACTTGACGTGACTTTATTTAAAGAAATGTCCTTTTCTTAAAGCTCAACACAAAATTATACACATAATATTATTTTTTTGTTGAAATTAATTTAAAATTCTCCCTAAACAAGTCAATGTCGGCTGGAAAGGTTTTATTTTACAAATCATTATTTCAAATATAAATTAACCTATTTTTGACATTCTATCCTATTGACCTACCTCTGGCAAGTGTAACAGATAACAAATTAAAAACCAAACAAACGATATAAAATTATATTAATGTTAAATTTATTTATATAAAAAATGTATTACAAAAATCTATTGTTTTACAACAAACATTGAATCTAACGTCAAATCAGATACAATACCCTGAAATATTTTGATACAAGACATCCTTTCTCACCGACCTGTCAATCGTCCATACATTCTAAAAGAACGCTCAAAGCCTTACACCAGGTCTAGTTAACTACGACTTTGTACCGTGGCTTTCTTTGATGTAACTTAACGATCGATTATGTTAAATATTGTAACCATTGCCGGGTGTCCTTGTTGTGAATATATTGTAATAATATTAGAGGGGTAATGTATATTGTGTGTAGTGGGAAGTAGTGATGGATGTGGTGGTGTGACGTGTGACTGTCAATCACAATCAGGCGCGACCACCCGCGCTATTAGGTGTGTGTAGATAAGTAAAATGTATAGAAACGCTTTCTATTGACATTTGTATTTTGAAAAAATATATATTTAGAACACGTATAAAAGTTTGAACGCAGCGGGATTTGAACCCGCGACTCTTGAAAACCGTTCAAGAATTTTAAACCTTAGTCTTTTTCAATTTCCTAAGTGTGATAATCTGACATTTTAAAAAAATCTTAAAAAAAATGTATTTTGTACATAATTTCTTTCTTTTTCTTTCAGATTCAAGCTTTTTTCCTTTTGTGACTTAATTCCAAATATTGGGTTTTGAATGGAGGATCTCCAATGTGCGCTTTGTTTTACTAAAGCGACGAAATTAACATTTTAATATTAGCCTAAGTGATGATCGAACCCACAACCACTGCCCCACTGCGATGACATGGCCTCAAATTTGGTTTTTATAATTGGGAAAATTTCTTTTTTATTTAAACTAATACACGTTTTAGGAAACAAATATTAAATAATTTTGCCAAATAACATTTAATAATAAAGACAATTACATTATTTTTGACTAAGTAACAGTCTCCATGCTTCCACTGTCCACAGTTGTAGCAACGTCGTTTACTAGATACCCCCTGTCTGTCTGTCTGTCTTATCGCTGGAATCTTGAAACATACATCACAATGCCTATAAAAAGAGTTACTAAGTTAATAGAAGTATGTACTTTATATCCGACACGAATTGTATGTAATCCAAATTGTTTAACAAATTGTTATATAAACAAATTAAAGTATATTATTAAAAATAGCAAATTACTTGAAAAAAAGGACCTAAAATGCGCTTGAAATTATTTTCTTATTAACCGCTCGTTTTGGTATGGATAACTGGTTCAATGATTGAAAATATTGTATGGAAAAATTATTATTTAGAAAACGTACCTATAAGAATTTGAACGCAGCGGAATTTGAACCCGCGCCTCTTGAAACCGTTCAAATCCTGCTGCGTTTAAATTCTTATACGTTTTCTAAATATGTCTTTTTCTATTTCCTTAATGTGTGAATAACACTTTAAAAAATGTTAAAAAATAAACATTGTATTGTCATCAGATTTTGGCACAAAATATGCAAGCAAATCGGCAAAGCAAGAAGTGGTTCAATGTAGAGTTGAAAGAGCTACGTGGATAAATAGAAACTAGATAGATAGATAAAAAAGAAGCTACAGAATACGTGTTAATAATTCCAAAGCCCATAAGTAAGGGTATTGCCATGTAATATTTTGTTTTTTTTCTTTTTTTTCCGCATAAGAGGGTTGTCAAAAAGAATTTAGTGTCAAGACATTTCGTTTAAGCCCGAAATCAAAACATTTCAACACTGTTATGTGGTGGAACTAAACGCTGCGCTTTGTGTTACGGACCAGAGCGAAAAAATTTATTAATTTCAGTCCAACGAAAAACATTTTAGCTGATGATGCCAATATTTTTACCAATAATATTATTTTGTACCAACGTTTAAACATATTTTTAGTGCTAGCGACCCGTTTCATATTTTCGGCGGCCTTTTCATAAAGCTATTAAACCTGGAAAAAAATAATAAAATGGAAAAAAAAAGTAGCTTTTGTTCATTCCAAGACCCTCAAGTATTTGTATGAAAAATTTCATCACAATCGATTCAGCAGTTTGGCCGTTATGACATCACAGGTAGACAGATTTACTTTCGCATTTATTACAAGAAACTGTTTGCGTTATCTAGCGTACCATACATTACTTTTTAATTATATAAAGATATATAGAGACCGTCGTAGTGCAATGGCACTAGAAACGCTATGGTTGTGGGTTCGATCCCTGCTTGGTGGAATCATTATATTTATATTTGCCTGCTCTTATAAGACAAAACGTGGCGTTGGACTCCGTCATTCAACGTGCAATGTCTCAATTTCGGGCCAAATATGGAAAATGGAGTGTCATGACAGTAGGTTATCTCTGCATACAGTGCTATGCGGGATGAAGATCGAAAATTAAGATATTTAATAATTAATTAAATAGAACATATTAATAACTACTTAAGAGAAGTTTTGTTCATATTAAATGTTATACGTAAGTTACACTTTCGCTCAAGACAGCTTTTGCTATAACAAGCCTCAACGGCAATCCAACGAGTGTCGAATACCTATCCGTCAAATCAGCGGCGCTCAAGCTCGAATCAATCGGGCCGCGGAGTTTGCGCGTGTAACTCGCGGGTCGGGGGTCGCGACCTCCGACCCCATTGGGCGACCTCTGCCACGCCCACCGCCCTGAAACTGAAATAACCTATAATTTACATCACAACAATATACTTTGTCTATAAACTGAAAGTACCGCCTTTGTAAGTACCGCGGAGGTAACTGGCTTTTACTTATTCAAAGGTCTTACAAAGTTTTCCTCGTACTGCATAAGCTTGTATTACCAAAATATCATTAATGAATTGATAGATAGATTATTTGATATATTTAGTGTTAATTTATATTTTTTTATAATAAAGCGACGATATCCGGTTTATTAGAACTTTAATAAATATTATTTGGAGGAAATCCGATTTTTTTTTCTGTAAAGCTGTCATTTCTTTTGTCTTTTGATCTAATTGCTACGAGTACACAATGTCAACTCCGTTGACGCATAAGATTTGTGTTGAATTAGCAAAGTGTTTGTCACTCTATACATAAGCCAATGTCAAAAATATGGTAGATGTGTAATATATAATGATTGATTTAAAGTATTTCTAATGCATTATTATAAAAGATATTGGCTTTGGCAGTATTTATTTTAATTTCAAAATGTTAACTCCACGGCTTTGGTAATTTTCTGCTCTTTTCTTTTCCTTTTTGTGATTTTGTGACTCATTTAAACTGACGGCGATCACACACGGTCGTATCTACGTATATTTCGGCACTATTACTTCATATAAGATAAACTGTAAAAATTGTAGTAAAAAGGGCTCCAAATTTTTTCATCACAGAATTGTAAGTAAAAGAACATTTAATATGAATAAAAAAAATATTAAGATGATTATTAGTTTTTTTAGACAATACGTAGTTTAACTAAAAATATGTCATGATAAACATAATTTGAATCTTTATCTATTTTAATTTTTAACACTTTATACACACAATATATCTATGGACACTATTAGAGAAGTGAAAACTCAAATTATACTTATCTTAAAAAAGACATATTTAGAAAACGTATAAAAATTTGACGCTGCAGGATTTGAACCCGCGCCTCTTGTTAACCGTTCAAGATGCATGCACGCATGGCTTAGCGGTCCAAGCCTTGAACGGGTTTCAAGTGGCGCGGGTTCAAATCCCGCTGCGTTCAAATTTTTAATACTTTTTCTAAATATGTATTTTTCAATTTCCTTAGTGTGAGTATAACATTTTAAAAAACGTTAAAAAAATATATACTTATCTTATCTTATATATTTCGGGCATATCTTTTTGTTTTGTAAGCATTACCCAAATAATTATTTTATTTGAACCTACTGCCATAATGAAACATATTGCATAAACCCGTCGGCCGTTAGTCGTTGCTCGTTACATTTCATTTACCGCTAACTGCATTAATTGCGATGAATCACGATTTATAACGTATCGTGACGTCAACACGAGCGTGACTGGTAGTGGGTGACATTTGACCTGAACGGATTTGGGTTTGACACACCTGCCTGCGACGCTACGATTTAATTGTACATTAAGGAGGTGCGATATACGAATGACAGATGAAACTAAATTAAAATAACTGGTCGAAAGCTTCCAGGTAATAAAAATGTATTACTAGAGCACACTGTGTTTTCTTTGATTTTTCAAAATTATATTATATTTTTAAATTTTCTTTTTCTTAATTCTGTATGACATTAGTACTATAATAAAACAGTAATACCAGAAGGCTTCAGAACTACTGGACGAAATTGGATAAAATCATTTTTGTTGTATATCTCTTAAACTTAAGCAGGACTTAGGCTATAATTACTTGTGAAGTTTCAAACACTTGATGTAGAACCGTGTTAGACATAATTATATAATTTAGTGAGAAGGATTATTAAATTTACACAAACAAACTTGCGGGCAGCTACTAGTTTTAAATATATGTTAAATGTATTTGTAAGTTTGTAGTAATTAGGTATTTTTTTCCCTAATATTCACTTTTGCTCTACTATCTCACATTATTATTTTTCTTGTCGCAGCGTTGTCAAACTGTTGTAAAGTCAAGACACTCTCTCTCCGCTTTCAACTTAAAATCGTTATATAGTGTGTAGCGGTGGCGGAAGTCAAAGCGATGATTTGTCATATAAGAGCAGAGAGGTGAGAATAGTTTAAAAATAATCATTACCCTGAATAGGGAGCCCACAAGCTTACATTCAGACTGTTCATTATTGACAGTACAACAAAAATAAATGTACAAGAGGCGACGACCCTATCTCTGAAACAGCAATACCTTCTAGGTCTTCCAACCTTAGAGGAAGGCAGAGGAAGTCAAGAAAGGAAATGGACTGGGGGTACAAACAATCAATATAATATTATATAACGATGATATAATGTTTATCATCAATGTTGTCTCTCAATATTAAAACTTAAGTTCTTCTTAGACAGATCTACGAGACTTCTTCCGTTCAAATACTATATTTATATTTTAACCGCGTCCCATACAGCAGACATGTCCGTTTACAGGTGGTCCGTTATTTGTTGATTGCTTTACACTTTATATTATGTTTTAATTTTCAATAACTTTTCAACGTAACAGCTATAAGACATTAATTATTTTAATTTACATATGCATATACTTTTATACGAGTTCCTACCATTTATAAGTTTCAAATATGAGGCCATCGTGGCTTAGTGGCACAGCGTCTGACTTTAAACGAAATTAGTTGTTGGTTTGATTCCCATTCGGGGAATTGAATTGTATGCAAAATATTTTCATTTCTCGGCTATGGTACTTAGAGCAAAGCGCGGCCTTAAGTTCCGCCACTAAAAACGCAAAATATTTTTTATATATATTATATAGTAAAGTTGTCAAGAGCAATTACATAACTAATTGTTGTAACTTAATGGTGATCTCGTAATACAATATTTTAGTGTATTTCCCTGTTTTTATTACTGATTAGTTAATTAAGAAAATAATATATCTCTTAATCACTGACAAACTCACCTTTACGAAGCAATATTTTTTTTTCACGCTCACCAGTACTTATCAGACGCATAAGTTTGACGTAATTTATTAAAAAAAAAAATACATTATCTCCACAGATAGAATATTAGCTGGAGTTTCAATATCTTTTGAAGAAATCAAAGTAATTAAACAATCATCGTTATAATTTGTTCTTGTAAGTCTATCATACTCTTATCAGCATGGGATAGGTAAAAAAAAGTAACAATGATGTAGTTGGGAACCCTTAAATTGCTTACAACACGCGATAGTTCCGCGTTCAAATCTTGAAGTTTTGATTTTTTTAGCAGCTTTACGCTTTTTCACTCATTGCAGGGTAGTCGGTAAGAAAATAGTGTCAAGACAAGATAGAGACATTTCGTGTTGGATGGCGTAACTCGACGCCGCGCTTTGTCTTAGTTGCCAGAGCGGAAAGATGAAAATATTTGAAATAATCATTCCCTCAAGTTGAATTGATTTTATTAGAATTGTTATTTTATTATTACTATTATAATTTAAGAACACGCAAATCGTATTTGACAGACGGACAGACACTGCCACAATAGTCTCAGAGAGAGAGAGTTCTGTAATATTTTGTTTGCTTATGAATCTAATTACATTTTTAGTCATATTTAAATAGTAAAGTAGGTTTGATCAATAAAAAAATATTAAAAATAAAGCCACTGCTTGACTTAATGTATGGGAATTCACTAAACGCAACAGGTGTGCACGCGATCTGTGATTTGTACCATACAAAAATATGGAAACGTGGGAACGGTAGTGGCGGTCATTAAGTCAGTAAATTATATTAGGGTAGTCAGATAGAACATAGTGTTTAGACACTCCGTTCCCCTCATTCCGCCGACATCTGAAACTTAATGGCGTGTTGTCAAACCAATAAAATAATTTAAATATAAAAAATGACATATTTAGAAAACGAACGGTTTTCAAGAGGCGCGGGTTCAAATCCCGCTGCGTTCAAATTTTTTTTCTAAATATGTCTTTTTTAAATTCTTTAGTGTGGGAATAACACTTTATGTTTAAAATATATTAATTTAAATATAAAATATTCCTCGAATGGGAATTGAACCCACGACCACGATAGCCTCTATTATTACTTCATTAATCAGATTTTATTACCACTTCTAGTTGTTTTGTATCGCCCATAATGCATTTCCTGCGATCTCTCAGAGGAGCCTAGTGACCTAGTTGTTTACTGTGCCGAGAAATTGGGTCCGCAATTTAACTCCGTAACTTTTGACTTCAAAAGCAGACGATTAGCGGAAAAAAGCGTCAAAACTCATATCTCTACAATGAGTCAATAATAAATAAAAAAGGAAATCGTTACTTTATTCAATTTCCTTTATGTTAATATTTCTCTTTATGGACCAGAATTCATAAGTATACTGTAATATTATAGTAGCTTGAGGAAACAAGAATTAAGAAGCTTGTTTTACATGTCTTTTCTAAAAGAAATGTGTAAAAAAATTACAAAATACAATTTAGACTTTTGTCTACCGTTTACCGTTACCGTTACCGTCGAACAGTATTATGAAATATTTTAAGCAGCAGTTCAACATTTGTATTTCATTGTAATTACTGATCTTCAGTATAGACCGAGGTACTCATTAACTCGTTATACAGTCCCTTGTACCCTAGAAAGAACTAAATAGGCCCGAGGAAATAAAACAATACAGTGCATAAAGACGTTTTTTATTTGTCAATTACGTTTCATACAGCATCGAACACACACCGACTCTATACTTACACCCTCTGTACAATTATTGCGAATAAATACATTGCTTCATTTTTACACGTACAGATTTGGCAGGAGTTTCACAACAGTGAAAAAGTAGAAAATATATACATATGTATATATATATATATAGCTTTTAAATTTTGAATTT
The DNA here is from genome assembly GCA_038994665.1 of Podotricha telesiphe. NCBI lineage: Eukaryota > Metazoa > Arthropoda > Insecta > Lepidoptera > Nymphalidae > Podotricha > Podotricha telesiphe. The sequence continues at coordinate 2,371,535 of JAOYRR010000327.1, forward strand.
AAATAAAAATTAAAATAAATCTTTTTTCTTTGAAATTTCGTTATAGATACTGAAAAAAAATAAATAAAATGACGACAAAATAGTTGACATAATATACGTATGTATATAAGAGATTCATATTTTGTTACTTCATAAAAACAACAGTGCAAAGCATAGAACACACAGCAAAATGCCATAGATAGTGTTGCCATTAAAAATTGACTCATTTAAGCAAATAAACACCTATTTCCAGAAAATTATATTTCAAATTAACTAAACTCATCTGACAGTAGAAAAAATCTATACAAATCATATATAAAAAATTACACACAATTTAACAAATATTATTGCTTACAAACTTTTACAAACGATACAATAAATGCTTTCTCGGAATTACACATTTGTACATTGTGACAGGTAAAAAAATTTACGATAGGCACCGTAACAATTTAAACGATTATTTAAATAAAATCAATTAGTTTGAAAAAAAGAAATAAAAAGAACGAAAAGATAGTTTTCGTTTTAATTTTTAAGACTTGATAATTTACAGATTTCTATGTTTCGATTGTCTTATGTATATTATATTATATTATATAAATTGCACGTTCCATATATATTGCATTAATTTAACCAAAGACATCTCATTCTTCACCTCTAATAACTTACTCTTTAAAGAAGAACAAGTCCATTGTAAAATCAATTCCGTCGAAGGAAATATTGTCTTAAGAGCATTCATCGCAGAACATCGTAGAAAACATTCCTCTTGTACCTTATCACATTAAATATTCATTTACAATATAATAAAAACATTTTATTTACAAAATTAAATATATCTAATCTAAATATATTACAGAGGAACAAAATAACTTGAACTATGTCACTACTGACCCCAAAATACCCTAGAGTTCATTTCAAGTCCGTTGCGGAGCAAGACTCACTTCTAATATTGAGGAGATTGTCGATCATCATTGACGTTTTTTGAGCGTTTTTCTGATCACAATTCGTGTCAGAATCTTGCTCACTTGTTTTGGGCGGGTAAAACGCCGAAACTGGATCAAATCTTGTACAGGGATCGGCTCTTTCACTTTCTCTATTCCGCGATCCGTAGTATTCTTCGGATGCCGTCGGCTCCGTATCTTGGAACTCACTAGAAGACGTTACAGCATCGTCGGGCGCCTCTCTTTGATATCTTTGAAAGTCAAATTGACTGGGCAAGTACGGCGGGAAGCCGTATGGCGTGGATCAGGCGGCCGCGAGCTGTCTCCACATTGTATGTCACATGGTCGCCATGTACGGCCACGAGAACGAGCTCCCGGACAGAAGCATGTCTCTGATCAAGGTCTCAATTGGAGTTTTACCCACTAGTCTGACGAAAAATAACTGTTCTATTACTTGTGAGCTTACAGTTCGTAACGAAGGAAGTCGTAGTAATAGCTTGCCGAATCTCGTCGGTTGGTTTGGGTATTGACTCCGGCAGTACTCCTCGAGAGCGCATTGTGATTTTTCTTGTAGACTCTCTATGTGTGATACGTCTGACAGCCCACAGGCATCTGTAACAGAGATTTTTTTTAGATTAATACGATATTTTAAAATTTCTACTTAAAAACTAACGTATCTTAACATATACGTATAATCGAGTCGTTTCTAAGAAATTTCGAGAAATTCTGTTTTAGGGTTCCCGTCCATTCCCCAAGGAATCTGTCAAGTCCTATTTATTTACGACGAGTGGTTTCGACTATGCATTGCCTGTGGAGTCACTCAGTGATTAACGGAAGTGTTTTATATGTATAGAAATACTAATCTCTTATAAAAGCAGTATGTTCAAAAATAAATGTACTTGAAAACACAAATGGGACAAACAAAACGCAGGTAGATAAGACGCCATTTCAGTACATTAGACATGTTTATAGATTTCATAACGCAAGTGTTGTAAAAATAATAAGGTGTTATGCTAAGTAATAAAGCATGGCCCATTTGCTTATTGTAATGGTTGGTTGATGACCAATTAGCGTGTTAGTGATAAATAATTGGCCTAATAACATATACGTTCAAAGTAACACTTGTTTCGTCATTCATTTATTTGTTTTTGTAATTGTTATTTAAAATAAGCGAATCAAAGACGATTTTAGAAAATTAGCGGGATTCGAACCTGTGCCTCTTGGCAGCTCTCCAAAGGCACTGATTACTACGCTTGGATAGCTTCTAAGAAGCGCGGGTTCGAGGCGCGTTACGTTCAAATATTTTTTTTTGTTATCTAAAAATGATTTTATCCAAAGTGTGCGAATAATGTTCAAAAAAATATTAAATATTTTCCATTACCAAAAAAGAAACACACTTATCATCAATTTACTAAATTTGTTATCTATTATTCTATAAGCGTCCTTTTTGGTACATTTCAATAAATTTACTTGTCCACTATATATAACCGACTATATACTAGACTCTCGTGTCGTATGGTATAAAGCAGAATGTATTAGTAATATAGAGCCTATCGTGATTCAGTGGGACAATATTTGTACTCACAATAGTTATCGGTTCGATGCCCAGATTTTTTTTATTTTAACCGTTCGTAAAGCGTGTAGGTATGAAAAACCTTGACGTTAAATACCACATAGGTTCACAAAGGTCTGGTCCATTCCTCTCTGCCTATATCACATAGATACGTGAAGTTAAAAGAAAATATAATGGTTTTCGACAAATAGCGTTACCTATTACCATCATCTTCATAATTTCTTTGCGCATTCAGCTCACATCTGGTAACATAATCACCGTTTTGTTTACCGCGTCATTTCGCCTCCGAATAACAATAAAAAATATTAATGTACAGTACTGGGGTCCTAATCGCATTAAGACGGTCTGCGACCGTTCACGGGCTATTATGCTGATGCGTTTTTATTTTAGGGGCTGATACCGGAAGGATTATGGCGTAACGTTCTTCAGATGTATACAAGGATGTGGCGGCCATTTTTACTTGAGCAAGCCAATATATTTATATATTTTTGTATTAGTATGGTAAACCTAAAAAATATAAACATTTAACTAATTAACAAAATGTTAAGAAAAGTAAAATATGTAAAACTTAGTTAACAGGAAAAATATATATATTGTATTATTCTTTTTGCACAATATTGTTAGTTAATTTCAAGATGTTTATATATTTTAAGCTTTGCACTTTTCCCGCATATCATAAGGTATATAGGATAGTCACAGAGAAGCTAGTGTCAAGACACTCCGTTCTTCGCAATTTTTACACATTTTGAAATGAAACTATTTCGAATACTATGTATTTTCGAATACCAATAATACGAGTATACGCGATTAAACCGTTTAAAAATAATTCCATTTCAAATTGCGTATCGCCGAACTCAACGCCGTGCTGTGTTTAAGCAAAACAAAGAAATGAATGTAATTTAGATATAATAATTTCTCTAAAGGGGGATAATAAATCAATTTCTCTAAAATAATTGAACACACTGCTACATTTTTAAAGTTGGTAAAAATTCTTCTTCTCAAATTACCATAATGTTCTTGGCCCACTTATGATAATAGCCTCAATAGTAGAAGTAATTTTCAATTGAGCGTTTATAAGACGTGTCACCGTAATAAAAAGGCCAATTAAAAATATTCTAACTGACAGCGCGTGAGGTGTAATTAAAAATTAACCCAATTGTACAGGGATAGCAATTATGCTTTGAAAAACAATTTTATTACATACGTTAGTACTGTAAAGATGAAAATTAATTATATATAAGTTCTTTTAACTGCTTGGTTATTTGGTCATAAGCATTGTTGAAGTATGATAGAGCTGCGAGTTTGATTATCTGAATAGAGAGGTTTTCATGAAATCTCTTACTCTCTCTCAGCCCTTAGTCACCTACTGCTGGGTCTCCTCACTGGATTTCCAATCTATGCGGCTGTAGGCTCTCCTTATGCATTGATGGAAAATTTCATAACAAAATTATTAGTGATAATTAAAATATATGAAAAATAAGAAAATTTTCATATATATTAAATAAAAAATGATAAAAGGAACTTGTTTGTTCACCTACTTCCAACAAACTTAAGTTTAAATAACGTTAGATCTTTCAATATTTAGTTAAGTTTTGTATAGTCGTTATATTTGTGGGAAGCTTATTGACTTTTATAGACTCTTAGATCTTTGATATGATAATGAATTCAGAAACACATTTTGTATATATACAAGCACAATATTTGAATTTTATTGTGTTTCACGTGTATTAGACCCTGCATAGTCAGAGAGAACCTAGTATCAACTCTAGTTTCCGCCTGAAACCGAATGACGGAAATTGAGTGGGGCAACTCGTCGCCGCGCTTTGTCTTAGAAGACTAATGTCAAATATTTTTGTATATCAAAATGTAATTTCTCCACAAATTCTCAATAAAGAAACGGTTCCGTATCGAGTTGCTGTACGACCCAGTTGAGTAGCCATCTATCAAGTGTAATTCGTGGTCCACGCCTTCGCGGTGACGCAATCACAATTGTGCTCACTTGCACTAATTGTAGCAGCTGTTTGTGATGAGCGTAATTGATAAACTTTGAACGAGGCTCGGAGTATGAAGTAAGTTGAAATATGGGTATTCTCTCTTTTTATATCTTCTTTTCATTTATATATCGCTATTATATTGAAACTCTCTTTCTTTTCAACAAAATATCCAAGCGGTAGTCTAAAATTACAAATGTATAATATTTTGTATTATGTAATATTGCGGAGCTTTGCTGAATTATTAAGCATATTCTCAATTTAACAATAAATTAGTTATTTATTTTGATTAATATATTTTTATAATATATTCAGGGTGTACACTGACATATACGTCAGGTCTATATATAAGGAAAGGAAATTTTCATGAAAACTTAATTTTATTTTTATTAGAATTTAGATATTTCAAATTGATAGTGTACTGATAGTGTGTTTTGAAATATAATAAATTAAGAAAGGGACATTACCTAAGATTTTGTTAACAAGATTTTGTTTTCTACTTTTCATACACTAAAGCTTTGAAATTATTTATAAAACTATACAATTTTGCATGACCTAAAGTAATTATTGAGCTTTACACAAGCAATTTAAACAAGAACTACTGAAAACAGCAATTGAAAAATATATCCATGTTAGTAATAAGCTGTGCTTTTACAGAATAATTGTACTTATTACAATTACAGTAAGGTATTAACGGTGAACTACTGGAATGGAAAGGTGGGCAACAAATATTCGAGCTGATCTTTGGTCCAAGATCATGTTAGGATCGCCCAATACTAATTAACCCTACGCTCGCTTGTAACAATGTAATATACTTTAATTGATACGACCCCGGTCTGAATGGCCGCAGAATAAGATGAACTTAATGCATCGGAGTAATTGTTTATTACCCGTTTGTTTCAGCTGGCATTGTCTGTCATGGAAATTATTGATAAAATACCAGTGTACAGTGTTCCTGTTTTGTGGATGGTTACAATATATGGTTACATTATATGGTTGGTTACAATAAAACAACAAACAGTGAAACAGTGTGACTTTTTGGATTAGTTTCGTAAATATATTTAGAATTAGCGACCCGCCTGCGTTTCCGCGTTAAACACAAACGTTGCTTAAATTTATAATTTAAATGGTTGTGATATATATATTTATAAACCGATTAAAATGAAATAAACACTAAATATTAATGGAAGCTTACTAAAATACAATAGTGAAAACAAAATTTATATCGGTTAAACCGTTTCTGAGACTAGCGTGCACAAACGCACAGACAACTTGTTTTGGGTTCTATTACATTGTTAAATGCCAACAATATATTTTAATTCATGTACAGACAGCGATCAGTTACATTTTTATTATATGTATAGACTATATATTGCAATCGGAAAACTGTTTTCAAACAATTTTATAGAACCTACTAAATTCTTAAATTACTTAAATTCTAACATAAAATAGATTATTTTGAGATCAACGTGGCTCAGTATGTCAGCATCACTATGTAAACGCGATTGGTTGTGAGTTCGATTCCCAATTAATTGGGTTCACAATGAATAATTATATTTAAATAACTTCTTTTCTTTACACCTAAGGTAAGGCGCGGCATTTAGTTCCGCCACTCAACACGCAATGTCTCGTGGAGAACGGAATGTCTTGACGCTAGGTTCTCTCTATACACCCTGCTATGTATAAAACTGTTTTTAAAGGAATTGTTTTAATTTTGATAATGAAAGAAAAATAAAAATTAGCTTGTCTGCCAGACAAAATTTCAGCTGAAATAAATAAACTGATTTGCAATAAACACCACCTAACAGCGAGATCTAGTAACAAATATACTATTTCTCCACAATTTATTTAATTAAACACATTGAGTTGGATATGTAACCCAATGCAACACTTTGTCTGACTTATACAAGAACCAATTCTAAGACATGGTGTAATATTTGAATATGAATACTTCGATTTATTATACATACTGCCGACTAACAATGTTTCGACACAACCTATATTCCCCTAAAATAATTGAGAATACCAAGTGAATCAATGGAGAGACTTCATCTCAAATAGTATTGATGTTGATGTTAATAGATTTGACCTGCTAAATCAATGTCCCATCTGCCGTAATGAACGACGCTGCGCGGGCGCCACTGTGACGCGGCTATAAAACATTTTATTGTTTCTAATTACACAAATAAATAACATTATGTATGTATTCTTTGTGTGTACTTATTTAGTTTATGAGATTTAGTAATAGATTTTTGTATTGTATAAATTATGATAAATTTACATTTTTATAGGTGTTATTTAAACAGTATGTTTTGTACTATAGGCTGTAATAACGTAATCCTATATACAGTTTCACGAATTTTTCCACTTCACTTCACTTTCCTATCTCACATAGAAAATAGGCACAGAGAACCACTCCAAGCACTCAAGTCTCTGTATTCCTTTCGAATTTGTGACATTGAATGTCGCTTGCACAGGGATATGAAATAATTTTAATATAATCGTTCTCCAAAACTGGGATCGAACCCACAATCGTCTCGTTACTAGTGAGACGCTGTACTACCGTATATTATATATCGTGTTACACTATAGATAGTATCAAAAATCATCTTATATATTAATTATACCAATCAAATCCAATAAAATCGATTATTCTGAATTGTTGACGCATGACGTATTTCATTACGGACTATTAAGCACGAGTAAAGGGTGATCGTCGCTGGACCCGCATTGGTTCGCGTCATATTTATCTTTTATGAAAATGAAAATAAAATAATTGTCGCTTATTAAATGCTCTATGCGGGTGTTAATAGTACTTTTCATATTTAGATAAAGGGTTTCGATTTCAATTCACATTTTTTTAAAGATTATCAATAAAAAATTGTGTTCATTAGATTATTTGCTGGCAAGTACAACTGATAATTTTACTGTAAGGTTGTATTATTTATTAATCGATTTATATTGTTATATTGTCATATAATTGTAAACTGGAATTGGTATGGTACCAAAATGAAATAAAATGAATATGTAATGTAAGAAATATATAAAAAGCTACTTTGTAAATACATAATAAGAAAAGGTGATATACCAACGGATTCGTTACGATCACAGATAATAAATGCCAGATTGAATAAAGGTCTATAGATAACAAATCGCGAAGAACGTAATGTAGGCGTGTGGCAGATGTTTGCTGGGTTCATCTAAGAAAGCATTAAGGAATAAAGCGCCGGACATAATGGACCCTTTTTCCACTGAATGTTATTATAACTGGTGACACAACAGTATTAAAAGAGAAAAGACAAGATTGTGGAGTAGGTGATAGTCTCTATAGAGAACAAAAGCTAATATATTTTTTAAAATATATAAATACGAAATAATTAAAATTTTGTAATTTTCGTGATCTGTCTTGGTATTATTGCAATAATTAGAGCATAAAATAGTTAAATGGTTAAATTTAATTAAAATACAATAGGCAATATAGTTCAATAGGCGATTTACAAACAGGCCGATGATTTCTAACATTTCAGCAGAATTCATCTTAAATGATAAGATACTCAGCATCCCGGGAGCATTACATATCCAACAAAGGCGTCTTACAATCGTAATTATCTGGTAAGGAGATCGGAATAGCGAAACAAATTTAGCAGTCACAATGGCCCGGTGTTTGCCGTGATGCCTATCACCCTTTACTATCGCGATCTGAGGTGTTTATTTATATAATATTGCGAAGCAAACTCCATTTTATTAGTCCTGTTTCTTTGAGCTTCAACTGTGCCTTTAAGAAGGTTCGTATACGCAAAAGGAAACTTAATAGAATAATAGCTTTCTATGTTATGCTCAGACTATTACAATTATTCTATTGTAGTGCCAATAAATAAGCTTTATTTCATTTTGTATGTTTAATATATATAACGTCAAAATGATCGAAATGGCACTTTTAACATTCGATTCAGAATAATTTGTAGATGGTCATAGGCTATTCATTTATTTGGAAATTCAACCTTTAAGGGAGTAAAATAGGTTGGGGTTAAGGTTGGTTAAGGTTAAGGTTGGGTCTGGTCTTTCTAGCTCTCGAATGTGGAATAGAAATATGTCTTTAATATTTTAAATGTTGTATGTATATTATTTTAAAAACTCTTTGTAAATATTTACAGCATTCTATGTGACCAGAGCCGCGCGTTACAACTATGAGGTGTATTTATAAAAACACAAGACAATTCATAACTTATGTTATTTAATAAAGCGTATTATCATCTAGGTATGTAAAAGTAAATCAAACTAAAATGTACAAATAACGGTGACACCATTGAAAAGTGATAAATTCTGAAAATACCAACAATGTATCAATAGGCACAAATTGGACACCATAAACACGTGTCCCAAAAAAAAACTAATAAAAAAAGCTTATCAGAAACGTCACTTTGACAGTTTTGGTAATAGACGAGTTGTGTCAAAAGAATAAGGTTCAAGTTTCCAAGTGCACGAAACTTCAAAGAATTAAATTCTAATGGTACGAAATAGCATTAAATGGCGCGAAAAGTGAAAAAATGTGACATTTGTATTGTGGAGCGGAATTTTTAAATAAACACCTTTCGAGTGGGCGGGCGAGCGAGTGTTTGTAAATAGGTTTTGTTATATTATAAAAGTTTTTTGAACTGCCCGCGGGTCTCTCGGCAGAATGTAACACGTGCCTTTGTACGAAATTCTATTTGCGAATTTGTAACAAATGCATTGTTATTTTATAATAAGATTTAAAATTATTGTTAAATGAAAACCACAAAAACTTTAAATGTAGAAAAATAGAAAAAAAAAGTAGATATAGGTATAATATTAAAAGAAACTGATTGATATAATAACAAACCTTTAATGTAAATTAAAAAAAATAAAAAATATAAAAGTTAAAAGATAGTTCAGACTGAATACGCACCTCTTAAAATCCATTTTAATACTTTAACCAATAAAGCTTCCTCTTTTAAAAAAATATATCTCTGTAGAATAATACTAACATAGCTTCGCTACCCAAAGATTGGTAACTAATGACCATACCTACAAGTACCTATATACTACCTACCTATAGGTGTATACAGTCTACTTAGTAATTTCAAACAAGTCACATTAAACCAAGAGGAGAAAGGGCACAAATCTTCGCGTAAGGCAGTACATGGCTGACAACTTACGCTTTCAGTTCGTAAAGCATCTCGTAGCCTTTGTATTACAGGTACCTACTATAAATAAGTTCTTACGAAGATAAGGATGCGAATGGTGTGAATTGATGCGGAAAATCTAATTTAATAGTAATTTAAAAAACATAGTTAAATCTTGCTAAAAAGTTGAAAATTATTTTTTCTAACTCCACACTTTTTCGTATAGTCTATTCGTTCGATTTAAAATTAGAGATAACCTAGTCTTAAGACACTGTGTTTCCAAGATTTCGCTCTTGTTCAATCTTGTGCAGAGTGAAAGAGCGAAGAAATAAAAAATATATATTTATTTTTACGAGTGGGAATCGAACTGACAACCAACCGCGATTATAAACAGACGCAGCTGCGCCACAAAAACCATCAATTTTTGTTTATAATAATTGTATTTTATACGTTATACGTACACAAAAATATATTTACAGACGCGAAAATGTTATTTTTTTTTAAATTATTCTCTTTTTCATTTATTTTGCGTTCTCTAGAAACACATCTAAGACTAAGCTTGTTGTGTTTAGAACAATGTAAGATACATGAAAGCGCGAAAGCTCTAAAGACTCGTCTACAATGCGACTATGCGGCTATCTCACAATCGTGCGATATAAACAACGCGGCGGGTGGCGGCATACAATACTTTCGCTACCGGCGATGTTAATTATATCATTATTTACAGCTATTTTTTTTTAAAGTAGTACTAGAAAATATTATTGTTAAGTTAAATTTTTATTTAATATTTTATTCTCTTTATCATTTGTTCAATTACTTTTTGTTATATGGACAGATAGAAGCTACGACTGGACCTTCTTATTTTGCATTTCAATTCAAATGTCAAAATGGAATGATTGTTTTGAAAATATCTCTCTGGAATTGGAACGCCAATAATTATTAGCTATATGAAAATAATCCAATATATAAGAAAAATACCGAAAAAATCTACATCTACCCAAAATTTTAAATCAAACACTCAGTTTCAATACTGCCTATCACCTGAATAAAAATTCTAAATATTGAACACTTATTTTAATTCTAATACAATGTTAGATCAGTCGGAAAACAACTGTCCCAGAGGAACAATGTGCGTTTGCAAGTGGGTCAAAGTGTCAACGATGTCAGTGTCGATGTCATAGTACCAGAGATAGCCTGAGTTCACCATGAACCGCTGTTATCTAATTGTAATATTTTATTGTTCAGTTACAATTGTCTGTATTCTCGTAGTTTTGTTGTTGTTTTAAGCTGAAATTAGATGATACTTTGTTATTATTAATTATTTTTACATTGTCAGAAAACGTGTAGAAATTTGAACCCGCACGTCTTAGAAGCCGTCCAAGCTCTGTGACCACCAAGTCTCTTCTAATCCTATTTATAATAATTATTTTAGTATAGTAATGGACGAAATATAATTTTTATTTCTTGAGATTGAATAAAAAATATTTTTAAAGTGTTTCAATTTCAGTCTTATGAAATTGAAAAACATATATTTAGAAAACGTATAAAAACCTGAACGCATTTTTTTTTTTTTTTTTTTTTTTTTTTTTTTTTTTTTTTTTTTTTTTTTTTTTTTTTTTTTTTTTTTTTTTTTTTTTTTTTTTTTTTTTTTTTTTTTTTTTTTTTTTTTTTTTTTTTTTTTTTTTTTTTTTTTTTTTTTTTTTTTTTTTTTTTTTTTTTTTTTTTTTTTTTTTTTTTTTTTTTTTTTTTTTTTTTTTTTTTTTTTTTTTTTTTTTTTTTTTTTTTTTTTTTTTTTTTTTTTTTTTTTTTTTTTTTTTTTTTTTTTTTTTTTTTTTTTTTTTTTTTTTTTTTTTTTTTTTTTTTTTTTTTTTTTTTTTTTTTTTTTTTTTTTTTTTTTTTTTTTTTTTTTTTTTTTTTTTTTTTTTTTTTTTTTTTTTTTTTTTTTTTTTTTTTTTTTTTTACCGCGATTATAAACAGACGCAGCTGCGCCACAAAAACCATCAATTTTTGTTTATAATAATTGTATTTTATACGTTATACGTACACAAAAATATATTTACAGACGCGAAAATGTTATTTTTTTTTAAATTATTCTCTTTTTCATTTATTTTGCGTTCTCTAGAAACACATCTAAGACTAAGCTTGTTGTGTTTAGAACAATGTAAGATACATGAAAGCGCGAAAGCTCTAAAGACTCGTCTACAATGCGCCTATGCGGCTATCTCACAATCGTGCGATATAAACAACGCGGCGGGTGGCGGCATACAATACTTTCGCTACCGGCGATGTTAATTATATCATTATTTACAGCTATTTTTTTTTAAAGTAGTACTAGAAAATATTATTGTTAAGTTAAATTTTTATTTAATATTTTATTCTCTTTATCATTTGTTCAATTACTTTTTCTTATATGGACAGAAAGAAGCTACGACTGGACCTTCTTATTTTGCATTTCAATTCAAATGTCAAAATGGAAATGGAAAATATCTCTCTGGAATTCGAACGCCAATAATTATTAGCTATATGAAAATAATCCAATATATAAGAAAAATACCGAAAAAATCTACATCTACCCAAAATTTTAAATCAAACACTCAGTTTCAATACTGATAGGCAGTAACCTGAATAAAAATTCTAAATATTGAACACTTATTTTAATTCTAATACAATGTTAGATCAGTCGGAAAACAACTGTCCCAGAGGAACAATGTGCGTTTGCAAGTGGGTCAAAGTGTCAACGATGTCAGTGTCGATGTCATAGTACCAGAGATAGCCTGAGTTCACCATGAACCGCTGTTATCTAATTGTAATATTTTATTGTTCAGTTACAATTGTCTGTATTCTCGTAGTTTTGTTGTTGTTTTAAGCTGAAATTAGATGATACTTTGTTATTATTAATTATTTTTACATTGTCAGAAAACGTGTAGAAATTTGAACCCGCACGTCTTAGAAGCCGTCCAAGCTCTGTGACCACCAAGTCTCTTCTAATCCTATTTATAATAATTATTTTAGTATAGCAATGGACGAAATATAATTTTTATTTCTTGAGATTGAATAAAAAATATTTTTAAAGTGTTTCAATTTCAGTCTTATGAAATTGAAAAACATATATTTAGAAAACGTATAAAAACCTGAACGCAGCGGGATTTTAACCTGCGCCTCTTCAAAACCGCGCATGGCTTTGCGGTCAGAGCGCTTGAACGGTTTTTAAGAGGCGCTGGTACAAATCCCGATGCGTTCAAATTTTGTTATATAGTTCAGTCAAATTTTGTTTAAGATAAATATAAGCTCTTTATTATCATTTTCATCTCAACAATTAATATAAAACAAACTATATTATACGCTAGCTACTATCAAGGAGGTGTAATAATCTACCATAATATTTCACCTCAGCGTTTAAACGACACTACTAATCGGAAATTTCACACGACGGCCGCAAAACACCCTAATCGCCTCTCAAGCAAACGTTGCATCTATCGAAATTACATAAACCAAACACGCCTTAACTAACTATCGCAGACCTCCATTTACTTTCCTACGTATGACGCCCGGTGAAGGTGCCTATATCCATTTTTACTAAATCTTATTTCGCTCATTTTAAAGGCTATATTGCGAATAGCAAAACATTTTGTTTACAATATCAACATTGATAGCTGTAATGACGTCGTAAACTCGATTGCGGCCAGTAGATACAAAGAATTGTGATACGAGACTCGCAACGCGGAAGAATTAGCCTGGACTAACGGCTGAGTAAATCACCTGCAGGATTCTATACTCTTTAGTGCGCAGATAAAATTTAGAAGACTTAAATCAACGATTTATATGGGAAAGGCATTCGTTAGGCGATACGATAAAGTTTACTTGATGTAAATCATTTTTAGTGGCTATTTTAGGTTATAACGCTTAATTTGACTTTTAGAGGTGGTTGTGGGTTCAAATAATTCTTGAAAAATGTAGGCAGAACCTAGTGTCAAAGCACTCTGTGTGTCATTCAAGACAATGCGTTTAGCTTGGGGGAACTCAACTCCGTGCTATGACTTATCACATTCTTTAAAACATTTCCTCTGTGGTCTATTGAAAAATACATATATTTATTATACTCAACCTGGTTAAACAAATTTGCGGCAAAAAAAAAAAACGGACCCATAGCGCCACTGAATAGTTAGGGTGTAAAGAAATGCTTCACGTATCATTCACTATATCTGTAGTTGATTGTTTAAGCAATCAAAAACAGACTAATCTACAGATAAAATATTATATATATATATATATATATATATGACATGCGATATGGGATATGTATCTACAAGTACCGCGTACGAGCAGTGTGAATACTACACCACAAGGGAGAGTAAATATTTTTAAAGCCATCGTTTTATGAAATATCCTTTAATTATTCCCCTCTGTTCGGAGGCAGGTTTCATTTGAATAACAAAGAGCTGACCGCGGATGTGGCGGAAAAACGAAAGATTGACACGCGCTTTGCTACCGTTTCACACTTTCCCTATCAATACAATGTAGATCTTATCTCCTGCTAATAAAGACTGAATCGGATTGATTGATGTAAATATCGCATATGTCCAGAGATTATATTATCTGTAAACTTTACATGTTTTTAGAATTATAGAATGGTACAGTAATTTTATTACTATATATATATATATATATATATATATATATATATATATATGATTATTTCGAATATTTATTTGTCCTCCCCCTCCTCCTCCTCCGTTCTCCTTTTAATTTGAAAGGAATATTTACATTTTAATGTATTTACTTCCTATGCTCAATTCTTTTGACAGTGCAGTTTCTGTCAGTGACTTAGTGACGGAAGAGTTTTATATGTCTATAGATAACCGAAAAAAAAATTCTACAATAAATACACAAACGGTAACAAACAATATACCAACTTATACTTATATATATATATATATATATATATAAGACGGAGCGTGTGCACTTTCCGCCCTAGTTTTAATCCCACTATCATAAACACCCCGAGCGGTTTTTTGATGAATGAACACATCGTACAGTGAAGCGTTGAGTGACGAGTGAGCGATACACAGAACTTTGCACTTTGACATTTCGCGATTTAATCACGTACAAGAGTGTTCTAGAGGGCGTCAGCGCGTGCTTGACACCGATGATTCCTCTTGACGGTGTCACTTCTACTGTATCGGCCCCGATTACCGCCGAGCTTTTTAAAGCTTTTAACAGGGAAATAAGCTGCCTTTTTGGGTCATATGACTTGAAATTCAGCAGGATTTGAGTGTTAAGGAAAATTAATTGTGACAAATATTGTTGTTTAAGATTGCTTGGCAAAATATATTCAATCAATTATAGAATAAATGGGATTTTCAAGCAGTTTCTTAGTATGCAATAAAATTAGTATGAGAGTTCACGATAAACTGCTATAAAAGTGTATATTTCAATAAACGTTATCTTCATAAGTTCTTTGAAATCGTTTCGTGGTAAATTACAAATATCCGATATTGGGTAAATAATTAAAAATTACTAAAATAAAATTTCTAAATCATGCCAGTTGAGCTTTTAAAACCCTACGTTTTACAGCTTTACGCTTTTTTCCGCATAGCAGAGTTATCTGAAAGCACCTACCGTCAAGATACTGTTCAAAACTTTCCGCCCGAATTAAAACAAAAGTGCTTATGAAAATTATATCTAACTAATCTGCCTATAAATTTGTAATGATTGTCTTGTCACTAAGCTTTTGCTTATCTCACAACATCTGAAATGTATGAGAATAATGATAAAAGCCTGTACTTTCCTCATTACGTGCTTACAAGCATACAATCTAGTAGACAGTAATGGACGTGCAGCTAAACTTAGTTTTTAGATGAGCCACTGTACATGAAACGGGAGGACGGCTGTCCGAGTTTGAAACTAACGCGCGATGTAGGGATGTCGATTTTAATAACGCGCTGTGTTTGTTTCTCTTCAAGCTGTGTCTCTTTTAAAGGACATACAGGAAAATGTTACATTTGAACAATGTTTATAATTTTATTTATTATTATTATTATTACTTTTAAAGGCCATTGTGGCGCAGTGGTATAGTTACTGAAAACTGGTTGTCGGTACGACTCGTAATCGGCAGAATTATTGTATTTAAATCATTTTCATTTTACGTCTGTGGTAAGGTCTAGTCAAAGGGCGGCATTGAGTTCCGTCTCTCAATACGCAATGTTAAGATTTCGGACGGAAACCGCAGAACAGTGTCTTGACACAAGGACAAATGACAGGCGCTATATATATATTGACAAGTTTCTGAATCAAGGCGATAGTTGTGTACTCGGTTCCACTCTGGCGAGTATTTAGTATTATATCAATTAACGCTTCTAACAAACATATTTACGTTTAAACAATATTATAACTAAATATTAGTTAATCGTTTGTTTCTTAGATAAAAATGCAACGAGGTCATTCTACCTGCAGTTAGTAACATCTATGAATTTTATGCAATTCTTGTAAGACTTTTACACAAGCACGTTATGAGTTGTGACATAATCGATACGATTTAATTAAGATTTATTTTTAAAACTTAACTCGGACTCCAAGTAAGTTAAATCGACTTTATTTAAGCAAAAACTCTGTATGAGTAGTACATTTTGTAGTAACCAAAATAATCAACCCTAAGGCTAGCAGGGTGAAATAAAGCCCGCCTACACGACGAATGGAGTGAAAAAATTCCAGTTCAAAAAGCCACGGTACACGATCGCAAAAAGTCCACCATTGTCGTACTGATATATGTACGGTTTCACAGACTATAAAGGGTTTTGTTTTCTTTTATACCGCTCTTTGCGATTATGACCTAGCTAGTGTTGTTTACGGCGACTGGTCAAAGTACTCGGTCTTTTCTGTTATATATTTTTAAATTCAAGTATTTAATATATATTTTATTGCTCAAAATGCGTCTAAAAGTATTGTTTAAATATAAGAAACTGTAGTTGGTATAGTGTGTAGTAGCTTTATATAATAATTCTAGGTATAATATATCTTAAATTATTATTTAAATATCCTAATTTGGTCAAATTATTTTAATTTAAGCCTTCATGGCGCAGTTGAACTGCGTCCGACTTTAAACGCGATTGGTTGTGGGGTTCGTATTCTAGACGAACGTTAATGTTCAAATGATTTGCCTTTTTCCGCTCTTGTAAGACAAAACAGTGTTGAATTTAACCATTCATTTTGCAATTTCTGACTTTGGGCGGAAGCTGTAAATAATAAATTTCGCTTTCCAACAAACCTATCTCTTAAATGGGTAAAAGATAAAAAGGAATTATAAGGAGTGTTACGACTTTCAAGTTATATGTAACTTGATTTTCTCAATCTTATCCGACATATTTTACGTACAGATATACAAATAATATATATAGAAAGAACGAAAGCATATATATATGACATTTAAATTTGAGATGAAAATGTAACACTCTTCAATATTAATCTTCTTTGTGGCGAAGCCGATGTAAGTATTGATAATAGCGGACTGCTTGTTTAGAACGAGGGACCGCACAATGCCGAGGGCCGCTAAAAATGGGACTCTTTTGTTAACCGCATGTCGAAACACGACACTGGCTTAATTATTGGAACCACGATTCAACGCCTGTCATAGAGATCATGTTAAATGTATTGTATCTTTACATACATTTTTTATTAATATTATATATATATATTTATATATGAGAAGTATCTATCTATTTTATTATTAACTAGCGACCCGCTCGCTGCTTCGCTTGCGTAAACTACACTGACTAACTAAACTATATAGTCCCGCTCGCTTTCGCATTTTAATCACAATTTTAACTTATATTTATAATTCAAATGGTTGTAACTTTTTAATTAATTGAATTTGATAAAACACAAAATACAGTTAAAACTTCATTTAAATTGGTTAAGCCGTTTCCGAGGTTAGCACTAACACACTGATAAACAGAAAAGAAAATTCAAAAATAATTGTTTTGGGTTCTATTATATTAATAAATGCCCCAATTAATATTTGTTTCATATATTTTATATGTGCAGACAGTGATCAGTTACACTTTTATTATATGTTTTGTAGAGATTTTGTAGAGAAAGAGATAGTTTGACAGGTTTTATTATATTATTACTTATATACTCATAAATGCTACCACAGTTAGGAAATGTATGAAATTTATAATATATAGTTTCATTGAAGCTATGCCTCTTAAATAGCCTCTCAAAAATAAATATGCCTGTTATATCTCAGAATGGTGTAAAGGTATCTGCATTTCATTTTGCGGCAGTAAACGTTCTCCGCAAAACCCTGCGCTTTACTTAGCTTCATTTCAGTTTAAAGAAAAAATGAGTTTAAAGAAAAAATATAAAAACATTTTTGTAAAGTGTATTTGTTATATATAATTCTATTATATAAATTTTATCATATATTTTGTATGTGTACTTGTTAGTAATAATAATAAATGCTTCAAACGGAAATCGAATGCCTTGAAAACCTTACAGCCCACCAATATTATTTGTCGCTCGTCCCTTATTATAACCACTAATATTATAAACTTTAATAAAATATTTTAAATATCAAGCAATACACAGCCAAAGACGCAAAGAGCGTGGGCACGGTAGCGTGAAAATAGAAATAAAAAATGAAAATGCCGTCGCCCCCACATTACGCGTAGTCAGCACTTTTGGTGAAAACCTAATTTGACGGGCCGATTAACACGCTAAAAGGACGTGATTGATTCTCAGCTCCCCGTTATTGTGTTATCAGAAAAGTCGTATTTGAATTGACTATTTCTATTTATTATTATATATGTGGGTATTATATTTTAAAAATACTAGAAATATATAATACTAGCTGTGCCCGCGACTTTGTCCGCGTGGAGATCTTACATCAGCTATTTACCAGTGAAAGCCCCGTCAAAATCGGTGTAGCCGTTCTAGAGATTAGCCGGAACAAACAGACTGACAGACACAAAAATAGCAAAAAATAATATTCTGGTATATGTAGCGTGTATACATACATATGCATTTAGCATATATATACCATAATATTAATTTATTGACTACAATGGTTCACTATTTTCGCTTTAATGGCTTGAACATAAGATACTTACTTGATATTTTGGTCAATTCAAACAATGTCTTGATAACTTGTAGCCTATGTGTTATTCTGATATATAAGCTATATTATTGTAAAGTTTCATTGAAATTCATACAATAGTTTTTACGTGACAGAGTAACAAACATCCTCACAAACTTTCGCGTTTATTATATTAGTAGGATAATTGCGCGACTAATATAATAGAATTGCGCGACGGGTTGTGAGTTCGATGACCAGTCGAAGAAATGATTATACGTGAACTGTTATCATTTAAACGCAGCGTTCAGTTCCGCCTATCGACATGCAGTGTATCAATTTCGGGCGGTAAGTAAGGAGTGGAGAGTCTTGACACTAGGTTGCTTTTAACTAATCAGGTATTCATTTGTATAATAAATTTATAAGATAGATTTCAACAAGATTCACAAGTTTATAGAGCAAAATTTGCCTATCTATGCAATATAATAACAATGTCAGTGATCGCTGTCTGTACATGGAAGATATATGAAAAAATATATATTATTGGGGTCATTTATTGATGTAATAGAACCCAAGACAATGATTTTTTTAATTTTCTTTTCTGTTTGTTTGTTTGTTTGTGCACGCCAATCTCAGAAACAGCTTTACCAATTTTAATACAATTTTAACTATTGTATTGTAGTAAGCTTTCCTTAACATTTAATGTTTACTTCATTTCAATCGATTCTTAAAAAAATAAGATACATTTGTTTAAATTTTAAATGTAAGCTAAGTTTGTGATTTAAGTGCGAACGCGGGCGGGCGAATAAGGGAAATAGTTTAGTCATGTGCTTTACACAGGTAAACCCGCGAGCGTGTCGCTAGTCTTTTATTAGTTACTTCAATCACAGTTTTATATAATGTGATTTGCAGAAAAGATCAAAAAAAAACAAAAGTTTATTTCACTTTTAAGTACACAATTATATAAAGTGACTTTAAAGTTTAAAGCTAAGCCTAAAGTGGCAATATCATATGACGTCACGACATGAAACACTTGCAATTTACGCCCAGAATCTTTTGGTCGTGCCAAATGTCCATTGTGCTCTATTCGGGCTTTAGTTAATTGTTTTCAATTCGCCTGCACTGTATTGTAACTCTTTAATTACGCCCACGGCGTCCGCTAATAGCATCGTGAATATATGCGCGAATCACGTTCTGTGGACTGGACCGTACACTCGTGCGCATGCGTCGATTGCTTAACTGGGCCTATTGTCTTTTATGTGCCTTTACTGTAATGTTGGTATTTCTATTATTTAAAGATTTAAATCTTATTTGTTTGGTAACACATTCTAATTAATTGCAAAGTGTACGCTTTTCGCAGAGTCTTTTAATGAACACACTCTGGCAAAATGGCAATTAATTAATTAAAAATTTATAAAAATATAAAAATTGCGAGGTTAAGTATATACGAAGCAAAGGTGACCCGTAAGAGAGGTAGGGGGAGACTTCGATTGACCTTAGAGGACACAGTATTGATGATACTGGAGGAAAGTCACGTAAAAATCACGAGGATGGATGACGCGACAAAAGTATACAGGGACCGTAGGTTGTCCTCTCTAAGACCGAATTGGAGATAGTGGCGGAAACGAACGCCACACGTTGTGTTACCAATATGGGGAGATTAAATGCGTAACACTTCAATATAAGCTATAAATCATAAGCTTAATGAAATGCGATAAAATATTTTAAAACGCAGCTTTAAAGCTTTTTATAAGTTTTTAGTATAATATATGACCAAAATAGTAAATGACAGTTATATCGAATTCACGTATCGCAGGTCGACTAGATCCATTGCAGTACAGTTACAATGGCATTACATTTATATGTGTATGTTCTAGTTTTATATATGTAAGAATCGATTTAAAACTGAAACGTTTGTATTTTGCTTGTGAATGTATTCGCAAGAGGACGCGCAGGCGGTGTGTCGCCCTCATTTGGTTAATTCAACAGATCCACAATTAAACAGCACAAAAGAAAAACTCCGAGCAAACGGGAAATCACGACTCGCTCAAATTAACGATTCGAACAACTTTTTAATGAGCTTTTTAACGAAATTGTGCTTTAAACATGCACTGTTGGTTTCACGAAAGTTGGTTTTTTGTGAAGAGAAATACGAACTTATCGTTTGAGTTATATTTTACAATTATGTTACAGTATATTAATTAGTAATAAATAATAGCATGATTTTCTTTTTTTATTTATTTATGAATTCAATTTAATAATTCATTTATTTAATTTATTGTTAATTAATATTTTTAAATAATTATATTCGCTTTTACTGATAACCTGTAATTGACCTGAAGTTGTTAATGCAGGGATTTATGACTCTATTTTCTCTCTGCCAACCCCACTAAATGCAAGAGATGTATTAAAAAATCAATCAATATACCATATATAACCATAGGTATCCATACTAATATTATAAATGAGAAAGTAACTGTCTGTCTGTCTGGAACTTCATCACGGCCAAGCCACTGAACCGAGATATAGTATTCATCGATTCATTCGAGAAGTATTCATATAGAGATACTACAGGGTCTTAGCACTATCACAGGCTACTTCTCAAATATTTTTAGTTCTTCCAGGAATTTGATACGAAAAGGCCGCCGTAAATACGGGACAGTTATAGTTAACTAGTATTTTATATGTAAACTTTTTCATTACTTATTGAGTGACAATGTACCACCGCAAATAAAACCGCGTAGAAAACTGAAATTTGGCGTATAGGTTCATTGGAGAGTGTATGGGAGTCCTAAGAGAGAGATTCTCGAAATTCCAATGGGTTTGGGAAAAATGGTATTTTACATTTGATAAACAGCCCTAAAGTCTAAAGTCTAAGCAATGAAAGACGAGTATTACAATTAGGGAACTCCATGAAGAACATTGTCATATTATTTCGACAACTTCCTAATTTAAAAAAACAAGCGTTTTTAGCTTTTATCATTAACCTAGCTTTTTTCCTGCATACCAGGGTAATCAGAGAGAACCTAATGTCAAGACCTCCGTTCTCCATTTGCCACCCCAAGTGACATTGCATGTTGAGAGGCGGAACTCAAATGTAAATGAAAAACGAAATAATAGAATTGATAGCAAAAAATACTTAACAAATATATAGGAAATCTGTACGAATTAACTGACGAGGATGTTTCGAAACCCTAATCTGCGATTGCCTAAACAACGAACCAAAGATAAAGCTTGGTGCGTACTACGTAACCCTAATTTGTAAGGGTGTCGCCCCTGTCGCGTTGTAGTTTGTACATCTTTGGTTCTAACAACGTTGGCAATGCTCATAATTGAAATTTTATAATATTTTCGGAATTATTTTTTAAATTTTTATTACAATGAATTGAATTTTTATTGTTTATATCATTTATATATTCTTAATAGCATACAATTGATAAACAAATGCACAATATAACTATTTTGTTATCATTTTTGATAAGTGTTATTCCCACACTAAGGAAATTGAAAAATACATATTTAGAAAACGTATAGAAATTTGAACGCAGCGGGATTTGAACCCGTGCCTCTTGAAAACCTTAACCTTACCTTATGTATTTTAAAATTTTAAAAATTTATAAGATTTAATATGGAAAATTTCTTTATCTAGTAGAGATCTGTTTTTTAGTTACGGTGGCACGTCACAAACGATATAAAGAATTCAAGGGTCTAAGAAAGAAGGAGAATTTCATTATTACATTACGTACATTTAAAATTATAAAAAGTTCCTGGTCGGATAATGCAAATTGGACACACCAAAATATTATAATATGTTTTGGAATCGAATGTAAATTGTTATTTCAGATACACGCTTTGTCCCGCGGTTAGAGAGAACCTAGTGTCAAGACAATCCGTTCTCCACTTTCCGCTCGAAATCGAGACTTAGTGTATTGCGTGGCTGATCTTAATGCCGCGGTTTGACTTAGGTACCAGAGCGTTGAAGTCAAAATATCTTAAATATAATCATATCCCCAAGTGCGAAACGAACTCACAACCAATCGTGTTTACAGTGTGCTGTCCCACTGCACCACGAAGGCATTTAAATAAATATGCATCTATAAACGAATCTATCTATGATAATTAATACATTATATTCAAATGAATCACACAATAAAATGTATTATTAAACATAATGAACAGGTTCCCTCGGACTCGTGTACTTACCATTAACAAAAATTGCAGTTCAAATGGGAAATAACTACTTTATAAATCAAACAAAGCTGTGCCACAGTAATGTATATCCACAACAAAAAGTCCAAAAAACACTGAACACTGGGTTCAGTAACTCGACACTCGGCACGCGTCAATATAATAAAAAAAAAACTCTTTGCCAATAATTACAGCTGTTCCGTATATGAATTTTGTGGCACCTCTAATTGTCAAATTATAGAGATGCTATTACAAAATGAAAAGAATTATCGAGTAGAAATAACGGTTGTAATTTTATGATGTAATTTAAAGAGTTAAAATGTTTTAGTTGACAGATGCTGTTTGTATTATGAGGTCGGTTTATGGCTTTAGTTTAATAGTCTAATATTTTAGTGTTGAATGACATAATTTTAATTGAAAAATGGGAAACTAATTATATATATATTAAATAACCTCTCTTGTTACTCTCCAACACTCTTCAAGGAATTTATATGTCAAATGTCAAATTTCTAAGCACATTAGCTTAGGCTGCGCGTTGTCTGTTAGTCTCTTAGCGGATTTTCTGGGTATGTTGCTTTTTGGGCTCGTTTCTATATATCTATTTAATTCATGTAATGCAAGATGTAATATCATTTCCAAATATAATTAATTAAAAAACTGAATTACGTAGCGTCAATATAAAACTTTTTAATTTTCAGCCTTAATTTGAAACTTAAATAAAAATACCATATCATGAAATTCTAGAGTAATGTAAATTAAAAAAAGTATTGTATAAAAATATATAAATTAGTATAAACACTACAACTCATCACATAATTATAATTAAACGCAATCTTGACATAGTTAAAACAGTTCGTATTCCACACAATGGTATGGGGTTCGAACTCCACACTATTAGGGTTATTGTTTTCTTTTTAAATATTATATTTGGTTTAGTTAGATGTAAGTAAACTAGCGTTTATATCGTTTACAAAAGTAGAAGTGTTCATAAATAATTAATTTCATTTGAAAATTTTTCTATCTTATTGCATTGTTCTAGTCCGTCATAACTAGTGCAGTTTTATCAAATCATAGTATCTACTATTATTATTAGTCTTACAGGATTAATATGAACAATATCGACTAAAAACTCAATGAAAATTCTCGCACAGTGACAATATTTAAATAATGAACGCGTGTCGAATTCCTTCAAAACGTCAAACTGAAGGGTGACGAGTGACAACGAAATTAATTAATTCCTTGTATCAGTGCGAACGCTGAATATTCATGTGGTCACAGCTCGTTAGGTCGTTGGTCAGTATCAACAAGAGGGTGCTGTATCAATACGACATATGCATATGAAAATAGAGGTTGAGGCTGAGACAGGCTGACTATTTAAATAGGTATTTATTTTGATAACCTTATTTTTTTAATTTAAATTTTTTTTTAATGTTACACACACGCTTAGGATAAGTAAAATAGTTTGGAAACACATGCTACCCAAATCCCAATACATTTTTTTTTAGCATTACGTTTTTTCGGGCATAGGGTATCGCGTATACAGGCTAGTCAGAGAAAACCTAGTACTCCATTGTTCACTTTCCGCCCGAGCTCGACACATTTCGTGTTGAGTGGAGTTAATAAATCCTGATCATTCTATCGAGTGGTAATCGAACTCGTACTACACGAACCCTGTCCTACTGTGCCTCGATGGCGAATTGGAGGATGTAAAAAGGTAAAAAAATTTCAAATATCTTTTAAATAGCCATAACTTATGATGATATGAAAACTTCCTCCCTTTATAATGAGCAAATAGACGAGACCACATCAAACATGACATAAGTACCTGTATACATTAATGTATGAGCAATTTACTTATTTGCAATGTACAGACGATGTCATTTAATTTTACGTAAATATTTGTACTTCACAAAATATCAAACGTACATACATTTAGTTAAGAACTTTCCAGTTTACCGATAGCTTTATTCGTTAAAAGGTTATTAAATGGATCAATATGTAGGCGAATTTATATATAACGCGGTATTTGAGACGTTGGGCGTTCGATTTCTATGCAAGTCTACGCGGTAGAACTTGTCTATACAAAAAGTTCGTAGTCTCGTATGTCTCAGCGAATACACTAAATGACTAACAAGCACAAAATACAGATGCAATACAATTTGTACTTTCTATTATTGTTGCTATATGTATCTTTAATATATATTAAAGGAAGAGAGACTCTTATAAAGACAAATTATATAATTAATTTGTCATAACAGTGTTAGTATGCAAATTATGATCATTTGACAATCATTCTATGAATACTTTACCGAGGCGGAGCAAGTGTTTGGTATATCTCTTATCCGCCTAATAAGTCAACTGAGATAACCTAATTTGTTCGTAACAAGTTATACTTTGAATGCCATTTTGCTGTTTTACATTAATTATGTAATTATCTTGAAGGAATTTACAGTTTTTGGAAGTTACTATTACAGCGTTCCTTCTCTAATAAAAGTCAGAGGGAACCCAGTCTCGAAACGGTGTGCGTTCTCTACATTGTGAGCTGACTGGTGGAACTCGACGCCGCGTTTTGCCTTACCAGAGCGGACTAGTGAAAATAATTATTTAAAATAGGAATAGAAATCACAACCGATCGCGTTTACAGTCAGACTCTGTCCCGCTACCTGCCGTCAATATCTCAATATTATTATTTTTTACATTATTTAAAGTGTTATTCGCACTAAGGAAATTGAAAAAGACATATTTAGAAAACGTATAAACGGGTTCAAATCCCGCTGCGTTAAAATTTTTATATGTTTTCTAAATACGTCTTTTTATGGCAGCTTTATTTTAATAACAGTATAAAAATTTGTATACTTTTAGCTTCAGGCATTGGCCATATTTACTATATACGCTTTAGGCAAATTATATTTATTATTCTTCATAAATACGAAAAGGACTTAAGGCTCCTTTGTGCAAAATTTTGCGGACGAAGTAATGAAACAATTGACTTTAAAAGTACTGTTGAGAAAAAGTGCAAAAATTAATTAATATTACATATTAATCTATAAGAATTACATTGAATTAATTAATGTTACACGCATCCATGTGTTTGACTTACACTTTTTGTATACAAAACACGTTGCTAATGCATCGCTTATTTTACGCGTCAACGCCTAGTCTAGTCTAGTTATCCCAAAACATAACTTTATTTACTTTAAACTTTTTGTCAAAAAAAAACACATGAAATTGATATACTCTCAGATAGCCTCATCCTCTCGTAAGGTTATACGATACGATATAATTATAAACCGTCATCCCTCGACAGTTGGACAAACACCCTCGCGGGGCGAGGTCTTTTTATCGGCGAGGGACCGCAAATTTATATTTGCATATCAGTGCACTCATAAATCTTTGTTTCACTTATTAGCCCCTTTTGCGGAGCAGGGTCGCTTGTTACAGGGTTAGGTCGCTATAGATATCTATATGAGAGCGCTATAAAATTACTTAGGTATTTTGGCAATGTTGGGGATTGCCCTAACGAAAGACGAAAGAATTGTCTTTCAGATGTTATTTTGTAGCTGTTTTAAATATGATGTTAAAAACATTACTTTTTTTGAAAGTATATATATATATATATATATACTTATATAAATAATAATTAATTTTATTACAAAAATATAAATTTGATCGAGGAATGGTATTAAAAGTACTTTTAAAATCGTATAATATGCAACTGTTACAACTACAACCAATCAACTATAAGCTTTACTATACATTTGATATATCTACAAACAATACACAAAATTATGTACGAAACAAACTATAAAAAATGTGTGAAACGATTGTATTCAATTGGCTTTTTCTGTCAAAACATACGCCTTAATAAAATAAATAATAGACATATATAAAAATGGTGTATCTAACAGTTAGTACTAATAAATTGTTAGTATATTACAAGATAAATAAACAACTTATATATGAAATAAATTAAATAAATAAATTAAAATTTTAAAATAAATATAAAAAAAAAGAACTTACGTGTTATGATAGAACAGTTTATCCCACGAAGACGTTAGTAGGTGCATTGTTAGGTGACCTAGTTACTATGAGTGAAGTGCTCAGAACAGAAGAATGGTTAGTTATGTGTTTTATTAAACCGACACCAAGGGAGATCGACATTTAAATTGACCGACACCAAAAGTCCCCGATACTAAATGTGACCGACACCAAAAGTGACCGACACTAGGAATGAACACCATTACCAACACTTGTTATTATTTAATAATTCTTATACTAAGCTCGCTTTATCACTTCACAGCATGCAGGAGCAACATGCATATAAATGTAACTGTCAATATTAAATATTTTGTCAATCGATTTTTTTATTACAATTGCAGCTATAAGTATAATTTAATGATTTTTATATATGTAATTTAATAACATATGATAATTTAAATTGTAAGTAACAGTAGTTAAAAAAAGAACCGAATTGTAGCAGAGAAATCGATAGATAAAGTGAAAAAAATAAAAATGCATGCTCAAACATAGAAAAATACATGCACAAACTTAATGGCTGAATAAATGAAGTGTTACAACAATTTTGAGAACGAAAAAAAAAAAAAAAAGAAAAGCATATTTCTATAACTAATTTAATTTTACACACACAGGCACAATATTTTTTTTTTATATTAACACACTACTGACGTATGGCCCGTAACTTTTTTCTAACATTTCCAGTACTTAAAACTAGACGCATAGAACTCATGGGGAGCTTAGTGTCTCTATGCATATTCTAAGAGAATCCAAGTTTTATAGTCAATTGCCCTACATAAAAATCACCGAATAAAAATACCAATTATAATTATTGATATTTAGTATACAAAAGTATACATTTTTTTTTATTATGGCAAAGAAATCATCCTATAAGTTTTATTAACCAATGAATTATTTTTAACCTGTCTGTTATTTTTAAAAGTAATTTCGTACTCGTGTTTGTATGTACATAGAACATTCATATATCAGAAAACTCCGCCCTTTACGCCGCCTACGCTGTGTTCAATTTATCAATTCAAAATCTAGGTTTCTGGGAAAATAAAACGTGTTATATTTCAAAAGCCTTTCTCTACGAACAAAATAAAATATAATTATTTGTAATAAAATCCACTGTATTATTAATTAAATAATTAGTTTAATTCTAAGTAGTCTAAAAATAGAACAAACGAAGTGCAATATAGCTTTACGCTTTTTTCCATTAGAGCTTAGGGCGGACAAAATCTAGTGTCAAGACACTCCGTTCTCCACTTCACCCGAATCATTGCGAGCTGAGTGGTGGATCTCACCGCCGCGTTTTTGATTTATCATCAGAGCGGAGAAATAAAAATAATTTAAATATTATTTTCCCCTTGTGTGGAAATCGAACTTACAGCCATCGCGTATTCTCTCACACGGTGCCGCAAAGAACTCAAAGTGAAATGAAGTGCTATTTTGAAATGAAACTATTTTAACCGGATTAATCACGTATAATTTTTGGTTTCAAAAATACATTTTAGAACCCGACATTTATCTCTGATTCTCTCATTGATTAAATGATTGTATCAAATG